>JABFEB020000026.1:12184243-12195707 GCA_019775895.2 Stomatorhinus ivindoensis
AATTTACCAACCCGCCCCCCCCCCCCCCCCGATGGGCAGCTTGCGCTCTAGCATGAGTGGCTGTTCACCCACACGTGCCTGACCCAAGTTGTAAAATTTGTGACCCGCTGAAGAGTTGTCAGACCAGTAATCTAACGGTCCCAGGCGGTGTTAGAACTCGGGTTTTTTTTTTCCTTTCACAACTGAGGCTGCAGACTTTGCACAAATGAGAGGCGCTTTGAAAAATAAGCCCTCATTTGTGATAAAGTGGATTCAGATGGTTGGCTGAAGCTCAAAGAGGCTGCCTGGGTAGGGTCAACTTATTATTCCTTGAATACAAAGAGCCCATGTTCTCGCGCAAACCTTCTCTCATGAAAGTCCTGGCTATCAGAACCTGGGTCAAGGCTCCCCCCACACTGCAACTCTCTGGTCACCCTGTTGGTTGGGATTTGGACGAAAGATCAAGCATCAGCGTCACAGTTGGGAAGCCGAATCAAGACAAATGAGAATGAGATGCATCTGGGCTGAAGGAAGCCCAGTGGGGCGGAGCGTCGTGGGAGAGTGAAATGTCGCTTTAAAACCTGCAGGATGCTGTGTTTAGTTTACTTACTTATCTGTTTTATTGGTTATTTTATTTTATTGGTCTTAAGGTTGAGGTTATATGAAAAAAAACAGCTGGCATTTCAATGAAGCATTTACACAAAATGAATCTAACCTTTCAATGTTATTTTTGATGATTATTTTTTTTTTTTACGTAACGTGGTTAAGTACCTGACAAGGGGGGGAGAGTTTCAGTGGTATTGGAGGGAAGCTGGTATTTTCTTATGCTTTTGGGTGTTAGCCTGCACGGGGGACTTCCTCTTAGCCCTGTACCTCACAACCGACGGAACGTTTTCTCTAAGAGTTTGCATGGAGCAGAATTAGCAGACCATTTGTGGTGGAAGGCCTTTCTGACAGCCTTGATAACGCTGCTGTGAAGAAACCTTTAGAACATCTGAGAGAGTATAGAGGAAATGCTAAAGTTTGCGTGGAGAAATATCAGTCATTCAGAGGTAGCTGAGACTGCATGTGTATAGCAAGGACCGACCAGTGCTGCTTTTCAGCCACAGCTGTGTTAACGGGATATTCACAGTCATTATGGTCATAAACTTACAAATTAAGCTGCAAACTCATTGTATCATCTTCTCCATGTCTGAAGTCCTTTCTATTAAGGTTAAAAATATAAATGTATAAATGATGAGAAGCAAATATTGTGATGCGTTTAGGTATGGCCTACCGTATGGGACACCTGCTTGCGTCAGAAGCCGACATTTACACATTTACATTGCGTCAGAAGCCATTTACTTGTACAAAATTCCGTACAAAAAGACGTGATTGTCTAGTTTAAGCGAAGTCTTGCTGTCTTGCTTGGTTTCTTTTTGGATTTCAGTGCTAGATTTGCGAGAGGAGCATCTCAGGCGTGGATGTGACACTGAAGAGGGTATGTGTGAAACAGCTTGATAGAAACGCCTTTCTCATTTCAGAGTAATGGAGATGCAAAAAAAACCCTCTATATTTTAGACCAAGACAGGAAAAAAAGTTGCAATCAAGCTGACTTGAGTCTTCTCCTGCAGAGATGACAAACACCCACAACCTTCTGGTCAGAAACTATTTTTAATTTCTTCAGGGTGCGTCACAAAAGACTTAAGGCAATGTTTTCTGCCTGCAGGGATGGAAACCATCTTCCTTTCCATTCCTGTTTACCCTTGTTTTCTTTTGTTTTACGGTCAAACTGCACTGCCCACAGCACTTGATATTGTGTATCTGAATAAGGCTAAATGTCTGTGGCTGGTGCCTTGGGAGAAAGTCTGTCTGTATGCAGCTGGAGCCATGCATTAGCATCAACTCCACTGCACACATGCCCCCCCCATGTAGTTTGTGTGTGAGGAAGGAGGGCGGTCTTCTGCCACAGTGTGTTAGGCTGAGATGCATGGTGCATTGTGCTACACTACAATATACTATATGGTGTCTCATTGCTCCGGGGTCACGTGTACAGCGATGTGGGTCTGGGCGACTTATCTATCCATCCAATGTTATATTAATTTTTCTCCTTGTCACTGAGGATTGATGAGTTGTTGGCCAGAGCCAATATACCGACTTATCTTAATGAAGAAGAAATACGGAATATCATGTAGAAGTTACTCTTAGAGTTACTTTTCTGCATCCCGCTCAGTCTGTGTTGGCACAGTACCCTCGTGGTGTAATGCTCAGTGTGTATGCCTTGGCACCTTCCTGATCTGCTCCCTCCGTCTAAGCGGGATCTTCAGACCACCATGTCGTCTCATTCACCGACACCAGCGTTCTCCAGATAGCTGGTGCAAATGTCAGGGGTGGAGAGTGGGCTGTTTGTTGCAATAACTGCCAGTAAAGCTCTTAGCTGGAATTTGCCCGAAGCTGCAGGACTTCTCACGCCTCTGGCTGATAAAAGCAGGACTGGCTCTATTCCAGAGATGAGCGGGAGGGCCTGTGGTTTCCTTTGTTGAAAAGAGTGGAGACAGTTATTACCTATCCTGTGGGTTTCAGGCGCTGCCTAATTCTCTAATCAGCCTCCAGCTCTGCATAATGAGCCGTCGGCCGAGAAGCTTGGCCTACATGTGAGGTTAACGACCAGAGAGATGGCAAGTCTGATACGCTGGAAGCCTGCAGATGTTCAGAGCCTCCGGTGCTGCTGGTGCGAAGAGCAAGCTGTGCGGTGGTGTAGCTTACAGATCAGTAGGGCTTGTCGATACGGCCGAGAGCTGTTTGAGAGCTTTTAAGGCTAAAGCTGAGCTACCGGCCAGCAGACAGTGCAAACTGACCGCTATTTGTAAGAGTTGTGGGTTCAGAGAATCTACCAGTCTTCCAAAGCTGCCCCTTGCTGCCCCCTGTTGACACTCGTGAGCAGTGCTGACACAGCGCTCTTTGTTTTTCTAGTGATACCCCACATCACCAAGGCTGTTTTCTTATGGTTAAAGAGTCATTATAGCTGTCCTGCATGCTTTCATTTCGGCAAGAGCAAAACGTGGCAGAGTTACGAGTGGTTGCTGCTAATCTCGGATACGTCTTAAAACGTACTTTCTAGCTATGCTACCTTTCATAAAAGAAATGTGTGTTTCTGGGAAACTGTTCAAACTCCATTAAGGGTGTGTTTGCGAACCGTGCCCTCCAGTTTTCTTGCGATTTGTAGTTAATCTGTTTTTGTTAAAGAACAGAGCACTTAACCCCCAAAAAATTTCCACTGGCCTTGGTCTTGTGGCAATAATGATTCTGAAGAGGAAAAATTGTTTTGTTTTCCTATCACATGACCACAAATTTCAAGTTATGCATGATGCAGATATGATAAAATAATGGTAAGATATAAAATGCAACTGGCGTAACATATTAGTTATTAAATTTGCCAGTAGATACTGGGTCATTTATTCTATCTTGGTGTTGAAAGAGGAACTCAGTGATGTATATTTTTATTACTGGATCCTTATGTCTTGTTCTGTTGCCATTAAGCTTGGTTACTGAAATGATTCGCTTTACACAGTGATGACTGTTGGGTTACACTTTGTCTCATTACCTTGGAGAACAATAGTTTACCACCGATGCAAAATGGGAAAAAAAGTTATCATTGCAGACTTTTTTCATCAAGTGCAGCTGATTGGTGCAGTGCCGTGTGCTTGGCTATGTCACCAAGGCATGCAGATAGTCACAGACAAATGTAGAGAGTGACACCAAACCTTCCCCGTCTGCCTCCGGACAGCTGATTGAAATACCAACATGTCCCTTTACCCGGGCTACAGCTACCTTGAAAGAATCAAAAGTCCTTAATGATGTCTGGCTTAAGGTGCTCTGCCTGTGAGTGTCCCAGAAGCACAGAGTAAGATTGAGGAGTAAAAATGAAACTAAACACTTGAAGAGTAACAGTTTAACTGCATGTGGGTGGATCAAGTAGGGTACAAACAGCAATTTCTGAGAGATGGGGTTCATTTGTGAAGCAACTTGCTGAACACTGAGACAGAATGGATATTGTTAGAACTGGAATGAGTGTGATCACCATTTAAGTTTCATGTGGTTAGTTCCCCCTGTAAGTTCCTGCAAGTATTACAGATATTTTGTTAACGCCTATTTTCATGTCATTTATATGAGTTCTTTGAATGATTTGCCATTGCAACGTCATCTTTACATAAACCAGGTTCCACTAGATGGAAACAGACATAGTTATTCAACAAATCATTTCACTTTGTTTTTCATCCCTACTGGTCTAAACATGACAGTGTTTCTATAATCGAAGGGGTAAAGACTGTTCTGTTCTGAATAGAATTACTATGGGATCATCCCATATTGAATAATGAAATGTGTCCCTTTTCAAACTGACGTGAAATGTCGTGTACGGGAAAATACGGGACGAGATTTCTCCAGCATTTTTCAACTGCGACCAAACAGCCAGTGTAAGTAACTACTGACTCATTTGCACTGGAACTCTTGCAATTCCACCCTGATAAGTGGCTTACCCAAAACGACCCGTAGTACAGTGTTCTCTGTTTGTGACCGAATACTTATGTTGGAGATGATTTTCATGCTTAAGTGATACAATTTTCCTTCCAAATATTAGCAGGGTCACGATAACAGTAATTTAGTAAATATTAAACATTAAACCATGTGGACTTTATCTGGTCCCTGTCTCGACCCTCCCAACATCGAGGTCTTGACTCACACTTGCACTTATCCCCATCATTACCGTTAAGGTCTTGGACCTTGAGATCTTTATCCAAGACTGGCTAAGGCTTGGCCCGCAGCAGCCCACAGTGCACACTATATCCAGCCACATTTGGCCTGGCTACCTGTATGCCAGCTAGTTGTTTCTTTCAAAATATCGTTGCCAGTGCATTCAGAAACAAAGATTTAACTGTTTATATGATGTGCAGTGACATGCGTGCTACACAGATCATGCAGATCTTACACTTGCTGGTTAATGACGTACTCGGTATAATTGGGATTTTGAGGCATGCGTGCATACAGACCCATTGTTTGGTGGTGCGTGTACATGTCAGGGTTACCCAGAAGGCTCTGCAGACGATGTAATAGAAGTCCAAGAAGCTTTCTGGGCCGGGTGAGAAAAATACAGTTTATAAACAGGGTTCCTGAATGAATCCTCCTCATAATAAATGAAGAATCCTAGGCTGTCACATGAAAAAATAATCCTCATAACGACAAAGCGAAATCTGGCTTTCTAAGTGAGCTTTTAATCCAGCTTAGAAGTAAACCTATACGAAAACCTGGACTGTCATGTGAGTAAAGGATTCCTCCTCATGAATCTTGGAGGGAACTAGTCAAAATTAATTTATGGTAATATTTTGTTCATTCTCCATGTATAGTCATCATTTTTTTTGGTAATAAATGCCTTTAGTGTTGTTCCCATGTATGGTCAAGCCATATTATTACCAATGTTAATGTGTCAGATTGTGCACTGCCACTTATAGAACTGGGTTGTCCTGAGTACATATGATCGATCTACCTGCTTTTCCTTTAATACGTCATTTTTCCTCATCAGTATTATCTGCAGACTGGCTGTAAGGGGGGGTCTGTAACAGATGGAATGACAGGATGGTTTCCTATACAGATCCGTGTCCTGGAATGAGAAAACAAGCTCCTTCCCTTTTTTAATCGGTAATTACTGTAACAGAAGTATTATCAGGATTTCTGCAGGTTCCAGGTTGTCGTCATCTGACCTGTGCTGGCTTAGTGATGAGAGAATCCTACAGACACGACGCCTCCACAGTCTCCCCAAGCTTTAGCGAGAACTTTCTGCTCGGGAACCGTCTATGAAGTGACCAGCAGAGCCCGGAACAGCGTAGTGAGGTGTCGAAGCTGCAGGCGAGGGCTGGCATCCCCCTTTCCTGGTACTAAGGCTGCTGGTGATTTGTAGTCAGTGTGGTGTAAAGAGTGACTGCTAACCAGATGGGATCGGGACTCAGCTGCCCGGATGTGGAAACACGGGCGCCTCCCGCTGAGAGTCTCCTTCTGTCGCCAACGATCTCTCTTCTACACGAGTTATTGTTTATGTTCAATAATTGTCCTGCTTTTGTGAATATTTTTGCATGAGAGATACGTCGCTATAGCCAAAGTTTGTCAGTAGATGCCAGTTTCCAAAATTTGTGTTTATTATCATAATGTGCCATGTGGACAACACTGACTAACAGGCTTCCTGATAAAATGACAGAATTTCATGGTAAATCAGACTAGAGATTAATTACACTGGTCTCCACCACACTAGAGCAGTGGAGGGCAAATCCACACAGCGCTGGGACATCTGTCAATATCGCTCCTGCAGCTCCGACAGCTATTTCTGTTTTGTGATTAGCATTAGCGTATGATTGTTAGATATGGGGCTCTCGATTTCAAGTGCAAAACTGGTTGGTGCTACTCTAAGGCTATTATATCCCAGCGCTGTGCTTGGAGAGAGAACAGGGCACCTCATACGCAGAAAGTTGTTTTATTCCTCGTAGGGTTTGTCATTGTAGATAACAGCAGTGAACTGACTGATATTGTGTCATAAACATGCCAGTGTAGTATATCTGGTCTAATTCACTTACTCCAGAGCAAATTCTGTAACAGTGAGGAAAGGGTCAGACTTTTCGCCCATTACTGCCGTGTCACACAGGTATGATAAGAGTAGTTGTGTATTGATTGGGTTTTCTGCGGGCTCCTTCTGTGTGTTTCAGATCCTAAGAGATGCCTACCTCAGACCTTTGTAGGACCATTCACTGTTGCTTCCTGAGTGTGACCGTGTGCTGTTTACAGCAAAATGACTGATCTCTGTGTGTTTGGTCACACTGTGTCTTCCAAACTGGCTCCTAATTAAAACGGCTACAGCGGCAGCATAAATAGGCGTGACTCGCTGTATTAAACGGTCCATCGTCCATCATTAATTTGGTGTCACAGACACGTATTAGGCAGGTATTACTAATCAAGCTGGTCCTGTAGTTTCCGGTTCCCAGGAGGAATGCAGATGTTTACAATGGAAGTGGGAAATAACATTTCTGGGTCCACAGGGCTTCCTCAAGCAAGGTCTACTGCTAACAGTAACAGAGGATTAATTAGAGCTGGTCCCAGTGGAACAAACTGGAGGATGCAGCTCTGGTCAGAGGGGAGACATTAGCAGCTACATGCACAGGTAGAGTTGAGATGCTTCCCTGCTGATGAATCAGCTCCAGGTGAAACTGGAAGAGTTATCCTGAGCTGGGGAGCTTGAAGCATAGAATCATGTTAGGATCCCGTTAGTCAGCAGGGTGTGATTATTAGCACACATCTCTGTGCTGGGTGTCCTCATGGCTTGCCTCGGTCAGGCTTTATGATTTAGACAGTCCTGGGTAGACCTCCGATTCCGCCCACTGTTTCTGCAGGTACTGCTTGTCAGTCTTCGCCATGACGATTCCCATCCTGGCTGCGTGGGTGCATGAGTTTGTGCAGTAGAGCGACAGCGATCTGCATGGTGAGGAGGTGCTCGTGGTACCACTGTGTGAACTCAGCCGGGCATCAGATCTGGGGCCGTGGGGAAGCACCTCTGCACGGCAGCCAAGGAGGAGTATTTGGAGATATGCATTGTGATTGAGCGTCAACAGTAACAAACTGTGTTGAGAAAGAGAGATAATCATATAGGAATGAGCTTGTAGCACTGAGGGAGTTGTTTGGCATCCAGCACAAAGCTTACAGTGGGAAGAGGGGGCTTAAAATGGGTGATTAATAAGCAGGTCAGCCTGCTCTGTGCATGAAAGTACCTGTCAGGACCTGCATGGCAGGGCTCAGCGGAAGACAGAATGTAAGGGCTGCAATAGGGAAATGTCTCTGTCAAGCTCTATGCTGCAGGGATGCTCTGACTGGGTTCTGCAGCGCATTGGTGAGGGGGAAAAGTGGCTGGGAGACGCATGTGTGTAGAGGAATATTCCTGCTAGTTCATCTGGCTTATTGCCGAAATGCTTTGCAGATGCTTTGTTTTGCAGTTCTGAATTCTGTTAAGATAAGTCAGCTGGAAGTCCCCAAATGGATGTAGATGCATGCGGCATGCGTGCAGTTTTTCACACTGTCAGCAGCAGTCTAGGGTTACCCTGTTACTCTGCATAGCTGAATAGAGCATGTTCAGCTGTGCTCTTCTAACCTGTAACATTGGTATGGGTCTGATGCTGCCTGCTGAAACTGTATACCACCGTACCCTTTGGAGATAATGATTAGTATCTGATTAGCATCTGTACGCTTAATAGTAAATAAGCCTTGTGGTTTTCATGCCTCATCGCCTCAAATCACTCAGTCATCAGGAGCTTTTTTTTTCCCAGAGCCATGTCTCCCGTTACTCAAAGGCGGGCAAGACCCAGGGCTGAAGTGACCAGAGGGTCTGGACAAGTCATAGTGGATCTGTGTGTTTATGCAGCTATATGGATGGTCTCTCAGCTGTTGGCCTTGTCTGGCCGAGGAAGGCTGTGCCTAATCAGGCCTCGTACCTGGGGAGTCCTGGTCTCTGAAGAGCTGCCCATCTAATGTCTGTCTGTACACGTGCCGCTTTCTGCTGAGATACGGAGCATATGAAGACCCATATGCGAGCGTTTCGGAATTCTTGGTAGTTTTTGAATTCATCCAAGGCCAAACTCCACACAGAAATCAAAGATTTCATCCAGTTGCGTGTTTATGCTGCAGGGTAGCATATGGCTGGAGGTCTACATAACATTTTAGAATAACGTCTGTAAGGAAGAATCGAGATTGTGTAGGAGAAATGGTAGTATGCTATAAAGAGTGCAGCAGAACGTCGGGTCTTTGAGATTTCTGTGCAAACTAGTCTTAAAACCAGGCTGGAGAATTGTCCCACCCTGATATATCCGGAAAGCCAGCAGCACATAGATTTTTTTTTATTTCCATTTACTCTGTTCTGCCCCAGAATTGAGTTGCACATTTCTTTTACTGTATCATTCTGTACAAACCCATTAGGCCTATGGTTTTGTGACAAATTTGTGTACTGGCCTGTTGACATGATGTCATAATAGTTTTTATGAAATTACTCAACTTCATAGTTTTGTAGGGCTCGCTTTGATACATTTTAATATGTTTCATTATGTTAATACTAATGTGCTCGCATTTAATGTCCCAGAATTTGTTGGGGGAGCGAAGCATTTTTTGTAGGGAGACAGTTGGGTGACCGGAGTTTGAGTTCTTTCAGTCCACATAACTCCATGGGTCTGAGCCAGGTCTCCAGCTCAGATGGTGCCCACCCCAGGCACGACTCGGACATGTGGGAAGGCAGAGAACATGGATGGTCAGAACATGTGTTGACACATAAACCGACAAGCATTGTAGATAAAAATGACATGTACAGCAGCACCAGAAGCCATAGTTACGGTGTGTTAGGTAGCAGGTAAGTTAAACTGAAGTAATGGGTCTTCATTCGAGATTTAAAGACAGAGCCCGAATCGACAACCCGAACAAATATAGGGGCCCAGTAGCAGAATGTTTACCGCCCACTCTCACTTTATTTATATGTGGAGCGACAAGGAAACCTGCATTCTGTGACCTGAGTGGACGACGCGGCTTGTAAACTTGAAGTAATTCTGTCAGGTAGGCAGGAGCTAGACCATTAAGTGCCTTATATGTTGGTAGGAGAACTTTGAAGTCAGCTCTAAACCTAACAGGAAGCCAGTGCAGGGAACTAAGAACAGGGGTTATGTGTTCAAACTTCCTGCTCCTGGTGACAATTCAAGCTGCTGCATTTTGAATACGCTGCAGGGTATTTAGTGTGCAGTGTGCGCTCCCAGATAAGAACATTACAGTAGTCTAACCTACTGTATACAAAGGCATGTATCGATTTCTCTGTGTCTTGATTAGTAAGAAATCGTTGCAGTTTGGTGATTTTGTGTAGCTGTATGAAGCACGCCATTGATACTGCATTTACATGTGATTTAAATGAGAGGCTTGTATCTAAGGCTGCGGGCTGAGCCGCTGAGGGAAGAGTTCAGCCCTTTGGAGTGAATTGCAGAGATTATACTATTCCTATCCGCACACCTGTCTCTAAAAAAACAGAACCTTGGTTTTCTGAGCAATTAGTGATTAGACGTTTTCCACCATCCAGGTTTTAACCTCGTTAAAGCAATTAGTTAAGGCGACAATAGGTGTGGTGTTGAACTGAAATGTATATATGCGATAGTTAACATTGTTTTCTCATTATGTTTCCTAATGGCAGCATGTAGAGAGAAAATAATATAGGACCAAGCACTGATCCTTGTGGTACTCCATATTTGAGTCTTTGTAATAAGACGGAATGATCAATAAAACTTTAGGGTTACTGGTTTCTGTCCCTTTGTACACTTTGATTACCCCATTGTCTTCTCTGACTGATCCAGTCTGCCCCCTTTTTCTGCACAGAAACACAGCAGGCAGATGGCTGGTTAGTGACCATAGCTGGTACTGACAGTCAGTGCCTGGAGTTTCCGGTTGTTTTGATTGGCTGGAGTACCAGGTGGCCGGCCCTCAGCGGCACTACAGGGCTTCTTCAGAAGAAGACATCGGTGGACATTGATAGACTTGGATAATAGCTCAAGGGGCCACAGGACTTTGACCTTCTTCACGAAGCAGCCTATCCAGGGCTGTTCCTGGAGCGGCTGGGGAGGCTGAGCAGAAACGTGCCTTTAGGAGTGTCCTTCAGAAGGTCCGTGTGCATTAAAGGCACAGCATTCTGCTCCATATCAAACTTTCTGACCGGTATAATCAGCTCTGCTTCACAAAGAGAGATTGGGTGTCTTTCATATTGATTGGTGTTCACCTCTTTAGGGAGGTGTGCATGCGTAAATTCCCAGCCTTGAGGGCATGTAGTCACCCAGCTCAGTCCTGTACCATATAGTTGTGTATGTCACACTGTCCATGCTGCCTCACCATTCATGTGTGGGCTGCTCGACACAAAGCCAACAGATCAATTAGGCAATTTATACAACTGATGCTTGGCAGGCCTCGCCTTTAGATACAGCCAACAGAGCGAGAGCGGACCTGATGAGCATGCCCAGAATGGAGCGCTTCTTTCCAAATTCCCCAAGGAACGGGAGCGATTCTGCTTGCGTTTTGAACACGTCCCCAAAGCTGGCACCCTACATGACACGCTGCGCTTAAACTCCCAGCAGCTTCTCCTTATCTGAGTCTGTGAAATGGCCATTAGGACGGTGCCCTTGCCAACGCCCGCTGCCGCGGTGCTGTGCAGTGTCGGGGCATCTCCAGCTTTGCTTTGACAGCGGTGCCTGTTTGCATTTTACACGGCATGCTTTGTTCCAGGGACAAAAATGATGCATAAATAAGGAAATTATCAAGAAAGCTCTGAGTATTATGTGTAATTTGCTTTTGGTAGGTGAACTGAAGCAACTGAATTAGCCAGTTGGGTCAGGACGGGCAGCCAGGTGGGCCGTCAAGGCCGTGGCACTGCCCTCTGCCAGTGGGCTGCCCGCACATGGGC
>JABFEB020000026.1:12241724-12255360 GCA_019775895.2 Stomatorhinus ivindoensis
TGGAAAGAGATGCAGCCAGTGACCCGGACTGTGTGGAGAGAGATGCATAAGGTGACCTGGATTGCGTGGAAAGAGATTGAGACAGTGACCTGGAATGTGTGATGAGAGATGCAGTCAGTGACCTGGGCTATCTGAAGAGAGGTGCACACAGTGACCTGGACTGCATGAAGAGAAATGAAAATGGTGACCTATACTGTATGGAGAGAGATGCAGACAGTGACTTGGACTGTGTGAAGAGCAATCCAGACGGTGACCTGGATTTTGTGGAGAGAGATGCAAATGGTGATCTAGACTGTGTGGAGAGAGATACAGATGGTGACCTGGACTATGGAGAGAGATATGAAGACACTAACCAGTGACAAAGATACAGATGACGCAGGCTTTTTTTTTCCCCAAAATGGCCATATTTGCCCATAATCACTTAATAGTTTGCTGTAATTATACTGTATATGATCCTTACATTATTGTGTTAACTGATCCCTGCAGGAGGTAGCAGAATAAGCTTGAAAGCTTATGCGATAGGTGTGCGTCAGCCCAAATCCCCTGCTCTCCAGCTACCTTTGGCTCTCCTCTTACTGCTGTAACATCCTGACAAAACCATTTTGTTCGGCCTGATTGGTTCCATTTGCATCCGACACCTCTTCTGCATATAGATTGATGGGTTTAATCAGCGAATCAGGAAGAGCTCTTAGACATCAATCAATGTCAGCTGTCTTTTCTCCCAGCGCTGATTCTCTGCTTAGATTCATCAGGAATGGTGGTTCAGTACAGGCACTGAGGAGAACCAAACAGCTAAGGACACTGGCCCTCCCACACAATCACTTTTGTCTGATTTCTAGCTGGTCTCTGTGTTCCTCTGCTTGTGTTGTTACATGTCATTCCATCCATCCATCCATCCATCCATCCAACCATCCATCCTCCAGTGACCTATTTGGTGCAGGCCCCTGGGATTAATTGATTAATTCAGGGTTATTCAAATCACGGTCCTCGAGGTCCGAGCACTGCTAATTTTCCAGCCTTCCTTTACCTGTCAGTCAGGTGTGAAGCCTTTTGACCAATCAGAATCAGTAATTATTAAACTAACTACCTGGGAGAACTGAAAACAAGGCCTGGATTTTGAATTGAGGTCCAGATTTGAAGAACCCTGGATTAATTCATTCAAAATAATGACCTGCTTAATGATCATTTCACATTGGCTGTATGCGCTTCACAAATAGTTTTTGTATTTTTGTAGTACAAACCTGTGCATTGAGGTTTTCGATGTCAAACCATAGGAGTTTTTCTAGCAGTTTTTTCTGAAACAGTTTTTCTTCTGTCACTGTCTGGTCTTTATTGCCGTAATTTGGTTCTGTTCGTATCAGAGGAGCTGTTGGTGAGTGGGCTGCTTGTGGTGGGGGCAGCTGTGTGTGTGTGGGGAGGGCTCTGTCGCCTTGCTGGCTTGCTGGTAACACACTCTGTGTCACCGTTAGACTAACGGCCTGCTGTGGTAGGGGATGCTCATCTGTCAGAGGATTCCAGCCACAAAGGAGGCCTGTGGTGTGTCTTTAACATAGATACACACTTGTATAGGGTTACAATCTTCCAAGAATCACCTCCTATTTGGAATCTTCTTCTGTTGGTGATAAAGTAGGACACCATTTCAGCTATTTTCTGGTTTACATTTGTGCTTTACCGCTGAATGCTGTACTTTATTAACGGTCTAAAAAGTGACATTTTTTTAAATTACATTAAAAAAACATAGCTAATGTCATTTTTCAAAGATATCTATACTATAATAGTTCATTAATAGCAGTAAATGGAGATGACACAAGTTTGCTGTCTGTGGGATTTAATTTCACACAACAGTTGGCTCTCCTGGGATTCTGCACTCAGGGTCCACCTCCCAGTGAGACCACAGAAAGCCGCAAGACCACGGACTGAGCCAGGCTTTGCCAAGGAGACTGGGGGGGGGGGGGTCAGCTGTGGTCACGGCTGGTAAGCTGTGGCTTCACCCTCACGTTTGTCGTCCCCATTCATACCTTAAAGGCTACTGTTCTCCCTGGCTTATCGTTGCGGTTGCGGCTTGAATCGTGACGCATCCAGGGGTACGGTTACAGCCGAGCTCGCCTCGGCAGCCGGTGGAAGGCTGAGTCCCGCCGTCGACACACGTTTGCCTCTTCACACACCAATTAAAATGTGCTCGGCTGTTGATACATTGAGCTTCCCTCTGCTGAGAAAAACAGAAGACCTACAAGCTAAAAGCAGTGGGATGTTCTTGTAAAGAAGCGTCTCTGTTATCAACCTAGGCACGTGTTGATGAAAGTGTGATGACTGAAGTTCTGTTGCACCTTGATCCCACTTCCTGGTATCACAGGTATATTTAGATGGTGTTAATTTGCCACGTTCGATTGTGATGTTACCGAGTTTCCTGACAGGAACACGATGCCAGTGCATCTTACCTGTACCAGTAGCTCATGACCAAACCTTCCTTTTGTTTATCACACACTTGTCACATGACGTTTACACTAGTTTTTTTTTTTTTACATGTAGCTTAATTTTGAATTTGGACAAAAAAAAAACGCATCCTTACAGTGGGTATATGTATTTAGAGCTTTTCAGCACTTTTTGTTGTGGCTTTAGATGGGCTGTTTGCCGCTGTGCGAATGATGGCCGTATCGCATCTGGCTACCTGGCCGGCTCTTTGCCCCCTGAAAATGGGAAAGGGAGAGCGGGTTTTGGCTGGATTTGATTGGCTGCCTATATACGGTTTTAAAAAAACAAGCAGTATAGACCTAAAGTAAATGCGGATGTGTTGTGTAGTGAATCGGAGTCTGTTTTACACTGCGTTGTTACTTCTGAAGGTCAAACTGCAAGGTCATGCCATACCCCAAAGACGCAGCTTCCTTTAAAAGAAATGGAACCAGTCCATATGAGGTCAGCACACTGTTCCCAATTATTTATTCTTGTGTTTTCGCATTTTATCCTGAATGTTAATTTATACTTCATAATTTCCTAAATTAAGACAAGAAGATGTATAAATGCAATTGTTTAAAAACTGGCAAGGTGATTTTTGTGGATGGCCAAGTCAGCGTCTCAGCCTGCACTGTGGAGTCCTGGTGTCATGATCTGTTGCGGATTTGAAGTGTAACTTGTTCTCTGATCATTCTGTGTTTAAGCTTGCTGACCTGCAGGCTTGTGTTATCCAGCAGCAGCACAGTAAATGGTTTTAAATCAGTGTCTCCCAATCCAGTCCCTGGGGACCCACAGACGGACCACATTTTTGCTCCCTTCCAGCTACCTACCAAGAGCAGAGAGGAGCAAAAACATGGACTGTCTGCCGGTCCCTGAAGACCGGATTGGGAAACACTGTTTTAAATAGTCTAATGTGGTCTTCCACCTAGTGGAGCACAGAAGATACATTTTCATTTATAGTTCTAATACGAAAGCAGGATTCTCCTGGAGGCCCTGAGACATCACATGCCAAATATTTTTGGATTGGTGTCCTTGTGACTGTGATATGAAAGAATCATATCCTCTGGGAATAGCTCCAATTGATTGGCTTCAATTTCTAAGCAACTGAATTCCATAATTGTAACCTAGTTTATTTTGCCAAATTGGTATAGGTTGGGTTACAAACTGTACTGGGATTATGTACTGTAATATTAGTATTCCAGTTTTAGTGTTAATGCTAGAGTGGTATTCCAGGTGCAGTGTTGATGGTTTGGCATTAATGTGTGACGTCCTCATGTAACCCAGCTTGGTGTCTGTTCACCGCTTCGCCGCTTCATTACATAACACTGATATTTATTTTTTGTTCTTCTGCAGTTTAACCCATCTCGTTTATGTTTGCCGCCAAAAAAATTTACCCACCCCCCCCCCCCCCCCTTAGCTTTATAATATTTGCTCAGCCCTGAAAGCTCAGTGGAATTTAATTTCTTTACATAAATCTGTGAAATAGAAAAGGAAATTAAAGATATCATTGCTGTCAGGGCATTATCACGGCCTCACTTAACCTGCCATTTGGTAAAATGAAATATTTATATTCCCTGTTTTTGGGGTAATAGGATGGTCTCTTCCAAGTGATTTTTGAGTTAATAATATGAGTTATTATTTTCAGCTGCACAATGGGTGTCCTTTATAGCTTCCAGACATGGATATGCCCCAGTTCCCCAGAACTGCAGAGATCACTGAGGTATCACTGTTTTTTTTTTTTTTTTAAAGGGGCCGTCTTTGTAAATGCACAGCCTTTGTAAAGGGCTTGCGGTCTCAATGCTGCTGCCCCTGAAATGGACAGATTAAATGGATCATTTTAAATGGTGGCTTCTCAACACCTTGCTTGTGGTCTTCTGCCTTCTGCTTGTGCTGTTTGATGACCCAAGCCCACATCTACACAAATCTGTTGGTCATTAGTCACCATTATTATTTGAAGGTAAGCATAATTTCTGCTATCAGAAATTCCGAAAGCTGTTCTGGTAATGTTAAGTGACTGCGATGGTTATTTTACTTGCAGCTACAGGTAGGAGATCTTGCAGCTAGCAGTAGTTTGCATACTCAGGAAAAGTGCTAGGGAAGTCACTCGCAAAAGTAATCCATTACATACCGAGATGGATAGTTCAGGCCCAGCGCTGGTGCAGATCCAGACCAAGGTTTTGTTTCAACCAGCCAACTGAGTATAAAAAGTCACAGTCACAGGGTACTCAACTGGTCGATTGATACAAAGCCTTGGTCTGGGTTTGGTTTGGACTTCAACTTTCCACCTCTGTCTGTAATGGATTTTTTTTTTGGTAAGTAACTTTCCCAACACCGTTCAGGAAGGCAAGAAGATGATGAAGATCTAGCATATAATCGTTCCAATTAATAATTAAATTAGCTTTTTCCTTTTTTTGTGTAATATGTAGAATTTCCCACAGCCCATACCGCTGTGAGACTGTAGTGTCTGCATCATTAACACGGTATTAGCATAGATAACATGCTGTCTTGTCTGTGAAATTAAAGCCATAGTTTTAGATGGTAGCATATGGATGATAGTCTGTAGAGTAAAGAAAATAATCTTGACTTTTGAATGACTGCAAGCTTTTCTCTGTTCACCTTTTCTTTGTTTTTGCAGCCTGCACTAGGTGACCGTCAGATCTCAGTCCCTGGTCACTGAATTCTGTCAGACATGCGTGGGCTCTGCGCTGACCTTGGAACTGAAACCCAGTGCTCACCGAGGTAATCCAGCTTCTTCAGCTCCGCAGACAGTGATGTCATGGATGTGACAAGCTTTAGTAAAGAGAAATAAACATCAAAAGATTTTCTTTTTCTGGTATAGAAACTATCATTTCAATTGAATACATTTCAGTGTTTTTCCAAAATGTGTATTTGGAATTAGATTTTATTCATTTTAGTTACCTTTCACTTGACACATTAAGTTCCAATATTATTACATAAACATAGCATTCTGGCACTAGATGCCATTACTGAACACAGGCGTCAGTCTTACGGTGGCTGTACATCGTTGTGAGGGAGACATAATAATAAACACAGTGTTCAGGTGCTTGATATCCAGTGTAAATTTGGCACTAAAATTAAGCATAAAACCATCTTTTATGAGGTTAAAAAATGCATGTGCAGAATGACCACAAGAGTCATCACATAGATTATCTACTGTTATTTATTTATTTTATCATTAAGTCAGTTTTAACTATGCAGCAGAAGAATGAAATTAAGTGTTTTGTTCCTAGGGGATGACAATTTGTGGTTCCACAGTTCTCCCTCCAAAACGTCACCTAGCCAATGAGCTTTGCTGTATGTCGTGCTGCAACAGTCATAGCCAATGAGCTTTGCTGTATGTCATGCTGCAACAGTCATAGCCAATGAGCTTTGCTGTATGTCATGCTGCAACAGTCATAGCCAATGAGCTTTGCTGTATGTCATGCTGCAACAGTCATATCACCGGTGCACTTACAATATCAGGCAAACACCAGATCACCTGATATGATACGCAGCTGTTCCCCTGGGTCACATCTTGCACCTCTGCGACGTGGATGGAGCCTGTCGTTGACACCCAGGCCTCATTAATTAAAGGCTTGGTAAGACCCACAGCCTGTGAAAGCTTCAGAGGAGCTGACAGCATTTCCTAGTAAAGATATGTAAGTGACAAATGAACCATCTCTCCCCTTCCACAGAAGTGCATCTCAGAACCCATAGGACACAGTGTCATGACACCTGCGCGTCCCACATTGCGGCTGCCAGCTGTCCTGGAGGGGGCACCCAGTGGCCCACTGGGGGCCTTTCCCTGAAGCCTTTTGTAAGACGGGCTTGCCTGGCTGCTGTGGCAGTCCTGCGACGGTATAATGAGCAGTTGAACTACACATCTTGTGTCATTTCATTTAATGCAGACAAAATGCACCCCTTAAGGGCCTTCATATGAAGCGGGTGTCTGCCAGGTAGAGGAGCCCGACTGCCTGTTAGCGAGGGAGCCCTTGGCCAGGCTTGGATGCGCGTAGCATGGTAGCTAGACATGGGGTTGAAGTCATTACATCAGAGCTTTACTCCTGCCACTCCAAGACATGCAATCGTGTCTCCTTCTGTCACTCTGGGGAGTAACTTTGGCTGCATATCTCTCAACTCCTTCCTGCATTTAATACTTAGGGATTTTGGCAGTTTACCTGATCTCTCCATACTGCTGTTTAAAAGCTAGAGATTTTGGCACATTTGCATTTATACCTATGTAAGTTAACATGCAGGTATCCTTAATGGTTCAGATATAGGATAAATGTATTAATGCATCAGAAACTTGATTTGTCACTCTGTGTACATGCAGTCTACCTTTATACAATTCATGTATCTCTGCCATCAGTCCTGTCACAGTTTAAGTGAGAAAATGGTGGCTGTTTTACTCAGGTCTCAGCCAAGCTTCACAGACTGTTGTCATACTTATACTGTGATGTATGTATCGAAGTTACTTCCTATTTTGGGATCAGAATGTATGTTATAAGTATTTTTTCTACAAATGGTCCCCACAACTGAGAATTGGTTATCAGAGGTTTGCTGGTATTTCCCTGATTTTACATCCACACGCCCGTCTCTTGGCTAAATCGCCCTCTGTGTCACTCGTTTAAGAAATCTGTCAACATCCAGGTACACCTACCAGGGATTCCTTCCGCCGAAGTCGATTTTATTTAGAGTGCTTTGGGCATGAGCCAGGGCAAGTCAATGGGGATTATCTTAAGGTTTAGCCAGAATGATGTGTGAATTATTGCTGGCTGACTGGATGGTCTCGCTGTGGGATAAATTCCTTGTGTTGATGTCCTTTTTCCTTATTCCTTACATTTATGTGAAACTAATCATTGGGGCATGATAGCATGGGTTCTCAGGATGGCAAAGGTTGGAAATGACACAAGGACAGGAAAACTCTCTGCCTCCCCTCCATTTGGCTGCGTCCATTCTTCTCCTCGTGCGCTGTGTCCTGAATGGGGCTTAATCACTCTGTTAGGGGCCGTCTGCAAAGGTCAGTGCTGCTGATTAAGGGTGGGAAGAAGCCGTCGTCATCTTTCACCCGGGACACTGATGATTTGAAACAACGGCACCAAGACTCGGAGCCTATTCGATGTGGACCGTTAATGTTCTACCCTGTAAAGCGTCGCCCAGGAGCTGCATCGATAGAAATCGATAGAAAGTTCTTATCAGTGCATCCATGAGCAGGAAGTTAAAAAGATTCAGTGATCATCCTATGGTGTTTGACTTAAGACACCTGTGCAGAGAAATAATATGTGGGCTCACGGTAGGAGCATATGTTTGTAAATTTGCAGAGGATGGTTTCGGTTTCTTGCATGCTTGGTGCTAAGAGAGAGGACTAACTCGCTATTCTCAATGATCCCCGTGCAGGTGTGACCTGTATCATCTCAGCAGGTCTGTGTAGTCAGACTCCCTGGGTGAGGTGACACGCAGATGGAGAAAGGCAGGCGATATCCTAATACTGAAGTCACGTGGTCTAAAGGTCAAAGGCCACTTAGCATTTGTGTGTCCTGTAACCATGGAGACATGCTGTCAAAACAGCATGTATCCTTGCATGCCTGTTATTCGTGTTCTTATGTATCTGTTTTACTTAGATCTTTACCAACAAATTGAATGCTTTGAAGTGTTCCTCCCTCTTCGATTTTCAAGGAAATATCTTCAGAAATGTAGCGTACTTGCAACTTTTTTTTTTTTTTTTTTTAGCATGAGACACATTTTTGCGTTGACCCATTTCCCGCAGGTAGCATGACCCTGTAGCTGCAGTGTGTAGCGGTGAGAGTAAACAGACCCAGTGCATTCGTGTCTGTCCTGAGCCGAGGGCCCGACCATCAGCAGCCAGGCAGGTGTAAGGTTTTTCTCCAGCTCTTTTATGTACAAGTGGTTGGCCTGAGAACTGTGCCGTTTCTGTGTTGAGCCACAGATGTGCTCTCTGTGCCAGCTGGGAGCAACAAATTCAGTCTGTGTCCTCTGGAGCTGTCAAGAGCCAAATAGGTCTGTCATATCTCTTCACAGTGGAAGAGTCCCATTGAGTACTAAAGCCCCTGAACACACCTTTAATAGTTCTGCTAAATTCCCTAAGACACCCTCATCCAGTGGGTTTTGCAGGCGGGCTGCAGAGTTGGGTGCTCTGAGCATAAAAAGATAATGAACAGAGCTGTTGACGCCTTGAGCGCTGTCCCGGGGGAAGACACTAAGGAGAAATTCATTAGGAATGCAGTCACACTTTGAACTGAATGACCATATCAGCTTACCAAATGCAAATAACCAAGTATCTACTGAAGCAGGGAAAGGATTATTTGGTTGGTCTATTAACCTCCCAAAGAGATAGCTGACACCTTATCTGCCAGAAACGCCAGGAGAGGCTTTAGTGGCAGCCGTAGCACAGCTTGACAAGGAGTCGGACAGTAATTAATGGGATCAGGTGCCCTTAAATAGGCCACCAAGGCTGCAGTGTGGCTTCCAGAGGTGAAGGCAGGCTGACGCGGCCCAGCATCCCACTCACAGGCCTTCTCTTTAAAAAGGGAAACGTACATCCGTAGGCTTCTGCAACGGTCAGCCGGGCTGGATGAGGGCTCAGGCAGTCGAGGGAACTGGGTCAAAAGTCATATTCAAATACAGGATTCCATCTCTTTAACACCAGACTTCACCTAAGTCAGGGTGCAATGCTTTCCCAGTTCCTCCCCCAATCCATCAGCATCTCTAGGCTACCTTGCTGGTATCAACCTGTTGTCCTCTCTCTGGAGGACCTCTTGCTTCGAACTTCAAGGTTAGAACCACCGCCTGCCCTCCTCTGAATCCCGGCTCCCCCCTGGTCAGCTGTGATCCGTCTCCATGAAATCTCCTTGCTGCTGTTGCAAAAGCCCCAGAGTTCTGCTGTTTTTCTGAACACTGCTGATCTGTCTGTACATCTGTTGCATTTTACTTCACAGGGAAATGTTGATAACGAAGGTGCTAATTACAAATGCATTAGTTCAGTGGTATTAGAACAGAACTGACCTATGATGGAGATGCACACATCAGTGTGTCGTTAGTAATACCATGACCTTATGCCCGCAGTGCTGTTATCACGACGTGTGATCGTTCATCTTTCATCGTTCGTCTTATCCTAATATAGGGGAGCATGTGTGCTGGGGAAAGATGCTTTGAATTTAATCCATTTAAGCCGTACAGTGTGCGTGAACCAAAACATTTGGGTGATTTCCATGGAAACCTAGGTGTTAGACATTAGCTTCTGACCTCGTTCTTGTACGCATCACAAGTGAGCACAGTTGACTGGGGGGGTTGATTTCTCAGTGATGCTCAGCTCGGTTGGGGCTTCCTCACCCTTAGAGTTTACAGGCAATTACGTAATTATATCCTAGAAATCTTGTATCTCCAGTCCCATATTCCATATTATTGCTGACTTTTGCACTTTAACTGTCAATATTCTGTGTTTTGAGATGAGCCTAAAAAAATGAAAACTTTTTAAACAGATGAAACGTTTTCATTACTTTAAGATCCATTCATCAAACACATGACTGTGACAGGAATCATCTTTTACGACTCTGAAACAATGATAATGTTTAAACAAATTTTCAAGCAAACCTGTATATTTATCACAATTTTCCTGCTTAGGAAAAGCTTGTGTATATCTCCATTTGCATAATTTGTCTAATATTGATCCATAATGCTAGTTTAAGAATGTCTGCACAACAAAGGATGCCACACTGACTGTCGATCTATACGGACATACATATGCATGCTCAGTGAATACTTAAAGGCTTGATCACAGAATAGGGACTGTTGGACCTTATACTTTCTCTTTGTCATGTGGTTTCAGGAGTAAGCTAGTATGTGACAGGTCCTGCATGTAGGCATGTTAAATCACTCAGAGCCGCTTATCTCTGTTCCAGAGGCAGAAGACCAGTCAGAGCTGAATTCAGCTAGTCAAGAAGAATTTAGGGCGGATGATATTCTGTGATGTTCAAAGTCACCTTAAGCCTTAAACCATCATCCTGTTGTTCGTGACGTTTTTGCTTGCCTCTTTTCCAGCTGTAGTGACCAATGTGAAATTCTAGTCAGTGGACAGAGGGAGCCCCCCAGGAATGTGTGTTTACTTTGATCCTGATGGCCAGCTCTTTCTGTGTGTAGGGGGCTCTGGCCAAAACCCAGGGGACTTCAGTCCCTGCATACATGGATTTAGTCTGGATTTGGGACTCTTGATGGTAGAACAAAATGTTCCTGTCACGCAAAAGGAATGTTAGAAGCCACGAATGTATCTGTGTCTTTGTTCGGATCATTTTTTCCTTTCTCTGTTGCCGACACCCCCCCTGACTGACACAGGGTTAGCGTTCAGCTGTCCCATGGCTGACATTTAGCGCTGTCGGTCCTCCTTCTCGCTGACCTCCGTGTGACCTCACAATGATGTGTGGCTATGCTTTCCGGTTGCACAATACCAGGAAGATGTTGGGTCATGACCCAGCAAATAGAGAATCTGATATAGTGAGAATGAACCAGAAGCAACTGGACTTTGCCAGATGATAAGGCCTTTGGCCGATACGTGGCTCCAAATCAATAACTTAACACTTATATTCCACTGTTTCACAGGTGTCAGTTGGCTAGCGTTGTGAATAAATCATTGCACTGGTCCCTCCCATTCTAACTAGAGTTCAGCGTCCCCTCCCTTCCTTAAATGGAGCTCACAGTGAGATTAACTTCTCTGCACTCCTGGAGATACTGAACTTCGCACATTTCCTCTTGTTACCTCACCGGTAGCAGTATGCCAGCTAAGAGGTGTTTACCTGGCTCACAATGCAAATGCCAACAGAATGGTTCCCTGTTTCTCTCTATCTCAGTGACTCAAATAAACCCGTGTGTCCTGAAGTGGTGGCAAGCTGCAGAGGCCCCGTACGCTGCCTTCTCACCAGTGTGGTGAGTGCTGCAACAGGAGAGATTTTCTGGGAGGGGGGGGGGGGACGTGACAGCAGCTTTGCCTCACATCGATCGCCGCTCTCACTCTAAGTGCACCACTTTATGACAAAAGGGTTCATGACACTGCAGTCAGAAAGTCAATAACGTGATAAATACCCTTCTTTTGGTCCCACGTCCAGCCCTTCAGCAGCTGCTGTCCGTGACACTTATTACCGCCGCAGTGAATTCTGTCCCTCCCAGTGCGCTTATTAACCCTGGATGTCAGAGTTCACTACATTCCAGGAGCAGTGATAAGCAGAATCAGGTGATTTGTTAATGAGCTGGTAAATGCGTTATTTTGTGGTACCGTCGGGCTGATTTTGAGACCACAGCTTTATGCGTGTACAGGAAAAGATGGACGTTGGCCATACGGATGCACAGTTTGGTCTTCATTAAGCGCATGTCTATTGCAGCTGTAAGCTTGAGACATTTATATGACACTGACCAGTGGGTTAGAGTTAGGGTACAACAGTAACAAAACATAAAAGGATCACGCATGCAGTGCACTGTGAGTACAAGCAGAGCTCTTTGCTACTCTAAGCAGGAAATGGACCTGGCTTGACCATCGGGAACAGGTTCCAGCAGTATCGGAGAATCACGGCCAAACCTGGCTCCGTAGAGACGCTACGCTCACACAAGCGTAGACCACCTTGCCAAACGACCAAAGCTTTCCTGGGAGATTTTGCTACTCATTCATCTTTCTCAGGTGATAAACAGATATTCTCTTGGTCACTTGGGTGGCAACATGGAGTCTCCTGCTTTGTTAAGGATTTGTGGTTTTTTGCAGACATGCCCTTACATGTTACTCTTGAACATATATGTTAACTTTGCCAGTCAGCCAGCTTAATGCAAGTCACAAGGTCTGATTCCATTTTTTTTTTGCATGTGTTTTTTAAAACGATCAGTCCACCAAATATCTTGTCCCATGCGACTAAAATTTTTTTTATGTTTAGAATTGCATTTGTTTTAGACTATAGCAATTTTGTTTTCTAAACACAAAATGTTCAGTATGTCTGGGTCTTACCCATCTGCCATCGAAATACAATAGGAATCATAGTTACAACTTATTCTTTGGGCACCTCCTACTGTTACTTTATTTCCACGTGGGAGGCAGTATTCAAGCATGTTCTCTGACTAATTGGAGAGTGACATGAATGTCTTGCACATTTTTTGGACAGGAGTCGAATGTTTTTGGACCGCAGCAGAAACGGCAGTAGATGAAAGTTATAATTAAGTGTCAGCTTAACGTAATGAGTAGTGGTGCTGCTGGTGCGGGCAGCAGTGGCAAATGTACTGACGGCCGTGTCGCTGCTGTTTCCCGCTCGGACTCTGCCAGATTTGCAGACAGGGAGCCCGTCATTCCCGTTGGCCCGACCAGGACCGCTGCACCTCGCATGGATTAATGCAAGAGTCCGTGTTTATTTTCTTCACTTCAATGCTGATTAGTGAATTTGCTCTTGGACTAGTCTGTCAAATATCCTCATGTGGTCTCGACTAGGTGCTTTTACTCACACGTATGTGACAGTTTATCAAATGTGTAACATATTGACATATTTAGCACTTGTGGTGTATGAATGCTGGTTTACAGCCACATATCTTTTGCTGGAGAGCGACGTGAAGCTTGCACAGGGTGGGTTAATATGACATAGTGAACCAAATAAAACATGGGAATATTACTTTTATGGGTAACTGAGTCTCATTAGGGTTTCTTAGAGAGCCCCTGGCTCTGCTGTTAGTATCAGATTAACCTGAATATCCTATTAAATTCCCAGGGTGCTTCGGAGAGGGGAGTCTGTCCAAGAACAAAATACCAAATCCAAGATACCTTCAGACATTCTGGAATATATATCATCAACTCAAACTCAATTAAGGGTGATATCTACAGATGAAAATTTCTGCTCTGAGTGATGTGCTCCCCTTCGTAAAATTAGCCGTTATCAACTCTCTTTTCTTTTTGCACTTTTTATTTAATAAAGGGTGACATGTTGAATTCTGGGTATGCTCTTATCCGCTACTGAATTTTCACGGGAACTATGCGATGTCGTTATGTTAATGCCCTCACAAAGGGCTTCAGCAGTGCTTGAGATTCAGGTTTGGGGGCGGGGAAGACTGATTGGCCGCCCCTCCATCCTCCAACATACTATCTCCCATGTTGTTTCATGATGCTCTCAGTTTGAACAGTGCGGGGGGGGGGGGGGGGGGGGGGGGG
>JABFEB020000026.1:12297553-12308913 GCA_019775895.2 Stomatorhinus ivindoensis
TCTTGCGGCCGTCACACTTGTGCCTGTTGAACTGGCTCAACTTCCCACAGGCTGTCAGAAGTCTGGGGGGGGAGACAGTGTTTGTTTGTGCCCCACAATTAAGAGCGATGCACTCCCTTCCATAGACAGAGGAAGCGGCGGTGCGCCTGCGCTCAGCACAGGGCCTCCCAGTAGGACAGGAGTCCAACGCAGATGGCAAATAAAGTATGCAGCCTGTGGCTAGAGCACATTATGCTAATTCTAATGTCAGCTGTGCTTTAATATACAGCTCTATTTAATCACCCCATTATTCTGCATTTCCATATGAAAACGGGCCGGGAGAGGGAACAAAACCTAAAGCTTCCAGTGTCCTTTACTGCTACCTCCTCCAGTGTAGTGGACCAGACCTCACTGCTCCAGTGCAGCGTAACAGACGTTACTGCTACACTGAACCAGACTAGACCTCACTCCTCCAGTGCGCTAGACCAGATATTACCAATGTTATGGACCAGACCTCACTGCTACAGTGGATCATAACAGACCTCACAGTTCCATTGAATCAGACCAGACCAGATCAGACCTCACTGCTCCCCTGGACTAGACCAGACCTCAGTTCTCTTCTGCACCAGACCACACCATACTGCTCCACTGGACCACTGTTGGCCAGACCAAACCCCACTGCTCCAGTGGACCAAACTGGACATTACTAATGCTGTGGACCAAACTAGGCCTCACTAATGCAATGGACCAGAGTGGATCTGATTGGTGCAGTGGACCAGAGTGGATCTGATTGGTGCAGTGGACCAGAGTGGATCTGATTGGTGCAGTGGGCCCGATCGGACCTGCTGTGTTATTTACAGACTCCTAATGATACTGATGTGCGTTCATCCCAAAATACTGCACTGTGTGGGACAGCATCCCTCTAACCTTTTAGGACACACAGTAATTTGTGGTTGAGACCTATTAATAAGCATCTTGTTTCCAGAAAGGCAGGATGTTTGGCTGATGGTGAACTGAGTGCTTGAAAGCCAACCACGCACGCCAAAGGGGGCCAGACGTGTCTTTGCACAGGAGACCCAATATGAAACAGGACGCGTATTCATCGTCCATCTCTCGCACGAACCATACTGTTGCATTATTTTCGGTTTGGCACGCCGATGAAACAAATGAATCCATTTACCGACAAAGGCGAAACCTAAATTCACAAGTAGACGTTCAACATGGAAAACATTACGCTAATTGTGGCTGTGAGCTGGTTACAGCTAATGCTGATTACAGTCAGTCGTAATCAGCAACTAGGAACATTCTGGTTCGCCAATACATCACACCAACACTGGAGTAGCTGATAAAACCAAGAATGCCTGTTGACTGTTATACCAAACTCGGATATGGCACTTCAGGTGCCTTTGTCAGGAAATTCAGACCAGGCTACAAAATAGCTAAGGCTAACGGGCACGGGTTCAAACCACAAGTTAATCCGAACCCAGCCAACAATTCCGCTTATAAATCAAAATGGATAATATAAAAAGGCTTAACATGATTTGAAGTGCAGAAATACAATGCAGAACCACCAAACTTCACATACACATAACTTGTCATAACCCCCACCCCACGAGAGAGAGTCGAAGCATTCCCAGTATTGGTATATATTGATGTCTATATCGAATGTAATTGTTCATTTAAATTTCATGAAATGCTGTTTTGTTATTGAAAATTGTCCTCTGACTTTAAACATAAATGTGATGCAGACCTTTGATGGAAAAGTTTAAGAACCTCGATTATAGGGATATTTGTTGCTATGGGCATAAAATCATTCTCTGTGGTAGCAAGAATGGAATTTAGATGGGATATAGCTCATTATGATTGTCTTATTTTTTTATTTTTATGTATTTCACATATTTCACAATGTGCAGATAGGCAACTGTTAAGTTCTGTTATTCAGATATAATTCCTTTTGTTTGGTTAACAACTATTTCTAATTGTGTTTGAAGTTTTAATAAATTCAGAAACTAATTCAGTTTTCCCTGCTTTACTGAAATTGCACCAAAGTATAGACTTAAAACGAAGTTTGTACCAAACTGAGAACTTTCTGTATCATTCCTCCACCCACCACTCCATACACATGCTGAGACCCAATACGCCCCCTCCGGAACGCTGGGGTAGAAACCGAGTGTGCCCCCTCCGGAACGCTGGGGTACAAACCGAGTGTGCCCCCTCCGGAACGCTGGGGTAGAAACCGAGTGTGCCCCCTCCCGAATGCTGGGGTAGAATCCCAGTGTGCCCCCTCCCGAACGCTGGGGTAAAATCCCAGTGTGCCCCCTCCTGAATGCTGGGGTAGAATCCCAGTGTGCCCCCTCCTGAACGCTGGGGTAAAATCGCAGTGTGGCCCCCTCCTGAACGCTGGGGTAGAAACCGAGTGTGCCCCCTCCTGAACGCTGGGGTAGAATCCCAGTGTGCCCCCTCCCAGCCACCTCCTACTGACACTGCAGCCCTACGCTGCTGTCAGATAGCCAATGTGTCGACTCGGCCAGAGACGCCATTCATAAGCCTGTTGTTGAAGACAAAGCCGGCGCGGGGCCTTTGTATGTTTGCTCACTAATGATTTAGCCAAAAAACCTAAGCTGATTCGTGCTCCTGTTGGGACCAAGTCACTGTTGGTGCATTTATGGGATTAAAGCACCATTTCAGAATCATTAGCCCACATCGTTTTGTTTGCCAGACGGGGAGAGAAAGCCAGTCTTCATCCATTTGGCACTGTGACATGCATTGTCATTATAAGAGTTTGTTTGGTTTCTGCCTTAAAAGCAGAGATGTTCAGGGAGCAGAAGTGAGATATGGGACTGATTTGTAGGGGCCGATTCGCTCACGGCGCTGGGCCGCACAGTCGCGTCCCTGACGCTGCCGCCTTTACTGTGGGGACTCCGTCCTGGCTCTCATTAAGCCATTACGCCGCGTCGGGTCTGGGAGGCCCTCCATTAGTGGGGCGGCAGCGTCGCTCTGGCCGGCTGCCGCTGTTTGCTTTGGCTGCGTTTCACACGCTGCTTGGCAGAGCAGCGGCTTGGACAGCGTACAGAGGAGCGTGCGGCCCACAGCAGCTCAGCGCGGCCAGCCACCTCGCGCGCGCCGTCCCAGTCCGCCGCGGCCTTGCTGCGTCCGCTTGGCTCAGCCTTTCAATAAGGAAAATGAAGTCTAATTCGAGCCTGACTGTTATTTAAAACAGCATTAGCTGTCATGGATCCTATGGCCTGGTGCGTTTTTACAAATATGGACATATGTGATCCCACTACAGTCCAAACATTAGCACTGTAAAAGGCCACCAGAGGGTGGAAGTTTGCTTCTAAATGTGTCCTTGGCTTTCTTCCAGGTCTGACTCTCAGGACACTTGCGTCGCTTTAATCGCTTGGGGGGCCAGCGCACTGCCAGCGATGTCTGTGTCTCTGGCCCCGTCTGCTCGCTGGATTAACGAGCGGAGAAGTAGGTGAAGCGTGCCACGGTGGGTCAGGGTTAGGGACGCTCCGACTAAGCCGAACCGTGAAAATGTGAGATATCGCAGCACAATAAGTGGCTTCGGGTTGTGCCGTTTAACGACAGAGCAGTAATGAGCTGTGGACTCGGGTATGTGTGTCTGTGTGATACATGCTACATGCACTATATATGTCCATTTCTGCTCCTGCTGCGTGATTGAGGTCAGCTGGCTCTAGCCTGGAGCATCGTGGCGTCGGTCCCTTAATCCTCACGACAGAGCTACGTGTGGTTCAAACTCCCTCACCCTCACTAGCTCCTTTAAACTCAGACCCCCCCCTCCCCGATTTGCATCTCGCCCCGTCATACGCTTGCATGCCATATGTCTTTAGAAGACAATAGGCAGAAATAGGCCTGCACTCCCCCCCACTCGCCACAGCACAGACGCTGTCCCGCTCTGCACCCCCACAGCCAGCTGTGGCATGTCCCACGTCCCCGCAGCTTACCCACAAGCCACCGGGGCAGGAGGAGTTAGCGGACTGCCGCCCACACATGCCTCTGAGCACGGCCTCAAAGTGCAATAACGAATAAAAATGCTCATTATGGAATGATTTCAGTTTTCACTATGATTCAATTTGCGGTAATTACTGCGGCCCATACTAATAAAAAATACTGCAGAGAGGCAAAGGTCAACTAGCAGTTAGGCGTGCTCATTTTCATCTCAATGTATTCATCCTCAGCGTCTAATGGCCCAGTTTTCTCCCCTCGCTCTTCAATAAATATTGCTGGAATTACAGGTTAAACAGCTAAATGAAATCAGTGCTATTACAGCAGGCTGTGCTGCGCTGGTCATCTCCCCATGTTCTGCCAACCAGGAGGCTGTTAGCGTGTCAGGGCTGTTAGCGTGTCAGGGCTGTTAGCGTGTCAGGCCGCAGGCTCCTCGCATCCTAGGAGCGCCTGCACCTTGTTGGCCACCCCCGGACCCGTGAGCGTCACCATTCCCAGGCCCTCAGCCCCCAGTCATCCATCTCTCACATGAAATTGAAATGGCCAGATTTCACCATAGGGAGGGTATTAGCTTGGTCTCCTTACGCCATGACGCATGTTAAATGAGCACAGTGGCTGCTTCAGGTGTAACCTCCCGATAATCAAAACCAACCAATACACCCGACCTCCCCCCCCGGACATCCTTAAATGGGTGGAGACCTCAACCCCCACCCCGCCGGCCCCCATCGCTCAACCCAAAGTTATGCCCTTGCATTGGGTCACTGGGGTTAGAGCTAAGAGCCGCCAGCCTGCCAACTTCCGCCTTTGGGTCGGATATCCCTCGGACGGCCTGCCTCCGGGTCGGATATCCCTCGCACGGCCTGCCTCCGGGTCGGTTATCCCCCGCACGGCCTGCCTCCGGGTCGGATATCCCTCGCACGGCCTGCCTCCGGGTCGGTTATCCCTCGCACGGCCTGCCTCCGGGTCGGTTATCCCTCGCACGGCCTGCCTCCGGGTTGGATATCCCTCGCACGGCCTGCCTCCGGGTCTCCGGCTTTCCCTGTAATTCCTTCATTGTAAACCCAGAAGCTTGTCTTGTATTCTCATCTACCGCAGTTTACCTCGCTTAGGTCCTCCCGTCATTCATAAGCTTTAACAATTACCATCACAAACCAAGGTCATTCTGCTTTTACTCCTGCTCAGCTTTTCTGCATCCTGGGAATGAAAAGCAGAGAGTCACTGTGTAGTCTGGTCCCAGGTCAGGTGCAGGGGCCCTGCATGACATCATCGTGGTGCAGGGGCCCTGCATGACATCATCGTGGTGGTGTGGCTGGTTACCAATGAGTCCGATCTGCTACTTTCACAAGCCTCACCTTCAATTGCTAATATCTTGTAATGTAATGTCATGGCGGCAAATCTGGGCAGCCCATAATATCATGTGAATGAGCTCAGCGTGGTAGACTAGGATGTGGATCATGCACTTAGGCCGGGTTATGTAAACTGAGCACGTTTTCATCATGAATACGTAGGAACGCAGGTCGATGCTTTACATAGCGTACACCCCCACAAGCAACCAGATGATGAGACCAGATGTGCTCCTCTGCAGGTATAAAGGCAGGACGGGGCCAGCTGACGGCCGGCTGCAATCCACGCGAGCCCACCACGTGTTACAGGGAGCGGTGGATGGATGGATTAGCCTAGCGCTCACCTGGGCCTAGAGAGCCAAACCTAGCAGTCACTCTGTAAAAACCACTAAGCCCTTTGGCAATAAGGACTCTGTGTAATAAACCCTGTGAAATGTTTGATGTTTAGGTGTCACCCCACAGCCCGGAGAATCCCAAGGAGATGGGGAAGGCTCTCGTCGGCTGCGGGACCAATCCCATCGCTCCAAATCGCAGGCGAAGGAGGAGGTAAATATTGTGTAATCCTGTCAGAGCAGTGCAGCATGTGGACGTGGACAGTGTGACAGCATGGCCACCTTATCCTAGGAGGAATATGATGTGTGAATGTTGTATTTTAACGCCCTATTCTTGTGTAGATTAGGGTAAGGTGTGCAGTTTAACAGCTCTGAAAGCAGAACCTATGATAGCTCTCATATGTGAGTCTAAGCATAGATTCCGATTAAATAACCAGTGCCAGTGAAATTTCCGGCCACCTGCTGGCCGTCGGGTCACAGCCTGCTTTTCATCGGGTACATCTGCTTCAGGACCCGAGACCTGCTCTCAGTCAACGGGGTGGGAACCAAGGTGCACGTGCCCCCCCACCCCATCCTGGAGCTGCCTGCTGGTGACACGAGAAGGAGCCGCTTGCGTTCGCCTGCCCTAATGAGGTTTGTCTTTGCACTGCACCACGTTTGATCCTCCAGCACTGCTCCACTGGTCCCACCATCCCTCAAGGCGCAAGGAAGACATGCATCGAGACTCTTCCCTGTTCTGGAACCTAAGTGGTGGAATGAACTCCAACGAGGTGTCTGAACTGCTGAAGCACTGGATGCCTTCAAACGACGACTAAAAACTTACCTCTTTTGAAAATACCTGGATTAGCACTTCCAGGATTATACTCATTATTATATTAAAAAGATGCAGGTAGTAGGTACTTTCCTGCGGAATGCCAGATATCACACCATCCTGCTGGATGAATGGGGAAATACTTTAAATATTTTTAGATCAAACTGTCAGCAAGCGGGCGGATGTAGCTGTTCAGCAAGGCCCATCCAGTGTTTTTAGGCAGTGCTCAGCGCTGATCTGCTGCTTGCAGAGCACATGGTGTTGATCCGCTCCTCAAACAGAGTCTCAATTCAGTGTTTACACGGGACATAGTGTGAGTCTAGCTTTAAACACCACACACACTGTCAATCTGGTGCTCGAGTCCAGTGTCTGCACATCACACTGTGCCAACGCAGTGTTTGCACAGCATGTGTCGCCTGAGAGACTGATCTGAGGTCAGCGTCTGCACCCGGCTGTGTGTGTCTGGCCCACCCCAGTCGACCGGCAGTATACTTCCTTATCAGACGTGGACAAGTGCGGACCCCTGTTTTACAAGCGGCTATAAATGTAACCAGCCGTGCGGCTGCTTGTCCGCACGTGGCTTTGGGGTCAAAACAGCAGTAGCATTAGTGCACTGCAGTGACCTGAGTGCTCTGCAGCCGTGTTTCAACAGCTCACGAGTGTCGGAGCACCCTTCATCTGGCACCGCCTGCGCTTGTCAGTCCCCTGCTGTCGGGCCACAGCAAGCCAGCAAGCTCACCCCATCCAGACACTACAAAAAAGTACAACTTCATTATTTTTAATTGGCTAACTGCACAGACAACGTACAGAAATGCAGCCTACATAACTGTGTCGGGTCTTCCTGCCTGCTGCTGTACTGACTGGCGGCCAACCAACTGCCTGCTTCTTCCCCTTCAACTTCTCTCAGATTTTTTACTCATATTCCTCTTTTATGAGCTGAAATGTGACTCATATATAACCCAGGGAAATGTGACATTTAACCTGGACAGGAATATTAATAACTTAGTAACAAAAAAGGGCCATTTAATTTGACTTTTTACAGGCTCTCTAAAGAGACATCTCACACTGCAGGCCCCTATCTGCAAAAAAGCCAAGGCCTGAAAAACCGGTCGATGACCCAGGATCTCTCTCCTAAAATCCTGCCAAAAACGTCCACCAAAGGCTTCCGCGGGGAATGCCTCTTACCTCTACTTGTAATTCCCAGCCACAGAAGAAAAAAAACGAGCTAAATGGAAAAAGGCGGCCGGCGAGATTCGCCGTGCCCTGTGGAGACGGCTGTGGCTCGGAGCTGCTCGTCTGGCTCCGCACTAACCCAAAGCAGCCCCCCGATAACTATTCCAATCTGCTTCCATTTGCAGGAAGCCCTGGTCTTCCCCTCCACATGGAACAGGCCTTCAAAGCCACATGTGGCCTGCAGGCGACGCTGGCCCTCCTCCAATCGCGCTCTTCCAACATCGTCAATCCCCCAATCGCGCTCTTCCAACATCATCTCTCCCCCAGTCGTGCTGCTCCGCTACGCCAAACAAACCGATGGCTCCAAATGCGCTCTGCACACATGCCAATGGGTTCTGAAAGTGCTCGGGTCAGTTTGCAGGGAGGAAGGGGCTTCTGAGCTCCTGCTACCAGCTTGTGGCTGCGACGCCGACCGCACTGCGGCGCGTGCTGCGACATGTGGGGGATGTTCTTCTTGCCCGAGTGCTGCAGCCGTGTCGCAGGTGACGTTTCAGAGCCGCTTTAAAGTACGGAGTCTGTCTGGGGCCCATGAAACACATCCTGGCGTCCCGTTCACTTCAAATGTGGCTATAAAGATCTGGGCACCGGGCGTGCTGCTGGGGGGTGAAGGAGCCCCCATAAAATCTCCTTCAGATGTCTACATACATGTATGGGAGCTGGCTGCGGCTGCAGGGAACAGCTGCGCCAGTGGTGGAGCGTTTGTTACTGCGTGCATGCAGTGCGCTCACTCTCTGTCCCTCTTCCAGGTCTAGCACCTAGCGAACCGCTCTTCCTCACCGAAAGGACGGCACCCAAACCATCGTGGGAGGCGGCCCTGATACGCACCCAAAGAGACCATGTAAAATGTTTGAAAAACAGCAACATGTTACCAGGGTGGCAGAAAATGACCAGTTAGAGCCTGACTCCAACCCTGGGGGGGGTCACCTGCGAGCCTGTATCCTGTCATCCTGTCCCGGATGGCCTCGTCCCTGATGGAATGTGTCGCCTTGGCTCCGCAGACGAGAGAAATAAAGGTGAGAAAGCGACGACCGCATGCCTGCCATATCCGCAGCAGGCCAGCACTCCATTCTTACATGGGTAGGGGGGGGGGGGACAGATATTAGCATTGCTGGATACTTCTGCACCGTGACTGAAAGGATACGACATGCACAGGCGGGCTCAGCACAGGGACGTCTGATGTGCACAGGCGGGCTCAGCACAGGGACGTCTGATGTGCACAGGCGAGCTCAGCACAGGGACATCCTCCCAGGCGCTCTCCACGCTCGCTCTCACCTCTGTCAGAAGCAGCCACCCTCCCTGTAAGTGCAGCTTAAATCCCCCCTTCTACTCCCCCCCCCGTGCAAAAAATGTTTGCATTATTGGAGCACCACCCCTAATCCTCCCAGGCAGCAGAGTGAAGAATGAGCTTTTGTTAAGTGGTGATTTCTCGCACTAAACGGCTCACCCTTCTGCCGGCAGGGCTCCGCACTGAGAGGCCTCATTAGCTGGCGGCGTGTGAGAGGGAGCAGCGAGATGGACTAATTCCTCCAGCGGCCGAGCCGGAGCTCAGGCCTTGTACTACCTGATAATCGCATCCCGCCGGCTGGCTCTCTTCCCGAATAACAGCTCTGCTCTGAACTCCGCAGTGCCGAGCAGGGCAAGTGACGGGCCTCCGTCACGCACACTCGGGCACGCCGCCTGGTCCACGCCGCCTGGTCCACCGGATCACAGTCATCCCAGAGCTGCACCGCTCTCCCAGGAAGGGATGGGAGCTGCAGGACTAGGATGTCGGACGGCTGCGATCGAAAGCATCACACTCCCCCCGCCGCCGGTCCACACGGCAACCTCAGTGACACGGAAAGCCAAAGCCGGTCAGAGATCAGGGTAGCCGCTGAGCTGTGATATGGCAGCGGAGGCACGTCTCGGCCGAGGTCAAGGGTCTAATGTGATTATGTGTATTACGCTCTGGGTCGCCCTGCTAGCGGAATTAGCCACAGCGTCTGAGCCACGTTCCAACGACACGGACATGATTCGGGTTGCTGTCCACTGGTGCCCAAGCAGAGTGTGTAACAGCATACAGGGAAGCATGTTCCTCTATGCATCAGCCATAAAGTATCTGCACACAGCCCTGCCTCACTGCATAATACACAGACAGCCCCGCGTCACTGTAAAGCACAGACAGTACGCACACAGTACTGCATGACCTTCAGCCCTATATCATGACAGAACTCACACAGCCCCATGTCACCGTAAAGCATGCACAGCCTGCCTCACCACATAACACAGCCTCATGTCATTGCAGAGCACGCACAGCACTGTCACACTGCATAATATAGTCTCATATCACTGTAGAGCACACAAAACATGACCTAACTGCATAACACAGCCCCATGTTGCTGTAAAGCATGCACAGTCTGCTTCACTGCATAATACAGCTTCATGTCACTGCAGAACATGCACAGCCCTACCTTACTGCATAACACAGCCTCATGTCACTGTAGAGCACACCCAGCACAACCACACTGCATAACACAGCCCTGCGTCATTGTAGATCATTCACAGCACTGTCTCACTGCATAACACAGCCTCATGTCACTGTAGAGCATACACAACAAGGTCTCACTGTATAACACAGCACCATGTCACTGCAGAGGGTGCACAACCTACTTCAAGTCATAAGAAAAAACAAGAGGACCATCAAAGTCAGTGAAGTGCTCCGCTGTCTGATACCAGTCAAATGCTGGGACTCTTAGTTTAGTCTGATCCCAGATGAAAATACCACAGTGACCACAGTTTAAACGTCTCTCTCCAGCACTTCCTGGCTGGCAGACCTGAACCCCTGATACTTAGCTGCAGTGCTGTGCTTGATTCTAATCTCACTCTCATTCTGCATGCCGCCCTGCAGAGTGTCTGGCGAACGCAGACATGCGGCCTCCGAGTCACAAACACAGGAGCTGCTCGTCCGGCTTCAGTAAGCGCCGAAATCATTCTCAAAGTGTAGATGACTGTTAAAATGAGAGTAAATGACATATCAGGAGTCGCCCTTGTGTCCCCCCACCCCAAGCCCCACACTTCCAACACCCCCGTCTGCTCACCATATTGACATGATCGCTTAGCCCAGCTGCTGTCCACCACGATTATAAAGTTTAATTTTGCAGATTATTTACAGCTGTCGCTCGTACATTTATTAAAGTCATTAAAAGTGGTTAGAGCAGCATTTTTACTTTTCCTGCTAGTAGCAGTTTGGGTTTTTTTTTTATTCCCTCTAGAAAAATGTGTGTAAATTCCCGTGAAGTGCTTTGGAACAGCCTGCTTATACGAATTCCCTGCGCTAAATCGATTTCTTCTTAAGCTTCCAGCTTACATGTGATACAAACACTGTTCACTTGCTCTGAAGACTGTACTTCAACACTAAGGGGAGCTGCAATAATGAAAACTGAGAAAAAAAAATGGCTGCCTCTAATCGTGTCATTTTCCACATGAACACTCTCGCTTGAAATCATACCGTCTAAACTGCAAGCACCTGGCAGTAAAGTCGACTTTGAAATAAAGGGGCGGATTTGAAGCGGCTGTTTGTTGATGCGTTTAGTCCCTTCCTGGATCTAATCGTGTTGCACTTGTTACAGGAGATGTTACAGGCGTGAGGTAAAGATCCGCAGACACAGGGTTCGCCCCCCTGCCTCGCCAGCAAGTCCCCCCCCTTCCGCCTCCCCC
>JABFEB020000026.1:12317990-12328175 GCA_019775895.2 Stomatorhinus ivindoensis
GACGGGCCGGAGGAGACTGACAAGGGGAGACGGGCAGGAGGAGACTGACAAGGGGAGGCAGAGAGGAGGAGACTGACTAGGGGAGATGGGCAGGAGGAGACTGACAAGGGGAGGCAGAGAGGAGGAGACTGACTAGGGGAGACGGGCAGGAGGAGACTGACAAGGGGAGACAGGCAGGAGGATGGCAGTGGAAGCTTAATACTATCATTGGATAGGAAACCACAGTATGGCATTTAGATGCTGCTACTTTGCTATCCAGCATTAAAAAAATCAGTAATGCATAGAAATATTTTTGTTGCTTTTCATAAAATGTATGCTCTTCTCCCAGAGCAAAGGAAGACACTGAGTGACAGAGCTAAACTCATACATGAAGGAAGAGGAAACTTGAGGACTTTAAAGGCAAAATCTACACTGATTTCACACACACTGCAAATGTCAACCTTGAGATCACAGCCGCACAATTACAAATGTATCTTTTCCATTTTACACACTGTGTCACAGTAGCCTTCAAAATGGAGAGCAATTCAGTACCACCCTGAAAACAAAGTCAAAACTGGGAGATCTTTGTACTGTTCTGCCAATACCAGAAGAGTATTGAAAATTAGCAAATAAAATAGGGCTCCATGAAGCTCAAGGTCTGTAGGTGAGGAGCAGATTAACATCATGGAACCGTGCGAGAGAAACAGTGGCTTCGCGGAAGAGGCCGGGCGCCCACTGCCCGCGAGGACATGAGCAGCTTTCTTCTGCACTGGGTGCAGTTTTGGACATATCAGCACAAACATCTCAGTAGACAGTGGTCAAAAGCCACCTACAAGTTTCTTCACCCATCCCCCAGCACAATGAAAGGTTTACAAGATGTAAATACCCAAAGAGCAACACAGCAGGCCGACTCACAGACTCAGAGCTCCCCCTAGCAGGTCAAAGTAGGTACAGCAACTGCACCTTCAGGAACCACTGACATTGAATAACAGTAGGACATATGGAAGATTATATACACATACATATATAATAAGACTATATATAACTTTTAAACTGCACCCCCCCCCAAAAAAAAACACCATTATAAATCTTGTGCTGAATGCAACAAAAAGATTTTCTTTTATAAAAAAAAAAGTCTGTGAGTATGGAAATGAGTACTTGAGTATGTGTCAAGCACAGAGGTGTCAGCGCCAGTTACTAGGCATGGTGTTTGAGTCCCGCCTACTGTGCATTTCTAGTGATCAGACTGCAAAGCAAAGTTATTAGAGGACAAACTCAGTGCACATTTTGAAATAATATTAATGGCAAACATTATTAAACTAAATTACAAAACACATGTTTTATAATACAGAGGATCATAAAACGCCATCATCATTTAAGTACTCCTTCCCCAGATGCATAAATGGTTTTTTTTTTTTGATGCATTTATCTGACTGAAATGTTGTCAGAAACTTCTTACATACCAAAGTATTCCCACAAAAGTCGCATTAATTCTGCAGAATGTCATCCTTTTCATATCAAGACAGAAAAGACCAGGTGATTTTGTTTTTTATCTTTTAGAAAATCTAGTACAGAATGTGTCTGCATATAATCTTTTGATTGTTTTCGCCATTCAAACACGTGTTTAGTCAGAAATAAATTTAAGGGAAAGTTACACCTCGGTACTACATATAAATGCCAGAATTTATGCAGAAGATGGAATGCAGAATGGGACTCTGCACTCAGCTTTCGTAACAGAGGAGAAGCTCCAGGCCGAAGAGGCTGATTGCAGCCAAGGCCCAAGTGTGGGACTGCGCAGCTCGGCTGCCATGTTCCGATGCCACATCCTCCGAGAACCTCCCCTAACGTCTTCCCCTAGTAACCAGCGCAAAAGGCCCCCGGTGTGGCCCCTGTTTGCAGGGCTGCCCGTGTCGCGAGGAGCCGCAGCGCACAGCGGACGCTGCCTGCACACGAGACCCGCGCTCAGATGCGCTGCTCAAAGCGCTGCCTGAAGCTAATCCACAGAAGGAATAGCGGTTAGCAAGACCTAAATACCACAAGCGACGTGTTGACTGGCAGGTGTGTGCATGTATTCTACCACTTTCTCAAGGCCTCCCCTGAAACCTGAGGTTACACTTTCGATCTTAGATTAAATTTGAAATGAGATATTTTAATAAAAATGTGACCACAAGTACCCTTCAGCATCTCGCCCCGACGGCGTCGCATTCCCATGGCTGTCGCATTAATTAGTCACGAGTGAAGTTAGACTGAACATTTCTTCATGTGCTCTGAATAATTTACTTCAGAGCAGGGTTCTGCACCCCAGGTGTGTCACTCACGACCTTCTGTGTGTTGTGTAGCTACTGGTCAGTCCCGGTCCAGGGGCTCCTTCAGTGCTGCTGTCGGAGTGATGCGCACTACACTCGGCCCTGTTTCAGTGCACCGTCCTTTGGGGGGGGGGGGGGGATTCTCCCAATGAGGCCTGAGGCGTAGCTTTTGCTTCCCCCACCCCCAAAAACGCAAAAGCTTCCTGTTTTGATGCTGAGCCCCAGTGTTGCACCGGAGGGATATACGTGCGTACAACCCCGCACTCCTGCGTCTGTTCGCTAACATGCAAAAGAAGCACAGTGCCTGTCGGTATCCTGCAAGCTTGCTGATTAATGAGCTGGGCACAGCAAAGCTGGCCACTGTAGGCCTATGTAGTCCAGTGCCGCCCCTGTCGCAGCAGTTAAACAGACTCCGGCCAAACAGGTGGACAGTGGCCCCCCACTGTGTATTCGGCTACACACCGCCAAGGGCCCCGGGGGCCACTGAAGCTCAGCGCCGTCACGGCAACCCCAAAAACATTGTGGTCTGCGTCAGCCAACGCCCAGCCACACTCGCGACGTGCCAGGTGGCTCGGACCCCGACGGAATAATAAGGCGTGTCTCGGTGTGCCGACAGGTCGCTCCGCACCTTCGGAAGGTCTCGCGTGAGCCGGCGGCCTCCAGACGACCACCGGCGAGGCGTCACGCTGCCGGTCTTTCAGGCCCAGCGTGTGCTGGACCGTGCAAAACAAGGTAAGTAAAGGTAAGTGAATAAGTAAGCATGGAGAGAGGTGTCCACCCGCCCCGACGGAAGTGTGCCCCCGCTATGAGAGCTGACGTAGTACCCAAATAAAAATGCACCAAAAATCATTAGCCTACAAATGAAGGAATAGAAGGCAGGACAGAATGTGCAGAATACGAGTTTAAAACCCAGTACAGCACAAAACAGATCCGAGCGAGATTACATCATGCTCAACTGTTATGAATTAGCTGGATTAGACCATGCTCTGGAAATGCTTGGAAAATGCTTAAGTGTCCAGACTGATTTTAGCCTGGTCTTAAATGTGTTACTCCTCTTCTCTTGATAATTATGAGTCAAAGGTTGCAACCTACTTCATATGGTATATGAGCACAATATTACATTTATTTGAGTAACCATGAGGAAACGTGACTTTATGCAAAGACTAGCAATTAAAAGAGCTTATTAAAACATGAATTATTCACATGCATTCTAATTGATACAGACTTGTGTAAATGTTCATAATGTAATCAGATCAACAGGAATTACGATTTTCATGGCATTTCTGCCCTTACGCTTCGTTTACAACTATCCGCCTTTCGTATTTCCTTAGCTGCGTGTACCAACAGCACGTATAGAAATTAATAGCACGTTCAAAATTAAAAATACATTTAGGAAATACCTGCTTCTTCAAATACACCATGTTATTTTTACCTGAGAGTATTGTAATAATTTGAGTGTGCGTAAGTTTTGAAGTAGGCAGCGACCTCACCCAAAGTGAAAATGAAATATTCTTGAAAGAAGCTACTAGTTTAATGAGTTCGGGTGGAAGCAAATAAATTCGACTCGAAATAAATGTAAAGAGTATTTTTTCACGAAAGAGCTTTCAATGAAACGAGTAAACGCATTTCACTATAATGTAAACGTCAATGTAGTCATCGTGAGCGCATTAATTGGAACAAGTTTTACAAACATCTGCTTTGAGATACAAGAGCAACGCATCTCAATGTGATAATTAATTATAGTAAATATGACAATCTTTTTAAAAAAAACTACACAAACAAAAGCGGATACTCTGGCTGCATTGAAGATTTTCTTCTACTATTCCTGGGAAAAACAAATAGTATATTATATATTTATATATTTAAGGTTGTTATAAAATAAATATTCATGGTCTGCGCCCGTGCTTTGCGCGGGGCCCTTATCGCTTAAGTTTGGTTGCGACGCGTATTCAGCAGCTGTTCCGTTTTCTTACGCTCTCTGAGTGATGGTGGTATTGTTTACATCGCACCTGTACTAAATTAGTATTCTAATTCGGTATTTTATTTTTCCAATAGATTTAGACTTTCCAAAGATGAAATGTGCTGAGTCTTTGAGTTTTACTTTCCACTGAAGAGTTAGTTACAAGTACAGTTTAATCACTGTCCTGTGTGTGTGTGTGTGTGTGCGTGTGTTTGTGTGTGTGTAAATTGAGAATACTTCTCATGCACTTAGATGACACACACCAAATGTAAGTACACTGTTTTCCAACCCTGAACCAATTAAAACCCATTATAAATACAGATAACATGAAACCAGAAGGCATGCATGCGCTATCATTCTATGAAATTATATTTTTTCTTGCATGCAGACATTTCTATTAGTCTTGTAGGGCCTAACCAGCACAGAACAATTCTGGTGTCATTTTTAATGTAAATAACGTGGAATTAAAACAATCAGACAATATTATTGTAATAAGGGTATTTAGATATATAATTTTATTTTTATTAATAGATAAAATATTAAATTACAATGCTAATATTATTAATTACATTATTTTACGCCAATTTTGCGTAAATATTTTTCTGTTTATATAATTACGCGGCATTTATCAAAATCACTGTAATATCTTTACATATTTCTCTCCATTTTCTATATTGTGTTATTTACACCGGCTAACGTGGTTCGCTCTATTACTTGAGAATCTTTCCTAATAGACGGAATTTAAACACTGAGCGGTCCTGAAACAGGTGTGGTTTTTAATCTGTTTCGCCTCCTGCATGCTTCTCAGAAGCTGTAGAAAATAAAGGTACTCACGCGGTATTGTCTCTATTTGCGACAAATGCTGCGGGTTCCCCTGCTTGCGACGGGACATTGCCCCGCATCTACACTGGCATTGCCCGGAGACCTGCACTGGGGACGCTGGTTTTCCTGCTTCACTCTTCCCTTTTCCTGCAGTAACTTTTCTTTTTTCCTGGGAACTCCTTGTTTCCAGCCCGGCTCCTTCGCTCACAGGATGGGAAGTACCTTCGCGCCGAGGCTGCAGACCACTCTGCTCTTCCGATGACCCGACCTGGGGGCGCGCAGATTCCCCTTCAGTGTCCTCTAAGTCAAAAAATCTAGAAAAGGCGGTTGATGAGATAGGTCTGCAAAGAGCAGGAAATAAATATCCGTGATGTGTTACACCTGTGAGTGACAAGCGTGAGCAAACCTCTGTAATCTTCTCCCTGCCTTTCTGGACAATCAAAAGCGCTGTCCTGTGCTGCGATTTGACAGCTTGGTCACGCTGAATACCAGTCTTCTACAAGGCTGTAGATGAGGTGTGGACCTGGAATTTTGCCTCTTAAATAAAATTTAAACAATTAGAAAATTTGGAAGAAGAATCCAGCGTCCTCTCCGGTTGGCCAAGCGATCTCGGGATCCTCTTCTCCACTCAGTGCTCGTATCGTCCAGTGCCGTCTAACTCTTCACACTTGCTCCCTTGTCGTGCACTGAGGAGCGCAAGGACCTCCACCTTTCCTTGCAAGTAAAACAAGACCTGCAGCCTTTTTTCTCTTCTTTTAACTGTGAAGATGGCGGAGTCCCACTTCTCTGGGCGCTCGCTGTGTCTCTGTGACTGAGGCTGACTCTGTACAATGGGATAAAATTCAAGTTCAAGTGCGGACGTGACGTTAAGTCTAGTGAGAATGAAATTGGAAGCAGTGAGAGGCTACAGGAGCACTGGGGGCGACTAGTGGTGGCTTTCACAGCTAGAGGATGAGAGGCGCTGCAGCGGTCAGCGGCTGACAGCTACACACGTCTCTAAGGGCTGCGTCCACTGCGGGGACTCCCTTCGTATGAATTCACCTTAAATGCAATGTGCCTATTGACAGGAGACAAACATATTTACAGCAATTATAAGAACATAAAAATATCTGTAGGTTTGTCAACGTATAAGACCTTGTGGCCGTTTACAGCATTTAGACACATTTGTTTCATGATATCCATGATTACATGACATCTTTGTAATGACCCTCGTGCTGTAACGTGAATTCATCTATGTTTGACTAGAAATTGCTGATTTGCATGCAGGATTATTTTATTAGGGTTTAAGACGTTCCCACTTTAAAAGCTCGGTGTTTTTATTTACCTTTTATTTATGTAAATTCCCCTCCGTTTCCTGACAGTCACAGTTACGCAGCCACGCCGCGTTTGTCTTCAGCGTTGAGGCCAGTAACAGTATTGCGTTTGACCATGAACGGTCCGCCGAGAAAATACTGGACACTTTTCCCCAAAGTTTTTCCAGCCGTCAGGAAAAAAGCAAAATACTTAAAAATACAACTAAACAGTAACAGACGGAAAATACGTCTGCATTTTGGAATACAGATCACAAGCATGATGTGATTTTTTTAAATAAGGTTTTTGCATTTTAGAATTATGACGTATAAACAGATTTTATTTTGTCTTCTGAATATTTTTCTTTAATATGTAGCATATGTATTGATGTCAAGATTGATCGCCAGATGACAAACGCGTATATTAATAAGCAGAAGGATATACGCAGGGTTAGCATCCATGTAAAATATTTCGCTTCGTTTCATTGAAGAAAGGGACAATAATGTACTCCAAATCAGTTAAGAAGATTACTATGTTTTGTGTTATTAATAGAATATACAGATATAATCTGGTATTATAATGTTATTAATAGAATGATAAAATGAAAATTATAAAATTTAGAATAAATGATTGAAATTGCTTTGTTAATTGATCTTGAAATCAATTATATAAAACTAGTAAATGGCGGGAAAAACTCCAATGTATAATTACGACTCATGCTTATCGAATAGAATAGTCCGTTCTACGCGAATACATATGTATGAATATTATAAATTAAACATATCTATAAAAAGGCACCTTTCAGGTTTTAAAGTAGGGTCCATGTTCACGTCAAGATATGTACGTGGACCGACAAATATACAACTGTCAGCTGTAAATCAGTTTTTTGGAAACCTTGATTGATTGTTTATATATATATATATGTGTGTGTGTGTGTGTGTGTATTCTTTTTCATGAATTTAAGTAAATAATGAAATTATTTTTCAAATGACAATTTTAAAGCGATCTAGGACCGCTGTTTCTCCAAAACCCTATACGCGTACAGGAGAGAGGAGAGGTCGGTCGGGGCATCCGCGTGCGCCGGCAGCGCTGCAGAGGCGCCTGTTTGCATTACTGGTCGCAGGAAAACGGATAGATCTGACGATGAGGACGGTTTTATGTAATGGTTAGAGGTGTTGAGCCCTTTTACAAACTGTGTTGGTCCAGGAGATTAATGACTGTCCGTGTTAGTTGCTTCGCTTGACGTTTTTAATATGCTCTGGTGTACAGTGAAGTCAACAATAATTGCCCGTATTTAAATTGATTAAATAAATAAATGTAATAAAAACTTGGCCAAACACAACGCCACCCCATTATTAAAAGTGCCAGCCTTGACACTGCACAGCCCCAGTCCAACCATTGTGTATAAAAAAATCCTGGAAGCTCCCCCAGTAATTTGTTTATTACATACTTGATTATTTTGGAAAGACTGCAGAACCTTACAGTGCCCAAAGATCACAGACTGTGGCCTGAATTCGACCCTGAGGTCCAGCGGAGCTACTTATGTTAGCCTGTGAGGGTCTTTGCCTGCAGGAGGCGTGGAGGCCTTGGCACCACTGAAACAAAGGCGATGGACTGTCAGTAGCCAATCGCTGAGCCCAGGGTTCGGTCTGACATCTCACTCAGAGTCCATCAAATGATCCCCCATTTTCTTTCACCTTTTACGGACATCTAATCACTGGTTGGATGTAAAATTGTACCTAGCAACTTATTTAATTTAGTGGCCGTAATCTTTTGGAATATTTTTTTCTCTTTCACCAGAATTCTGTGTTTTAACATCTCCTTTAGTACAAAAAAGATTAATAGGTTTCCAAGCTAACATCACCAGGAAAAGGGAGACGTCTTTGGGAGAAATTTGTTTTCAGGATCTGTGTATCTTCTTATTAATTTACGTACATTGTTGTAGATTTAGAAGATTGCAAAATTTCAGAGTAATAATTCCCTTTGAATGTCAGTCATTGCACACATGCACGGATTTTTACAGATTTAGAAAAACACGATCTGAATAAAGCAAACATCAAGCATTGTTTTAACACCTAATGCCAGGCGGTACTTTACACCTAAACATCAGTCTTTGCCCAGTCACTTGTGTTCAAAGTGATTTGATTTAATAGATAGATAAAAAAAAAAAAGCCTAAACGACCTAAGAATCAGCAGTAGATTTGAGAATCTTCAGTTTGTCGAGACATATGCAAGCTTTCTAATGATTCCACACTGCATATAAATGCTTTCGTAAACATGTCCAAAAATTAGCCAAGTCCACAATGAATAACTTGCCACTGAATGGCTGTTTTTTTCTGTTTAGTGATGGTAAGATTTTTTGCGAATGAAAATATTTTATTTTCAGTTTTACGATTTGTTTTTCCACCATTGTTTGCGTCTGGGAGATATAGATCAGGGACAGAATTCTGCACATGAACCTCAGTGTAATCTCTGATTTATGCATTCATAAACATATTTTTTTCCCTAAGTATTACTCTGTTGTTTTTCTTACAGGGGGTCAGGGAATGATCTTCAGTTTCCCCCATATAATGGCAGATTGTTTTTCTGCTTTCCTCCAGAAGCTACCATGCTTAGTAACAACTTTTTTGTTAAAATGCACCATACTGAATACATTTTGATTGATTGGTTGGTTGATTAAGTGACTGAGTGTTTGAATGATTGACTGATTGATTGATCAATTAGTTTTTTTTTAGTTTATCCTTGATCACACACACACATAGTGTGTGTGTGTGTGTATGTGTGTATATACAGGTATGTGTGTGTGTGTGTGTGTGTGTGTATATATATATATCTACATGGTATCTCCATATACCATCAATATATATATAGTCCCCATAAACCATCAAAAATCAAGCTTTGGATGAGTATCTTGCTTCTGAAAGAAACCGTCATCTTATCACAGAGTGAGTAGTGATAGTTTATTTTTCTCTGCTTTGGGTCTGCTTTAACACTGACTTGTTTAATACTGACTTGCTTAATACTGACATTGTTGCTTATGTGTGACTGGAGTCTTGTGTTGGATGTTACTGTCTCCTGACTCTTTCCTTTGCTTTGTCGTTGGGATTCTTCTGTTTTTTTGATGAACCTGTCACAGTGACCAGAACGTAACAAACACTATCCTCCTGCCCCCAGACATCACCAGCATCAGTCTGGGCTGTTCTGTCTGTCATTTTTATTTAGGGCACAAGCCGAACTGTCCCTGCAGCCGGGTTCGAGGCGTTCCGAGGTGATGTCGGCTATGCCGCTGAAACAAAGAGGCTGGCACTGCGCAGAGAGAGATTCCGCTCTGCTGTGACTCTGATCCCTTCGATTGTAATACAACAGTACCCTCTGTTGGCCGGCAGCAGGCATATGTAAATCACAGCCCCCCTGCCATCAGGACCTCTCCCCGCCCCCCACTTAGATGCCGCGGAACTTCCCTAGACCGTCCCTGCCAGGGGGTGCTGGGAGGAAGAGAATAGGCAGGCTGCTGCAGCTCACTGCTGTGGTTCCTTGTTTGGTCTTAGCGTGAGTGTGTTGCCTTCTACAAGAACCAGAGGAACATGATCAACACAGTGTGTCTGTGTCTGATTTCTGTGATATTATAGCTTATGGAAGAATGGCCTCATTTCTGTGATATTATAGGTGCATGGTGGACGAGGCAGCTACCAGAATGGCCTGATTTCTGTGATATTATAGCTGTATGGCATACAATGGATGTACCAGAATAGCCTGATTTCTGTGATATTATAGGTGCATGACGGACGAGGCAGCTACCAGAATGGCCTGATTTCTGTGATATTATAG
>JABFEB020000026.1:12341817-12358784 GCA_019775895.2 Stomatorhinus ivindoensis
GGGAGGGAGGGGCTAAACAGAGTCAGTGCACGATACACACTGTACTGCTGTGAAATAACATTCAGGCATTTTGTAGCATATTTCTGCCACCTAGAGGATCACTCTGGCATTACAGACCCTTATAACATTTTGCTTACAGATACATGGCTGTCTGTGATAAAGCATGATAAGGGATTTAAAGCATGTCTGTAGCAGAGAAACAACCACAGCACACCACTAACATCTTCCATCAGGCAGGAATATAAAAAACAGCAGCAGCAGAGACACTGACAAGCACAAAGTCTGCTATCTAGAATGCCTACAAATAAGCACTCCTGACATCCAGTGATTTAAAAGGCACAAGGAAAACATTAAACATCACATAATAATTTTGTCACTGGGATACATATTGGATGTTTTATCTTGACAGAAGTGTACCATACTCACATCGACAGTTACTGGATGAAAGACAAGAAGCACCAACCACATTTTTAAAAGCTACTCTTTTTGTTTTATGACCCTGGCAGAATTATCAAAGCCTCGGTGGATGGATGGAACGGTGCTGGAGGGTAGTGTTTCTACAGCTACAAGCTCATTAGATGGTTTCTGTCTCCCCCTTGTGGGCAGTTTGTTGCATTGCTGTCATGCATGTCATAGCCCGCAGCCCTGCCAGACCACTCTAAGTGTGCTACTGACTGCCAGAGGTACACCCCGTTGTAGTGGAGTAGCACCAGGGTGCCCTGCTATAGATTGTACACAGCAAACTGCATAAGCTGGCTGCGTAGGCCATGCTCCCAGCGGCGTCCCTGAACCCCCACAATTCCCGACATGGGTTTCATGTGAACAGTGAACAGTCCCAAATATTGTTTAAGCTAGAGTTTCCAAACACCCCAAAAAGGACTGAGAGGGTTCCAGGCTGAGGACTTTGCAACTTCATTAACAGTTAGCCTGACCCCAACCAGGACCGAACGCACCTGGATGACTTTATAGAAGTAGGCATACTGGCGTGCCGTGTTTTTATACTGGCTAAAGACGTCCTGGATGGCCTGCGTGGACTGCAGGCAGCGCACTTCCTCCTCTTCGTAGTACAGCGGTGTGTCGTACTCGCTGGGTAGACTCTTGATATAGGGCAGCCAGAAGGAGCTGGGGTTAGCACGTTCACACAGGAGATGCAGGGCCAGCGTCACATTGCCCATGGCCTGCAGGATGCGGTCCTGGCTGTACAGGGAACCTGGAGATGGGAAACTGAGCTGAGATGCAGGCTTGCGGTCAACAAGCCAGGGTCCCCGGATCTGCGGGCTGATCTGGAGGAAGACAACCTGCACAGACAGGACTTTCATTCTCTGAGGGACTCACCGAGCACTGAGTTTTTTGCCGATTCCACTGTCAGCAGCATCTTCCGGGGAATCCACAGGAACAGCTCCTCTGCCTACACAGGCAGAGATCTTCACCTCAACCAGCCTGAACCCCTCTGCAGATGCATCCCTCACAGAGTGGCTCCGCCATGGGTACTCACCTTAATGTCCCGCGTGGCCTTTAAGCCGTACCCCTGCTCTGCAAAATTACAGATTTCGAAGCCTTCGCACGAGGCCCCATTTTCTGCAGCCCAGGCCATCATCTCCGGGAAGTGATCCTCTCTCATTCCATCGAACACCACGGACAGACCTGCCAACACGCCGCACAGCTCATGTGCTCCATCACCATTTCTCACAAGGTAGGATGTAAACGGTTCGCTAGATTTCAGAAACCCCCCCCCAGCTTCACAAACAGCATGATTGCGCAGCTACCCAAAACACTAACCTTTCTGTTTTTTTCTGATCTTCTCCACAAGGCTTCGGATCTGGACATACTCTGCCCACTCCTGACCCGGGGGCGGGGCTGCCCCACTGCATTCTGGGAATTGGAAATGAAGACATTAGCCTGGAGCCCAGTGAGATTCCCAAGAGGAGAACAGCAGCTCACACAGACCACAGCAATGTTACACGAAGAGTCATCTGTGCAGGCCCTTACTCTGTAAGAGCTCCGAGACCAGGTTCAGCATCTCCTTTGGGTTTGCCACAGCTGTGGGTCCCGTTCCCCATTTCTGCGTCTTCACTCTGCTCTTCTTCCCCATGTTCAGGCTGAACCACAATCAAGGACTGCTGAGAAGAACGGCTTGTGAGTAGGAATAATCTTCCCGTTTCAATCAATAATCTGAACCACTAGAGGGCGCAGTTTACAAGACTTCATGGTATTCCAAGATATTACATTCATAAGCGCTTTATGTTATGTAACTGATCAGCTGCATGTAGCGTGAGAAGTTAGTCTGTGGGACCGTTTTGCTGCACATTGCCTGTGCAGATCTTGGGTCGTTACTGCTCCCCTTTTCTGAGTTTGTTGCCCAGTATATGGTCTCAGGTGACCTCAGCAGTCAAACCCTTTCAGTCTCACAGGATTTTGTGTATCATGCGGGTCTTCAGCTTAAGACAGACCTCAGCCATTTCTTCTCCTTTTATAAACATAAAACCTCAGTTTAACAGGTACGTTAATAGCTGATGTATGCCACTTGAGTGTTTGCATAATGTGTAAAGTCCTGTATTAAGAAGTACACCTGTGAATGAATTGGACGATATATGCTCGAAAAGACACAGAAAACCGTGTCTTCTAAGATGTTCCCTTCAGTGTCTGTTCCCGTTGACTTCCTATTCTGGGATTTTCCTTGATTCCATGACATGCTTGCATTGGCCATTAGCCAATAAGCATCAGCAGGCCTCTTTCCTGGGATGATGCTGCTGTGGGAGTAGGAGGGGCGGAGCTCCAAGCATTCATCCAATCAGAACGAAAAGCATGAAATGAGCTCCATCCCATGTACTCCAAAACTGGAGAGGTGTGAGATTACCACTTTAGACTCAGGTCATCTGGAAAGGGACATTTTTGAGAAAATTTACCATCCATCCTTACTTAAGTAGGCATAAATGAATATTTATCAAAGATCCATAAATAGGGATGTTTCTCAGCATGACCAAGTATAGACAGTGTGGGAGCGTGTGAAGGTTAGAGGGAGAGCACAGGTCTGACAACCAGTCAGATGCTTGGATCTCGGCCCTCTTTAGCAGTCCAGACCCTCCAGTATGGACCACGGTCTATAGGCGCGGTCAGTAAAGCTGATTAAATAAGGGCACGTGGGACTGCAAGCTGCCATCCACCGTCATACCTGGGGCATTTTAAGTTTAAACCTAAATAACCGCACCTTCTTTTTGCTAGTAAAAAGACTTACATCTTTGGTTAATGGGGTTAAATGTAATAGGAAATAGAGACAAGAGCCAATCATCTGGGTAAAATCCAAAGACGATCAGAAGAATGAATAATATGTTCTAGTTAAAATATACCAAACAACAGTAAGACTAAATACAATTAAGTCACAACGTGCATTTACAAAAATGATCACATACAAAGACTGATGCGTACAGTCAGATAAACAGGCGCAGAGGCGATCCATTTACCTATCCAACACAGTAGCTTAAGCTCTGGCAGCTTTAAAAATCTGGTGTGACAGCTCGCACGTTACTGAGACCTGCATCGTCCGCGACTAAACGTGTTTGAATGAGGCCCAGTCAGGAATTCACGGACTAGCGGATGATCGTGAGTAAAACAGAAGGCGGCGAATGAACTTTGGAGGAGGGCAGCTAGCCAGTTAGCATTTCTGCAGGCGGATCGTCCACACAAAGTAAGCGGCAGAATGCGGTACAATAACCGCACAACACACCGACTGCGACGGCGCCCTGTTGCAATCTTTTTCTAAAATATTAGTCGACTACCTTCCGATTGACAGCAGCAGGTCCTCCTGACAGCCTGGAGTTCAGTCCTCTTCAACCACCGGAACGGAGTGTGCAGCCTAACATGCTGCCTGTAAACGGCCTCCGCAGGTTCTCACTACCAGCCCATATTATTACTGCTTCCAAGAGAGCGGCACAGCGTATACATACCCATAACTCGCATGACAGAAATCTGTTTGCTTTTCACAGCTATTGGTTAACGTAGGGACCCGCCTCGGCTGTTATGGAATTTCATAGGTCCATATTTTATGTCAATCAACTATGCGTTTCTATCAAGTTTTTTGCGTCACACAAAAATAAACGGCAAGGCCCTGGTGTCTTATAATTGGTCGTCTTCTTCGGCGACATGAAATTACCTTAAAAGGCCATGATATAAAGCTCATGATTTGTCTAAGTGAGCGTCAATCAAAGGAGCTAAAAAGGAACGCGGGGCGTATTCCCTTCACGTCATGTAAGGCGGAACTTGGTGCGTAACGACACATTATAGCCAAATACTGGACGTTATAGGCGCTTACTTTTTAAAATAGGCTCTGTTTACGACGTTCTTCATAATATTTGTTTATTTTAGTCTTAAGTAGTCTGTGTCCTTAAACATTTATTCACAGGAAATGTTTTAATACTCATGTTCCATTATAAAATGTTATATTAGTTATTAATTATCTGAGGTGCTTATTCATACCTCTGGTAGTATTATACAACATACTCTGTCTCCCATTACTTACTTACTGGTCAAGTTTACTAGGGCATACTTAAATGTATACATTTGCCATAGCTATATATAAATATACCGCCATTATATTCATTAAGATTGATAGTTACTTTGAAACCTGCTCTTTATGCATTTATGTTATGTTTAGTTTATTGATAATTAAATTATGTAGCATGTTTTACGGAATGTTTTCTCTATATCTGATTTGTGCCTTTGGTTCTCATACAATGGTGGTTTTATATTAACTAAAATAATTTTCTGGCTGTATTCAGGTACTAACCGCATTTTTACATTGGGCTGTGGAATATGATAGCCAATGAAAACTGCATATTGGACTTCATGCCAACAAATGCCATGATTGTGTCGTTCTCACTTCTGTCATGGGTGGTCTTGTGCTAGGAACTAATTTTTAATGGGTACTGGCCTTAAAATCAGCTCATCGTTTCAGATCACCCTGCTTGACCGTTGGCCACAGTCCTTCTTAAAGCATAATTTATATTGATTGGTCTTGCCAGCAGGTGGCGACATTGTTTCCTTTGATCTATGTTGCAATACAGATTAAATTTTTTAATTTAAAACAATTTCCAGGACATCCCATCCAGGATGTACCGCAGATTCTAAGCCCACCAACCCATGACCCTGACCAGAATAAGTGGTTAGAAGATGGATGTGTGAATAATTTACAGGAGACAAAAGTACTATAAAGAAATACTTCTTGTTTTTATTTCAAATCATGAAAAATTAGTCATTTGTATATTTTGTTTTTTTAAGATGCTAAATTATCAGTCCATTTTTTAGCTACATACAGTGCCAGGTTTTAATAAACCTTAATGTTAGTCCCAAGTACTCTAAATAAATGAGTCATGACAGTGCTCTTTAAGCCCTGAAAGTACATCTTCTATCACACGTGGTATAACTGAAAACACTGGAACGATGAAATACAAATCTCAGCATCACATTGTGGATATAGAAAAACATTGAATGACCTTATTTATACCGACTGATTGAAGAAGCCAGTAGTTGTTTCATCATTTTTATAACAAAGGTCACTTTTTATATCGCTTCTGAAGGCTTAAAGGAGGACGCACTTTGGTTTTCCCTGCTGGAGGTCTCTGGGCAGCAGGAATGTCAGGAATGCCCATAAACAGATGACATCAGGGTGAGATAGCCTCTCACTTCACAGGCCTGCTCTGTGGTACTGAGGTGCTAATGCTGTTTGTTTGTGATGTAATTCTACCATTACATGACAAATGCATGTTGAATCCAGGTTGCATTCTAGAGCTGCATTGTAATCTTGTAATCACACCTGTCCCTTTTGTGTCGATAATCCTTCATGCTCAATGTTCAAAATAAGTCCACGGCAAATCTTCCATTTCGTGTAGGAAGAGGCCATTGCCCTTCTGTATATTCAGAGCTATGTTTCATTCTAAAAGCATTAAAATCTCTTCTAAAGTTCCAGAATGTAGCTCTTTCTTACTCCAATGTTAGGTGTCACCCTAATTCCCTCTAAAATCTACCGGGCTCTGGTTGGCTGGCTATAATATTGACACAGCATTCCTTTGCCCCAGACCTTCAGGTTTGTGCTCAGACTGCGTGCTTCTCAAAAACAAAACTGGCACAGCAGAAACTGGCATGCACACATGTACCTCCTACCAAAATAGAAAACCGACAGTGATGCTTTTGATATGTATATTTTTTTTTCTACTTAATGATTTCTGCATTCATGATAGACACCTTCCTCAAGCAAACTGGCTGGTTTGCTGAACCTTTTACCTTGTTTCCAGCAACACGGAGCCGGTACTGTTGCTGGGTTGGCTCTTGCTTGGATCCTTTTGAGAACCTGCCTGCATTTCCACTGGTCTCACTAAAGGACAGAACAGAAACACTTCATAGGCAGAAGTGAGTGTAACGCAAAGGTCCAAATGTTCCATTTTGGATTTATTTCTGTTTCAGATTTCAGGTGTTCATAAGCTGCCGAAGCGAGAAAAAAAAAGAGCCTTTAAGGAGACAAACGTCTCGTATTTTTCAGAGTATGACTCATTGTGATCTGTGTCTATTGCCTGTATCCACCTTTCTCTCACTTAAAGTTTGTTTTATTGCCATCCTTTTAGGGATTATGTAATAAAAGAGTCTAACTGAACATTGCGGTTTACCTGCTGATCTTCTTGTCACTCAAGCATCAGAATATTTTATTTACTCAACCTGCGACATGTGTATCATTTATTATTAAATCTGGCCAGCAAACAGGTTGCTTGCTTTTCACAACATAAAAAAAAGATGTAACGTTATTTTGCTAATAACCGGCGATATTAGACAAAACTACGTCGGTTGTCGATCGAATTTTCCAGCTGTCCAGCTCCGGCGCCACGTTGGTGGAAATTGGGTGTTTATGTGACCTCGGAGTAACAAACGGAGCATGGAGACATTATTTTAGGTGATCTATGGAGTAGAGAAAGCTGGAGAAGGAGCGCAGGACCAGACCACGACCAAGAAGTTCTAAAGATAAACACTGAAGGATAAAAGCATTGATTTGGCACTTTGTATTCCTACAGTCAACACCTGGAGAACAAAAGACGACAAACTAACTGCCAGTCTGGAACCCTTCATGGTTACAAAATTGAGATCTGATGAGTGGTTTGGTCCAGTCGAGAATTACAGTCCACCAGTGTCAAAATCTAGCAAAGTCTGTAGGCAGTGGAAACATCTGATTTTCATAGACAGGTTCCATCCCTGGTTCTTGTATAGTTTTCTTCTGATCGGGTTACTGCGGACCTTTGAGCTGGTTTCCTGCTAGATGCTGCCGGATGGATGGCTTGGAGCTGGCGGCATCTTCCAACTTGCGCCATACGACCTGCACAGCAAAGCCAACCAGAATATTCTACAGAGAGAGCTTGACCATGAGCTGGGAAAGGAGACACAAGCTGAAGAAGTGTGTGGGGCATTTGACAGGCCAACAATAAATGCTCAACAGGCCCTGGGCAGAGTGGCAATATTGCCAGGAACCTTCATGGTGCTTCAATTGGTTACTGTGGTGAATGGCTCATGGATGAACTGTGAGTGGCAGTAATCACTGGATAGCAGTATCTTATGAGCAGATGTGCATATGTGGACACGATGCCCCAAACCGTACCTTGAAAAACTGAAGAGGTCAAAAAGCACAGCATCGCGTTGTGTAAGAGAAAAAGCTAAAATAGCAAATCTACGTACGTTACACATCTCTCGGACGATGGCCTTCTCGTTTTCTGTGAGGTCTTCCTCGTAATCCTCGGGAATCTGCTTGTCCAGGTTTTCATGGACCTCAAGCACCTGCGAAAGCCAGTGACAGAAGGGTGACATTTCTAGGGACAAGCCCAACATCAAAACATGGCCAAAGGGCTTTGACTCATCCAGAAAACTTGAAATCTAGAGAGAACATTTCCACTTGACACCATGTTTGCATAACATAAGCACATATAATTATGAAATACTATAAAAGAAAATACACGAAAAGAATTCCTGATCACTATAATGTACAGATTTTCTTTAAATCAGGGGTCTCCAACTCTGGTCCTGGAGAGCTACTATCCAGGAGGTTTTCTATCCTACCTGGCTTCTGATGAGCCACACCTGTTCTCAGGTAAATACCAGGAGCAGGTGTGGCTCATCAGAAGTCAAGTGGGACAGAAAACCTACTGGATAGTAGCTCTCCCTCAATCTGGATGCACATGAACACCAAGTTAACACTAGAGATATAATTCTTGCTAGAGCTTAGTCAAGGGCTTGCAGGCCAAGTTTTATTCTGTTTTGTTGTGGGGTAGATGACTCCATCATCCTACCTTCATGGCTTGAACCACAGCCTCTGGTTTCTGGGCTGCTGGCAGGAGTCCGGTCTTAGTGGCGACACTGCCGGGTGTCATTCTGACACTGCCGGGTGTCATTCTGACACTGCCCTGCCAAAGGATCACAGCAAAGGGGGGTGAGCATACACAGCACTTTCAGCACTTCCAGTTTGCCTTTCAGAATTAAGAATAAAAATGCAAGCTTGTTTTGTTTTGTGTCCTGTTGGTGGTACGCACATTCTGCGGTTCTTCCTGGTGCTGGGACAAGGAGGATAGCTGTGACTCTGAGTGGCACAGAGGAAGACCTTTCCTCAGTGGCCTCAGTCCAGTTGTATTACCCTGAGGAGAAATAAGATGGTGTAAGGGAGCTCTCCGTGGTTTCATATCATACTCTTCTCTACACACAACGCTACCCAGAGGCAAATAACAAACACACATTATGTTCCCATCATGGGATAGGAAGCCCTTTTCTGAAATACAGTCCTCCACGAGCCTGAACATATCCATCACTGCTTCAGTCAGTCACCATCGGATAACTGCTGGCATGCGTGCATTTTTACCTGCCCGTAATGTTTCCCTGAAGATTACAGTAGTGAGATTAGCTTTCGATCTTACATAACCCCATTCAATATCTTCACAAAGTCAAGAATTCCGATCTGCCCCAAAAGAAATACAAAAATTATCAAAAGGCTGTTTACATTCCGAAAAAGAGAAAATGAAGATGTGTGAAAGGATAGGCGGCGCTTAACACGAAGGGAGGTGTGAGCACGTGAGAACAATATCTATTTGACCCCCTCAACAACACAAGCAGCCACATATTTCCCCCACAAAGCAATTCACTACAGCAGGAAACCCTCGACACTGGCCATCACTGCGCTGTGTACTGGCTGCAGAAAAGACCATGTCACAAACACCTCGCAGGCAAGGGGGAAAAGAGAGTCCCGGCCACCGACAGAGGCACACCAAGCTGGCGGAGCTCTCAGTTGGTTACCTTTGTTGGCATCTTTGGCAAACTATAGCGGCTACGTGGCTGAGAGTGGAGAGAACAGAAACTGTGAGTGACCTTCCCGATAATATGCAGGACAGCCCTTAGGTCATGTGGGTCATCCCCCTCAAGGGGGCCCTTGAATCTGATTGGGCAGTAAGCAGATTCCACCCGCATGACTTGACAGGGGTCTCACCATCTTATATCTCATCACCTGAATCACCCTAAGCCCCTCAGACAAAAGTCACAATTTTGCTTCACTATGTCACAGCATCTATGTTATATAGTATTTTATTTCATTTGCATTAAGTTTACAAAAATGTGTTCCACTCTTGTGCAATATAAAACAATATAGCTGATACAGCATCTGTAAACATTTATATAAAAACTCCATGAGCCAGAGAGTAGTTAAACATCACAGGATAATTTTCCTAAAGTACACAGTGTTCTGTTCTCTTATCCATGACGCAGGTACCAGAAGAACCACGAGCCAAACCCTTGATGTTTCAGTTGCTGACGTTCACTCTAAATAACACACATGAACTTGTCTCTGTTGTGGGAGCTTCATGATATTATTGGACTTTTACCTGTGATAGTAGCTTGTCATCATCCTGTAACATCCGCATTTTGGTTTCCAGCTGCCTGACATAATTAGAACTTGAGTCTAAAGGGAAAAATGGACAGGGAAAAATATCAATTCCTCTGAATCAAAATGGCAGACGTGTTGTCACAAAGCCCTGTTTCTTGACCAAAATGTCTAAGATCTTCAAATGACTTTCATCCTGAAACGTTAACAGTTAATGAACAATCAGTGTGTGTAAAATTGTTGGCTATCTTTATCACTCTCAGTTAAATTACCAGCACAGCCCTTTGCTGCACAGAGTTAGATAAACAACGGCTTGCCCAGTCCCTGGCAGTATGATGGTTAGCTCCCAGTCCTGAGAACCTGAGAGCATTCAGAGCACATGGAGTGACATTGTGTAGAGTACTGGTATACAATGTGTAGAGTACTGGTATACAATGTGTAGCCTGTAACTTACAGTAGGGTGACCATACGTCCTTTTTTTGGGACCTAAAAATGCCAGAAATGTCTGGGATTGTGCCTCGTTTCATGTCGGCATTTGCTTTCTGCGGTAAAAATACTTTCTGTGTGCATATTTGTGTTGCTTTGAAGCCTCTTCTTGTGTCGCGCCTCCGGTTTCCTCTTTTTTTTGCAAAGCAACCTAAAACTTGTTAGAAATTATAGTCAAACAGTACAAGAGTTGTATGCAAATGATATTGTTCACATGTATTGACCCGGAGTTTTGGAAAGGATTCCCTGACAGGTTTACGGTCTATTAGTTATCTACTTAAGCTAGCTCCCATTTTTTTTTTAAACACGACAATCAGCAATACTGTGGTGGGGAAAAGAATACCGAGATTTGTTTTGCTGTTTCTGGAGGTACGTTTATGCCTTCATCTCCTTTACCCTTTTAAAAACACAGGTTATAAATTTGCTGAAACTGACTGGCCAGCGGGAGTGATTGGGAAAGAATCTCCTGGCCCAGCAGAAGCTGAGTGTAACCTAGTCGTTCCTGATTATAATGGATAACAGGGTTACATAAGTACTATCCTGACTGTCACTGGAGCCCTGTGAATCAGGTGGGTATTTTAATAGATGCTATCGCACGCCTTTAATGTCGGCCGCACCGACAGAGGGCTGCGCTGATAAATGCCTCATGCTACTTTTTGAAAATTAGAATGAAAGACCTGCTCCTGATGACTTTACTAAAAAGTAGAGCAGAATACCATATAAATATTTAACAACGAACATGAAAGGCATACGTACATTATTAAACGCACTACGTGTGACGCATGATGGGATTTCAGCAGCACGGGAAAGCATCGAGATGACGTGCTAAGAGATCTGGAAGTATGCAAATGATTTTACTGTGTAGACCAGTGTGTTCACGTGAGATGCTGATTTGCAGCTCCAGAAGTATCTGAGCACTATTATCCACAGTAATGCTCTGACCTGGAGTTTGTGCAATCCACCAGAATATGCATATGAAGAAGAGTGCCTCCTAGTGGTCACTAGGGCTCATTCGTTAGACATATTCACTGGTGCTTCCTGCCTAATAAACCAAGAGCAGACTCTGACCTTTAGTTCTTGTCTTCTCCTGAGCACGGAGTCTGCTATCCAGAGGAGCCAGCTCAACCTGTTTGGACCCAACTCTGTCCTTGCCTACAGGCTGGCCGCAGTAATCCACCCTGATGACTCACCGCCTGGTTTATGGCCCAGTGCCACATGACACATGGCTGCATATTTACTGTCATTTAGTTCACTCTGCTTCAGTGAAAGGCAGCGGGACCCCCTCCTGCATCCCTGTGGCCCAAAGACCAATTTTGTAACTTCAGAGCAGCTGCCAGCTTCCCTTTGAAAACCTTTTTGAATTAAAAGCAATTTTGAAGCTGGTGGGTGGCATGGTGGTGCAGTGACTATCATGGTTGCCTGACACCTCTACACACCAGGGTTTGAGCCTCTACCCCAGGTTGTTTGGAGTTGGTATTTTCTCCCTGTGGGGTTTCCTCCGCGCAGTCCGAAAACATGCTAAGGTGAACTGGAGTTGCCAAATGGCCCGTATTGTGTATGCCGTCAAATGGCCGGATGCCGGATTCCCAGGCTTGTGCCCTGCACTGGTCCTAGTTGCATGAAAAAAAGCATCATTTTTGCAGACCCTACCTACGGAAGAATTTTACTTTGAAAACCTCTTAGCTGTCAGCTGAGGTTTCACTGAAATTCAACACAAGTGATGCTAATCCAAGCTGCAGCAATCCATCCACAAGGTTTTCATCTGAACAGGAATGTCTCTACCTTCTATCTGTGCGCCTATACCTTTGTATCTTCCAGAAGATTATCACCTGAAAAACAAGGTTTCTTGGAGAAGATGTATTGTACAGAAAATCTTTCAGATCTTACATAAGCCCATTCACTGTGCCGTGACATGTTTACCGGACACATTCCATTGGCTTCCATTGCTTTCCAACAGGAGACTGGAAGACGGGACAGTCGTCCTCAATTGTTTCAACTTTTACTTCACATTGCTTCTGTCTGGCTCAGAAGTATATAAGTGTGAGAAAATACACCACAAAAAAACCACAGATGCAAATCTGTGGTCCTCTTTCTCCTTTTATTTTGGAATATGGAACCTCATGTTCCTAAAGGGAGGAACTAAGGTTTTATTTCACTTCATGCATTTGTCTAAAATTGGTGGTTGAACTCAAGTTATTTCCTTGTTTTAGTAACCTGTCAGGAAAGTAAATACATTTAGAGGAAAACACATGAGACTTGTATCGGAGGACAATGCTTTGTGTATAAAGGAGCCTGAGAACACGGTTGTTTTTGTGTACAATACCATTTTCTACCGAAAGAATCCAAAGAGGGATCTTCAACATGGAGCTTGCGTTTACGAAACCGGCATGCTAAATGAAGCATCATTAAAACGGCGTCGACGAGACGCACGTGTCACTACAGGCATCTGAACGCAGGTTACTGGTAGGGAATGACAGCTGGGTTTACAACATTCACAGGGCTTAAGTTTTATTTGCAGGTCAATGTTCTCAAGGCTGCAGTGTTACAAAATAGACTAGCACTCTGTCGCAACTCCAAAAGCAGCCCGCTGTCTGCCGTGCCTCTACGCCACTGCTTGTCAGACGCAGCAGGAGTCTCAGTAGTGCGTTGAGACTGGATTGTGGTGAACCATGCATGTGTCTGCTATTCCATCTTCTTTAGAGGCCGGTTCTCAACTGAGGAGAGCAGCTTCCACTTCCCTAATGAGGACACGTTTTTAATGATGTGGAATATGACTTCAGTTCCCCTGAATGGAATCTCGGCAGATGTGATGAACGCTCTGCTCTCTGTTCTGCAGTATAAATGGCTCACATGAAAGTTTAATGCAGAGAGATAAGAGCATGCCGTCAGCTCCTTTGATCTACCGCGGCTCAGATCTCCAGCATGCCATTCAGCCACGACGTCCCACGATCCAGCATCACCCCACTCTTTATGCCGCTGCACTTTTGCAGAGGAGTGGCAGCTTGAGGTGGTCTGCAGCGAGGACCAGATTGAGGGCTGTAAGGTATGTTTCTCTTCTGAGCACATCACACTCAATAGCCCCACCCCTGCGCCTGGACAGATGCCAGAAAAGCAACAGGAATTTCCACAGTTCTTGGCAAAGGAGTTATTTGCTACATTCTTTTCCTGGGGTAGTGAATTTGGGGTCTTCCGTATTGCTGAGAGGAAATAGCAGTTCAGGAGAGTTTGAAGCAGAGGGGAAACCGTTATCCATGAAAACTTCAAAGGGAGGCCTGATTAAAACGTGACGCCACATACATCCAACTACTTACACATACGGAGTAAAATTCTACTGTCCACCCAGTTTTCAGTTAACCCTTTAAAATTAATAACTTCTGAAATATCCATTATTAACAAAGATACACAAAATTAAAGCCAACCTCAATGTATATTCTTCAAGCACTTTGTGAGAACAGATACATGTTGAAAAGAGAAGCTGCACGTTATTCCAGTCCTGGATAAATTCATTAATCTAATACACGTTCTAATGCTACCCAATGCTACCATACTGTGAAGGAACTTAATGTTTGTTATTAGCCAAATGTGCTACTTCCATAAAAAAATATCTGACATGTCTTTTTTATTATTAGTCACTAGGCTAGTGTTCAGTTGTTTTACTTGCCCTTCATTTAAATTACTTACCTTATGCAAGACGGTGAGTTTAATTTTAGTGATGGACAAAATGATGCTTCATGAACCATTTGCTGCATTATGTGACCCCACTAGACAGTCCTCTTGACTTGCTTTGGCTTTCCTCTTTTGGAATAGAGAGCGCCATCTACTGGGGTCAGAAAATACAGCAGATGGTTCATGAAGCGTCATTTTGTCCATCGCTACTCAATTTTGAGCCCTGCTACCATATTGAAAAATGTTTATAGTGAATTTTACAAGGCACAGCTCATCTTATAACTCCTCTCTGTCCCTCCCAGGAAGGCCGCCAAAACAAACATGTTAAAGCCTAACACACCATCCCACAAAGGGCCTGTATTCCCTAACATAGATGTTCAGTTGTAGGACAATTGTGAAGAACTTATCTGTTCCTGTATAAGCAGATGCATGGCAGCAGGCCTTCTCTCCTTTGAGGAGTGTTTTACGCACCCCCCCCTCTCGAGGGAGCTCAGTGCTGCCCCACTTCTCCTCCTGGGACCAGATTTGCCAGCAGTCGGCTGGATGATAACTGCTACAATGGTGCCCCACCCCCACTACTCCTCCAGCCTTCTCCAAACATGCAGGAAGAGCAGCTGGTCCGAACCCTCCTCTAGCTGACCTCCTCCCTTTCCAATCAGCTTACGTTTCCTCCCAAGAACAAGAAGCCACAATGTCCGAGGAGCCTAACTAGCTCAGCCTGGAGTCACACTCTCCAACCTCCAGGTGAAATGTTCATATATCGCCTGACCCTTTTATTTATTTATGTTGTACTGGTGTCATCTGCTGCAGTCATGACTGTTCTACTTCATCGCTTTTTGGCACTAGAATTTCTCAGTGAATCCAACAGGCTAGGGAATTCCTGTAGTGTAAAACCTATTGGAAGGATATCTTCCCAGTGTAGACAAGATATCTCCAGGTCCAGTGTCCCTGCTGTGTTGCTAATGGACCCTGGACACTGGTAATCCCCTGAATAATGGATCACTTAGATCATTTTCAAGGTAGTCTTGAAATTACCGGTTTCTTCAAACCACATGAAAAAAATAAAGGGCTAAAACTGTCATATGAATTCTTCCTAAATGAAATAAAAACAGGATGAAACGCATACTGTACGTGCTCCTGAAGGGGGCATCCCTCAGCTTAACAGCGGGATGAGATTCCAGTACGAAGCAGATAAAGAAATGTACAGATCTTACATACAGATATGTAAACAGACCGTGTCAAGCACATCACCATGAAGTAACACTGGTGCTATGCATATTGGATTTGTGTAACCAAATCCACTATAAACTAGACAGCATACTTGAATATACTTTCGTGGTGACATCAGTAACACATTTGGGAACAGGTGGTTCGGAATAGAAATGTCACTGGTATCCTTGTCCTGCTGCCTGCATTGTGCCAAAGATATCCACTCCAGAGAAACTCAGCACTATCCACTACCCAAGCAGACCAGATGTCCCCGACCCAGACGTAGTCACGCCCAAGCAACCACTTCGGCAATACGAGAAACCCCTTTACTCTGAAACTAGGAGCCGACCTGAAAAACCTACATTCTAATCCACACAATCTCTATGGCAGCAACTATTTGCAGTAAATGAATGAAGCCGTGAAGCAGGGGGTGGGGGCCTTTCAAAAATAGAATCCCGTCCATTCATTCTGACCAAGAAGGTCTTTCTGCATGGGCTCATTAACATAACAAAACAGCGGCTCTCCTATGCAGTGCGATGGACCGTTTTTACCAATACAGGCAGGGCAGAATAAACAGCAGTCAGATGGGCGACTGTGTTCACACTCCGCCAGTCAGACGTCACCTGGAACTTTATATTTATCCAATTTTAGAATGTGCTAAATATTTAAAGGATCTAATCTACATTTGATTTACAAATCAAAGCAAACAAAAAATGTCAGCATAAAAAAAATGCACAGGGGGCTTCCATGGTTTACAGTGCAACTCTCAATCCAGAACAGGGACACTCAATGGTTTTGTTGTAAAAGTCAGTGGGAAAGAACTTTCATCCAAGCTTCTGTCCTCAAAAATGCTCCCAAGCGTGTGGTTTGGAGAGGCTGGAAGGATCTGCGGGACAAGCCAATTACAAGCTTGTTTGTGAGTAGTCTTTGAAGTCCGGTATGGAGGGAATTTAATAGGTGAAACCTGACAGGCAGAGCAGCCAATAATACATTCATCAAGTGGAGAAAGGCAATTTGACCACTGAGTCCCTGCCGCCAGGCCTGCCCTCTGTGTGACCACCAGGACGTGCAGACTACCTTAGTCTGTCACACCCATTTCCCAAATACCTTTTAAATCATCTTCCGTTGGATTATATGCATTAAGTAAATCAGATACTTCGAAATGCGTTTAAGAAAATCGAAAGCCTACACGAGCGCTTCTAACAGCACACTTGCTAAGAAAACATATGGGTGGTCATCTAGAGACTCCAAGTGGTCTAATTCACCAGTAACCTGATCCGCCACATGCAGTGAGGGCTAGATAGATCACCCACCTCAAAGGGTGCAGAAATATAAACATCTCAGCTGATTCCTGTTTTAAAAGATAGGGGTGCATTCTGTGGAAAATAAAGGAAACAGGTCCAACTACATTTTGGGAAATGCTTTGTCAGGGAGTGTTTCTAACCAGTTCTGATGGGAGAAAACCTGATACCCATGGTAATTACCATATTAAATACCAGACGGACATACTGGGAGCACACGGCCTTCTGCCGCATCCTCTGGCCCTGGGGCCGATCTGGACCTAATGGAAGGTCCCATCCCACAGAAACGACTCCATTTCTTTTTGACCGTGGGAAGACGGAGCAAAAGTGATACCCGACCCTGCAACAGAAGTCCGGCTCATGACCCAGAAAAGACCCCCTGGTACTCCACTGGGGGGGGGGGGGAACTCAAG
>JABFEB020000026.1:12362195-12375128 GCA_019775895.2 Stomatorhinus ivindoensis
TTGAATCGAAGAACAGAGCGGTGCGCGCTCCCGACAGGGGATGCAATCCACGGCAGGGGTGCAGATTTCGGCACAACTCCGTTCTGCGCGATGTTTCTGTGAACACAGCGCCCCCTTTTGGACACTGTCGACTCTCCTCATTTGTCCGCGAGCACGTTTCTGCAAGTACGTGCTCAGAATCATGTAAAAACGAGCAAACGTTACGGCTTTGATTACGGCTAACATGTTTTTATTAATACACCGAGAAAAACATTTGTAGGGTCATTATCAAATTTCCTCCCGTTGTTTCTACTTGGTAAGTATTATGTTTATAAAATAAAATGATTAGGTTAGTGCGAAAAATCAGCCAGGGCAGAAGAGAGCAAAGCATGCGGATCGGCGTAATCTGACGTGAGACCACCGGGAGCAGAGTGACCCTCCCCGGCTCCTACGATGTCTGGCCGTGGTGCGGCTGCACATACCAAACAAGCCCGATACTTCAATTACAATTCATTTCCGTGATTTCCTCGCATGGGAACTCGACCCTTTAAGACACTGACACGTTTGGATGCAAGTTCAGGGAGGATGATTAACGTCTGCGGTCAAGTACAACGTGGAAGAAAGTTATTTGCCAGCAGAAGAAAACGCCAAAATGGCTTCGTAACTCCGAGGGGAAAGTAACTGGAGCCATCTAATGTATAAATTCTCTGTAGAAAAGTGCACCGCAGTTCAGCACATGGAAATAGTACCGATTCAGGGAAATAGTTAATAATACAAACACGGCGACGTGCATGTGTCACAAGCCAGACTTTGCGGTACTTCGTTTAGATGTCTTTGCAGAATCAAGGCACTGCTGAGTGAAATAACGGTAAGATGCGGCACCATTGCGATTCCCCGGGACGCGTCTGCCAGCCGCTGTTTGCCCTGCTCCTTTTATTCGGACTCAGGATATTACCTGCATCCCCACATCCACAGTGCCTGGATTTCAAGCCCCCATTTAAACCACAGGATACCCTCGCGTTTTGTGTAATGTACACGGACTTCGGCTGCTGTGACTCTCGCAAAGATCGGGAAGTGATGGCAAAATTTTACGAGATCATGGACAATTTCGACAGTCAGGGATATGCCAGTTGCGCGGGATATGTTCAGGACCTTATATGTCAGGTAAGCAAATATCGTAAAGTTATTATAACCTCCAAAACTTATCTGGTACATAAGAAAAAAGAAACACCGAATCTACTATCTTAGTGTCTGGACTGCCATAACTATTGCTTTAGTCGATTATGTGTTACTATTAAGACTTGTAGCAAATAGATATGAGTCATTTCGCTAGTTTAATAAAATGTTTTAATTAAACGAAAAATGCAGAATGTGGCGGCCTTCTAAACAATGAATGTGAATTGATGTGAATAGCGGTAGGTCCCCTTTTTTACGCTGGACTTCCTCAGTCTGAGGCACACATGACGTCTCCCCTCTTATTCTGTTCGGCTCCCCCAGGAATGCTCCCCGTATGCTGCTCACCTTTTTGATGCGGAGGACCCCAGCACCCCTCTTCGCTCTCTCCCGGGACTCTGCCCAGACTACTGCTCCCGCTTCTGGCTGAGGTGCCGCTCGGTTATTACCCTCCTCTCCAACAACACCAGCCTGGAGGGCCTGGAGGCCGACCGGCAACGCTTCTGTAGGTACCTGGAGCTGGACGATGCAGACTACTGCTATCCCCACCTGCTGAGCAATCCGCAGCTGACCAAGGATCTGGGCCGGGTGACGGCGAATGAGGAAGGCTGCTTGCATTTGTGCGTTGAGGAGGTGGCCAATGGGCTGCGCAACCCCCTGGCCATGGTCCACGCCAACGATGGCACTCATCGGTTCTTTGTGGCGGAGCAGGTAGGCCTGGTCTGGGCCTATCTGCCAGATCGCTCCCGGTTGGAGAAGCCATTCCTAAACATCACAAAGACAGTGCTGACTTCGCGGTGGGAGGGCGATGAGCGAGGCTTCCTGGGCCTGACCTTTCACCCCTACTTTAAGTACAACGGCAAGTTGTACGTTTATTACTCGGTGAAGGTGGGCCGCCAGGAGAAGATCAGAATCAGCCAGTTCCGCATTTCCTCCAGCGATATGAACGTGGTAGACCATAATTCAGAAAGGTGTGTGTCTGTCCAGTCATCCTTTGTCTAAATGTGACTTACGTTAAATGCAACCTGCAGTGAAAGTGAAGGTGCTTGTGTGGAGCAATTCAACAGATGTACCGCTTCATGGTTTTTCATTACATTAGCTGTTATTCTCTTGAAACTTTTATACTGCAGGGTTATTTTAGAAATTGATGAACCGGCATCGAATCACAACGGCGGCCAGGTGCTGTTTGCAGACGACGGCTACTTGTACATCTTCACTGGGGATGGAGGCATGGCTGGGGATCCTTTCGGCAAATTCGGGAACTCGCAAAACAAGTAGGAGTCATTTAAAGGGCCCCAGATGGGACCCAGCGCTCTTGATTCAGCATGATCTGGTCTCTCCTCTCACTCACACAGGTCCACCTTGCTGGGCAAGGTTCTCCGCGTTGATGTGGATGACAACGATAGGGGGCCGCCGTACAAGATTCCGTCGGACAACCCCTTCCTGCGGGAGCCCGGGGCGCGGCCGGAGGTGTACGCCTATGGCGTGCGCAACATGTGGCGCTGCTCAGTGGACCGCGGCGACCCCACCACCAAGGAAGGAAAGGGCAGGATCTTCTGTGGAGACGTGGGACAGAACAAATATGAGGAGGTTGACATCATCGAATCAGGGAAGAACTATGGCTGGAGGGCCAAAGAAGGCTTCTCTTGTTATGACAAGAAGCTGTGTGCCAACAGCTCCTTGGGTGGGTATTTTACGATGGACCGCAAGCTCCGAGATCCGTATGGTGCCCGATCTGTGTGACATGGGTACTTCCTGGCCGACGATTGCCCAGACCATGGGAAACGAACTCGTAATTTATCCTGTTCCCAAATACGGAGGCATTTTGTGGCTGAGACACAGGTTGAAACTGGATGATCAAGGAGACACTGATCGGCTCCTCTTTTTGTAGATGATGTCCTACCCATATTTGCCTACCCTCACAAACTGGGAAAGTCGGTGACTGGGGGGTATGTGTATCGTGGCTGTGAAAACCCCAACCTGAACGGCATGTATATATTTGGAGACTTCATGAGTGGGTAAGGATCATTTGAGGGCCTGCGGGTACGTAATTAAACCATGTTGTGCTGATTATGTTTTGCTTACCAAGGTTGAAATAGATAGGAATTCATCTTCCTGCGAATGATAGATTTGAATTTGTTTTGCTGTATTGGGATCTGGGAGTTCGGATGTTCCTGTGCATTCCAGGCGCATGATGACTCTCCAGGAGAACAAAGTAACAAACCAGTGGGACGACCATGAGATCTGCATGGGCCAAGGTCTGACCTGTGCTTTTCCGGGCCTTATCAACAACTACTATCAGTACATCATCTCCTTTGCTGAGGATGAGGCAGGTGGGATGAAGGGAAAAGTCTCTCCACACCTTTGTTGTTTTTTTTTCCATTTAATGCCTGCATTATTCTAGATTTTTCCCCATAGTGTGAATAACACCAAGAACCTGAGTAGGAGTTTCTAAAAGTTTTTAAAAAAGAGTCCTCAGGCGGACACGTAGCCAAAGGCTCTTATCTCAAATCTTTGAAAAATTCGTCTCACTAAGAAAACATCTCTGCACCATCCAGAAAAACGCACATTTTTGAAATCCAGCCAGTCTAGCTATTGTGTTTGCCAAGCTATATCTAGCCAAGCAGTTTTGCAGTTTTCAGTCACCCGATTAACCATGTGACTTCTGACCAATCGGGTTCATACTGTAGCCTTTTCTTGGAATAGACAGCCCATCGCTTTACAACCCGTCCCTTGTCACACTTACTAATGTAAAAACTGACAGGACTGAACAGATCCAAGGTAATCTGAGAGCCAAAGGTTGTGTTTTCTTCTCGTGCTCTCCAGTGTTTAATGTTAAACGGAAAGTCTTACGGGGCATTCTGATGTTCACAGGAGAGTTGTATTTCATGTCCACTGGTGTCCCGAGTGCAGAATCGCCTTCAGGCGTCGTGTACAAACTGATCGATCCTTCTCGGTGAGTAACTGCCAGGCCATTACTGTCCTTCCCAGTCTGGCCACATTTGTGGGCAGCCATGAGTCTGTTGTTTTCTTCACTAATACTCATCCCCTAGCCTGTATCTTCCTCCTGTGGATTGCAGAGAGCCCCAGTCGAATGACGAGAACATTTAAAGAACCAGTTGAGAAAAACAGGGAGATACTTGCCGCTGGGACTGTCGCAATCACGTCGCAATATAATCGTGATAATACGGCACATGCACAGTAATCACCAGGGCTTTAGAATAGTGGTGAAACATTTGTCCGGACGCAGGGTTTTCGCTACTCTACAGACGTTTACTTACGGCGACAATTTGGTAAGCAGATTAGTAGTGTGTCTAAAATATTAATGAGATGTATATTGTGACGCTCAAAACTCCATAGTCTGTTTAAATTCAATGGATCCTTATGTTTATTTAATTCGATTATCGGAGCACACCACATAATGCTGTTTTGGAAAATCATGGAAACGGTAAGCAGTGATGTGGCAGTGAAGGAAAGGACGGCTCACCGTCCACAATGTCTTTTAGAAGAGGAGGTACTGTGGATAAACAAGGTTAACAGACATTGGTGGTGTGACAGTACTTATGGCTTTTCATGGTCAGGCACAGTTATTAAACATGGGGGTGCATGAATTTATATAGACTATTGGCTTTTGGGCATCACAATATGCCTCTGATTAATAATATAGATGTACTACTAATCTGTGTATCAAACTGTCGGTGTAAGTAAACGTTCGTAAAATTTCAAAAAGCTGGTCCGGACAGATGCTTCACCCGTCATCCAAAGTCCTGGCAATTATTGTGCATGTGCTGTATGATCGCGATTACGTCACGATGCGATTACGTCACGATGCGATTACGTCACGATGCGATTACGTCACGATGCGATTATGACAGCCTGACCTCCAGCCCGAACATTCTCATAAGAATGAATATTTCTGGTTCTGAGAGACAGCTGTGAATCATTTTGAAATTGGTGTGTAGAGTGTACATGTTAATCACAATGCTGCCGTTGAGTCATCTGGATTGAAGCTCGTAGCCTGATCGTTCACCCTGATTGCAGGCTGTGGGACCATTTCGTAATGCTGTGTTTGTTTTTACAGACGAGCACCGCCAACAAAATGCCAGTACGAACCCCTTCCAGTCAAAGTGAAAGGCAACCTCATTAAATTCAAACCAAAGGAAGGTAAGTGCCGTTCAGACAGCTTTGGGAAGCTAGTCTGTGCCAATCACATGGTATATGTCTACACTTTGCGCTGAGACACAGTGGTCGCACACCCTAAGCGTCCATAAGCGAGGCTTGTGTTCCGCAGCTCTGATTGGGGTGGCGATTCCGACCAAGCGTTCCAAGCTGGCCCGTACGGTGAGACCATCCAAGGCGGCTGTGACGTCACCTGCACCCAGCCAGGCCACCACCACCGACTGGTTCCTTAAAATAGTGCGGCTGCTCACAGAAGCATGGACCTCGGGGAAGACCAGCCCCGCCAGCACCACCCCTGCCTCGAAAAGGAGCACCCCTCCCTTAAGGAGAACCACCCCGGGGACCCCCACCCCTGCATTTCGGAGGAGCACTCCCGCCACGATCACTACCGCCCCGGCTAAGTCACGCAAGCCCACCAAGGCGCGCAAGGGCCGGCGCAGGAAAGGCAAGCACCGGAACGGGGCCCTACGTCTGGCCGGCCAGCCGGAGGGGAAGCCAGACCGTGGGAGGGTGGAGGTCTTCGTAGACGGCGAATGGGGTACGGTTTGTGACGATCTTTGGGACCAACGCAGCGCCAGCGTGGCCTGCAGGCAGCTGGGCTTCGGCACGGCGCTAAGGGCCGCCAGGCGCGCCGAATTCGGCGAAGGGCGACGGCTGCGCATCCTGCTGGACGACGTGCAGTGCCAGGGCTCGGAGGCGGGCCTCCTGCAGTGTCGGCACGCCGGCGCGGGCCAGCACAACTGCGGGCACCACGAGGACGCGGGGGTCGTGTGCGGGAATGCCGACTCCACGGAGCCCAGCAACTCCGCTTAGGAGGGCCACTGCCGGCCGGCTTTGCGGGACAGAGCTGGGGCGTGGAGTTTCGGCCTGGAGGTTTGCCTGTCACAGCGCGGGGCGGTAGAAGCATGCCCGCCAGATAGCCCTGTGTTAGCATAAGGCGCTAACAGACTTGTACATGCACACTGTTCAAGCATGCTAGACTAGTGTATACAGCTGATCATGTACCACTTCTTAACCTAATACCTTCATAAACAGCAAATAAATGCACATTTTATCCATTTTGCAAAGGTTGTTTCCTCTTTCTTATGAAGTTATTTTGTGTCCCAGTCATAGGGTGTCCAGATAATCCACGTCACTGGGGACACTTTCAACTACTTCACATTTTAAAAACTACTTTAAAACCGAAAGGTTCCTGTGGTTGGTCTGAATAGCTCTTCTTCCGCTTTGACTGATTTGTTTCCTTGATTGAAAGACTCATCCAGCTGTTTCACATTAACAGTTGTGACACATTCATGGTTATTTGAGACTCTGTCAATTAGTGCACAACAAGAACTCGGTGCTTAAGTAAAATCCAGGTCCTTTTAATTGAAATATTCGTTTACAAATCCTGTCCTGGCTCAAAGTATCCTCCCAGACATGGATTTTCTGGTCACCTTACCCAGTCAGTAATGGTTTGCGTAAAGTAAAAACCAGGCTTACTATTGTAGGTGTTGCTGTACAGAGGGCCTTCCTGACTCCTGTCACTAAACTCAAAGGGTCTGGATTCCTGCAGCGTGACTGGAAGGGGATTTTGAAGGTGGCAGGTTTGCGATATACTATGATGATCTGTCTTAGTGATGAGCTTCCGTGTGACTATTAAGCAGGCTGGATGCATGTATACCCTGCATCACAGGGATGCTGACCTTACATCAGGTGTTTCCACGCTGGAAGCCCTTTTACCTGCTGTTGTTGTAGCCATGATGGTTATTGAGTGCTGGTAAGCCTCACTACCTGTGCATATTGGGGTGTTCGTATAATTCGTATAATTATATCTACTTAGTAGCAACAATTCATAAAAAACTGGGAGTTTTACAGTATGGCATGTTGCCTCTATCAGAACCTGTGGCTCGGCTCCATAGCTCAGTGGTTAGAGCACTGGTCTTGTAAACCAGGGGTCGCGAGTTCGATCCTCGCTGGGGCCTCGTGGTCTTTAATTTTCACCGTTTATTTCAGGAACGTTTACCTGTAATGCCGGGGAACCGCGGTTCGTACCGCTCTGCTGAACTGCGCTGGTTAGAATGTCGACGGAGTATTAGAATGTCATCGCGGCTCAGCCGCACCTTGCAGAAGGTGTAGCACGACGCTCATCGGCTTTTGGCAAAAGCACCGTGATCACGAACAGGAGACAACACTTTGTTTACGAGTGTTAAATTCAAGTGTCAGTTGTTAAGTATTTTTCATTTTAAACCGTATAGTACGTTATATACAGTAAATTCCTTTACACGTATTTTGCATAGCGGTTTATATTGTAGAGCGACATGCATTAACGATAGAATCAAATATCGTTTAGTCGAAGATCACCTTCTACAGTCGCCTTCCCGCTGCTTTCCCGTACGATCTGCGAGCCGATGTTTGTTTCCAAAGTTGTACACAAGGTGGCAGTATTTACACGCTCGTAAACGATAGCGATGACTTTAAACACTTTGCGCCTGCTTAAGAAAATCACTGCGAGCTTTAGTCCAGCCACGTGACCTCTTGACACCTATATGTGCTGGGCATCGTTTGTACAAAGGATTGCGCTAAGGTGGTTCTATCAATTGCTGGTTCTCTCTGTGTGATCCAGCTGGGTTTGCTCAAGTAACCATCTCCATCAGCTTTGTTCATTTGTTTCCTGTATACAAACTTGTCAGACAAGAGACTCTTTGTGGTGAAAAAACAAACCAAACACCTCAAACAATGAAGCCAAACAGTGTAAGCAGAGTGCAGGCAGATACCTTTCCTTGTGAATGGACTGTCAACATGAGATCGGCCATGCAGCTAACCCTGGAATAGCTCAGAGAATGGAATCCCATCAGGTGAGTCATCTCCAACCCTTTGTGTTTTAGGAGGTGCTGACTGACACTGCTTTCCATATATTAAACTGGGACTCACCTCTGACCCAGAGAATGATCCCTGGCCCCTGAAACTAATTTTATGGGGCTTTTAGAGTGTTGGCCTGATCTGGAAATGCTTGGGTGTCAGAACATGCCTCACTGGTAAAAGGTTTAAATCCATTCAAGGATTCAAGAGTTTTATTTCTCACATGCAAGGTATGCAGTTCAGCTATAACCTGCAGTGAAATGCAAAGGTGGTCAGCTCTGGATATAAAAATAGTGAAAGCAATGAGACCTAAAAGTTTCATCCATCTTCTGTAAGTGCTTGATCTATTCAGCGAGCGCGTGCAAACTCCACACATATGGAACCCAGGTGTAGGTTTGAACCGTGGTCCTTGGGGTGTGAGGCAACAGTGCTAATCGCTGCGCAACTGTCACACCCCACCATAAACGTTTCAGGTTAATAAATATGGAGCAGAGAAGTTAGACTGAAAAGAATGAAAAAACAACAGAGGAAAAACCAGAGCTATGTCGCAGTGTTCCCAGCAGTCTGAGGTATGATGGCAGTGAGGCCCAGCTTCAGCCTAACGAAGCTCCCCAGATCCCTGCTGTACGCCAGTGATTGCTGGAACGTAGGAGATAGCATCAAAGGAACAGCTCACTCTGGATGGCGTGGACTGATTTGAGATTGCGCTGGTTCCTTTGCAGTTGCTAGTATGGCTCTGCGGTGCACTGCAACACACGGCCGACAGCCTCGCCTGTATTTATGCATCCTGTGAGTGACAGCGCAGTTGAGATGTCTGTTGTTTGCCAGGGTAATTATAGACAGCGACTGTGTAGATTTTACTAATTGAACAACATCCAGTTATTGCTGTGTGCTATTGTCTGGGGGAGAGAGTTCCCCTCAGGTAAAGCGAATCAGCGCTCCTGTGCAAAACTGGAATGGGATGCTTGATTAAATTGCTGTTTTTCTCTTACGCCTCGGGTGTAACTGGATGCTGTATGCTTGGTTAAAAATGGGTGTTGGTTACTTTAACAGCAGGATCTAGTGGAACATAATCACCCTTTGTTTAAAGTTCTAGAGCTCTGATTAACGGCACGTTGTTTTAAAATAAATCCATGTGTGAGTGTGTGTTAGTGTGTCGAGATAGTGTTTTCTTTCTTATCGAGCCCTTTGATGGCGTGTAATCGGCCGCCTGAAATGAGCTCCCCCCCCCCCCCCCGGCTCTGTGTTTGTTTGTCTCAACACGTCGTCCAAATTCCTAGCGAAAGGTTTGTTTTTCCAAATGCCCGAATAAAGCCTGATGTTCTGCCTGCGGTTTTCCCAACAGCTGGACACGTCGTCGAGTCAGAATAAGAAGAATTTAAATTAGTAAAATGGAGTGGAGTCTTCGAGTGATTCGCACCCAGTGGGAATGAGGCTCTTGGTAAGTGCTACCTACTGTATGTCTCCAGCTGACCAGGGAGTTAATGCTGGTTATTATATGCACACAGCAGTTGCTGTATCCCGCGTGTTTACATGTATTTGTTCTAATGATCTTCTGAATGCTGTGATATTTCAGCAATATGGGGTTCCTGCATTGCTTTTTTTTCCCTGCTCCATGCCCAGGGAGTCTGAGCTGATTCAACGTGAAAACATCCCTGACGTCATGCGTCTGGGTAATAACCAGAAACAGCTTTGCGCACTGACCTGTGGTTTCTGTACTTGTAAAAATAAGTGATAAGGATAATCTATGTGGGTGTTCAGCCTCCTGAGTCGCTTCCCGAATTTTAGTGCTCGTATTTATCCACGGTACGAGGGCTTGTTGCTCTTTCTGTGTGTGCTGACTGTGCGGGGTGGTCGCCGTCAGGGGAGCTGTTTGGCCATGCCTGTAGCTGAGCCTTTTTCCTGTAGCTTTCCTGAGCTTCTTGTAGGACATGACACATTGTGTCCTTGTGTTGTTTCCACCTGTTCTTTTTGTGTATCTCCACACAGGGTTCCAGTACTCCGCTTTAGCATGTGGTCATGTCCCGTGTGTAAGTGAAGAACAGGCAGGTGAAGGACAGGCAGGTGTCGTAAAAAGCGTGTGTGTTCTCTCACCGAGTCGGGAATTTTCAGCTGCTCCTTATGGAGGCGCTGCTCCTTATGGAGGTGCTGCTCCTTTGGCGCTCAAAAATGCAAAATGCCAGGACACATGATTAAAGTGTTTGACAGAATGCAGATCTGTGCGTTTTGTAAGCCCCACGACACATTTAATCACGAAGCCAGAACACGCCGTCATACACGCCCAACTTTAAATGGCCATGTTGTTGCGATTGTTCCACTGACATGCAACGAAGGTCATTTGCAAAATTTTATTAGTTGGTCCAAACTGAAGTCCTGTACCTGGTTTGTTCTGCTCTGCTTTCTGCTTTGTTCCTGGTTATTTTATCCCACACAGTATATCCCGTAAACTCTAATAAATACCATACAAAGACATAGCAAGCACTTAATGGATAGGCACACACCCACTGCTGCTTGACAGATAACACAAACACCTTTACACACAGAGCCATTCTTTGTCTTTGAAATGGTACCACCGCAGTGACATGTCACCTGTGTCTGCTCGCCGGTACTGGGTCACATGACGAGACACCGGCTGCAGTTGTGATATTAGATTCATGGGCCTCTTTTGAGGGAACAATTTCACACCGCGGTGGTGATGCTCCCAGGCTGGACTGTGTTCTGTACCAAGATGGAACATTCTAGAATTAATTAAAGTATGCCGCCTAAATGTAACCTTGTGCGGAGCAGTTCTCCAAAAGCGGGCGTGGGTCCCAGGGCTGCGTGACTCTGCGTGCAGCCGCCTTCCTGCCCCCTCCCACAGCCTTCAGTTTTTACAGGATTTTTTTTATATAGGATAGATATGATTCCCAGATGTTCTTAAGACTGAATGTAAGAAGAAGCATATTTTTTCTCTAATCATGTTTGAGTGCTTTTCTTTATATAATTACTTTAATTATATAATTTTGTTAAAAGTCCAGTATCCACACCCTGTGAATTCAGTTAAGATGTCCTGTTCTGCCCTGGACTGCTGCTCACACATACCTTTTTACACTTTTTAAGGAAAAATCGGCCAACCTCAGAGGAATAATTCCAGGTCTCCGTCTTTCTGTCAGGTGCCCAAATCCAGCTGGCTCCACGTCCCAGTCCTCCCTGTTTCCAGTGTCTTATCTCAGCAACACCTGATTGGCTGAGGCTGGACTCCCAGCTAGAATTTCGAGTGAGATGGAGCAGCCTGTGCTACCCCCTATGGTCCACCTCTTGTGGGACTCTGGGGATAGCAGGGCTCGGGTGTGGGCGGGGCTTGGATGTGGGTGGGGATTTGGAATGGGCGGGGCTCTGATGTGGACGGGGATTCGGCGTGGACGGGGCTCGGATGTTGGCGGGGATTCGGAGTGGGCGTGGCTCAGATGTGGGCGGGGGTTCGGAGTGGGCGTGGCTCTGATGTGGGCGGGGATTCGGAGTGGGCGGGGCTCGGATGTTGGCGGGGATTCGGAGTGGGCGGGCTGTATCAGTACTCGCGTGCCTCCTCGAGTTGCCGGCCGTACTCTTTCTCTGGCGGGTTCTCAGTGCACCGCAGGCCGTTGTTGGGGGGCCGGGCGGCGTGAAAGCGGCTCCAGTCGCCCTTGCACAGGAGCCACGGCAGCACGTCCAGCCGGTGGTGCAGCTCTGGGGAAAAGTCAGCGCTGATGAGATCCGGCACTCCAGCTCCGCTACCCCGCGTCAGCAGCCGCCGGTCCTCGTCGTAGCAGCACTGCTGGGCAGCCGGCAGGGCGCCCGCTCGGGATGGCGTGGAGCGCAGGCAGGACAGTGCCGCCGCCCTGTACACGCCCAGCCGCTCCTTGGGCCCGCTGGCGTCGCGCCACAGGAATGCCCTCCCCAGGTGCTTGTCGAAGATGCTGATAGTACCATAGACGACCTCCGAGGGGTAGGAGCAGGGACAGCTGGGCAGCTCCGCCAGGAGCAGCTGCTGCAGGAAGTCGCTCTTACAGCGGAGCCACTGTACACAGCTGTCCACACCTGGACAAGGGGGGACCGGAGGTCAGCGCAGCTCACCGGGTGAGTAGTAACACGATCACTAGAACTAACCAGCAAGGTTTATGGAGGACTTAGCTGATGTAACCTTATTCATTGGATAATACCCCTGGCACAAATGAAACCACAGTCCCCCTAAACCTCAGAAGTGAAACGTGTCTCAGGCACACTTTAAAGTCACCTTGAGCTTGTGCTATTGTGTGGGGGGCCTGCTACCTCCAGTCGGGAGAGACCAGACGCGTCTTACAGCATCTCGATCTATGAGCTGCAGCATCCCTCTGGCTGATGCTGCACGGCACTCACCAGGATCGTCCGTGGGCCCCCGGCCCTGCCTCGAATGGCCGTCCTGGTCTCCCCCCCAGCCTTGTCCGCCCTCGGGTTCCGGATGCTCCCAGGAAAGCTGCCGGAATGGCGTTCTCCCCGCCAGCCAACTCAGGGAGGACAGTGACCACTCGCTGCGGCCCTCAACCAGGTCAATCTCCAGCTCGATCTGGGGGCTGTCCATAACCTCGATGGTTACCTGGAGGGCAGGCCAGGCTACGTGTCACTGAGCTAACCAGGGCTGTGCAGCTGCAGCAGAAGCTACATACCCAGTGTAGGAGCCTAAATGTATTTCAACGATTTGAATAATTTAACAGTAAATAATATTGATTTAAGGTACAAGTTTATTAGTTTGACAGATATTTAAAATGT
>JABFEB020000026.1:12380661-12393654 GCA_019775895.2 Stomatorhinus ivindoensis
TGATGTTAGGCTACCTTTGGTGACATTTTCTGTTATAGCTTTTAATCATTCTACAGATAAAACCAAATTCCAGTGAAGTCTTGTGTGATTAGGCTTTTTTTTTTGGGGGGGGAATCATGGGCACTGTTTGTGCATAGGGCCCAGAATTTGGTGCTACGCCCCTGACTGAACGTGGTTCATATTGCTAGGGCACAGTCTCCTTGCCTGTGATGAAAAGGTTGCAGGTTCAAGCCTCCACCTTAAGAGGACAGTCGTGTGTGAGGGGCCCGTGAGCAAGGCCCCTAACCCCCCCAGCCCCAGGGGTCCTGCCTGATGGTTTACCCTGTGCTGTGACCCCCCCTCCCCAAGCTATGACAAGCAAGATGGGATAGGTGAAGAGATGAATTCCTATGTACTTGTGCAGTTGCCAATAAGGGATCATACATACACAACTCTCATGCTTTCCTCTCCCATAATGCACTTCATAGAAGTGATGACATTGAAGCAGACATATGGTTGCTTCTGATAATATGATAATATAAAGGTGCCACTCAGTGCTGTAGACCATGGTGAATCCAGGCCACTGTTGCCCGTCTCACATACAGCACAACACTGGTAAACGCTCCTGTAGGTCTTTGATGATGAGCACATTTGCATTCGGTGTGACATTAAGCAGCCTCCCATCTCCGCCATCGTCCTCTCAGTGGGTAAAATACATGCCTTCCATTCAAAGTAAATTCCCCAGAGCTTCCAGTTCCTGACATTTGCTGCTGTAGAGAGTGAGCTTGTATAAATGGCTTTATCACCCTACAGATCCGATATGCCTTCACCCTCTGATCCTAAATACACACGCAGGTCGCGTTTGATTCCTATGAAACCTGGAAGTGTTTACTTACTGAAATGTCCAGTTGTAATCGTGGGACCCTCTTTCCAAAAGGTCCATCTTGGCCTCAGGGACACTGCAGACAGATGTCTGGGTCCCTAATGTTTCGTTCTGGCTATAATTCACCATTAAGTAATTTTTGTACATATTCATGGTATCAGGAATCTACGTTGGGCTTTTTAGAAACCTTGGCCTATGTTGGTATGGGCTTTCTAACACTCCTTGGTAATTTTGTGCTCCCTGACGTAAATTCCCCCAGAAAGCAGTAGAGCTTACTGATGATATAAATTGCTTTATTGACCAGTGGATCTCTCGGTGCAGTTACTCTTTAACCTCAAACAAATGTAGCACTTTGTCTGTTCCCAGGCCTGCGTGAAACCAGTTAAACATTTATTCTGGTATTTTCCTGGGTAATTCCACCATGATTTGCACTAGAGTTGCCTTTACCTGGCAAAATTGATGAAATGTTGATTTTTGTCTGCTGCAGGTAATGAGGGAGTTTGCCCTGTGTGGTCGGCTTTCATCCAAAACATCACTGTAGACCAATGTGTCCTTGCAAGGGCCAAATATTTAGTTTGTTTGATTGCTTGTTCTTTCTCTTGTCTGTCTGTCTGTCTCTCTCTCTCTCTCTACATCAACAGTTATTGTCTTTCTCACAGTAGCTCATAACTTTCCCCACTGACTTTCTCAGATCTCATGGCCCTCCATTCTCAGTGCTGCTTCTAAGGTCCATTTTCATTAAGGACTGGTGAACACTTAGCTTGTGCCTTTTATCAGTCTTAAATGTTTGGGGGCAAACTTCAGAATATGGCTTTCTTAGGAATGTCAGTGGAGCCAGCAGGACTGGAACTAAACTAAACTAAAATAGTTTAACCAAATAGAATACAGAATATACGTCATGGGACTTTAAGAGCATTAACCAGAGAAAGAACAAACAGCAGACCCAGCATTCCCCAGGTTAACAGTATTAAATGGGCTGTGAATGAATCTGGGATTAATTAGCCAAGAGTAATGATGGACAAAATGTTGCTTCATGAACCATTTGCTGTATTTTTTTACACCACTAGATGGTGCTTTTGTTTCGCTGTGGGACAAGCTTTATGCCCATTTTTGATAGAAAGCACTATTTAGTGGGGTCAAGAAAAACAGCAAATTGTCCATGAACATTTTGTCCATTGCTAGTGAACAGGGAAGACGGGAAACTGAGATGTAAATGTGTGAAGTATCAGGTTTGGGCTTCTCTGTATTCCAGTGTTCTGCTGTGCTGCTGATTTCCACAGAATCAGTCGCGGCTTCTATTGGTGGTGAATAGTTAACAGGGTGATGTAACGCAAAGCTGACCCAAAGTGTGACTCTAAATTATGCTTTAAATTCAGGAACAACCTGAATGCCTGGCTGGCAAAAATCATAGCTATTGCACACTGGGATTTTAATTGCCATACCTCATTAGCATTTAATCAACAAATAAATGGTACCACATTGTGATTTAGTTAATCAGGATGCAGGAAAAGTAAATACATTAATGAAGCAATGATGTGATATTGAAACAAAGAGGTAAAGCTATTTTCATTTTATTTCAGGGGAAAAAAACCTTGCAAATGTGCTCTGCAGAGCGACTCTACATCATTTTCTGTGCATTTTTCTATATTTCTCTGTATTTCTTAATTTGGCTTAATTCCATTCCTGTATATATTTTATATACCGCATTGCCATCATTCGTTGATTTGTTTGTCATTGCATACTGATTTTTTTTCTTCCAAGAAGACATTTGTACAGCAAAAAAAAAAAAAAACTTTCATCTGGCTTACTCGTTCAGCGTAATTATATAGCAAAGACACCAGGGGGAGCTTTAAGCCAGTAAGTTGTTGCCTGTTTCCTTGCGATGAGTATGAATCAGTTAGACTATAGCATTATATGTGTGCTTGGTGTCCTCCTAATACTGAAAGGAGAGTATCACCGTACCATTGGCTAAGTCTGTGTCACTCTGACCATGAGTGTATATGTGACCCACACCCAGACCTTAGGCTTGCTGTCATTGTCCTGTATGGTCATTGGAGGGCAGCACGTGACAACAAAAACATTCTCCCTGCACAAGCAAGATAAGCTATCGTTTAACGCTGCATTTGTCTGATAATTTCTGTCGTTCTCTCTGTTGGCCCCCCGCCCCGTCCCCCCGCTGCACTGTACGCTGTCTTATGGAAATGTGTGTCTGCAGGGAAGCTGACTCTCTAGCGGCCCCTGCAGGAGGACGATGCCCGGTGAAGGGAGCGTCTGCACGGCCTTCGATCCCGCGTGACTCGGCACGCCCCCTGCAGTATCTGTCTTCAGCGTGACGGGCAGGCCAGCGGACAGGGTGTCCATTCAGCTCGGACCTGGCCGAGGTGGCTTCCAGCCGGGGGCTAGAACTTTCCAGAATCGTTCAGAATGACGCAGAATCTGGTGGTTTGAGGAGATCTGGTCCTGCATAGTCCCTCAGCTGGGGTGTGTTGGGTACAACTCAGGGCTTTACGGCTGCAGTGACGTACTGACTCCAGTACTGTGACGTACTGACTCCAGTACTGTGATGTACTGACTCCAGGCGCATGAAGTGCTTCTTGACGGCTACTCTGTCGGTTCACCATGATGGCCTCAGGATCCCACTCCCCACCAATTGGATCACACAGGAGGGGGTTCCCTGTGTAGAGGCAGTCAGAGGGCCGCCGTAGTCTGATAGCAGAGACGCCAGTGCCGCTCGCGGCTAGTGACTGCCACGCCGTTCTACTCGGACTGCCTATTCCCTCTGCCTCTCTGTGTCGAAGCATTAAAATGAATCTTTTATCTATTTGGCTGAGCTGTTCTTTATAATTAAATAAAGACAAAAACACGACGGAGGTGAACAGCCACCTTTGGTGCGACGCGGCTGTAAATCCTTCCCTCCTCCATCTCCCCGCATTGACTTTCCACGCAGATCCCGGAGTTGCCGGGGCGGAATGTCACTCAAGGAGATTGGTGTCAGGCGCGATAAGCGGCCACGGCCATCGCAGTCTGCGATCTCGCCACCTAATTACAGGGGCCCCCACCAGGCACATCTGGCTGTGAGTGATAAGAGAGCGGTGCTCATGCTAGGCATCCACAGGCGAGGGGGGGGGGGTGTTGGTGCCACTTCTACCCGCTGTCCGCCTGGGCCGCTGCTGCTGGATGCCATGGAAACAGAGCAGGAGGGTTGCCTCGCATGAGATGCGCCAAGCTTAGAGCTTTGGGAGGGAAGTGGGGCATCGTGGACCGCACCAATTCTGTTAGGCCGGAGGGGTGGTGTGGAGCTAACCATTCCTGCATCATGTTGCCTGGGGCTTTCAGGGATCCTTCAGTCTTTGTGTCAGTCATACATCCAGCATGATAGAGTGTCAGTCATACATCCAGCACGATAGAGTGTCAATCATACATCCAGCGCGACAGAGGGTCAGTCAAACATCCAGCGTGATAGAGGGTCAGTCATACATCCAGCGTGACAGAGGGTCAGTCATACATCCAGCGTGACAGAGGGTCAGTCATACATCCAGCGTGACAGAGGGTCAGTCATACATCAAGCGCGACAGAGGGTCAGTCATACATTCAGCGCGACAGAGGGTCAGATATGCATCTAGCATATGATGCTGCCCAGTCCCGTGGCATCCCTGAGTACACAGTACTGGCAGGCAGAAAGGGGTGTGTGTGTTTGTCAGCCCTGATGCTGTCTGGTTGGTACCTGATGCTAGCCTGCATTGTGACCATCTCTCCTGGAACAGACAGAGCTCATCCACATAGAACTGGATTACAGCTCAGGTAGGATGTTCATAGACATTTTAAACCTGCAGTGAGTAGGTCTGACCAATCGTTACCATAAATCCAACATGGCAACACTTGCATTTCACTGGGAAGCCTGGCAGGGGGTGCTGTTGTACCGTAGCACATGCGCAACTGTAAAATACTGTAGGTGACGGGGAAGAACTCGTTACGAGGATTTGTTATCTGTGGTAATGTAACAGTTTGATTGGCTGGGACTGGAAAGCTAGTGGTGGAAAAGCCCAGCTCACATGATACGGGGGACACGCATGGGGAGGGCTGGGGCAGGGACATCTCGGTGAGGTGGCCAGACCAAATGCTGGACCCGGGGAAGCACGTGGCCCAGCTGAGTACTATCACAGTGGAGTAGAGTAGAGCTCCACAGAAGGCAGCCGTCTCTTATTTAGGCAGCCGCTCGCTGCTCTTGTGCTGATGAATTGCAGATCTGCAGGTAGGTGCGCCTTGTTTTCAAACCGTCACTCCACCCTCCGTCACATCAGCTGAGAATGCAGCACTACCCTCGCGATGATTCAGGATATCCAGGATGCTCGTACCGTTGCGCTCTCAGGCATTCCCAACCGTGATGGAGGCTGAAACTTACCCCAGGCACTAACACCCCCCCCCCCCCACGTGGAGTAGCCCATTTTCTCAGGGCAACCTGGAGCCAATTACAGCAGCCCTTGAACAATTTCACAACGCGCGTCTGGCCAGCCGGCAGATAGGGTTGCCATGGGATCCGCGTGATTGAAAAGGAGAAATTACAGGCCGCCAAAGAGCCGTGAGGCGTGAGTAGCCGCCCCCCCCCCCCCACCACCCCGCAAGGCAGGAGATTATGTTAAACGGAAACAAAGGCCTTTGCTCCCCGCCCTCCTAGCTCCAAGGAGAATGGGGTGTGCAGTGCAGGCCTGGCCCCATCCCCCCAGGCTGAAACAGCAGCCCCAACTTCGCAGGGGACGTGTTGTGTGCCGTCCGGTTAGGAGAGGATCCGCGGCAGGGGAGATGAGCGAGAGTGACATCCAAGGCTGACTTCACAGGCATGATCCCCGCCAGTGGAGCCTCACTGTAGATGGGTGGCATGAAGAGGCCCTTTCCTGAGCACCTCCTTTCCACAGCTAGCAAATGACAGCCATCAGGGCCTGGAGCAGAGAGCATCTTTCAGTCACGGTACCATGGCAACGGGCGCGCACAGATTAAAACAATAATGTCTGAGCAAATAACATAATAGCCCGTAATCAACCCACCAGGAAACCATTGATTCTCTTGCAAGCACTCGTTGTCATAACAACGGCAGCTGGTGCTGCTTTCTGGCATGACGACCCTCCTCCCTTCGGATGGGGGTATGCATGACCCCACACAGCCACCCCCCTACTTGGCTGCATGGACTCCACTCATCTCAGAAATTTTTGGGGGCTGTTTTGGGCAGTGGCCTATAATTTGCGGTGAATAACGGCACTCATACACATACTCTCTCCCCAGGCCTGCTATTCCCCCCACTGCGCTGGCTAGTTAACGTCGGGTGGTTGCGAGCTTCTAAACGTGACCCACAGTCAGCAACCCAAAAATCACAGATGGGAGGGTGTTTCCTCATACCTGCCGACATAATTGTTGAGTGTGAGTTAAAAATCTGCCGAATATCTTTCTGCCTCCTAGATGAGTGGCTGTATGTAGAGCCACCCCGGCACGGTGGAAAGACGCAATGGCTGCTGGGAGCCCTACCTGCCCCGCCATAATGCGGTTGGCGCTGCGAATGCACCATGCCGCCTGTGGGGAAGGTGACCTGCCATTGCTGCAGTCTGATGCAGCATTAAGCTGTTGTACTTTGTGTACAGCAGGAATCTATCGCTCCCGTCCATTCGGTTGGATTTTCTGTGGACCTTGAGGCTCCTTCAGCTGGGGCGACGGCTCTGTGGTGGGGAACGGAAGAGTCTCCTCTGATATGGTTCACTTGTCTTGTTCTGTGCTCTGATTGGCGAGCACTGGTGATGGTAAGATGTCCTTTACATGATATATGGACCACGGGCCCCGGAACTGACGTGCCCCTGAACACAGAGCTGTGTGACGGACATATCGCGGGGTCAGACTGTGTGCGGGTGCTGCGTGGGGCAGACGGCAGCTTCACTAGGACCCTACAGAGACCCTATTGAGCAGGATGCAGTAGAGGAACCAGACCTGCTCCACAAAATGAACCATGTTTGGCAACAATTCCAGGACATATACGGCACTACTGCGTGACATCATCTGACAAGGGGTGTGGTCTCTGCCAATGAGGAGGCAGGATGTAGACGGGATGTCCGGTGTGTGTGTGGTTACCCTGGTAACGTGGCATGTGGTGTGGTCAGTGGAGTGACACCCAATTAATAAGCACATGGCCGTGATGTCAAGTGCCCCCCCCTTGTGGTTAAATCATGCAGATTTTATAGGGAGATGGTCTTCAGACGTGGAGGCAGACCTGCACCCCCCCTCCCTCGTCCCCCAACCCTGCTAGGCTGAGTGCCTGCTGTCTGGGGGCACCCTCCACGCTGACCGTGTGCCAAATCATCGGCCATAAGTGGACCTAATTGTGTGCTGCGGATTCAGCTGCAGGTGTGTGCGGTGCATGAATGAGGGGACTGGTGATGGGATCGGGGAAGGCAGAGCCAGGCTGGCTGCCAACAGAAGATGCTTGTGTGCCGGTGGACGTGGGACGTCAGTATCTGACTGGGAAAAAAACAGAGAAAATACTGTTGGGTTTGGGTGTAAGGTCAATGACCTTTACTGCCAGTATCTTGTAGGTTTCAAAATCACCCCATGTTGATTAATTGTACCTTCAAGATTTAATCAGCATCTATTTAATACACATTTACAAACAAATCAGCCTTGTACCAGTAGTACTAACTGCACTACAGGAATTACTGTGTGACTTAGGGGTGAACATTAAGCATGAACTGTCAGTCTTTCTCTCCCCGCCTTTCACATCATCCCAAAATCACCCATTTCCAAATCACCCCACCAGAGGCAGTGAACGTCACACCTGGAGCACCGCAGAACACTCTTTGTATATCAGTCTTTGGGATGGAATAAGGAAATCTGGCTCTTGGATCCCAGCTCAGGGTTAAAGAAATTGTAAAGCTGTATAAGTGTAAGCATTTATACATGGACTGCAAGGAGAATGTATGCTAATCACTGTGTTACTGCCCCCCTCTGCCTCTAGGGGGAGTGCTTAACCCAGGCACCAGGCTGCTCTAGCAAGGGGGACCGCCCATTTCCCCTGGTCCTTCAGCATCCTGCATTTCAATGTAACTGCAGCAATTATTGCTAATGGCAGTTTATAAAAATGACACAGCAACCGCAATTTTGCCCCAATTTGCAAAGCTAATGTTCCCTCATTATCTCCCAAAATGAGAGCTGTGAACGTAAAACCAACAAAGCGGGTGAAAGCTATCTCTCTCCCAATGACACACTGACCTCCCCACGAAAACCAGGAACCGGGCGGCCCTCATACAAACAAGACGGCGGAGCGGCACCGAGTGCGGCCAGGGGACGCTGCGCATGAGGCCTGCTGTCGGCCTGATGGGATTTCACAGCAAATCAGGGTAAACAAACTGAGGTCAGCGCTGGTACTCAGGCCCAGAATACTGATGTTGTGCCAGTCTGTTCCCTAACCCTTACAGGTTTACCTCACTGTCTGGTCTAACCAGAGAATGCGCCTGTGCACAGTGTTCAGTACGACAGTACTAGGGACGCGAGGCTGTTCGTGGGGGGGCCTGGGAGGGCCCGAGAGGATCTGTGGATGACAGCAAGGGACGGGACAACTGGGCCAAACCTCCAGCAAGTGAAGCTGTGGATGTGGCACAAATAAAAGCAGCGGGTGCATGCATCACCCTGACAGCATATAATTTACGGGCCGGAAGCAGGGGTCTGGCCTGCATGCAAATGGGAGGCTGGGGGTGGAGGTGCGGGGGGGAAGACGAGGGTTAATGGCGATTGTGCCTGCAGCCCCCTCCCCGCTCATTCCACGCCGAGTAACGTGCTGCTTGGGAGCGAAGACTGTCCAGAATACCCATAAAATGCTTTGTTAGGCCAGCTGACCTAAGCAAAAGGTACGGTGGAGATCAGCTGCCTCTCTCCCGGAAGTCCAGAAGAAGCCGTCTCTGTCCCGATCACGTGCCCACAGGGTATAATGCGGCGTACCTAGAGCGAGGCAGACTTCTGCAATGGCTATGATGAGTTATTTTCTTTTTCCGGGAGAAACAACTGGAATTATTTCTCATTATTACCCATTGCTGCAGGCGGGACAGACACGCAAGAGAATGAAAGCCAACGTGCAGAATGCAGTCGGGGGGGGGGGACGGAGAAAACGGCCAAAAATAAGTGCCATCCTCCATCTCTCTCCTGCTCCCCCACCCCCACATTCGGGGGGAGTGAATTCACCGGGACGAAACATGCGCCACTGCCGCCCGCAGCTGCGCCAGCCCGGTCGGGCACAGTTGGGCTCCGGCGTCACCCGTGTGGCCAAAAGCTTCAGGTGGATCAGCGGTGAGAGCAAGACTGCTACCCAAACATCAGGTAGCACAGTCAGACTAACGGCTTAATTACTGAGGCGGCAAAATAAAAGAGGAAGCTTGTAGTTACAAAGGGAAACAGATTGACTGAGGAGGCAGAATCACAAATTGGTATTCCCAGGGATATTCCATGGGGCTTGTGTCCCCAGTGGGGTGTGTGTGTCCCCAAAGGGGTGTGTGTGAGTCTAATGCAGGACATGCGTGTCCCCAATGGGAGGGTGTGGCCACGCTTGCATGGTTTACTGCTGATCTGAGTATTAGCCCTGAAATTTGGCGAATCAGCAACTGTGTTACCTGGTTCCCTGCTGTAATCAGATGTGCATTAACACGGTTACTATTTTCTTCAAAGTAGTTGTTAACCTAACAATAAAATATGCCCCCCCCACGATAACATTTAAAGAAACGTTAGGGGAAATTTGGCGCACGACACAACATGGGATAATTTATATTCCAATACAGGATGGACAGCAACTCTATAGGTCAAGAAGGTTTGAATAAAGTTAGCTGAGTTCCCTTTTTTAGCAGAGTCCCCTGGGCTCCACGGTGAGCCTATACATTTAGTGCCCCTAGTTGTAATGAACAAGTAAAGCATGTTTGACTTTTCTCCACGTGGGACACAGGCTCTGACACAGATGTTGGACAGTTCCACAGCTGCTCTGCGCAGAACCTCACACACTCTGAAGATGCTGTTAACCATTAACAAATAGATCACTCTTAATTTGCCATCTTACTGACACACTTTCCAGAACCTTCTCCCATAGCGTATAGTTGCAGTTTGGTCAGTGCTTCAGGGCGTCATGCAGACACTTCGCCAGGATAGAAATCCCTCTGTCACACTTTAGTTAGTCTTGTGACTTATAATGAAATGCATCATTTAATCTTACGTAGTAAGATGTTCCACTTGAAGTGTCTCCAGTGGAAATGCAGTAGTGGTTATAATCATTGTTCTCCTTGTACAGTACTGTGCAAAAGTCAAAGAAAAGGTTTAAAGTTATTTTTCTGGGTAGCAAGCGTACATTTACTCAGAAAGCTTGCTCACCTACATAGAGTTATTTGGGAGAGGTGTAAAAAGAGAATTTCCCAACGGGGATCTATGAGGTATCCATGATTATTAAATGTATGGGTGTATTGGATAGTTGCTGTAAACTCTGAGCTTATTTAGGAGAGGTTTTGAAATGGTTAAGCAGACACACTTTGACAAATATGATTGTATTGTTTTACACCAACATGACGATGATTTAAGCATCATTATCTTTCACTGCCTACAATTTGTGTCCAGATCTGTATGTATTCATTAATAACTGTAGCAGTTCTGTGAGGTTCCCAGACCGGGTGCTGGAATATGAGTATGTTGTGCAGGGAGACATGTCATGCCAGTGTGACAGTCACACTCCCCACGCTAATAAAATCATCATCGGTTTTCCACAGTGGCATCTCGTTGTGTCACTTGAGCTTGGCTTCAGAAAACGAGGGACCTGCTCTCATCTTGCGCATTCATTCTGCTCATTTCGCTCTTCATTACTGCCGGATAACAGCAGAGCTGTGGAACGTCACGACTGACCCCGGAACACTCCTATCGCTCTCTCTCTGTTCCTCCGTCTGCACCCACGTGGTGGCGCGTTGGCAACGCCGATCACGCTGATGATTTAATAAGCGCCGGATGCCCAGGTGTCAGGCAGAGGAATGCGGCTCGCGGTCCGCGGTGCCGTAATGATAAGGGCTGTGATTGGTGTTCAGGTCTCAGAAAGAATGTGCGAGCGGGACCTGATGGATGCAGCTCTTTGCACCCAAAAGCTAATGAATGAGCCCAGCAGCTCCTCTGGAAAATCAATGTGACCCTCTGCCAGGAGATGCTGACAACAACATTGTCTTTGGATAACGGCAGTGGAGAGTCGCTGTCGCTTGAAGTAAGGATGAAAATGGAGGAGAGAGGACCGCACCTGTGTAGCCATGACTGACTGGTTATGAGACACACATCCTACTTTATTGAGAGTAAACAAGAATAATTCTCCTCTGAACACATAAGTTAAGCACCAAGCAGGGCACTCTCCAACTCCTTTGTCTTAAGGTTCCTGAAGCGATTCTTCCCTTGAACGCCCTTTCCTGAAAATGCAGATTTATTTTGTAGAAATTGATCAGCGTGTCGAAACAGCCAGAATGTTTCTTTGTCCCTGCTAATTAGTTTCGTGAGACGCTACAGAGCTGGGCTGTGAGTAACCTTTGTTTGGCTTGGCTACGGCTTACAAAGCCACTGGAAACCTGCAGCACAGCCAATTTACTTCTCCTGCGTGTTTGAGCGCACAACTAATTATTCTAATGTTGTTTTCTGTTTGGACTTGCAGGAGTGCAAGTACTGGATAACTGAGACCCTGCCACTACACATACTTACAGTGCCCTCCACAATTATTGGCACCCCTTGTAAAGATTTACAAAAAGGGTTAGAAAAAAAACACCTTTTGGGGAAGTACCTTCATGTCACACTGAAAAAATAGGGAACATCCAACTTTTCATTGAAATAAATTTAATCAAAATGAATGAAATACTTTATTAACTAAAACACATCTGCTACAATTTAGTGCCCAGTATTTAGTGCTTTGTACAACTTTCCTTTTCCAGTATAACAGCACTGAATCTTCTCTTATAACATCGTATAGGGTTGGAGAATACAAAGCAGGGAATCTGAGACGGTTCTTTTTTGCAGAATCTCTCCAGATCATCCAGGGTCCGAGGCCCTCTCATGTGCACTCTGTTCTTCAGCCCACAGGTTTTCAGCGGTGTTCAGGTCAGGGGACTGAGATGGCCATGGCAGAAGCTTGATTCTGTGGTCAGCTAACCATCTTTGTGTTGAGTTGGACATGTGCTTAGGGTCACTGTCCTGCTGGAAGATCCAGTGACAGCCCAGTTTTAGTTTCCTGGCAGAGGCAGCCAGATTTTGATTTAAAATCTCCAGGTATTTCATGGAGTCCATAGTGTCATGTACCCTAACGAGGTTTCCATGGCCTTTGGGGGAAAAACAGCCCCACAACATTACAGAAGCTCTACTATATTTTACAGCTGGGATGAGGTTCTCTTCATTATGCCCATCTTTCTGTTTACGTCAAACCCACCTTGAATGTTTATTGCCAAAAAGCTCCATTTTTGTTTCATTACACCATAGAACATGTTGAAGATGTACAGTTTTTGATGTCCACTTTTTCATTATTTCCCCAACAGCAGAAATGGACATTTTCAGGTAAGCAGCTATTTTTCATACCCATTCGCTGACTTATGAATGTCAATGCATTTCTCCCTCATTTGGTTTGTGTTCTCTTATCTTTCCCATGTTGATGGATGTGTAAGGGAATTTGGTCTCTGTAACCTCATGTTTCTACCCCAGTTAATGAGGAAGTCATGGATTACAGCTTGAACATTCCTACACACTCCGGTCAACTCAAAGGTGTATAGTTTACACTGGAAACATGCTTCAGTTACATTGTGTTCACAATTTCCAGGGGTGTCATTATTGTGGCACATGTGTTTTTGTTAAAATAATTAATTCTTTATGACAGATTTGTTTTCATTTGATTAAATTTATTTAATCGAAAGGTTGGATTTTCCTATTTTTTTCCAATGTGAGATAAAGCTACTTTGCCAAAAGGTGGACTTTTAAAACTCTTTGCAAGGGGTGCCAATAATTGTGGAGGGCACTGCATGTTACCTCAGCACTGCAAATCCAGTACAGTGATCCCTCGCTACTTCGCGGTTCACTTATCGCGGATTCACGACTTCGCGGGTTTTTAAATATACAGT
>JABFEB020000026.1:12399232-12411547 GCA_019775895.2 Stomatorhinus ivindoensis
ATAATTAAATAAATATGGCGTCCCTACTTCGCGGAAATTCAGTTATCGCGGTCGGCCTTGGAACCTATCTCCCGCGAAAAGTGAGGGATTACTGTACATTGTTTTTTGGTAAGGGCTTTAGTGCATTTCGTAGTGAATGGCTTCTTCATAGTCAATAGCAGCTGACAAGGTGATGACGGTTAGCCATTGAAAGGGAAATAAACCTTAACTAGAATAAACGTTGCTCAATACTGTTTGTCATTCCTTCCGCATAGAGTTAGTAGAAAGCTTTAATACATCATACCAAATTATTTCATTGTCACGAGTAGTGAAAAAAGTGAATCGCACATGCATGTTTGTCTTGAAACTGTCCCTTACCTAGAAGGGCATTAAGCTTGGCGTAATTTAATTGTGTCTCGTTGAGCACGCGCTTAAACGGAGGTAGATACGGCGCTGGCGTCGTTCCTACTAACCAACGCTGGTTTCCTAAGCAACGGCCGGTCTGTTTGCCTTGTGAGTTTAATTCCATTTTCAAGGTATTCTGTAGGGGGAAGTAACTGACTTTTACTAAATGGCATGCTTACATGAATGCTAAATATGACGAGCGAATGAAATGAGAGTGTTGCCATAGAATGATACATCGTTTTGTAACGCTTCGAGGGGTTTCACGTGGTGTCGTGTCATGTGACTTTGGGTGAGAGGTCGCGCGCGGTCTGCTTCCGGAAAAAAATGGCAGCTCCTGCGAAGAAGGTTTTCGAGCTCTTCGTTAACAAAGTACCATGGACTGTCGCAAACAGTGAGTATTGGTGGACATTTAAATATTCCGCCCAGTTCACCGGTGGTGCGCCGTTACATTTAACGTGAAGTGATTTATGGAGTCTGCATGTTTACAAAGAAATGATCAATGTCACCTTGCTTGACGGCTCGCCGGTATGTTTCAGGTAAAACGTGTTAGAATTTAGAATCTTTGATAGACTGTTGCGGTCGTCACTGTCAATCTGTTGTGGGGCGGATGCTGCCAGGTTGTTCTAATTAAGTATTTGTACATTTTCATTTTAACTTAATGGAATGCAAAAATAACGGATTCGGGTATGTCACGTGTGGCTAATTTACGAGTATGCATCTTATGCTGAGCAAGAATATAAATGACTGCACTTTTGGGTTTTACTCCCATTTTCCAGCAGTTTGAAAAAAAATCTGGATTTTTTTGTGGGCGTACCAAGTGCGTATGTCTTTCAGATTTTACCAAATAAAAAGTTATTTATTCATTCGTAATCCATATACCAGGGGTGTCGAACTCCAGTCCCAGAGGGCCAGAACCCTCCACCACAAATTTATCAGCTGTGGGCTTGTTGTAATTAGCACAAGGAGGTGCAAGGAGTTGAATCAGATGTGTTAAATGAAGGGAAACCCAAAAATGTGCAGGGCTCCGGCCCTCCAGGACTGAAGTTTGACACCCCTGCCATATACTGTACAGGAGTAACATCAACCTGCTGATTGAGCAACTTAATCGCTACACAGGTCTGCTTTATTTGACTACAATAATATGGCCCTCCAAATTGTGCAGTTTTTGTTATATAAAACAATGCCCCAGGCATCTCAAGTTTTGCAGGGCCATGCCATTGGCATGTTGGGTGCAGGGATGTACACCAGAGCTGTTAGCCATGAATGCCCACTTCCTCACAAAAAGCCATCTCTCTGCTTTAGGCAGTGTTTTCAATCATGTGGTGGTACGTGGCCAGGATCAGCAAAGTGATTTCACTGTTGGACCCTTGAGAAAGCTTAACCCCCAGTTGCTTCCTGGGCTGCCTTCTCAATTATACATCACTTTGTATGAAAGTGTCTGTTAAATAAAATGCACATGATATGTCAACCATTGAGCATCTTTGGGATGCTCTGAATCAGCGCACCAATAATGAACAACTTCACACTGAACTTGTACAGTGGGACAACATGCCAGAGGTCATAAGCTACAACCTGATCGACTCTGAAGAGATGTAGCGACGCTACAGCCAAATGATGCCAGACACGTGTGGGAAATCTTTTTCTTGACCCACCTTATTTGGAATTTGTGACCAATAGAGCCTAATGCATTCCATTTATTTATTTCCTTTCAGTCAGTTTTGTCAGTATATTTATTGACATTTTTTTTTGCAGAGGAAATGAGGGAATACTTCGGGCAGTTTGGTCAGATAAAAAGATGTCTTCTTCCTTTTGTAAGTAGTTGTCTTCAGTGTAATCAGAAAATATGTTCCCGTGTTCTTCAGTGAAACTGTCTAATTCATTGCACAGGACAAGGACACTGGTTTTCACAAAGGGTTCTGCTGGGTCAGTTTTACCACTGAAGAGGGGCTTTTTAATGCGCTACAGAAAGACCCACACATTATAGAAGAGACAAAGGTAAATTCGGTCACAATCCAGCACCAGATTATCGCTCTGCGACTAAGTGTGTCCCATGTATATTATGCAAGTTAAAACTGTCATATTAAATTGATTTTCTTTTCACAGCTTCAGGTTGCCAGAAATAGACAATCTGTACCCCGAAGATTGATCGGCGAAGTGGAGGAAAGCTAAATTTCTGTTATTGAGAAATTGTAAACCAGTATATGTGATCTGACAAAATGTGTAACTGTTCACTGGTTTATTGTAAATATTAATCACCAAGCCAAATAAAGTCTCTGGGCTTATTGTACGCTGCATGTGTCATCATTACTGCACACAATCACTATTTCTCAGTTTCCAGTTATGCACGATCCTTTCATTCAATACTGACAAATGACTTCTACTGAATTTTATGGGAGATAGTGTATTCAGATCTCCAGCTTTTCTTTTGACTGAAGTGTATCGTTCCTGTGACCTTGTCAGGACACCACAAAAGGCAGCAGGGAAGTTTCAGTAGGAAAGTCCAGCCACATGCATGGACCCCCTTTGTATGTGAGGCTAAATCTCCAAGACTGTAGATCTTTCTCTGTTCTCAAGAACCAGCATTTTTTAAAAGTCTGTAAGCTATCATACAAATCTATCCACACTTTCCTAGGTACTTCAATATCACTGTTTTGTTGGAAACATAATTATACTTTGTTTGCTTTGAGTGGACTGAATATTCCTCTAACTAATTATAATAGATGATATAAATTACTTTCATTTGTACAGGAAGTATAGCCAAATGTATCCTTATGGAATGGTTGACTTTATATGTGCGCTTGAATTGTTTTGATTGAATATGCGAACAGGACTTGCGTATACTACATTGACCAGCATGACGTGCGAGGCAACATGCGCAGTGAGGTCCCTAGCGGCTACGTCTATACTGACATGCGCAGTATCAGTAATGTAGCCTGTGTTAGGTAAGAGGTCGCAGAAAGCCGGTGAGTGAATGGAAATTATTGCAGTTGTTCGCGCGAAATCTTACAGCCTTCGTACATCGTTTTAAAAAATAAGTTTTGAATTGAGGAAAAATATATAACGGGGTAGTTTATAATGGTTTGGTAAATTCGTACCGTGAAGTGACATTGGCCGTGTTTATCTTGAGTGAGTTAAACTAAGTAACATCGATTATAAAACCTATTGGGTAACGTAGTCGATGTCACCTGGACCTGGCAAAGACCCTGTGGTGCCCCGTATTCCCCCTGCATCACACCTGTCATCTACCCTGTCCCGTCTGACTTTGTCCTTACCTGTAGGATAACCGTTAAAAAATAAAAATGCTGAATATGTTTCGTTTTTGACACAAAACCGCACATCATCACCGTGCCGGTGTACTGTCGAGTTTACTTTGTACTTTGTCCAGTTAGGCTACCGTAGTGCTAATCGATAGCCCTAACCCTAACCCCCCAAACCCCCAAAAACTCTTACCTTAACCCGAACCCCTGAAACCTAACCCTAATCCCAAAACGATGGAACTGCACATGCGCAGAAAGGCTCGATAGGTAGCTCAACTCGCCAGAACACGCGGAGATCAAAGAAACATACTGAGGTCACTTCTGTGACGTCAAACAATTTATTTGCTTAGTTTCGACAGAACCTTTAAAAAAATTACGTATTGCATGTTCAGATGTGATTTTTAAAAATAACTACAAATTTATGTAACTAAAGCTATTTTTAAATTTCTGAAAATGTAAATTTGGAAATGTTAGTTTATTTTCAACGGGACGATGAGTGATTTCCAGATGTTATTAGCCACTAAAACAAACTTCGGAGTGGTTTTGTGTACCGTTTAGTTTAGACTGAATCCTCTTCATCTGAAAATAGGACAGTAAAATGATTGCATATCTCACTTATACATATCTTTGGAAATTAAAATGTGATTTTTTAATAATCAAATTATTTGATATTTAAATGCACATTTACCACATCGTTTACATTTTGTCCCTTAAGTAATTCGGAAATGATTAATCAGCACCTTACGCCTTAATTTGCAGCTAAGCGACGCCCCGGCCGCTTATGGTTTGCCGGCCTCCGTGGGTCTGTCCGCCCGGTGACTCCGCCGCCCGTCCCTCACCTCCATCTTCCGCCTTACGGCGCCGCCATGGCTGGCCGCCTGCTCAAAGTGTCGTCCGCCGCGCTGCTCGCTTCCTCTGGCCTCTACCTTTGCGGCAAATACCTGGACCCCAGCGACGTCAGCGTGGTTCGGTTTGGAAGAGCCGCAGCCACGGTAGGTCATGTAATACGGATACAAACACACTGGCTCACGTATTCAGTAATGGTGAGATGCGTATCTATCACATCTGATATAATTTCATACTTTGGTTAATCTCCCTTCTAAAATAATTCGTGTCACAGTGACGAGTCTAGCTAAAACTCTCCATTACTGCCTGTCTGTCTGTCTGTCCTTCAGACTCTGCATACTTACATAGGGTAGTACAGGCGGCCTACACCTTGGCTTTCTGTGTCCTTTATAACAACAACCCCCCCCCCCAATCTCGCTGTTGTCTTTAGACTGCAGTTATCAGCTATGACTACCTCACTTCCCTCCGAAATGCGCAGTTCGGTACAGAGGAATACTGGGCTCTGAAATCCAAGGTAAGATCCATTTTTTTCCCCTTAAATCGTTTTGGGGGTTGTGCATCTCACAGATAAGGGGCCAATATGTGTCCGTCTTTATGGGATTAATGCGACACATTTTTCTGCAGTTAATCTGTGGTGTGTGTGCCGCATTTCGTGTAAGTGAAAACGGGATTGAGCACAGGCCACACGCAGGGCAATGTGCTGCCTGTAAGCACTTCATGTGGACGCAGCAGTATTCAGCTGTGCCATTCTGAGGTCACAGGATCATTGTGGCAGCCATGTGAGGTCCACTACCTTAAACCCGGTATTATGGCAGGAATAAATGCACACTCATGTGCAGCTGGGCTTGAATAATGCGTTGCCTGTCCCAGAACAGCCTGCAAACAGGTGTCTCAGTGCACAGCATGTCATATCGTGTGTCAGTTTGATGTCAGAAGGCTTAAATAACGCTTAAGCTAGCTGGAAGAAATGCCCCAGGTTGGAGACTTGTATTACTTCAGTATTTGAAAACACACTTTAAATAACATGTCCTGTATAAGAGTGTAAGACCACACACTCCATAGTTTTTGAGTAACATGCCCCAAACATAAACTGTGAGCACACTCACATACAGTGGTTTTCTTTTTTCCTGAAACAAATTCCCAGTCATTGTCGCCAGCTGGCCAGTTGTGCTTCTTGAGCGTCGCACAGGCCCGCCTTCCTTCACCGCAGGCTCCGCCCAGAAAGCCCCGCCCAGAGAGCCCCGCCCAGCGGTGCAGGTGTGGGGGGGAGCCGCTGAGCCCTGAAGAACGTGGCCAGGCCAGCCCTGCAGCGTGTAGCTCGCCGTGTTCCCGCGGGCAGCCGTCATGCCTGGCTGCTCTCGCTGATTAGAATTAATGACCCTGATTTAATCCAGGCAGCTGATCAGTTTCTCGATGGCTGTGAAGCCCTTGTCACACTGCTGTGTGAAACACTGTGACATCGGCTGCTGTGTTGTGGTTATTAGGCACAAGAGAAAGTGAGGATTATTAAAGATAGATAATTTAGGAAGGATAGATTATTGCATTATGTGATCTGGACTCTGTTCTGCCCAACATAGGATCCTGCATGTCTGGCCTGTTTCTGTTCTACAGTACGGACAGTATCCTGGATCTCTGGCTCGTACTTGTGCTCCGCACCAGCTGGCCTCCTGGCCCTCCTGCCTTTTAACGCTTTTGCTCACGAGCAGTTATCTCACCACACATAGGATTCGTGTGTACAGAGGGCAGCAGGAGATGTAGAGCTTTTCAGAGCTAATTATGATTTGAGCAGAGTGCCAGTGGGCGGGCGTTACTTCCTCCTGCTCACGTGTCCTGCCGTCTGATGGCTTCCAAGGTTGCGGCCGTTCCCTGGCCCCCCCCACCCACCCACAGGATCTGCCGCTGATTTTCCCTCCTCCTGGATTAAAGAGCCATTTCTCGTGAGCGAGCGCGATCCACGTGCTTAAACGGATGAGAACTTTGCCGCGGTGTATCGCCCCGTGCTCATGCGTGCCGGCGGCCTGCGGGGGGCAGCAGACGCGCGGCGAGCCGCTGAGCCCCTCCTTTCCTGGCAGATCTCATGTTCATCCATAGAGCAGGCTGTGAAATGGCCGCCGGGGGGAGGGCCCTCAGCCCGTCAGCCAATCGCAGCAGGGGGGTCCACCATCATGCTCCGGTTGCCGGTTGACCCGACATAGAGAAGGCGACTGTCGGTGCTTCCAGGGAGGCTAAATGCGGCCATAAACGCGAAGGTTGTCTGCTGGATCTAATGCTGACTGAGATGCAGGTCTCTGTGAGGGGGAGGTGGGGTCTTGGCATCTGATGTGGTAAATGTAGCCTGGCAAGCGCATGTAGCTGTATTAGGGGGCATAACCAAGTCCCGCAGGCAGGCCGTGGTGCATGGCGATGTGGGGGAAGGGAGTGGCAGCTTTCAGAGTCTTCAGACGAGCAAGACTCCCTCCTCCTAACGTCACATGGAGTAAAGCTGTGACTCAGGTGGGTTTCTCCCAAACCACGTAGACAAAATCCAGGCCTCTGTGGATTCACTTCAGTTCAGTTTATTTTTATATAGCGCCTTTCACAACAGTCGTCCTTACATGGATGCGTTGAGATAATTTCCTGCATCATTTATGCGGCATAATTCAAAACCAGGGAATACAGAAGACAAAGAAATGGAAGAAAGAAAGCCGGATGCCAAAGGAGGAGTGGAAGCTTTTTGTGAAGGCAGGGTCAGATCGTCCTTGGAGCAGTCGGGGTTAAACGCTGTGCCAAAATTCTTCTGCCAACCACAGGACTCGAACAAGCAACCTTCTGATTGCAGGCACGGCATCCGCACACAGCCCCCGCCTGCTGACTGTGAGAGCGCCATCTTTGAGCTTTAGTCACGTACTGTGCTGCTGCATCCAGGCTGAGTGGCTGTTTGTGCACTTACCTCACTATCAGGCATTAAAGCCAAACGATCCTGGCCCCCATTAATACCGGGAAGCTGGTAATGGGCTCTGAGCTCATTCCAGCGCTAGCTCCCCGGGACCCTGATGCAGCCCCGCCCCCTATTTATTACTTAATCTCAACTCAATGATGTCATTAATTACTTGGCTCTGATACCCAAGTTAAAAACCCCTGATGTAGCTGGCTGATAGTAATGTCGTTTCCATGACTAATCTTGATTAATGGTCAGAGTCATTGAAAAGAAGATGAAGGTCGGTAGGGTTTATTTCGCGTCCTTTTTGGTGATTATTAATATGGACCCATTCTGGTTGTTTGTCATGGGTGTTTAAATGTATTCGCTTCATTATGGTGGGTCGTGTCGCTGGTCGCAGGGACGTCTGTGCTCTGCTGAGATTGGGATGACATTTTCCGGATGACTGCAGGAGTAAGAGAACCATTTTATGACCTCAGGTAAGGGGTCTCCTGTCCCTTTCCACAGTTCTCCTGCAGGAAGTGTTATTTTGGCCCAACAGGCTTCTCTTTTCTGGGTTCAGTTCCCTTTAGTCTCCTCGTTTGGTTTTCCCATTTTGGATATGGGTTGATTCCCATTTTTCTCCCGCTTTTGATAGTTCCTTCTGGCCTGGTTCGATTTCCCCCTTATGGTTTGGATAGTTCCTTCTGGCCTGGTTCGATTTCCCCCTTATGGTTTGGATAGTTCCTTCTGGCCTGGTTCGATTTTCCCCCTTATGGTTTGCTTGTTTCTGCTTCGGCGTCATGGCCATAATGAGTGTGTCAGCGGGAGCCGTGCTTTCCCTCCCCCTCAGTCCTGCTGTGTGTCTATATGGAGATCTCTGCCTGTATGAGGGACACGCTTGGTTTTGATGCCTAAATGGCCGTTAGGATGTGGTCATCTTGCCTTTTTGCTGTAGCCTGGCACTGCAATGCTGTCAGCCTTGTTTCACCATGTGCCACATTCACATCAGTGTGTCATGAGATATCCGTCACCAGCTGTTAGTCTTTCTGCCGCTCAGCACACTCATTTGGCTACCGTAACTCGCGCCTGACCCCCCCTCAGTTCCCCAAGATGCCCTCTGCCGACCTCAAGGGACACGGTGCTAATTATGCCCCTCAAACGCCAGTCTTATGATGGCTGCCGGACACATTCAGCTCAGGAATCGTGGGCAGGGATGAGGACGTCACCACGTCTGCTGGGCTTGTGGAAGTTCAGACGTGTCTGCTGTGTCCACAAGCGGGGTGCGTCGTTCAGATGGCTTTACTAAATGTCACGCTTTAAACACCGCTGCAGCAGTCTCCCGAAGAGCTGAGGAGTGGGCCTGATTTCTGTTCCCCTTAGAGAGAACACCCGGAAGTGAGAGCCCCTGCGATCTCACTGGTGATTTATCTAGTCTTTGATGTGTACCATTTAACAGCTGTATTCACTTGTGAGAGAAGCAGTGTATTTTCATGGAACAGAAACACCCTTAAAGGGAGGTAATGACACATTCGTAATGAAGGATTTCCTTTGAAGCCTGCGTTGTAAGTCTGCCTTTGATGTGATAGTATGTCATGTTTTTTGCCTAAATCTCAGGGGTGTTTGAAGTCGATAATTGTGAGGGATGGTGTTTGGGACGCCGAAGACTTCCTGTTTCCTGCTGGGTTTGTGTGGCCAGCTGCTTTCCCACCTGATGGGCGTAACTGTCAGGGCTCCGCCCCCAGCCTAGATCTGCTGCTCTGGACACGCCCCCTAGAATGATGGCAGCCGGACCTGGCCGGTGGCAGTCAATTCCACTTAGGCTTTTGGCTGGTTCTGGAGCTGTTCTGTGGGGACACCCCGTGGATATTGATCCCCTGGGTAGCTGGTCTCTGATTGTCAAGGAGGCGCGCAGGAAAACACTCTCTGAATGCCTAATTATGTGAGGCAGAACATCCTTGCTGCCATTCGAGGCACAAAGATGAGAGACGGGGCTGCTGCTAATGCTAATGCTGCCATTAGCGGTCAGAGTAAGGGCTCACGTGTTTTTGTGAGTGTTCGCTGGAGGTGCGTTTTCCCGTCGATGCGGCCGGCAGTCTGTCCGTGAGGAGCTCAGCCTTTACAAAGATGGGCTGCTGTATTTAGCTTTCTGCACACTCACTGACTTTGTGTTCGTGGGGTAAAAAGTAAATCATAATGCTAGTCTGCTCCTATAAATGTCTAGCCTGTTATAATTAAGAGTGGCTCAACGAGTAGCTCTGCTGTGCCACACCTCCAAGGTTGAGGGTTCGAATCTCACCATTGCTGTGTCCGTATCACTTTTGCGTGCGCTCCCTCTATGACCAGGATAATTAGATTGGTCATAATTCTGGCGACGGAGTGGTGTTTCTGAGGCTAAGGATCTATGCCAGCTAATCAGAAGGTTGCTGGTTCGAATCCCACAAATGCCAGGAGTAATCCTATTCTGTTGGGCCCTTGAGCAAGGCCCTTAACATGCTTTATTCTGGGAATGATGTTAATGTACTTGCAGGGTTAGGGTTAGGGGATTGGTGGCAGTATTGGCACTCCAACCACTGGAAAAAAAACTCACGCTGGTCCATTTGGATGAGTGTGGTGCTGAGGTACCCCCCACTCCACGGCTGCACTCGGGTTCTTATCCCTGGGGTGGTTTGTCATGTGGTGGGTGCAGCAACGTGCTGTAATCAGCGCATGCCGCTTACTTGTTTGATAATTCTGCCATTTGTCCGACCTTGTTCCATAGAATCGTTTAATTTGCTTTCTTGCTCTTTGAGGTAGCTGAAATCTTGGTTGTGGAGTTTTCCGTGGCCCAGACTGATAAACAAATGATAACCTTTGTATGGGGGCTGTATGAGTTTCCTGTGCTACCAGGGACAGACTCTCCCAGATCAGACCCCAAGATAAGCACACATACTGCATGTGTTTGGCTGCCTGTGTGGGCATTGTCGGAAAAGGTGTTGCGTTGCCGCAGTTACTCTCTCTGCCACTAGATGGCAGCACTGGCTAAAGTCCTGCCAGGTGTGACCAGATGTGGGTGCTGCTTCCATTGGGTCGGGTTTTCCGTAAGAGCAGAGCCGGCTCTCCTCAGCGCAGGGAACCCTGGCTTAATGCATCCAAAACTGGTGTGATCTCCTGCGGCTGGCAGTGTTAACCTTTCACACTGGCTTCTCCACACTGTTGGAGGAAGAGGAAATGATTCATTTCGCAGTCAATGGCCAGTAAATTTATTATACCGTACCCATTATAGAGCAGCTATATTTGGAAATTAAAATGTTTTCAGTCATTCGAGGCCTGTCAATATTCCAGGTATATCATGCTTGCATATGATTTTATTAGGGTTAATTTTAGTTTCTCCTGTTTATATTAACCTCTGCATTGGTGTACAGTTTATTTTCTGCTTCTGCAGTCTTGCAACTCTCTCTTTTTGGACTTCTGGAGTATTTTCTTTTCCTCGCCGGTTGCCTTCCTGTCCTGTCTGAAAGACCTCCCCTACTTTCAGCCTTTTTTGTCCTAGTTTGAGGTCGCATGATTGTGGTCTTTCCGGTTCCTCGGCCCATAACCTTTAGATTAATTAGGGGTTTTCCAACCTTTTCATGTCTGTGGATGGGTTTACATTGAAAAAAAAAAAAACATTTTAGTTGTTTGCATTTTTTCAGGTGTGAGCGGAATGTGCAAATGTGAGGCATTGTGAAAAATTGAAAATATATAGTTTATTTTTGGAAATTAACCAACCCCCCCCCCGCCAGTAACACCCCCTCATTCTGTGGCCCCATGGAATACTAGCTGCAGACCAGGGGTTGTAAACCCCTACTTTAGAGCAGTGTTTCCCAGTCCAGTCCTCCGGGACCAGCATCCGGGCCTCGTTTTTGTTCCCTCCCAGCTCCCTGCCAGACAGTCCATGTTTCAGGAGCTGGGAGGGAGCAAAAATGTGGGCGGCCTGTGGGTCCCTCGAGGACCAGATCGGGAAACACTGCTTCAGGGAGCTGAATGTTGCCGGGCATCTGTCAGGGTGGATCTTCGGCACCGAGCGTGTTTTTAAAAGGCATTAAGAAAGCCGATCAAACAAGCCTAAGCGCCCTCTTTGGCTCATTGGGGTTCAGAGCTGGGGGCACTCTGGTGATTCGGTGGTAATAAATCGTTAACTAATAGGGTTCGCTTAATACCACATGAATAAATTTGCTTTGGAGTTTGCTAAATAAAATCTTCTAGCATGTTTCCCCAACTCTGTGCTGCTTGGGCCTGGCCACTCAGCTGCCATTGACATCTGTTAGGTAATGCACTACAGCAGAGTGCTTTAATTACTCCTGGAAATGGAGGGCTCAGGCCTCGAGCCTCTCTGAGCCCATCTAACCACATTTCGTCTGTCTGTTGGCCCCGGCAGCTGGGCTTCTTCATCTGAGGGTCGCAGACCACGCTGCATTTTGCCCCTGCGTGCGGAGCTGCCAGCTTTCCGACGTATGCCACCATCTAAAGCAGCGTTTCCCAAGCCGGTCCTCGGCAACCCACTGCCGGTCCATGTTTTTGCTCCCTCCAAGCTCCCTACCAGACAGTGAACATTTTTGCTACCGGTAGCTTTGAAGGAGCAAAAATGTGGATTGTCTGTGGGTCCCCAAGGACTGGATTGGGAAATGCTGATCTAAAGTGACTAATATACTTTTGTTCAGGGTATCGGGTTCCGAGGTTAACTAACCGCTCCCACGGTGGCAGGCCTTGTACAGTTCAGAAATACAAGGTTGCGTTTTGTGAGAACTGTTGCTGGGAGTGGTGCAGCAGCCATCTGGAGGACCCGCTTGCTGGAAGCTCGTGATGAAGCTGTCCACTCTGAAACATCACCAACTGAAGCTGTCCACTCTGAAACATCACCAACTGAAGCTGTCCACTCTGAAACATCACCAACTGAAGCTGTCCACTCTG
>JABFEB020000026.1:12419393-12434725 GCA_019775895.2 Stomatorhinus ivindoensis
CCCAGAATGTCGCCCCCCCCCCCCCCCCCCACACACACACACACACACACACGATAACCCCACTGAGTTTGAAGTTTGAGTTGCGGGTTTTTATCAGGAAGTGAGGTCGACAGTGTGCGGCGTGATGTCAGTGTAATAAACATCTTCCACTTTCTGCCGTTAAATCCCTGGGCCCCCAGCACAGCCCGCACTGCCTATTTATAGGTGCTTCCATCTTATTCCAGGCCCTCCTCCCCTCCTCTCAGCTTCTTTTTAAATAAACGAAAGCTTTGCAGCCTCTGTGCGAGGCGTCCTTCAGGAAAGGACACGTCAGCCCCAGTGCTCGACCGCCATGAGAGCCCCTGCTGCTGGATGGGGACGAGCCGGGGCCCCCAGTGCGATCCCAGCGTGGCGGGACCCCAGGGGCCGGTGGGGGGGGCCTCATCCCGACGGGTCGCCCCGCCCGGGACGCCGGTCGGAACACAAGTGTAGGTGCGCGCGTGTTAAATGGCTGTGAGTCGGGGTGGGAGAGCTGCCGTGTGTGGGGGGTCCCTCTGCCAGCCTCCTCAGAGGTCAGCCAGGTGCGGGGGGGGGGGGGTCCCTGTCAGACTGATGGAGGGTGACTCCCATCAAATGTGTCTCTGTGGAGCTTGGGTTGCCGCGTTCCCGGCGCCATGGCAACCAGCTGCATGTACGAGCGCACTCAATTTCCCGGATGCCGAGCGTGATGCGTGTCCGTGCACAGGCCACTTTTCTCATTTTCGGCTCCGGTGGCTGCCGTGTGGGGGAGGCCAGGCGCCCGCGACGTATCTCTCTCTCGGCCTGCTCCTGGAGGGCTGCCGCTTTGCCTGTTGGGAAAAGCGCCCTTCTGGGCTGTGCTGTGTCATCATCTGGGGTGGGGGGGTGAAGCTCCAAGGGGTCCAGGCCAGACCCAGAAGTCCAGCAAGCTTTTTGAAGAATGGGCTCATATCCCCTGGATCTAGGCAGGTGTCGGTCTCTGGGGCAACTGGGAGAAGGCGTGGCCAGGAATCTCCCTCCAGTGTGTTCTCACTAGATGTGGGGAAGTGGAGGTGAGGGGTGGGGCAGCAGACCAGCCTGGCGCCAGACAGGAGACCCCCTGTCTGAATCATGAGTCAGAACTGGCATCAAAACCCCTACTATCCCAGGACACCCCTTCATATCCCCGTACCTCCAGACTGGCTGAGGATTTTGCTGCTCACGCGACAGACGGCTCTGGGTTCAATGAAGGTAAAGCTCCGAGCTGGTCCAGCTTACCATTCATGACAGTGTGATGACCTGGACATGTGTGTTTACTGTGCAGGCTTATTGTTCCTAACGAAAACTATAAGACAACGTTCTCGTAAATTGAAATATAGTAAGGAACGAAAATAACGTTTGAAAAACTAAACGAAAATAAGTATTGCTTCCAAACCTACCTGAAAGAAAATGCAAACAAGCGGCCAATACTTTCTGTATTTAGCTAAAGTATCGATGCGTCTGTATTTACCATTTACCATTAATAATACCTGGAATGTGTGTTGCCAATTTTCAGGACATTAGTAGCTAAAGTGCATTTATGTAGGATTGTCTAAAGATCAGACAAATTGACCTTTTAGTCTATTCCCTGAAATAAAATAACGAAAACATTAACTTAAAACGTATAAACACTAAATCAATTTCTAGGCAGTTTTTATAGCTGTGTTAGGGTGTCACACCCAGTTGGTTGGCCTGTGTTGGTGCTGTGTTAGGGTTTGACACTCTGTAAGCTGGCCTATGTTTGTGCACTGTTAAGGTGTGAAGCCCCGTAGGCTGGCCTGTGTGAGTGCTGTGTTGCCCTGTAGGCTGGCCTGTGTGTATGCTGTGTTTGGGTGTGTTGCCCTGTAGGCTGGCCTGTGTGTATGCTGTGCTAGGGTGTGTTGCCCTGTAGGCTGGCCTGTGTGCATGCTGTGTTTGGGTGTGTTTCCCTGACGACTGGCCTGTGTGAGTGCTGTGTTAGGGTGTGTTGCCCTGTAGGCTGGCCTGTGTGTACGCTGTGCTTGGGTGTGTTGCCCTGTAGGCTGGCCTGTGTGTACACTGTGTTTGGGTGTGTTGCCCTGTAGGCTGGCCTGTGTGTACGTTGTGTTTGGGTGTGTTGCCCTGTAGGCTGGCCTGTGTGTATGCTGTGTTAGGGTGTGTTGCCCTGTCGGCTGGCCTGTGTGTATGCTGTGTTAGGGTGTGTTGCCCTGTAGGCTGGCCTGTGTGCATGCTGTGTTGGGGTGTGTTGCCCTGTAGGCTGGCCTGTGTGTATGCTGTGTTAGGGTGTATTGCCCTGTAGGCTGGACTGTGTGCATGCTGTGTTTGGGTGTGTTGCCCTGTAGGCTGGACTGTGTACATGCTGTGTTGGGGTGTGTTGCCCTGTAGGCTGGCCTGTGTGTACGTTGTGTTTGGGTGTGTTGCCCTGTAGGCTGGCCTGTGTGTATGCTGTGTTAGGGTGTGTTGCCCTGTCGGCTGGCCTGTGTGTATGCTGTGTTAGGGTGTGTTGCCCTGTAGGCTGGCCTGTGTGCATGCTGTGTTGGGGTGTGTTGCCCTGTAGGCTGGCCTGTGTGTATGCTGTGTTAGGGTGTATTGCCCTGTAGGCTGGACTGTGTGCATGCTGTGTTTGGGTGTGTTGCCCTGTAGGCTGGACTGTGTACATGCTGTGTTGGGGTGTGTTGCCCTGTAGGCTGGCCTGTGTGTACGTTGTGTTGGGGTGTGTTGCCCTGTAGGCTGGCCTGTGTGTACATGCTGTGTTGGGGTGTGTTGCCCTGTAGGCTGGCCTGTGTGGTAGCAGCTCTCACTTTCTTTCGCTCCCCATCCCTCAGCACAGCAGCGAAGGAAACCGTTTGAAAGAAAGCATGTATACTGACATATGCCTTCCTGTGGTGTGGATCTGGCCTGCGCTCAATGAGCACTCAGTCAAGCTGCTGGCATTCTCGCGGACCCCACCGCCTGCTTGGGGCAGCCGTCAAGATAAACTGCTAACCAAGGAGCTAATAAATAAGAAATTCTGCATACGTCAGTGCATAATGGGGTGCATTAGCTGTGGCTTCTCAGTGTGCCATGTGTATAATTTTATTAATTACTGACATTTAACCCCTCATATCCTTTTATCACTGGTTTGCATTTTGTAGCCAAAATGACGGATTTCAGATGTTTTACTGGTTTTGTGCAGCTGACCCATTCAGTCCACACTCGTTAAAAAGAACAACAGTTTAGAAATTAATGGACAATAAGGGAACAGCAGTGCTCTGAAACACCTGAAACACTCAGATGTTACCATCCACTTGTGGTGTGAGGAGAATGCATTTGTAGAATAACTGTTACTGTATTTCCCAGATGGGGTATACATATGGTTTTGGAACATGTACGTCACCACAGTCACATTCTCGTTACTGCAATAACTCCAAAAGTATTTTACAGATCAATTTTATAAATATTAAAGCAATGCCACTTTGTGGCTGCAGAAAATGCTTAACTTTCTGAATATCATAACTAAAAAAGGATTTAATGGATCTTATTACCACATCATAAAAACATTATATGGGTTAAGACCTACACCTGATTTAATTTCAAGACAAATTGCACCAAAATTGAAACAGCAGTACTATGTGGCAGCAAAGGAAGAAAAGTGCAGGAGTAGAAGACGCTTCATCTTGTGAACACGGTGTCTGGATGGATCTTCCCAGGAACATTGTATAGGTGATGAACTGGGTCTGAGATAAATCACACCAAAACTGAAGTAGTGTCATGTGGTGGCCCATGAAAGGACAGCCATAGATGTTGATATGCAGAAACATTTTTGGAGAGAGAATGCAGGGGGCTATAGATTGTGGAGGTTGGGGTTTGGGGGGAGCAGGGATTAGGTAGTTGGTTTGGTCTGCAGGTTACCAGCTTGATGCTGTGCGTCCTCCTACCAGCTACTCCAGACCTGAGAACAGCCTGATTTACTCTGAGCTTTGTTGCCAAAGATGGGGCTGTGATCTTCTGGGTGGACCTCACCGCCCTCTGTATGGCTCCTCCACACCATACCATGATACCGCTGAGGTCACTGTCAGACAGATCTGCTGTAGGACTTGCTGAGTGCGGCCTTGCTCATCCCATCTTTCCTTTGTTAACTTGCTCGGCAGAGTCGTTTCGCAGTCGGGTTCTTGAGTGAGACCCTTAATCCCGATTACTCCAGGGACTGGTTAACCCTGCTTATTCAATTACGTGTTACTTCAGATAGAAGCGTCTGCTAAGTAAATATTAGTGAAGTGAAGCTCCGACAGGCTTTGCTGAGGGTTGGTCTCTGCCCAAATCGGTCCATCTCAGATCTGGAGCCTTGAGGAGCTTGAAGCTGACGGTTTTACCTGGAGACCCATCTGTGGTGGTGACTGCTCCCCCCCCCGCCCTTGAAGTTCTGCATAATGTACTGGTTTATTGATGCTCTGTGTGGGTCTGTTGTGATATCACTTCATCAGCTCCTGGAAGTGGATTCCTTATTACAGGCGAGATGTTCCTCCAAGGATGGTGTTCAAGGGCCAGAGAGCGGCAGTGTCACCCATTGCGCTGCTGCTCTGGTGTATGAACTGTAGGGAGAGTCTGGTAGGAGGCTGTGCCTCATTAGCAGTGGACCCGGCTTGGTTCATTGCACCTCTGTGGCTTTTTGATGAAGGGATGATGGCTGGCAGGAGTAACAGTATACGGGATCGACTTTGATGCATAGGATCTTAAATGGTGCTGATTTATTAAGGCAAAAAGATAACATTGAATCCTTAAAATACTAATCTGTTTTTATGTGGATTATGAGCTGTCCAGCTGCGTCTGTTTTCCCGTTTATAGACTTCCGACTGCCTGTTTTATAGCCAGTGTGCTTCGTGATTTACATCCCAAACAGGAGCGCGGCCTCGACGGGTGGGGGGGGGGGGGGGTTTGCCAGTCAGACCCCTTCCCCGAGGTCAGAGACATTTCCCATTTCTTCACACACTTTCACATTTCACGGACCTGTTGGTCTGTAAGCCTTTCATTTACCTTACAGCCTGATCTGCTTTCTCTAAAGAACAAACATGTGAAAAGGCAGGAGATGCAGGACTCGTAGCTCGATATCCATATAGCCTTTCCACGCCGTGTTGGAGGGTGGGTCACAACCACATTCAAGCCATGACCCCTCTGGGATTACTGCATCAGCCAAGAGTAGTTAGGGGTTTTCTTTGGCTGTTACAATAACCCCCTCCTCTGTTTCTGTCTGGATGTCTTTTGGCAGTTTCCTGTCTAGAATACTTGAGACGGAGTGTTAGAATTATAAGATTCCTGGCTTACAGTAACTCCCTGCCCCTGTCTCTGGAAAACTGCATTTCAGCTGATTTTTTTTTTGTTGCCCAATACAGTGAAGATGCAGAGCAGAATTAAGTGCCCTGGCCCTTACAACAACCTCCCTCCTTTGTCACTGGCTGGCTATCTTTCAGCCATTTCCTTCCTTGTACAGTGGAGATGCAGTGGCAGAATTAGCAGAGTCCTGGCTCTTACTGTAACCTCCCTCCTCTGTCACTGTATGGCTGTGTATCGCAAGTTTCCCCCTCGCTGTGGCAGCCTGGACAGTGACCCTCATTTTTACCGGAGCACATTTCTGCTCTCACTTCCTTGCTTATCCTTCGCTATCGCCACGATCTTGCAGAGAAGCTCAGCTGAAATTTTTGCTGACCCTTCTCAGGCCTAGCTGAGCATCAGCAGTGATGTAAATGTTAAATTGCCTAGTAGGGTCTGTGAACAGTCAGAGCAGAAGAAAGCAGCACCACCAGCATGATGGGGTTTATACACGCCTTACGGGCCATGATAAAAAAGACGTTCGTTTTTGCAGTGCAGTATAGTATTGGTTCTTTTAAGTCTCCATATGAGAATCATCTGACATGCCTCAGAATAGTAGCTCACTCGTCGTATTCAGGCGTGTAAAACTCTATTTTCTTTTGGGTTTTTTTTGCCTGCGCTGTGTGTCTGTGATGGTCGACGGTTCCGCAGCAGAACAGTTACATCTCCATTGGACCCTTAATTCCCTGAGATCCTCCAGGAGCACTAGATAAATCGGACCCCAGTCTAAGCTGTCAGCTGCATACGCGTGTGTTTTCATGTTTTGAAGGAGAAGATGGGATGTACGAAAATAGTGTACCTGTACTAGTGCAAATGGCAACTAAAGATTTTTTTTTTTTCGTTTCATGCAAGTACTTAGTAATTAAAAGCTCCTCAAAATGATTGTATGGAAATTGTTGTTGTGAATATTAGCTTTTGTTGCATCAGACATGCAACCGTTGATTTGATAATGGAAACGTTCCTACAGCACATGTTTGGGGCTGTGCTTTCAGCTGTTATCCTGTCTGGACTGCCCTGTAATTAATACTGCCAGACGGAAGCCAGCTTTGCTCCTTGCTCTGCAGATTTCCCATGATGCACATGGACGACCAGGTCCAGGCAGCTGCGTGTACATGCTGAGAGATAAAGCGCAGATTATGGCATGTGATAATTATCGCTTGGAAATGCAGGAGAGCGGTTTGTTCAGAGGATAAGCATTATGGTGTCAGTTACTTCAGCACCGTGTGCGCTGTCCCTGTGCTGTTCCTGCCGTTGGGCGGGTCCCTCTTCAGACATCCACTTAGCTCTCGTGTGTTAAGCTCTGTGTGCATGTATAAAACTGAGATCCTGGGGGAGGCTCAAGGCTGGCTGAAAGGCCACAACGCCCCCTTTAACTTGACTTCTGATTCCTTTAATCCAGGGGTGTCAAACTGCAGTCCTGGAGTGCTGGAACCCTGCACACTTTTGGCTTTCCCATCATTTAACACACCTGCATAAAACCACAAGAAATTTATGACTGAAAGGAGGCCCTTCAGTCCATAATAATTCAACTAATAGTTCAGAGTTGTTAAAATCTTATCTAACTCTGATTTAAAGGAATCCGAGGTTTTAGCTTGCACTACACTAACAGGAAGACTATTCCATACTCACCTGACTCAACTCCTTGTGTTAATTACCACACAGCTCTTGAGCTTAATCATTTGTGGTGGAACAGGAAAAGAACTAAGCTATGCAGGGTTCCAGCCCCCCAGGACTGCAGTTTGACACCCCTGCTTTAGTTGGTTGCAGTTGTGTTGGGGTGGCACCAATTTGTGGCTCTATCAGATCTGGCCACCTAATCATCCCCTATATCCAACTGGTGAATTCTCTCCTGCCCCTTCACCACATTAGTTACTGCATGGTGAGCGTACTGGGGCAGAATGGCTGCCATCACATCATCCAGGTGGGGGCTAAACAGTGGGGGTCATTCAAGTGGCTCCCCACTGGTTCTGTAAAGTGCTTTGGGTGTCTTGAAAAGCAGCATATAAATGTAGTTTTCATTCTGGGGCTTGGTGTGTCCTGCGCTGGTTGCCTGCAGAGCAGATTTTCTTCTTCTGTGAAGGAGGACCAAGGATAGATTTACTGGCTTTTAATCAAGTAATCCTTAGAGAAAACAGATCAGCGAGTGACCTGCACCACTGCGACCATTAATGTTTCAGGGTTGATTAAGTGAGCTTTGGTCCTGCTTGCTCTTGATTAAGGGCCTTTGTGGAGATGCAGGAGCAGAGCTCATCAGTGAAGGCCAGCCCTCAAGCAGCGAGATGGACGTGAGCACAGGGTGTGCCAGTCCCTGTAGGATGGATCCAGCAGAGGCCGACGGCAGAGATTGGAGAACCTCGAGGAGAAGCAGTGGAAGTTCTCCTCATAACTTAGGGCAGGGTTTCTCAATCCAGTCCTTGCAGACCCCCGGACAGTCCATGTTTTTGCTCTCTCCCGATTGGCAGGGAATTGGGAGAAAGAGAAAAGATGGACCGTCTCGGGGTCTACAAGGACTGGATTGAGAAACACCGGCTTGGGGTGATGAAGTGGACCTCCCGTACTCTGGTCCCTAGCCAGTGGTTTTTAATGATGTCATTTAAGACCTTGTCCCATGTGGTCTTTTTCTTGTACGTGTCATGCAGAAGTGTTTAGTGACACCTATATTTCTTTGTGCAGGTAAACAAAGCTCTATGTTGCTGGGGACGTGGGCCTCGTGTCAGTCTTCCAACATCCGCCTCCGAATCCTGCCACCTAATTAACTTCTCGCCACCTCATTATCCTAGGTGTTTTCCCCAGGTCTTCCCGGGCCAATGGCTGCTGGCGTCACCTTTCTGGTGGATGCGGTGCCATTTAAGCCCTCTCTTCTGGGGTCTGGTCTGTGGTTTTCCCTGTGGCTGTGATTCACAGTGAACACTGTTTCAAGGCTGTAGTGAGCGTCGCTCTGAGTGAGCAGCCTTTCAAATGTCAGCGCCTCAGACGTTCATGCTAAATTTGCATGTTTTCTTGAAGGTATTTTTCAAGATCAGCATGAATATTCAGAAGGCATTCCTCTGGAAATGTGTACTCGTTAATTGCCGCGGTTTGAAAAATGAAGCTTTAAAATGCTCTGACTCGCATGAAATTAAATGAGGCCACTTGCCTGGAGGGCAGACATCTGACTCAATTTGCCTCTTTAAACATCCCAGCTGAACATTTGCTCCGAAAACGTTTCGCTGTATAAAAAACGACCATTTGTGTCCCTGCAGCCGCCTCGGGGGCGTGGGAGGCGGGGGGTGTGTGTCTCACCACAGTCTTTAACGTGTTCCTGCTCCGTGTGCATGCCGGCGTGTGCGGACCGGCGAACCGGGTGCTGCTCTGGCTGACACGAAGGGCCTATGGTCTCGAGAGCACGACCTCACTGGGGTCATCGCCTCGACGTCCTTATAGGATCAAGCGGCTCTGTTACATCGGCATGCTTCCTGGCCCAGCTGTAGCGATCACCACCCGCTATTCTGCCTATGCGGAGTGTTCTGGGCAGGCTGTGCCCAGCATAGCAGGGAAGACTATGCCGGGCACTCTGGCCAGTCTGTGTGCTGTGTTGCAGGGCAGTCTGTGCAGGATGCTCTGGCCAGTCTGTGTGCTGTGTTGCAGGGCAGTCTGTGCAGGATGCTCTGGCCAGTCTGTATGCTGTATTGCAGGGCAGTCTGTGTAGGGTGCTCTGGTGAGTCTGCGTACTGTTACAGGCTAGGGTCTGCGCAGTGCGTTGCCGGGTCTGCGCAGTGTTGGTTCCAGAGGATCCTCATGGCAGTGACTGTCGAGCACTTCAGTGTCATGGGGATGAAGGTGACAACCTCGTCCCTTTTGAAGGTCACTGTCGTCTTCCTCATCGTTGTCTTTGCACTGCAGGGAGGAGCTCATATTCAGCCCCAGTGGGGTAACTGGTGACTAGTGTGCTGTTCCCTGTAGTGTATCTAGAGGCATCACTGTACAGAAAACATGAGCACCCTGCCCATTATTTTCTGTGCAGTGAGATAACTGGCGTGTGGAAAATAGTTTGTACATTAAAATGCTCACTACAAAGTGGATTATCTTGAGTAACTGGGTCATATTTTCTGGTAAGAGACATGCTGTTGGATTTTTCGAATGTATTATTTTCACACTTTAACACCACCGATAGAATGCCTTTCGCTCCCATTATATTTGAGGGAATCCCAAGGTTTCTGTGGCCAGTATCTCAAACTAGGCAGCTCCCAGCAGGACAACCTAGATGTATCGATGGCACTGAAACTCCTCTGAAACGTATCTTTTTCAGTTTTGGGGTGAACTGCCCCTTTAACTTTCATCTTGGGTTAATAAATGAAAGGATCCATTCAGCCAAGCAGATGTGAAGTACACAGGAGCTGACTGGCTGGTCATGTTTCCTGAGTGTGTTAAATGTTAAATTTCAGTCAGTCCATTTTAATATGCAGCATCTGAAAACAAAAAAAACAAAAAAAAATGATTTTGCATTTTGAAGATAAGACGACCAATTTCATGCCAAACGGCACTGCACAATTTAAGATAGTATCTCCAAGCAATTTCAGTAAGTGGTGTTTTTTTCCCCCCTGGATCTATACAGCGTTTTGAAAGGAGTGGAAAAATTCATGTTTATGGTAAAAATGTTAATGGAAGGTGTTCCCCTTTCCGGGAATTTCAGCTTCAGAGAGATAGAAGATGAGTTAGCTATGTACTACGCAGCTAATGGCCACTGCGTCTTTGCTTTTAAGTAGAAGTGTAATGAATCAGCTGCCTTGTAGGTTTTAGTTAGTTCACAGATTGGTTCACACGAGTCACCCCCCCCCCATGTGACGACATATTGTGAAGTTTTGTTGCATTGCTGAAGAAGAGTGGGACTGGCCGAAAGACCAGCCTTCTCCCTGACCGTGTGCTTGTGGTCCTCTGCAGGCGCTTCAGCCTTAGGTTAAGCAGTCCAAAGTGTTCGCTTATGCTGATTGATTTCTCCAGCTCATGGGGAATGGTGATTTATGGATTTCCACCCAGTGCGATTAGAGCTCAGCTCGATCAAACAGCGATAAACACATTTCTTGTGCCCCCAGCAGCAACCAGCCTGAAGTATCTGCCGTCTTTTTACTGTCTGCCTCTTTTTTTTTCCTTGTCATTGTCTCTGCGGTCTGCTCTGATTCCGATTGCTCTTCTGTGCAGCGGTGTTCATGCTCTCAGAGGTCAGGGGTCAGCTGGAATTATTCAGCCGTGAGATGAAGTGCTGTGGAGATAATTAATGGGATGGGCAATGGGTGGCGAGCGTGGTGTGCTGGGGTGCGGGACCGTCTTACTTGTGCTTGGCCGGATGGTGAATGCTGTACCCACTTTACCATGGTGTATGTCTGGTTTACCACGGTGCAGGGTGGGTAATGGGTGGCATGTCTACTATACCGTACAGGACCAGCTCACGGAGGAGGGCATGTCCTTCTTAGTTTGCTGCTGACACTCTGAAGCAGGATGCGTGTGAGTGACTGGCATCTGGAGATGGTGGAGATGACTTGCTCACTGGAGCATTGCTGGTGGGACCTCGTCTGTTCCCACTTGGAGATCCTCACCAAGGATTAATAGCGTGTGATCTTCCTTCCATAACAAAAGGAAACAAGCCTCTGATTGGCTCACCCGTTCTCTTTTAGACAGAGGAGTCCCAAAGGCTTTTGTGTAAATCGTTGCCGACTTGCCTTCTGGTGCTGTAATCAGAAAGGCTGGTTGTCTTATTCAAATGCCCTCCAGGTGGCAGTGTGGAGTCTTCATGTTAGTGTCCCACACATGCTAATGACCGGTCTGTTTTGTCAGTGTTGACTGCGATAATCCAGGCTGCAGTAATGTAAACAGCCAGTGACCTGAGCTAGGGGTATGTGGGGAGCAGGTAGCAGGTTTCCCAGGACTTGGGCCTTTAGATATTTCCAGGTCTCAGATGGAATTGGGAAGCACAGTGGATCCATAGGTCCAGTGACCCTTTTTTTTTCAGGGAACAGCTTGGCCTTGCTCAGTTCTTATTTTTTGCTCATGATTTGGATGAGCGTCCTGCTCCTAGTGCCTGGGTGCTTCACACCAAATGCTGTCACTTCCCCTCTGCCACGTGGGACCTCCAGTCTGCGGAAGACTGTCTCATTGCCCCCACCTTCTCCCCGAACATTTTATGTAACGTCCTCTGTTATCCGAAGTGACCAGTGGCTTACATGTTTGTCCCATAATTTAATTATGCAAGTGGCTATTTTTACGGGAGGTACGAGGGGATATGCCGCTATGTCCAAGGGTACAACAGAAAATTCCTTGAAACATTAGCATACTAGACCTTAGCAGATCCAAATCCATAACCTTATTGGTTTTGCTTTGCTCGACAATGAATTGTGCTCTGCTGCGGGTGTCACTCCTAACCACACTCATTTAAGCATCCTTGGTCTCTTTTGTTCCAGTGCTAGTAACTGAGCTCATTTTCTTAGCTCTCCTGCCTATCCCAACTCGTAGCATTTAGTATTATAACATTCTCTGTCCCGTGTTTAACAGCTTGCAGCTATTAGCTGCACCGCTAATGAAGCTCATTGCAGCTCTTTGCAGCACTGCTAACTACCTGCAAAACTTCTCTTAGCAACGCCGCTAGCTTCACACGCGGCAGCGGTTAGCAGCACCGCTAGCTACTCACACAGCCGTTCGTAGCGGTGCTGCTAGCTACACATATAACAGCTCTTATCAGCACCTCTGGCTACGTATATGGGAACTCTTAGCTACGGCGCTAGCTGCACGCATGAGAGCTGTCAGCAGCAACGTCAGTTGCATGCACAACAGCTCTTAGCAACACTGCATGCTTAGCGGCTTTGCTAACTATACACTTGGTAGGTCTGCCGGCTACACTGTAAACAGCATGCTTTACCAACACTACTAGCTGCATCCTTGACTACTTTTAGCCGTGTGCCGCTCCGAGACGCCAGGCCTCTTTCCTTTTGGAAATGTTCCCTCCCCTTTGGATAAGAGGGCGGTGAAAGTGTACGTTTGAGCCGCCGAGTCAGGGGAGCAGGTGGGCTGGCGAAGGAGGGAGGGCGAGCAGCAGATGGTGGGCCAACATGTCCCTCTGCTGAGGTGGCAGAGCGGCAGCCCTGGGCCAGGGAATCATCTGTGAGGAGCTACTCCTGTTTCACATGGCAACCGCGAAGTGGCTCGACAGCCGTCGGAGCAGGAAATTCGAGCAGCTCTGCGAGGAGCACGCCGCCCACGCGGACAGCCACACGTACGTCACACGGCTTCGACTTTGACTTTACCTTCCAGAGAGAAGTGGACGCAGAATTTCTGTTATCAGGCTGCTTCGTGAAGCAGAAATAAGGGGCTGCGCCGGGGTGATGCTCCTTGTGGCTTGGCGGCCTTTTCGTAAGATGGTTTTTTTTTTTGCACCTGCCGTCTTGTCACCACCAAAGGCACCACAGTGCATTTAGCAGCCGCCTTTGTCCACAGAGACGTACGAGTGGGGGATCAGAGAGCAGGTTCTGCTGGCGTCTTCGGAGCAGTGGGGGTTAAGGGCCTGACGGTGGTATGGTTATTCCTCCATCGAAAGCTTCAGGCTTCCAGGCATGGGCAAGATTACCGTAAACCGCTGAGCTACAACCCTCCCCCCCCCCCCCCGCCCAGCTAGAAAATTCTGTTGGCTATTTTGTGCTGGAAAATAAAGCCATCTAAATAAGGTCGGAATACAAATGGGGAAATTAGCCGTCTGCGTAGCCTGCGTGGAGACCACGCTCACGTCGGAGCCCGTTAACTTTGCCTCGTCTCAGATGAGTCTTGCCATTTCCTTCGCATGCATAAAACATCGGCACAAGCCCTGCGACTTGCTTTTTAATGGTGCCGCCATATTAATCGTGTACTGAAAATGCCCTGTGAGCTTTTTAATGGTGCTGCTATATTAATCGTGTACTGGAAGATGCCCCGTGAGCTTTTTCTGTCCCGTCCCTGATAGTATCACATGACACGCAGACGCTCCGTTTATTAGCGTTAACTCCCGCTGGCCTCGTCCCCCTGACCAGATCGGCCAGCTGTTCGCCAGCTTCGAGGACACCCCCCAGGGCGCGGCCTCCCTGGCCCAGGTGCACAAGGCCCTGCTGCACGATGGGAGGACGGTGGCCGTCAAGGTGCAGCACCCCAAGGTGCGGGCGCAGAGCTCCCGGGACGTCGTGGTAATAGAGGTACATCCTGGAATCCTCCCCGAGATGATTGACATACCAGTGATGTAGCAGCGATGTGCTACTGCTGTGGCTATTTGAACATCCCCTGTGCACCATCTGTTTATTGCACAGTTATTGTTTCACTTTCCACGTTGCACCGTTTTTGTCTTGCACCGTCTCACCTCTACCTGTCCTGCTGTTCTGTATCACGCATTTCTTTTTCCTGTTGTCCCCCCATGAACCTGTACCCTCCCCTGCACATTCAGCATAAGAACCTCAGTCTCCCTCGTAATACATGTGACTGTAAAACTTGAAGCTTATCGGACTTTTAGGGTTACTTTGGTATCTGCGCTACTCTGGTACGTTTTGGCTTATTGATCTCACCACGGTCGTATCTTAACTGGCCCTAATGGATCCAGCGTGTGCCTTACAGGTGCTCCTTAAGGCAGTCAAATGGCTCTTCCCTGATTTCTCGTTCATGTGGCTGGTGGAAGAGGCCAAGAAGAATATGCCTTTGGAGCTGGACTTCCTGAACGAAGGTCGCAATGCTGAGAAGGTGGCAGAGCTGCTCAAAGACTTCAGGTTCCTGAAGGTACATCAGCTGCAGCTCACTGGGGCCTGTATTCTCCCAAGATCTTGGTCACTTGGTCTTGTGAGGAGCGCTGCTCTTCGAAGTGGAACCAAACAATCTATAAGGAATTCTCACCTGCGATTGAGTGAGCTGTGGTATGAAGCTGGGGTGCCCGATAACTGGAAATCCTTGGCTTTTCTAATCCTGGGTTGGGTTTCCTACTGAACATCAACAAAAAAGCAGAAGCACAACTTTGCCTCCAAAGAGGGAGACACAACTCTTGTAATATTAAGGCACCGTGCATCAGGAGCCTTGGCAGTAAGCGATCAGAGCAAGAAGGATATGTTTGCATGTGATTTTCCCACCCCTGCTTTAGACAAATAAAGATTAAATGTGTACCATATGGACAACTGTGTGTGGTGTGTGTGTGTGTCTGTCTGTGTGTGTGTATGTGGGGTTATCTGTATATATTACATTGTGGGGACCAAATCCCGACACTGTGATTAATAACCTGCTATTATGACATTGTGGAAGCCACTTTTTTCGATTCCTACAAGGGGAATGTCGTTTTTATAAAAAAACAAAAAAGTATTTTGTTTGATTACTTATGGTTAAGGGTAGGGTTAAGATTGTTGGGATTAGAGTTTTGCCCATAGAAATGAATGGAAATAAAAAATCCTTGGCTTACCTGACTTAAGTACAGGGATCTGTAGATTTAACATGTTATTAGCTATGTTAAATCAGTTAGCAGTGCAGCATATGTAATAATGTAAAATGAAAAAATAATCTGAATGAAACATCCCTAATTACAAAGGGAGACAAGCAGCACTGCACCGTTCGGAAAGGGACAGGAGCGGCACTGCATCGTTTGGGAAGGGACAGGAGCGGCACCGTTTGGGAAGGGACAGGAGCGGCACCGTTTGGGAAGGGACAGGAGCGGCACTGCATCGTTTGGGAAGGGACAGGAGCGGCACTGCATCGTTCGGGAAGGGACAGGAGCGGCACTGCATCGTTCGGGAAGGGACAGGAGCGGCACTGCATCGTTCGGGAAGGGACAGGAGCGGCACCGTTTGGGAAGGGACAGGAGCGGCACTGTTTGGGAAGGGACAGGAGCGGCACTGCATCATTCGGGAAGGGACAGGAGCGGCACTGCATCATTCGGGAAGGGACAGGAGTGGCACCGTTTGGGAAGGGACAGGAGCGGCACCGTTTGGGAAGGGACAGGAGCGGCACCGTTTGGGAAGGGACAGGAG
>JABFEB020000026.1:12458266-12479280 GCA_019775895.2 Stomatorhinus ivindoensis
GCACAGCGTACAGACTGAGGGGAACGCTGCTCATGCACAGCGTACAGACTGAGGGGAACGCTGCTCATGCACAGCGTGCAGACTGAGGGGAACGCTGCTCTTGCACAACGTACAGACTGAGGGGAACGCTGCTCATGCACAACGTGCAGACTGAGGGGAACGCTGCTCATGCACAGCGTGCAGACTGAGGGGAACGCTGCTCATGCACAGCGTGCAGACTGAGGGGAACGCTGCTCATACACAACGTGCAGACTGAGGGGAACGCTGCTCATACACAACGTGCAGACTGAGGGGAACGCTGCTCATACACAACGTACAGACTGAGGGGAACGCTGCTCATACTCGTCAGACTCGCAGTTCCGTCGGGCATTCTGCTGTTTGAAAATCAGCAGAGATGAACATGATTTCGGTGCTGTTCGCCGGTTTCCTGGGTGTTGCAGTGCTTTCCTGGGTGTTGCAGTGCTTTCCTGGGTGTTGCAGTGCTTTCCTGGGTGTTGCAGTGCTCCTCAGCAGCCACCCCCCTGGCCGCAGTGAGAGCTGCCACGCTCATTTACCTCATTATACACTCCTTTTACAGTGTGTTGGAAGCACTCCTGGACAGTGAATGTTCCCAGGCATTTTGTGCTTTTAGTTTGCTGGGTAGCCCATGAAAATAAATGGCTTATGATGAATTGCCGCTGTGTTGGATGTAGGTATTTTGCTGTTGGTAATTCTGAAATCAGTAAAAACCTGCATCCATACGAGTGTTCTGAGGCATTTGATGGAAACTCTTTGTAAGGATCTCTCTCTTCCTGACCACTAATCCCTCCTTTGCAGGCATGGCAGAAGTAAAGCCAGACATAGGCCTCGCTGGCTGCAGATCTTCCTGTCTGAGGTTCTCACTCTGTGGCAGATCAACCTGTATGAACTCTTCCTCTGGATGAAGGCCACCATGCTGGGTAACTGGATGAGAAACCTGGTCAGCTGGCTCCGGTTTGCACAGTGATCCTCCATGCTGACTGTAGGACATCCCTAAAGGTGGAAGAAGACTGAGGCTTTATTGTGACAAAAGGCCGTTGTCATCTCTACCAAGCGTCACCCACATTGAAGAGTTGGATTCTATGGAAGACATGAGGAAATGTAAACATTTACTGTTTGTTTACTGTCATGGAAGAATAGCTCTTTATTGCCTCATATATGTAAACAAACATTTATGAATATTGTTTTTTTTTTGTATTATGAAAATTTTATTGTACACATTTTTCCAGTTTGCACTCTCCCACCATCTTTCAGTCACAGAATACTCAAATGGTTGGCTGATCCTGAACTTTCCACCTCTTTCTGTTCCCAAGCTCCCTCCATCCACCCAGGGTTTCCATTCACATCCGTCCTCCGTCTCCCCCTGATTCCTTTGCTTACCTTAATTGGCTTTTGTAGAAAGTATTCTGCAAGCCAAGAAGTTTTTTTTTTTTTATCCCTGCCTGTTGAACCTGGAAGTGTGATGACTCATGATTTTACTGATCTTAAAGTAATTGCCTGTTTTTATTTATTTTTATTTACTTTCGTCGCTGTGTCTTTCCATTAGTTGTTGGTGCTCTTTTGAATGTGAATGGGAGAGATATATACAGTTGTGCTCATAATGAGTCCTGAAGATAAGTTTGGTTCTTGTGTGTGTGCTGGAAAAAGGCCACTTAGCAGTTTGTGTTTATACATCTGTGTGGAGTTTGCTTGCCAGATGCAGAAACATCATTTGACTAGAATTCCGTTATATGATGTAGTGCCATGATGTCACTAGCTAAAATCCAGACCATTAAGGCCAGTTTACACAAGCTGTATAAAGGCGACTTTGACCGTCAGCCCAGGACTCCCTCTCTGACCCCCTCGGACGTCTGCACCCTCAACCCGGGACTCCCTCTCTGACCCCCTCGGACGTCTGCACAGTCAGCCCGGGACTCCCTCTCTGACTCCCTCGGACGTCTGCACCCTCAGCCCGGGACTCCCTCTCTGACTCCCTCGGACGTCTGCACAGTCAGCCCAGGACTCCCTCTCTGACTCCCTCGGACGTCTGCACCCTCAGCCCGGGACTCCCTCTCTGACTCCCTCGGACGTCTGCACAGTCAGCCCGGGACTCCCTCTGACCCCCTCGGACGTCTGCATGGTTATGCCTGGCTCGTGAAGGCCTTTATCGGTGTCTCCTCGTCTTAATTAGACTCGACCTCTGTAGGCATCCATGTCTGAGTGTAATAAAAAACCCATCCATCTTGATCAAAGTGCAGGGCCCAGAGCTGCCGAATGTAATCATCTAAGTAATGGCGCAGTTTTCAGGCTGGGAGTTCTGTAGAGGAGGCTGTGCGCTTCCGTGCCTCACCAATTCTCCCTGATTCACTCCGTATTAAGCTGCCCTTTTTATTAAGGATCTACGGCCAGGGTTTGCATAATTGATTTCAGTGGATGCCTTCTGATTACACAAAGACAGAGGTTTTGCCAAATGTCAACCGTATTCGCCCCTATTAGTGGAAACAGCTACCTGAGGAAAATATATTGTAATTGCATAAATATTGTAAACAAACAATTACACAATATTAAGCCTTTTGTGCATTTCTCCTGGGTGCCCATGATCCTGCCTGGACAGTGTGCATGTGATTCCAAACACAGTATTCAGTGGTCACCATGTTGCTGTATCAAAGTTTTAATTAGTATGTCACAAGCAATTCCAGTCCCTAAATGCCGTCAGTACATCAAAGGAATAATTTGGTTTATATGTTGGCTGTTTTTATAACTATGGAATATATTGGTAGCAAGAACCATTAAGAGTGGACCACTCAGTCAGTCTTGTTCCTGTCTAAGCCACGAGTCGATTTCCTAGAGTGACTTCATCCTGATTATCTGATATGTGACAAGTTAAGGCTCCTCCTGGGATCTCTGCACGGATAGATCTCCCCCAGGAGTGATTCGGCTCGAAGGTACGTAGGGGAACTGCTTCCCGTGCTCCTCCCCTGGCTGTGATGGTCATGGGTGACGGGGTAGACTACCATGTATCTACATATTGCCCTAGCGGCTAAGCAGAGGAGGTGCATCACACCAGAAAGTGAACAGTTTAGCTTTAATGTTTAGGTGTTGCTCTGGTGGAGGTGGGTGGGGAGGCATCTCTGCTCACACTTGCTACTGCGACCTGGATATAGATGGATGGATGGATGTTCGATCTTTTATCTGATAACTTTAGATCTAAAGCATCAAACAAGGCTTTACTATGACATCTTCAGTATCATGCAGTAGCATATATACCTGATGTACATTGTACGCTGTGTGCATGTTCGTGTTATTCTGCGTCTCCTCCACGTCGTTAGAAATACCGCGGCCGAACTGGCGCGGCTTTATGCGCCCGGCCACGTGGCTGATGTGTCATTACCCCCGGGCTGCGCGGTGCCGCGCTCTGCTGACAGTAGCAGTGGCGCTAAGCCGCTCTCTGTGCGCGTGTTTCTCTTCGATAATGTGAACGTGCCAGTCAGAGATGCCGCTCGCTGCGTTAAGCAGACATTTCGTGCGAATCAAGCTGCGATAAATAAATAATGTGGATTGTAATGATGTGACGCTCTTATCTCTGACTGGCGCTCTCTTAGCATAGTGCTAGCGCTGCCGGACAGTTGGTTGTGTGGAGAGTCCAAAGCCGCGTTCCTGCTCCATGTCTTTGCCTCCTCCATTAAAGTGGGCAATCCGTGGTTGAGGAGCCTTCCCGTTCTGATGGACTGATGCCTCCAGAGCCCTGGCTGTAACAGTACCCCTGACAGTTTCATAGCTAAACAAGCTTTGGTAGCTTTTCTGCAAAGTTAGCCAAGCTTAGGTCGGACCCTTCTCTGAATTGTGTCGGGCGTACCTGAAGTTCGCTGGCCTGTCCTCAGAAGGTAGCCAACCGCTGTTTTTAGTGGCGTCCTTGATGTCACCAGCTGTGGAGCTCCTAGTCTCAGAGAAGGTCTCTCTGGGGAGTACCATTTTCTCAGTGAAGGAGTTACTGCATCAATCAAGTGGACACGCTAAGCCACCATGAAGGAGAGGGAAAGTGTCGCATCACATGACCTGGCCACCTGACCTAAACACAGTATAAATGGTTTTTGATTAGTTTTACCAGGATATGTGGATCTCCATCAGGACAGCCGGAAAAACATCTCAGGAGGCCACCTCATGAAACTGGTGTAGAGGAGAAAGTACGGTCAGCCAGTGTCTGGAGCAACTGGGGTTAAAGGCCTTGCAAAAGGCCCAATGGTGGGATCACTCTGTTGACCTAGGGATTTGAACCACCAACCTTTTCTGAGTTCAAACCCACAGAGCTGTGGCCCCCCAACAAATTATTTTTTTGTTTGTTGTTCTGGTCAGTGCATAATTCCACACACATATATTTATATAGTTTTATACTTCTGCTGTCTTTATAATCGAAAATGTAGCGAATACTTCAAAAAAAATTTCTGTGAATGGTGTGTCCAAACATTTGACTGGTACTGTACATAAGAGAACCCTTCATTTTCTGATCTAGACACCATCATTCAAAATGAGGAGGAGGAGTCCCTACTGCTGTACTGGGGAGTCAGGGCCCCCGTGCAAGGAGCTGCAGCCTTAGCATTCCCCACAGGCCAGTGAACATTGTTTAGAGCGAGTACGTTTGTTCCTGCCTTGTTTGGATATTACGAAGTGGGATCTTTTATTGATTTTGAAGGTTTCACTTTGACAGCAGAAATTTGCGGCCTTGAGGGGATCTCTGGGGCTCGGTTAGAAAGATGATACATTGAAGTGTCGACCTGCATGTGTTTAAATGAAAAGAATACCCACATCAATAATGCATGGTAATAATAGCAGACAGGAATACATAAGGGTGTAATGGCTGGGGAAACCGGAGAACAGTGATAGGAGAATGAATGACTGTCACTCCACAAAGCCAGAGGCCAGAGCCAAAGAGGTGGGCAGGGGGCTGTAGTGGGAGTTGGTGCCAGTGGGCTGCTGTTCTTCCCTGGACAGCATTCTAGCGTTCTAGACGAAAACTTGCTAATGGTAGTGGGACACAAGGGACAGGATGTAATTTACAGTGTCAGCCACTGGAGGCACTGGAGAGCGGACCTGTCTACAGCCAGTGAAGTTTGCCAGTTTGTATGCCATGGAAAGTAGGGAACCAGACATGCTGCCAAACGCCATGTGACTTCAGCAGCAGCAGCAGCGCCATGGCGTCCCTCCACAGCTGTGCTCGCACCTTCTGGAGAGACGTCCTTGCGCTCACCCCCTGCCGTCGCCGTCGCGATCACAACACCGTCGCTATGCTCCTTCCCTCTCCTCCCGCCCTGCCTGTTTTTTTTTTTTTTTCCACGTGGGTTCGTCCATCGTCACTTTTGCCCTTGCTGCTGCCACTCACTTCCACACGAGAGCTGAGGGGGAAACTGGCGAAAAGTAAGGCGACATGCAGGCAGGTAACTGAGTACGAGACTCCGCTGAACACTCTGCGTGTTCTCTGGCCCTATGCCTGGTGCTCACTCTTATGCGCTCGCTCAAACCACAACAGTCTTTGTGGCAAAAGCCTTTTCTGCAGGGCGGGGCAGGTCAGCGTGCGGCTGAGCCCAGGGCACCGGCTAGGTGGGGGACTCCTGGGAAGGTGACACGCCCCTCCAGGCTGATGAGCCAATGAAAGTCCAGGATCCGATGCCTTACATTCAAGCTGATTGGCCCATTTTGCCGCCTTAAGCAAATCCTATGTGCTACAGTTTCAGCAGCAAAACCTATTTAAGCCATTGGCAGCTGCCATTTGAGTCGTCTCCATGCAAACCAATGAAGTCTTTGAATACGGCTTATCTTCCGGCTCGCGTCATGAGGGCAGTGGACCGCGAAATGTTCTGGAAGCAGTGTTTGGGACCAGGGGTGTGCCTAGAACTTCTGGGCCCACTAACAGAATCTCACACTGGGTCCCCCGCTTAATTTTAGGTATAATTTCACATATTACAGACCACTGTCTGGCATGTTAGGCTAGAAAATGTTAAAGTGTCAGCACTTAATATGTGCTTGAAAAGTGTAAGCAGAGGTACTCATTAAGGAAAAGCATTTTTGTTTTTGCACCTCTGATTGAGGAGTGATCTGTAAAGCATCTATTTTGTACTGAAGTTAAACCTGATTGACTTGGAGGCAGATTTTGTACAGAAATTATTTGTGGGAAGCGAGAGAATTTTATTTTCCTAGAAACGTCAGTGTTACACACACGTTACACATGCCAGAACAAGGCTGTCTCTGAAGTAATCCTGCCACCAGTGTTCATTGGAAAGGTTTTGGGCTTCTGCTTGGCCTGAGATGGCTAATGATTGACTTTTCAGATGAGCAGGTATCCTGGTCCTAGTCTTGCCGCACGCTGCTGTCTTTATCAGTGTTTGCAGACACCAGCAGGGTGCATGTGCACATCTGCTTTCAACCATGCCCCTCCAACAGGGCAGTGTGCACTCCTATATGCAGTGTGGAGCTGGAATATAGCTCTGGACAAAAGTGTTGGCTAAGTAAAGATTAATGCTGCTAATGGGAGTTTCACTTACACAAAAATGTACTGAGGGAGGAAAGGAAAATAATTGGTTCAGAGAGATAACCAATCAGATTGTAGAGGAGGTGGGTCCAACCAATCAGATGTCTTGATCCTGCTTCCTCCTGTTGCTTGGATCCACCTCCTCTACAATCTGATTGGTTATCACTCAATCATTTTCCATTCTGCCCTCAGAACATCTTTGTGTAAGTAAAACTCTTACGAGCATTAATGCACGACAAGACACGGCCTGCACAGTTGTACCTAAAGACATTATTTTCACTTTCACAAGCCGAAGATGCAATTATTACTAGAACCACCTTCTTCTGCCGATGATAAAAAATTTTGCCAGCTTCACTTAATTTTGAATTGTGTTCCTCGTCTGGATTTTTAAGTAACATTAGTCAGAATTATAATTGAAGATTATAATTGCACATTGATTTACTACTGCTATTTACCTGACTGACACCACAGCTGTAGTTATAGAAAATTAATCAACACCCAGCTGACCAGTCCAGCGCCATGGTGTAAGTGTAAGCATGCAGTGATCAGTGAACTTGGTAAGTGATAAAGTGGGGGGGGGGGAGGAATCGGTGTCAGCTATATGGTTTGGGACACATATATATCACTGATGTAGCCTTTGGATCCGGTATCAGGGCTTGTTCTCCTTAATGCGGTGGAGGAATGTGATACCTGAAAGTACATTAGGATCTCTTTATGAAAACAGGAGGCTACCTTTTGATGTGGGAGCCTTTTATGAAAATGAAAATGATGTCAACTTGTAATAAGTAGCCAGGATAAGATATTTCCTGCAACAGTTAATTGTGATATACCAGCTCTGAGGTTATTTATCGGGGTGCTTTTATACGAAATAATTGGATTTGTAAAGTTGGATCCCTTCAGATCATTACTTTGCTCCTGGGTAATTGCACAAATTCAACCCTTTTTTTTTTTTTGAAGGTCTCTCACTGCTGAGTCGTTAATATTTACTTTCTCATTTCGCATTACCTCCCAGTGTGGAGAAGGGGCTTCGGAAATGAGGAGGGCGTTCCCTCACTCGAATGTCTGTTTCTGCGAACCTTTCCTGTGTCACTGGAGAATGAGGGGATACAGGGAAGGAGCCAAAAATTATTGTTCAGCACAGGGTGTACTGGGGACCCCGCTGACATGCTGCTGGTTTTTAGGACCACAGAGGTCAGATGAGGGTTCGCCCGTATTCCAGCACTGCGAGGAGGGTATTTTGTTTGTAAACATCACCTGATTCCATCAGTTGGATTACATTTTTAGCTTTACTGGGTGTGTTCCATTCTGCCCCCCCCCCTGTAATCTGTACCTGGTGTGTCCCGTTCTCTGGTCCGGTTGGTCCGGTCAGCATTGGACCCATGCCTCGGTGCTTTATCTGCCAGTGGGGGAAGGTGGTCAGGGACTAGTTGACATTGCTGGCCGTGTCGTGTGGTTTTTTGTATGGCGGCGAGTTCTTGTGGGCCAACACAGCCTGCATGTTGCTGCGGCGAATGGAGGACTTAGGTTATGACAGACATCTGTTAGTACTGGACCTGAAACCTGTGGACATATCAGCGACCACCAAGTCTTATCAGTCTGTTCTGACAGTGTGGTCATCTGTGCTGATAGACCCGGCTCTCTGCCATGTGTCAGCGTGGAGGAGGATCCCTTGTTTTACAACCCTCTGATTCAGACCAGTGCGCTGGTGTCTGTTTTTATTCGACGGCGCATGGTGGCAGCGGGTATTACCAAGCTTGGGCATTTGAGACCGGGTGGGACCTGGAAGTCTGCTTTAGCCTTGTGCACTGAGATAGGGCTCCGCTCACGCCATGTCATTCAGTAGATTCTTAATAAAATTACCTTGGTTCTGCCTGGAGGGTTTTGGAGGACTGTGGAGGACGGGGTAGGGGATCTGAGATGGGTTTTCAGTGGCAGTGGAAGGACATCAGGAGGATGTTGGCTTATTACTCTTTCAGAGTGCAGCAGCTACGAGACTTTGCGGGGGCCTCTAAGAAGGCGCTTTATGAACTGAGTGTGAAAGTTCTCAACAACGACTCTGACGGGGGGGGGGGCAGCTTCTAGGTGGTTGGGCAGTTTGGCACCTGACGCTTCCCCCATGGGTTGCTGGAAGACCCTGTACAAACTACCTGTAGAGAAGCGTACTGCTGGCCCAAAATATACGGCACGTGAGAAAGCCAAATTGTATTTGTTGAATTTTCTAGTGGGTCAGGCCAAACTTGCAATTTGGCTCTCGAAAAAGTAAGCTGGGAGGGGCTGGGCCGACGGACGGCAAGTCTGTACTGGTGGGGCTGGTAGCGATTTGGCTCAGGGTGGGGTATGCGTACTCTGTGCTGACCCATACCCCGCCGGGTGTGTCCTGTTCTCTCTTCTCTTTCTCTCTCTCTCAAGCTGTACCCGGCATGTCTCATCCTCTGCTTTTCTCTTTCTAGTGAGATATCTCTTATTCTTTGTGTGTGAAATGCAATGAAACATCACAATTAAAAATTAAAACCGGCTCTTTCTCTCCGAGTAGAATGGGACTGAGCCTTTCATTCCTTATTTCTGCTGTGCTGTTTTAAAATGACGGCTTACAGACCGAGGCCTCGTGGTTGCTAAGCTAACCCCCCCCCCCCCCCCCCCCTTTATTTCCCTTTACGGCACAAACGACATAGTTTAGTTGGTAAAACCCAGATTTAAAAGCACTCCAGCAGATGTACGAGCAAAAATAAAGAAAAGCACTCTAGTCTCTGAATTCCATGTTTTAAGTGGTCACAGTTTAAATTGATGGGTAATAGCTCGCCCTTTCACTGAATTATGAAATTGCGGTCAGATGGGGGTTGGGGCTTTTTGCCAGTCTGCCACAGCTCTGTCGTGAAAGGTCAATGTGAAGAGCAAAATACTTACTGTGAGTGACAGAACTCACTGTTCTGATGTTTGTCTCTTAGACTCAGCTCTGTCACAGGCACTGAGTGTCCTGTGTGCGACTGCGAGGGTAAAGAGTATGACCAGCCTTCATATCAGTCACAGGGAAAGTCCTATCTTTGTGGGGGGGGGGGAGGCTTTCAGGCCAGCTATGAAAGATGAAAGACCGGCCAATGTAACTGTACTGCTGATTGCACTGATTAGTAGTCCTGTTGCTGTCCTGGGGGGCTCTTCATGGCCAGGGGCCTGAAATGTCCCAGGGTTTGGATATGATCAATTGGGTTCTTCACGAATGAACAACACGCCGCAGTTCCGTCTTAGTCATTAATTGCCGGGCCGGTTCTCGGTTATTGTCAGCTCACGTTCGGCATCATCACAGCCGAGTGGGAAACTCCTGTGGATCTGTGCTCTGCTGTGGAGCAGCCATTGGACCCCTGATTAATCCACCTGGCGGGGGGGGGGGTCACACTGCATCATGTCTGCCTGATGATAAATTGATGGGAAATTTATATTGTTTTGGCTGAACCTGTAACATGACAGTGAACATGTTTTTTTTCCCTCTTGTGAAAAGGTAGTAATTGTGAAATTGACATTTGATGAGTCGATTACAAGTATCTTCCCTGAAATGTTTGATTTTTATGGTGGACCGTTGTGCGACGACTTAAATGATAAATCGCCCGTGTTGTGAAGCCTTTGGCGGTGGGCTTTCAGCGGGTGCCGTGCGGCACTGGCCTCTCGCTGACCCTTCCGCTGAGATCCTCCAAGCGAAGCGGGAGTGAGGGCGTCTGTCCCCACCGCTGTGCCCATGGCTCCGGCCCAAGCGGGGCTCTGCTCCCCCAGCTGTGCCACCTGGACCACATGGCGCCGAAGCTTCGTGATGATTCCTGTGGTGGCTTCCCTGCGACACTCAGGCATCCACTGAGGATCAGAAGCTTCCTGCCCGAATTTGATCCGTCCCCATTCTGTGCCCCTGGATCTCCCAGGGAGGACTCCCACCTCCCTACTCCTAGCTCCTAATACGAGCAAGTGAGGCCTCCGCGTTCAGTATATTCTCAGAGCCGCCCTGATGGGGAGGTTACTTTAAAAGGCAAGTGTGTCACGCAGACTCCGTGGGTGCCACGAGTTTGTGTCTGCTCACGCCCGACCCGCCGTGTGACAGCCTTGGCAGCCTGCCAGCTGCTCTGTGCATCGCTGGGGACTTGGCGAGGCAGCCTGTCGTCTCACGCTGGGCTGCGTGTAACTCGCGGTCGTCTCCGGCCCCGGCCCGCTCGGAACGCGTTGGCCATGCACGCACGCATGATTAAACGCAGTCTGTTTTCCGAGCAGAGAGGGAGAGAGGCTCTCTCAGGAACACTATCTGCAGCCCCCGAGTGACACTTGTGACAGCTGTGACCTGGGTGGCTTTGTTTGTTGCCCCCTCTTTACCCTGGATATGTAACCTAGACCCCCCCTCCCGGCTGCGCCCCACATGCGTCTGGTCATAAGTTCAGCTCCTTTGCTGACGTTCACGTAAAACAGACCCAATCACTCTGACGGGGCACATTTTATGTTGGAAAGGGCAGTTTACCTATACCTGTATCTCATATATCCATCCGTCCATTTTTCATACCTGCTCATCTGGAGTGGTGGAGGAAGTTGAATTGAATTGAATTGAATTGAATTGGAAATATTTGGAGAAATTGTCTTGTGCAGGTGATCTGAAACATAGGCATGCATTTCTGTCCATTGGCAGATACAGCTGGGTTACGTTTACCTTCAGTGGGCTGTTTTCAGAGGAGCAGAGTGATCTGCTGATGTCACATCCTGTCAGGTGACCTGTGCAGTACGAGCCACATGCATGCGAGTAACTTGTGATCTGAGCAAGAGTGCAGACAGACCTCACTGCATCCCGCTTGCTGCTCCGTTTGGTTCTTCCACACTCTGTCGTTTAAACACAACGGAAAGTTAGGAGGTTCTCTAGTTCGTGACATGCACCTCAGCATCCTGGTGTCAGATCTGAAGTCCAGATGCACGACCTGGTGTCCTGGTGACCTGGAGGTCCTGGTGTCATTCCTATCTGCCAGCTCCGCTTGGCATTATCGGAAATGAATAAGCGCGTCGATGTCTATGGACACTTCCAAAGATGGCAGCTTAATTATTATAATTAGGATGGAGGTGGGAGGGATAGCAAGGCACAGGGGCTGAGGATGTGTACCGGCGCCAGGGAGATGCGCCGCAGTGCATGCGAGCTCCCGCTGTGCGCCGCCATGCAGCACGTGAGCGTCTTCGTGCACACGCCAGAGAGTCACAGCACGGCTGCCTTGGCTGTGGTCTGCCGGCAGTCGCATCCAGCCGCGCCAGTAATAACCACATCAGTTATGGTGCTCCCCTCTATATTTGTAACGTGTCACAGACTGAGCACCGAAGCTGATCCAGCTTCTTGCGTTAGAAAAATAGGTGGGATGAGCTTGCGGCAAGCTTTAGCAAGAACAATACATGCGGTGGAGAATAGACCCAGCTTCATAAGACACCTTGAAGGTCACATTGTCCTTGGGAATGAAGCATATTAACTAGGTGGAGATTGACCTGGCTTCGGACTTGATCAGAAATCCTGAAAACACAAATAATAATTAAAAACATTTCACATGCACTGCTTTTTAAGTAGGTGGTGAATAAGTTCAATGCAGTTAATATTTGCCTGGTTGAAATGTCGGTGTACGTCAGTAATGGCAGAGAGGCTCGGGTTATGGGCAGAGACCGCGTGACCTGGTGGGTTTTACACGGTCAAGGTCATTGGAGGAGCCGTGTGATGCCGCTGTCAGTTAACTAGCAAAAAATCGATTATTTGTATATTTCAAATAAATTAACGAATTAACAGGATTTATTAATAGTTTTTGACTTTGCTTTGCAGTCATCAAATACTCATCACATAGCATGCATACTGGTATTTGATGCGCATGTATACTGGTATTTGATGACTGCGTCCTGGCTTCCCGTATATTTCTGAATGAAATCTCCTGTGTCCTTTCCCTCTTCTTTCTCTAAATGTAGATCTTGGATTATGGGTCACGTGGGAGTCGCCGTCTGTCGGTTTTTCTGTTTCCGGTGTCTGCACTCTCGTATGCACAGAGAAGCCTATGCTAAGTATTCAAAGTGTTGAAAGCGCTAATTCATTTTGCCCAATCCCCCCCCCCCCGTTGTGGCCACGTCCCTCCTGGGGAGCCCCATTCATTGGCAGGATGTAAAGGGGCTCGAGAGTGAGGTGTGATCACGCAGTCTGCCTTCAGTGAATTACACTCACACCGTCATCAAACATATTCATTTTTTGGGGGGGGGGGGGGGGGTTGCTGGCAGAAGGCCTACATTGTGCTATGAGAGCAGTCATGCGTAGTGCTGTCCTTCAGGTGACGTGTGACACTGTCACTGTGTGTGAGGTGGCAGAAGTGAAAGTGCCACCCCTTGGCAGTTCACAGCATTATTTTAGTTTGTATTTGTTTGTTTGTTTATTTTCCCACTATGCTTTGTAACAAGCTTTTGAATCAACTTTAGATAAGGAATATTTAAGTTGTTCTCTAGTAAAGGCTGTTCTTCATGAGTACAGTCCCAGCCAATCCCAGGCTCTTGATGAGTACAGTCCCAGCCAATCCCAGGCTCTTGATGAGTACAGTCCCAGCCAATCTCAGGCTCTTGGTGAGTACAGTCTCAGCCAATCCCAGGCTCTTGATAAGTACAGTCCCAGGCAATCTCAGGCTCTTGGTGAGTACAGTTCCATCCTATCCCCAGGTCTAGGTGAGTACAGTCACAGCCAATCCCCAGGTCTAAGTGAGTACAGTCCCATCCTATCTCCAGGTCTAGGTGAGTACAGTCCCATCCTATCCCTAGGTCTAGGTGAGTACAGTCACAGCCAATCCCCAGGTCTAGCTGAGTACAGTCCCATCCTATCCCCAGGTCTAGGTGAGTACAGTCCCATCCTATCCCCAGGTCTAGGTGAGTACAGTCACAGCCAATCCCCAGGTCTAGATGAGTACAGTCCCATCCAATCCCCAGGTCTAGGTGAGTACATTCACAGCCAATCCCCAGGTCTAGGTGAGTACAGTCCCATCCAATCCCCAGGTCTAGGTGAGTACAGTCACAGCCAATCCCCAGGTCTAGGTGAGTACAGCCACAGCAAATCCCCAGGTCTAGATGAGTACAGTCCCATCCTATCCCCAGGTCTAGGTGAGTACAGTCACAGCCAATCCCCAGGTCTACATGAGTACAGTCCCATCCTATCCCTAGGTCTAGGTGAGTACAGTCCCATCCAATCCCCAAGTCTAGGTGAGTAGAGTCCCATCCGATCCCCAGGTCTAGGTGAGTACAGTCCCAGCCAATCCCCAGCTCTAGATGAGTACAAGTCACAGCCAATCCACAGGTCTAGGTGAGTACAATCCCACCCAATCCCCAGGTCTAGGTGAGTACAGTCCCATCCAATCCCCAGGTCTAGGTGAGTACAGTCCCACCCAATCCCCAGGTCTAGGTGAGTACAGTCCCATCCTATCCCCAGGTCTAGGTGAGTACAGTCCCATCCTATCCCCCACTTATGAAACACCGAGCCCCAGAGCATTTCCTCAAATAATGCGTTGTCCTTAAGTTCAGGAAATTAAAATTGAGGTCAACACCTTCTCTGCAAAGCCATCATAACACCCCTGAGTCAGCTGAGCCCAGCCCTGCAAAACAGATTCAAACTGAGCAATAATAAGAAAATGAAGCGTGTGTGAAACTGCAAGTGCTCAACATCTCAGAACAAACAGGCAGCAGATTGTATTTTGTGTTAAATGAGGACTGACAGCTAGAGCGTCGCAACGGTTTGCAGGATGACATCAGACCTGGATCAAGCAGTAGGAATTCGGTTTAATCTCCAGCTCTGCTGTGCTCGGAGATCTGGGAGCACATCTGGGTGGGATCCCGGGGGGGGGGGGGGGGGTTCTAAAAGGGCGTGTGGGTCCGGGTGTTCCTGAATGGACGGGGGCCCTGGGGAGTTACCACAGTGTCAGTTTTAAGAGAATGAGCGTTTGATAGTGATCAGCTGCTCTGTTAATCCTGTTTGCATATGTTTATGAATGTCCCAGTGGTTTTCCTACCATACCGTAAACTGTTATCCTTCAGTGAAGATGACAGCCAAGAAAGGCGACGTATTAATCAGATTCCCTGAATGAATATGCAGAGGATAAGGGCGGCTTGCTGCTTGAGGTTGCGGTGTGAGGTTTCGCTGCGAGCCGACGGAGGCTTTGCTCCATCATGTTAGGAGTCCCTCCCAGATGATGGCGCAGAAACCCTGATTCTGGTCACCTTTTGCTTTCCCTACAAGAGTATTTTTAAAAATAATCATATCACTGTTATTGAAACAGCAACAAACAGGCTTAATATAATCCAGTTGTTACATCGATGTTGTCGGAAGAGCTATTAAATTAATTTCTTGTAGACTGATTCCTATCCATGTGTCATTTGTAAACTCACAAATACTGGAATAATATTAAAACTGGTACAGTTAGTACAGTTATTATCACCTGTGAGTACATTGTATGACATCTTTCTGGACACCTGTTGCATGCAGAAGACTTTTCTTTTACCTTCTATCAGCCCCTGACAGCATCCATTTCTCTAACAACTTAAGTTTTTATATTGTTGTTCCTCTGCAGTATTTTACATTTTTACTCATTTTTCTTGGACTATTATTCAAAGCAACTTACAGTAGAGGGATGGTTACAATTTATGTGTGCTCGGTGGGATTTGAACCCTTCTTAAACTGTCTGCCTAAATGAAACTCAGGCTTCCCTGTAGGAGCTCAGATGAATGAGGAGGGCTGAAGAGGAGGTCTTTTGAGGCTCGTTCGAGGACACCAGGTCCACGACAGCTTCCGCCAGGTCTCCGGTGCGCTTGTGCAGACAAGCCTGAAAAATGATCTTGTTGCCAAGCAGCAGGTAAACGGTGGCCGTCGCCACGGCACCGACTGTGGATGCTTGTCAGTCTCTATGTGTCTGTGAACAAGAGCTACAGGTAGAACTGTGTGCGTGTGAAATGTACGGAAAGGCGGCGTCTTAGCATGCACTCTCTTACTCCACTGTTAATCAGGCTGCACCTGAGCACAGGGAATAGAAAAACAGGTTAACACGCATTGTCTGCTTGTAAAGGAACTGAATCACCACTGATCGTATGAGGTGTTCAGGATCTGGTCGTTGTTTGAATGCAAATTAGAAGCTGTAGCTAGTGCTATTCCTGCCAAAATGTTGTTAAGTGTTTTTTTCTGCGCAGTTTAATTATCTAGGTGCGTAAACTACACGGTGTAGTGATGAAGGAGAAGAACGAGCTGTGTAACCAGCCAGTCATGTCAGTGCTGGGAGTGGCCAAAATTCAGCCTGAACCCCCCCTCCCCCCCCAACTATATCAGCGTAAATACAGTATTACTCTGTGTGTGATGCGATGTGGCACCAGATCAGTTACTAAGTGCCTCTTCAGAGTGACTGCACACCCTGTGGGACCATCTCAAGCAGAGCTGTGTGTCTAAGTTGGTTAAAAGGTTCCCTATAATCAGAAGAAGATTTAACTGTTAGTTCAAGCAAGCATGCTGATATTTGTATCATTATGGCTTCCATGAAAACCGTCTATGTCTTGCAGCTGAGTTTGCTGTGCTGGGCAGGGACGTGTATCATTGTCCGCTAGCTGTCTGGTTCCTTTTGTGGGAGCTTCCCTTTGAGGGGAGTGTGTGTACAGCTGGGTGTGTCTTTGTGTATAACTGTATGTGTGGGATGGGCCTGAGCGTTTGTGTGTTTGTGTGCATCTAAGTCTGTGTATTCATGTGCGTGTTGCCAGGAACTCTGACATGTGGGTGAATGGCACAGGCCCAGCCTACGCAATGACTCAGGGGCCCCGGGAAGACTGGTGAGGACAGGCTGTCATGAAAGGAAACAGGCCACACTCGGTGGAATGGACATTGGGTGCAGGCGTCATGTTCAGGGGGGCCTGAAGGGGGCGCCTGCTGCTGTGTTTGGCAGCGATGCTGTGGTCTCCTCAGTGGATGCTCTGACGCTTCGGCTGAATTCCCAGCCATTTTGACAATATTGGTAGGGTAGTTAATATGCAGGGAGAATAAAGCTGGTTGGTGGCCCTTTGAGCAGCCGGCTTGCCGATTGGTTACTCTGGCTTCCATATGGAGTTAGTGATGATTTAGTAAGTTGACTAAAGTCGCCGGAATAAGGAGCCTTTTCTGGCAGGAGAGGATGGGATGTGTCTCGACCATAGACGAATGAATGCCGCAGGCGGACAGGTCTGGCCAGGCAGCGTGTGAACACATCGCAGAGCCCGTTATATCACTCTTCTCCCCAGAGAGCACTCTGTACTCTCATTAGCCGAGCCGCTGATCTTTTTATTAGCTCCTCAGTTTAATTAGTCCTTTAACCCGACTCGCGTGTCATCTCTGTAATCTGCTCTGATCCTTATACTACCAAAGCCCATATGTCAGACAAGGTGGCGTTTAGTGGCTGTTTGCAAACCGTCTACCGGGATCTAGGCTTACACCACCGAGCGACCGTAAATGTTTATCATCCAGCAGAGGAGATTGTGCTGAAACATAAATTTGACATTTTTACTGTATTTTCATAGTTTACATATTTCTGGTGTTCTATGAAAAGATTTATTTGCCCATTTTGTTTTCATATATTGCATAATTCGTAAAATTATTTCTTTGTTCCGTGGTGAGAATATAGGCTCGGTGTCTGGAAGATGTGCAAACAACTGTTAGGTAATATCCTTTATAGCGCCATCATTGCATACATTTAGCAAGACTTCCGCCCGCTGTCATTCTTTGAGCGTAGCTCACCATGTCCTTCTCTATTGCCTCCGCACGGACATGTAAATATACATGTACCCGTAAATCTGACTTGCGTAAATCCGAATTTACGCAAAAATGCCGAAAAATTACGGAAGCGCTAATAAAAACGGCGACAATACAATGAAAATACATTTAAACTTAATCTTTTGTCATGTATTTGATATGTGTGTTTGGCATGCATTACTAGTATATTTTGGCTTGTGTGTTTTGAATGGCATAGGAAGATAAATCCGATTTACGTAAAGCTTGTCTTAGGTAAACGTTTGTGGAACGTATTACTTCGGTCGAGAACTGCCTATATATAAATACATATATGTTGTTGACGTTGAGACTTTAAGACTAATCTTAATATTATGATCGCACGAGTTTATACAATATCTAAACATTTCGCGTGTGGCATCGTATACAGATTTCTGTTGGAAAGCCGTTTTCAGATGCATTCGGGACCAGCAGTTAGGTCTGTCTAAGTAACTGGGCTGAAATTCTAGTTTCATCGTTTAATATACGGTCTGTTTTTTCCCAGCCATACGGCTTTAGCGGGCCTCAGCACCACGGACAGCGCCTGTCATACACCAGCCTCACAATTTCACAAGCATTCCTGCTTTTTAATGTATTTTTAACAGGCGATTAATGTGTAAAATGTTAAAGATAATTGACTTTACTCATTCGGATGAGCGGATGTAGATTTTTTCCCGTCGTTGTTGAACGTGTAGATTCACGAGGTGAAAAGAAGCTTCATACACAAACTGAGAAAGAGTTTCTCGCCGCCATTGGTCCTAATTAATTACCGCACCCCGAAGCAGACGGTCGGCCCGTAATTGGTGGCGTTGGATCAACCTATGGCATGTTTGATGCAGTTATTGCTGCAGTCATCCAAAGGACACCGTTTCCCTGCCTCTGCCCTGCTCCGCCGTACGTATAAACGCTGTTGAGGTGCGTCCTTGTGTTTGACATGAAAGTATGTCAGTCCGGGTAAACGCTGGATCCCCAGGCCTGCGCGGATTTCTCAGGATACGCCTTTAAATGGCGTGCATGGTACTAAAGAGAGGGCGGACCGCGCTGGCCGTGTGTGAAAATCCCGTGATTGCCCGTCAGGCGCGCCGAGCCCAGCCCAGCCCAGCCCAGCGCTCTCTGTGATGCGCGGCTGTACGCGGAGACGGACGCCGCTCCGCTCTGAGATCCGCAGCGCTGCTCAGGACCTTCGCGCTCATCGCTGGTTTTAAACTTGGACCCAAAGCGACAAAACATGCCATAGGAAAGTGAATGTGGATTATCGTGCTTTTGGATACCTTTGCTGTAACTGAGGTCAGTCTCGTTTTAAACCGAACTGTCTAGCAGCGAGTATTCCGCTATTATTCCAACTTAAATAAAAGTTGAAATGTAGCATAAACGATGAGAGATTGGGGAGTTTTGAGGAGCTCTTTTTGATTTTGGTTCTTGTGTATTTTTGCACAACCGAAAAATTAAAAGCATTTCCATAAAATTCAATGAAAAAATGTCGTTGCAGTTACAGACGGATTTTATTAACCTAATATTGCAGTTTTAAATATTAGAAATTCAGAAATATATTGTCTCGACGAATTTTTTTTCTGTACACGGTGATTCTCTTTTGAGTTTTTTTTCCTGTATTATTTTGGTAGTTTAAATGGATACAATTCCTGAGCCAAACTGGATAACTTTCGTGTGCTTAAACACATAAAACCGTATCCTTTTGGTGTGCGTTGTAATTATTCAGAGACTTCCATTTTAGTAAATCCAAAATGGGATGTGTTAACGGAATTATCTCTCTGAACGAGGGGCTTGATACCAGACCATTGCCGGTCCGTAGGAATCATATAACGTCCAAAACGGAGTCCGATAAATAATACATGGGAGCTGGCCGCTGCTGCCAGCTCGCCGCCGCGCACAAGACGCCGCCGAAACGCCGAACAGAGTAACGGGAGAGAGGAACCAGCTTTCGCGTGTCACTCCCGCTTATCTTACCCCACTGGACGTTTTCAAAAGAAACACGATCTACATTTTAAAAGACATTTAAATTCACCATATATTTTTTTCCATCACCACTGTCTGCTTTCTACTGATAAGATCCCAGCGAATTTTAATCAAGAGCTTGACCCTAATGTTACAAACTGAATACGGCGCATGAAGCACAGCGTAGATTTGAGGGGCTCGTTTTCAATAACACTTATTTAGGGTTCTTTTTATTTTAAAGGCTGGTTTTATCTGCCGTCTCAAGCTTAAAAACAATGTTTTAAAACACTTTGCCCTAATTGTAAAATCATTTAGTCGTTATTAATAATCTGGTTGCGAAAGTGAGAAGACAAGCCGTTTTAAACATTTCGTTACACGCGTATTTAGAAGGCTGGGTGGATATTCAAAGTGTTTAAATACATCACTTAAAATCTGCAAATTTTTTCGTTGAGGTGAAAATTTAACAAAGATTTATAGGAAAATGTGGCGTGGATAGATTACACCTGATTTCACGTAATAGAAAATTAAACGACGTTTTTACGAGACAGAATGTCCCAGTGGGACGTGACGATCGCAGGAGTGACCGAGCGAGGTGACAGATGTACATTTTCTGGATTATGAAATGGAATATGATTCGTGCTTTTAAAATGCTTCACCCGAATAACACACATACACAAACAGGCATACTGTTTTGTCAATATTCTACTCCACACATTCTCGTTTTTCAGGAATTTTTCATTGAAATTGTAATTCCAATGCTGTTCATTTATTGTATTTTCTAGAAGCTGAATTAATACTTACTGTTATAGCCTATAGTAATGATTTTCTAGTATATAATTTTATTAATGGGAATATGTCCTCCAAATTAACAATACATTTTTTTTCCCCGCAGTGTCATATAGATTTGAATCAGACAATTTAGCCCCTGTTAAATAAAATGTTTGTTTCTGTCCATTTTTATCTATGCTATTAGCTCAAAAATTACGGCAAAAATACAGGGTTCGTTTGGATTTAATTGTAATTTAACGCGCTGAAGGTTTTACTGCTTTTCAGAGCCGTCGCCTTTCCACCTCGCTGACTGCTGTTGTGTAATTCTGTACACAACAGCAGTCTACAAATAAACACTCTACAAACATATATTGCTGAATCGAAATTTTAAACGTTATGAAATATGTATTACCTAAAAATTAATTTACACTGTGTTAGGCCTAAGCTTTTTGAATGTTTAAAATCTTCCTTACATAGGTAAAACAAAATATCAGTTTACAGAATTAATGTGGCACTATGTCCGCAAAATGTACGTTTTAAATAAAATATGAGAGAATGAATTTCGAAATGTATCCGTTTGAAGGCTGTATTTTACGAATGTAAACAGACGAGTACTGTGGTTTGAAAATGTTCAAATCTTAGGTTTATTAGCTATAATTACAGTCAGGTTTATAATGCATGTAGCTAACATCTCAGAGGTCCTACATTTTTCTTGCAAACCTACAGTGGTAAATTTATTTTCGTTGTGATACAGCACAAATAACCAAGAAATAATTGCCGTCTTATTTAAATTCGAAAACGAAGGCTTTTTATCCTTCATGAAAACAGACACGCCTGTTAATAAAATACAGTGGCGTTTTTGTACGTTTTCGTTCGTAAATGTATTTTTGTAGTTCCTCGTAAAATATTTTATCTAGCATAGTGTAAATATCGCATCAAGCAAGAACAAATAATGTATATTAGGGGTCAAACGAAAAACAAGTGTGT
>JABFEB020000026.1:12539026-12550111 GCA_019775895.2 Stomatorhinus ivindoensis
CACACACACAGGTCTCTCCATGATGATATACACATGTGGGTCTCTCCATGACAACACACACACAGGTCTCTCCATGACAATATACACATGTGGGTCTCTCCATGACAACACACACACAGATCATTCCATGACAACATACATATGCGGGTCTCTCCATGACAACACACACACACGGGTCTCTCCATGACAACATACACACGTGGGTCTCTCCATGACAACACACACACGTGTCACTCCATGACAACACACACACGTGGGTCTCTCCATGACAACACACACACGCACCTGTTCATGACAATATGCACACACATCTCTCCTTCACAACACACACACAAGTGTCTCTCCATGACACTGCATACATATCTGTCACACACGTGGGTCACTCTGTGACAACACATACACAAGTGTCCCACTATGACAACAAGCACACTGTCCATGACACCCTGCACATGAGGATCATTCCATAACACACAAGCGAGACAACATACATCTCTGTATGAATGCACACACACTTCTCTCCATGACATTACAACAATGCATGTATCTCTCCAAGACAACACACACTCCTCTTATACTATAAAGCAAACCAATGCCTCATCACTTAGTAATCACAAATAAATTCTGAATGGATTTGTACGAACTTACATAACAGGGCACACATATTTGCACACAAAGTGTCTAGAGAGTTTCTATAAATAAATACTCGTATAGAAGGCAAAGAGGTCTTTTCAGAAATTTGTTATATATTTAAAGATGAACCATTTATTTTCAAATTACCGTGTGACACTTATTGAACACCTCTCTGACACATGTAAAAAGACACCTTTAGTTTTCTGCACTGCTTTGCTGTGGATGCCAGTATGTTAAACATCTCGGGACACCACAGCAAGTGACCGGCAGCCGTGTCGCAACTTTCAGTTCCGTCTGAAACGGCTCCTTAAACTGCCTCTTTGCGATATTCACAAGCACACACACGGTGCCTCAGCGCTTCTCCTGGAGGGTCCGGTGGCCACTGCACGGTGCTGGTGCTGACTGGATCGAGGCTGTTTGCTCCCACTTTTCTGTTGCGGTTGACGACACATGAGGAGCCGAGCCGCATGGATCCGACCCAGACCGACCCCACAGAGCGACGCTCCCGTGGTCTCATGTCAGGTCCCCTCTTGCTGGGTTTCGCCCACCCAGTAGGTAGTGGCTATTTAAACACACCACTAAACTAGAGACCAGTAGTCTGTCTCGCATTCTTACTCATGACTCAGCAGTAACGGTTGGCAGCAGCTTCTTGCTAAATGTCAGACGTAAACCTTTGGTGTCCTGCTTAGCCAACAAGCTGCTGTGTGTCCTTCGGGGCCTGAGTCTGGACTGTCGCCAAACCCTAATTGACCTTTCTACCACCATTCTCTGGGTTGGAGTTTCCATGCGCTTGGTTAACTATGAGCGGCCATTTTATAATTATACAGAACACATTCTCTCTCTTCACAAAAAGAAAAAGCTCATGTAGCTGTGGAGTGTTTACGCTACGCCAGGTCATTGACTTTAGGACACAGCGTGTCTGTGTCTCACATTGGACATCAATCTGAGCACCACTGGATGGCTGTGAACATAAGATGGCCGCTCTGATGCATGTGGCCGTCCCCGGAAGGGTGGACTTCTTCTTATTGGATGTCTGCAGCTGTAACCTTGAAGGATGCGATTTCATCTTTCATTTATTCTTCCCCATCTAGACTGTATCAGGATAAACTGTAACTCCAGTAAGTTAATACTCAAGTTTCATTTTGTTCTTAAATAATGAATCTTAACAGAATGTTTGGTGTGCTGCCCTAATTCTGTGTTGAGAGCATGTGAGTGCGTGCGCTTGTGTGTACGAGTGTTAACGGGCTCAGATTTATCATGTGTGAGAGTTAACGAGTCCTAAATAAAAATGAGGAATGATGGTGACTCGATAATCAAATGTAAATCCGTAACGTAGCCTGTGATTGAGGGCCTGGCCAATTAAAGTCAAGAGTGGAGACCCAGTTTTGGGAACATGGCCGTGTGGGCAGGGTTCCTGTGTGAGGCTACAGCTCGAGGTGTCGGGCTTGAGCCCAGTACTGCTGTGCCCTTTGAGTGATGGCGTCTGCTGCATTATTGAGTCACCACTCATGAGACGTTGAAGCCAAATAAAGTTCGCTCTACATGCACACAGAGCATGCTTTAAAGAACCCCAATGAGTTGAAAGTAAACAGGATTCTGACACCTACCAATAAGAACAGGCGGCTTAGCGCCATCAGTAAAACATGAAGAGATCAACGTTTCTTTGCTGGGCTCTGTTTGCATTGGAGAATGTCTTTGCAAGCCCTGGTACAAACCATTACCTTCCAGATAAATGATACCACATGGTTTCTCCCTGTCTAAGCATTCTGATGTATTTTCAACAAGCATTAACTGCTTTTACTCATAAATAGGTCTTTGAAAGCCTCAGCCGCATGACTGACTCCATGAAACGGCGTTACATCAACGGAGTTAAAATATCTTGCGAGAAACATACATTTGTTGTAGGAATGTTATGTCATCTTTTTTCAGTCTTGAGGAGGTAAGCACGTTTTCTATACTTACCCTGTAATTTTTTTTATTAATTAGCTTTATTATTAGGATCTGCAGTTTCAGTATTTGACAGAAGTATGGCTGATAAAAGGTGATATCTTCAGAAGATGTCGTTGATGTGTCAAACGTGCACAAGACTTCAGCAAATGTGAGTGATCTTTGGCAATTTTAGATGGATCGGTATTATGCCACAGTAGGCTGTGCAGGTGTTAAACTCACACTGAAAGGGAAAGAATGAAAATAATCACTATGGAAAAATTTAAGCATCTTTGCAACGATGCAATGTTGCTATTGCAGTTGTCTATCACTTTAGCATGGAGTGATTCATTGTCAGTGGCTCAGTTACTCAAATTGAGTTTGGCCTCATTTATAGTATGTAGCGCGAGCATGACCTGTAAGCATGATGTTTATTTCATTCACCTGCATTTCATTCTGGACTCTTTAGTTTGTTTAAATATTCTCAGGCAGTTAGGGTTAGGGTTAGGGTTAGGGTTAGGCTCTGGGTTAGTCATCATACTTTCCTATCAAGTATTTGTCTTCTCACACTGAAGACTCCTGCTTTCAGGTTTTGCTTTGACTTTGCACTGAGACTCTCAGAGTTATGCGGGAGAAAGTTTGAAAACTGCATCGTAGCGATATTGACGGACCGCTCAGCGTGGTGTTATGTGGTCAAAGTGATGAATGACTTCTGTATTTTTCCAATAAAAGCTTTCTAAAATGCCAGGTAATTGGTAAAGGGAAACTCACTAGAAAGCTCTGGATTTACTTATCATGATGGAATTTGGAGAACTAAAATGAAAGCAGCTGTGCCTTTAACGACACAATGATACAGTGTTGATGATGCAGTGTGTTCCAGTGCAGACCGAGCATGTACCCATGTATGAGAGCTGATGAAAGCAGGGAGGAAACAGATCATTTGGAAACAGGAAATAAATGCTGTTCTTTCGTATTAAATGTCTGACCAAAATTGACTCTATGTCCTGTTACCTTCCAGTAATTACATCAGATTTGTGAAAAAGACTGAGTAATAAGATTTACTTCAGTCGTCATAGTTTCCTGGTGGTATGTCGCTCATGAAGGACCCGTAGCTCTTCTGGACGTACACCTAGCAGGCCAGATTCTTATCATCTCCGAGCGCGCTACCCGCTTTTGTTCTTCTGTTTGGTACTCATGAGAGACGGCAGTTATCAGTCAAAGAGCAGAATGCAGACAGAGAGGATGAATGAGTGAACATCTCCCAGGCGCTTTCTGAGACACGAGCCGCCTTAATGATGTAGGACGGCGGGCCGTTTGCGTGGATAACGTAGGGGATGTGAATCCGTGTGTCTGGTCCACAGCCCAAGACACTTGCTCTCGCCAGCTCCACGGAGCTTTGCTGGCTCTGCCGTTTCAGCCGTTTTAATTATAATCAGCTTCCTGGATGCCCAGCTGAGATGTTTAGTCAGCTTGCACACAATGAGGAGAGATACCTTGCAGAAGTCGGTCCTGCATCCTGCCACACGTTGCGCGGTTGCCTTTCCGAGCACGCTCTGCTGTTCCACGGCAGACGCATGCTTATGTTAATGGCCCTCCTACATCCATAGGCACCACACTGACAGCCATTTTAAATTCACTCTTTCTCCATGTTTCCTTTTTATTGTGAGATTTTCCAGTTTGAGGCGGCGGACTGAAGCGCGGCTTTGAGTTAATGGACTGTTAATGGGGTGTCACAGCGCAAAATCAATCATTTTTTACATTATAACGCTGAGGACTGCCAGTATGCAGAGCCTGAGAGTGTAATAATGCACGTATCAGCTCACCCTCAGCTACTAGTCTTACGGTGTTGGCTCTGACACACCCTTACAGCTATGCACGCATTCAATTCCATATTTGACCGATTGCATTGATGTTCAATCCATTGTCATTCCTTGCTATGACACATGGCATAATGAACTCCGATTAAACCAGTCGAAATAAGGTCAATACTCTGGCCACATACCTTAATATCTCATGTCTACAATAAGAGTGACTGTAACGACCAGTCAGTCTGTGGATTCCCACACATACATTGTCCTTCACTTTCTGCGTCTGGCGAGAGCTTCCTCAACTGTGGATGCATCTCCTCCTGCACCGTTAAGTATTCCAGAAACATCTAAAGGCAGGCTGCTGTTGGATGGCATTTCAAAACCTTGTTATGAGTAAAAGCTGATTGTTTGCTTGATTGATAGCAGTATTCTATACTGCAAATTTTACTAAAAATACAATAGCCTGGGAAAAAATGTATCAAATAGGCAGCATTTTGTTAGATATGCATTTTTATATTTTGAAAAAGATTAATATAGCCCCTTTTGTTTGCAAACTGATTGTGTACTTCATATATTTAGTTTTTTCTTATGTAACCAAACCTTTGTTTTAAAAGAATGGGTGAGATAAATTGGATTTATAGTAAAGTTTTAAATAAAGCATTCAGACATCACTGGGGAAGCCTAATACATTTTTAGACATGATAAATTACCTGAATGGAATTTGAAGCTCCCCACATAGAAAAGAGAAGCAAAGGTTTGGTTTAAACAGTGGGAGGAAATTAACTTTGTTACCAACCATCATCCTCAGGCAAAGGCCCGGAGACCTTGTATGCTGGACAAAAACTCAATGATAATGAGTGGCACACGGTCCGGGTGGTCCGGAGGGGTAAAACCTACAGACTGACAGTTGATGACGACTTGGCAGAAGGTACTTCCCCTGTTTTTAAACACCCAGACCACACCGTTGGGTTAAATAGGCAGAAGGGTAGCATTGCTCTGTTTAAGCTGAACTGAGAAAGTCATTTTTATTGTAATGACAATTTACAGTGATGTAAATGTTGGTGTATTACGGTAAGAAAATGTCTTGGGTAATTATGGCTGCAGAGCAGGCTTAGCGTGGTTTCCTGCTGTAGCTTCCCTCTCCTCAGGTGCAGAGCGGGCGACCTTTGCTCTGTGCGAATGTCACAGCCCAATGTCCCCTTCCTCTCGGGCTCAGGTCAGATGGCGGGTGACCACACGCGCCTGGAGTTCCACAACATCGAGACGGGCGTGATGATGGAGCGCCGTTTTGTCTCCGTCATGCCGTCCAGCTTCATCGGCCACCTGCAGAGCCTCAGGTTCAATGGCATGCTCTACATCGACCTGTGCAAAAACGGCGACATCGACTTCTGCGAGCTCAACGCCCGCTTCGGCATGCGCTCCATCATCGCCGACCCCGTTACCTTCAAGACCAAGAGCAGCTACCTGAGTCTGGCCACGCTACAGGCCTACACCTCCATGCACCTCTTCTTCCAGTTCAAAACTACCTCCCCAGATGGCTTCATCCTCTTTAACAGCGGGGATGGCAACGACTTCATCGCTGTAGAGCTGGTTAAGGGGTAAGCGAACCCTGGAGTCGTATGTCCGCTCATGCGCTGGGTCTGTTTCATCACTAACAGAGAGCCGAAGCTGTTATTATACCTGATTTGGCAGTTTACCAGTGTTTTGTTCTGTTTCATGGAAATTAAGGCTTTTAACTGGAAAGATGCGTTGTTTCGGTGAAAGAGAACAATTTGCTTTGATTTGTACTGCATTAGAGCTGCTTGTTCACAGAATGACCCCTGAGAGGCTGAGAGAAGCTGACTGCCTGTGCAAGATTACTGCTGTGAATTTGTCTGTCTTTTGTCACAGCTAGGTGACACACACACTGCCCACTAATGCCTACGTGTCGGCTGCAGGGACGGACGAAGGAGAGCTCTCAGCTGAAGCCATTAACGCAGCGGGCAGGAGTCACAGACGTTCTGTCGCCCCCCGCAGGTACATCCACTACGTGTTCGACCTCGGCAACGGGCCCAACGTCATCAAGGGCAGCAGCGACAGGGCTCTCCATGACAACCAGTGGCACAACGTCGTCATCACCAGGGACAACAGCAACATACACACGCTGAAGGTGGACGCCAAGGCAGTGAGTCAGGTGGTCAACGGTGCCAAAAACCTCGATCTGAAAGGTAAGTCCAGGCGCCGGGTGTCTACCTTCTGTGTCGCTTGGCAGAATCCTGCCTTATGTAATGAAAAGCGACAGCCATGTTGTAGTAAAGGATTTGCTCTTCGGGCTGAATCAAACTTTCCAGATACATATCATTTCCCTATAACTCTTCCCTATAAGATTGCTCTGTTGTTTACAAAACTGCCGATCACCCATGATATTTCTTAGGGGTCTCATGGGTGCACGTTCATCCCCCGCGGTCTTCCAGGAGACTTGTACATCGCTGGCCTTGGACCCGGCATGTATAGCAACCTGCCCAAGTTGGTGGCCTCCCGGGAAGGCTTCCAGGGCTGCCTGGCCTCCGTGGACCTGAACGGCCGGCTGCCGGACCTGATCAATGACGCGCTGTTCCGCAGCGGGCAGATCGAGAGAGGATGCGAAGGTACACCCTCGTCCAACTCCAGCTCTGGGGGGCCCTTCTACCTCATCAACAGTGGCCGTACCTCCCATTCATTCATGCTGCAGTCCATCGTACTAACTTTGTTTGTCACGTCCCTCACCCAGCCGGCTCACTGTTAAACAGCTTCGTATAGCATGTTTTCCTACTGGCCACATTGGTCACATGATGATGATGTCACCGGCCATGTTTCTGGTTTGCTCAGCTGCTCTTCATGAGAAGACTGTACTATAAAGACATGACTATTTAATTATTCTGTATTTAATTATAGCGCTTTATTTATCCTTTTTCATCCTAGCAGTTTGTTTCTGTGTCTATGTACTAAATGTGTATGGTGCTAATTTTTGCCTGTTGGGGTTAGTCCTGAATATCAGTACTCATGAAGGGATGTTGTGTTCACCTGTTTAGGTTTTGAGCGGTATAAAGGTATGATGTTTTCCTGTCTGATTGGTCATTTATTTCTCATTGTCTTGGTTTCATTAACATGTATTGATTTTTCCGAGAACCCCAACCCCACTCCTCGCCTGTAGATACGCCCCTTTCGAAGTAACAAAGGAGCCGATATCCGGGGGGAAGTAGGCGGGGGGACCATGTGACCTGCTGCTGTAAAGCTGCATCGCTGTCTCCCACCCTGACATCTCATGCCACGCCTCAGTCGCCTGATTGATTTTACATACGATAAGATATACAGCTGAAAATCCGACATGAATTTGCTGCTTCGTTTCTTAGCTCCTCTTCACAACTGAGATGGTTATTGACCTTTGCAGATTTTTTTTAGTTTCCAAATTAACATGCCATCACTCACATGCTCTGCAATATTCTTGTTGGATCCTGTGCACGCTAGTTAAATTCCCAGTGGTTGTATCTGAGCAGCTGGCCTTGTAGAGCTGGGTATATTCATAAGCGAAACCTGGCTTTGTCAAAGAAACGCATCTCCTAACGGTTCCTGTGGACTGCTTGGATGCACAACATGTCATTTTTACCTTCAACCATATATATTAATTTTGTTCATGTTGCTTATACTTTTACAGAATTTCTGTACATTTTTTTGTATCATGTTTTAAAGATGTCCTGTTCTCCATGATTTTTCAGTTGCTTTTGTGACTGTTGCTTGGTTATTTTGGCATCCTGTATGTAAAATTGTTTAGTTTTTAAATCAGTGTTTAAATACTGTAAATGATCTTTACATTTTCCAAAAAAAAATAAACATTCCAATTACGTCTTCCTTACACTAAGCACGTTCCAGTGTTTCCCCAAATAATATGACATAAAGTGGTGTACCCCTTAGTAATCACCAATCTCTTAAAATATCTATGAGTATATTACCTGCGTGCAGATGGAACCAGTAAGAGTTTGTGTTAAACAAGGCTAAACTAAAAGGTTTCTGTCTGACAGCTGGTAAAGAGTCTCTGACCGCACAGACATCCAAGGATTGAGCGTGGCCGCTGAGCCAGATACGGTTACATGGTGCACGGAAGCCTTAGCGCCACGAGAGGGCGGTGTTGCGCCAGGCAAAGCGCTGCTGGCCCGGTCTGCCTGCAAACGCGTGTCGCCGAACTCAGTAAGCGCTACGGATTTTGCTGTGTAAGAAGTAAGGCAACTTATATCTCTGCTTATTATGGTCTTATAACCGTACTTAGTCTGCCTTCTTTACTATTACTTTTGTCCAACGTAGAGAACTGACGATAAACATTTCAAAAACAAAATGTTGCTTCAATTAATCAGTGAATATATGTGGATTTTCACATTTTGAAATAATAAAAAGCTGTTAGATATTGGTAACATTTATGCCTTGTATAGATGTTTTTGATGGTCACCCGGGGGTAAAGTTGTTTCCAAATGTTTCATCCGGCGCATCTCCACCATGTGTCTCTGGCGCATGACTGTTAGTAAAGTTAACGCTTTACTAAACACTTTCATTATCCGTCTACTAACCTCGCTATTCTGTATGCTTTTCTGTTATTTTATTTCATTTTTAAATTTTATTTTGGTTTCACCAAAGCAGACCCATAAGGAAGAAGAAGGTTCAATTCCGTTGTGAAGTGGGCAGACACCGAGGGCGGAATGATTCACTTCTTAAAATGACTGGGATTTTCCCACTATGCCATTGAAGGGAAGAGGGTCTCAGGGCTATGATAATACCAGGGTTCCCAGTTCTTACGCATCTGTTCTGACACTCACGCTTCCAGACTCTCACACGAGCAAATTTATATTATTCCATTATAAACCTAAAATTGGCTACAGAAAAAGCGTTGGGGTAGTTTGCAAACGATACGGACTATTTACAAGGTAATAAAACTGTATGCAAACTCGTCTAGATCTGATTATCTCAGGCCAGCCAGCTGACTGAAGTTGACAAACCCTGCAATAGGAATCGTTTAAAGTACAACATGTTATGCTGTATTTAAAACCTGATAGGAATCTTACCGCATTGCGCTTGGTGGGAGGCTGTACTCAGCGCACTTACCTAGTGCTCCACCCCTGGGCAAAATGTTCCTTACTGAACTGTTTCCCTGCCTTTAAAAATTATAGACAGTTTACTATTGATGAGATGATTATCTGCATCGCGAAAATAAGATACATTGGGAAAATTTAGTTTGAGTACCTTACTAACCTGCAGTTTAAAAAACGGAATGAGTTTTAGTAAAGGAGTTTTATCATTGTGTGACAACTTAACCATGGGGAAATAAGGTACGTTTTATATATTCCAAATCGATTAATTTTGTCAGTACACATCATGGCTGCACAGTACTGTTGCGAACAAGTGTTCGCTTGTTAGACTGTATGCTCCATCTGGGTTAGAGATGCACCAATTATATCGACCAAGTTATCGGTATCGGCCGATACAGCAACAATCTGCCATCGGCCTATGGTTAAAAATGAGCAAATATTTACCGCTTATAATTCCCTTTAAAATTGTATCTATATTGCTTTGCATGCCCGCGTACTAGATAGTCAGAATAATGTCTTGCTGTATAGAATTATTTTAATGTTAGAAACGCATAGTTTTGCTTTCGCGAGGCGGATCTACTAGTGAACATTTCAACACAACAAATCTGATTGCTCACCTTAAGGCGAGACAGTGACGAGTATGAAGAATTTCTGAAAAACAAATCCGTTCCAATGAAGAAGACAGCAGCGCTACCGATTACCCATAGTTTGTCAGTAATGTGAGTGTATGACAACAAAAGAAAATACAAGTCAGTGCGAAATCAAAACGCTACATTAACACTTGATGATCAGGACGCCATTCTCTGTTATAAATATATATATATAAGATGGATATAGTGCTCTGGGACTTTTGTCGTATGCCACGGTTGGTGTCTTCTTACCAATAAATAAATAATTCTTCATATTTTTGGATGTGTAATTCATTTACTTTTTAATTTATTTGGGTGGACGTATTTAAGAAGAACTCCCAAACAATTGGCTATTGGTATCGGTCAGAAATTCCTTTATCAGCGCGTCGCTAATCTGGATATCGCACTACTGTTATGTGCTTAGTTGTACTTAGAAGTAGAATCGTTTGCTTAGAAACTTGATTTCAGCTTATTGATACTGATAATACCGCTGACTTTGTAAGTAACCATACCATATCATGGTGTACCAGAAATATCATTAAGATAGAAGGCAGGTTATCGAGCAGATTATTTAATGTACCCATTAAAAAAAAAAGATTTAAAAATCATAATTTTACATAATTGAAGGCTTAAAAGAGAATCTGTGTGTTGAACCAAGGTGAGTTGATGTATTAGTTAGCTGTGATAACAGTCTGTATGCCCAACCTAGCTGTGTCACATCCTCTGTGACAGTCTACGTGCCCAGTCTAGCTGTGTCACTTCCTCGATGATAACAGTCTGTAGGCCCAGTCTAGCTGTGTCACTTCCTCAGTGACAGCAGTCTATGTGCCCATCCTAGCTGTGTCACTTCCTCGATGATAACTGTCTGTATGCCCAGTCTAGCTGTGTCACTTCCTCAGTGACAGCAGTCTATGTGCCCAGTCTAGCTGTGTCACTTCCTCGGTGACAGCAGTCTATGTGCCCAGCCTAGCTGTGTCACTTCCTCGGTGACAGCAGTCT
>JABFEB020000026.1:12550358-12573382 GCA_019775895.2 Stomatorhinus ivindoensis
TTCCTCGGTGACAGCAGTCTATGTGCCCAGTCTAGCCGTATCACTTCCTCGGTGACAGCAGTCTATGTGCCCAGTCTAGCCGTATCACTTCCTCGGTGACAGCAGTCTATGTGCCCAGTCTGGCTGTGTCACTTCCTCTGTGATAGTCTACTTGTTGCTTTGCGTAGAATTTTACTTCCCTAGTGACCCATTACCAGTTAGAAGCGTTACCAGTGTTTGTCATCTAGCTAGCCACTAAAGTCTTTCTGGAATGTCAGTGGCAGAAAAAAAAAGTTAAAATATCACCCTCACAACCAAAAAAATCCCTTCAAAATCATGTGGAGGGCATTCAGATTCAGTGTTGACAGAATGGTTTTCTGATGGCATGGGGATGTAAACATGAATCTGAAGTGAACGGCAATCCCTTGTTCCCTTTATTCGTATGTTATTTTATCACGAACAAAAGTCTGCAGAAAAGAAAGGGAAATTTGTCAAGAAGTGAATCATTTTAACTTAAAAATATCATGTTAGACAAAAGCTATTTCGGCCCCACGACATTTTGCTTTGAACGGCCGGTTCTACCCTTGTTGGTAGCTGCAGTGATATTCGCAACACCCACAGGAGTCATGTACCACTCTCGCTGTGCCGGCTTAGCTCACCTGCTGTGCTACATCTTAGATAGGTAGGCGGCATGTCAGGTGTGGCTCTGCATCAGGAAGGTGCTTTCTATCTCCTCTTTGGAAGCCTCTCTTTCTCTACTTTATTTTACTAAACAAACAGCTCTGAATAGTGCCCTTGCCTATGTTCCTGTATCTAGCCCATCCATCTTGAAAGCGCGGAGTGCTTTCTATAGCGTTAGCAGGACTGAACTCTGCTCAGTTTGGAATGCCTTTGAGTGACACGTCTCTTACCCTGCACATGCATGCACCGCTGCAGAGTCGACCCGCATGCTGCCCAGTTCCCCATGCAGCAGTCTCGCCCGCTCCTGCAGCTTCTCTGATTTCCCGTCTTAGGCCCAAGCACCACCTGCCAGGAGGACTCGTGTGCTAACATGGGCGTGTGCATCCAGCAGTGGGAGAACTACACCTGCGACTGCTCCATGACCACCTACTCCGGCGCGCATTGCAATGACCGTGAGTATGCCCCCTTCCGGCCAGAGCAGACCCACGAGTGTGTTTAATCATGTTTATTGATAGTGATGTTATAAAGCAAGGGTAGGCAGCCCTGGTCCTGCAGTGCCAGTATCTATCAGGTTTTCAGTCCAACCTGATGAGTTACTATCTGCCTGAGATCAGGTGTGGTTCATCAGAGACCAGGTAGGATGGAGAACCTGCTGGATACTGGTACTTCCGGATCAGGGTTACCTACCCCTGTTCTGAAGCAATAATGAACATGAGCAAACCTTGGTTGCGAGTGTGGTAGGTACCGTCCTGTTAAGCCTTGAAGATCTGAGCATCTATTCTATGTGGTTGAAGTGTGACATCAAGACCTCAAAAGGTAACTGCTGTTTAATCCCTCAATACAGTTTGTTGTACTTTGTTTTACAGGAGCGCAGTCTTGTGAGCCGATTGCCTATTGCTGTATTTATAGTTGTGTTATATCTGTGGACATGCAAGTACTTCATTAGAAGTTCTGTCAGCCTGATGTTACTGAGATTTCATCCAGATACCCTGCTGTGTGCATCTAGCCTTGTGAATCCAATCGTATGCTTCATTTGCCAAGTATCTGTGTATCACAATGCTTTAAATAGCCACTGTTTTCTGTCTGTTTCAATTTTACTTTGTAGATGAAGTGTACCTTGTCAGCTCTCACCCGCCGTATTTCGTGACCATTTTCATCCTTTTGAAATTTTGCTTTTGTGTTGTTGGATAATTGAGGTACCAGGGCTTGGATTGTGTCCATAAATGAACTGCGGTGATGTCACCTCTTGTTATGCCTTCTTACTGGACAGTGATTTATTAAATTGAGGGAGAGTCATCGGCTCACTGTTTCAGGCACACTGTGCGCTCTGGGGAAGCCTGTCTCAAGTGGCCTCTGTGTTGGACAACAGACATCTACTTTGTGACGCAAAACTTGACCTTCTGGCGGTTTAAGGCTCACGGGTAGAGTTTCAAAATGGTTCGTCCCGATAAACCTACGGATAGGTGATTTCTCTGGGTCATTCTACAATTTTGACACTAGGTGGCAGTGTTGCGTTGCACTCCGCGTGAAGAGCACGTTGCTGAATTGCAGCAGAAATCCTCATTCCCCCAATCTAAAATCTTAAAAGCAATTTCTTCAAAATGTAGCATTTTAGTAGTATTATTAGTTATTAACATAGCTCTCAGCTGAAATGATTGCTCAGAAAATGGCTGGACAGCTTATTATTTTTGCTATATTTTATATTTAGCTTTTTAATTAACGCTTTTACCCAAAGCCGCTTAGATTGTGGTACAGTTTGCCCATTTAGAAAATTAGCTACTCTACCAATGTTATAAGGTCCCTCTCATAGTGTAAAAAGAAAGTCTTTGCTCTTTTGTTGTAGCTATGTGTATTGTGAGAGCTGGTATATTTTGTAACACTGCTCTTTGTTATAAATCTTCCATAAAATATCTGAAATGATAAACACATCTGTAAACCATCTGAACTTAGGGCCGAATATTATATTTCACATATATTTTGTATTTTCCCTTAGATAGTATGAGAGGTTGTCATTAACATCCTTTATACCATGACGCTCAGGGCATGAGTTAAATCGCTAATGTGCGTCTAACCTTTCACATCGCTTCAGCATGTCTGAACGGCGCTGTCCATGAGAAGATGCAGCAGCTGATCTCGGCACAGCCCCTGTAATGGAGTAGATCCCTCATTGTCCTGCCAGTAATCCGCCAGGTTCAGGCCTGGCACTCCGGACGATGCTTGTGATAACCTGCCGCCAGCGTATGTCAAACAGAGCCAAAACGAAGACGGTTGCAAGCCGGATTCATTAACTTGCATTACCGGTAGTTTTCACCACATCATGTTTGTGCTTTTTAGTCAGCTTCACCTCCTCTGGGGCCCCAAGCAAACTTTTACTTAGGAGGCCTCCTCACCAACCAAAAAAACTGATCATCATTTCACTTCCTCCGCAACGCAGGTATTTCGCAGATCTTCGGTGTCAGCCTGTCCTGCCTACAGCTAGAGCCGTTCCTCCCACCCCATAAAAATCACCAGCTGTGGCAGATTTTCACCTAGATCTTAATTTAATTATAGCTTTGTTTGTTAGATCATCTCAGGTTCTGTGAAAATGCTCCTGAATTTGGCGCGTGGCCTTGAAACACAGCCAGTGACACCACAAACCACTCCGGCTTCCGCCGCCGCAGTGGCTGCTTGTTCTCTGGGTCCTAAACCAGTGTTTCCCAATCTGTTCCTCGGTGATTTCTGTATAAATGTGGACAGTCTGGCAGGAAGCTCGGAGGGAGGAGAACATGGACTAACTCTGGGTTCCCGAGGACCGGACTGGGAAACACTGTCCTAAACCACCACGCGTAAAGGGACAGGAATTAGATTCTTCTGAGTGACTGTCTCAGCAGTCAGTGTTGGTGAGAGAATTTCCCACAAATGGAGGATGACAGATAACCTCCCCAGTAGATCCAAGTAAGGCAGAGCTTCTGATTTGGGTCTTACCTGCTCCAGGAAATGATCATTTTCTCCATGGAGGCTTTTGATTGCCAGGAAAGTGTGCAATCTCTCTCCTCTGTGTTGATTACATCATGATGACCTTCATCGTATCAGCAGCGCCTTGACGTTGAGGGTGCAATTTTACAGACTTCACATTCCTGCCCTAAATCACAGGTTGCGAGAGGCACAGCTGAAATTCTGGTCTTCAAAGTGAGCTGAACACTCAAGTGCTCAGGTGTGGTGCCTTTGGGTAAATGTGTGTGGTTTTTGTTCAGTCCACACACAGTTCCGGTCACTTTCTTAATGCAGTTATTTTTTCTGGTATCATTGTTGTGGCTCTAAAGCAGCGGTGGCCAATCTTATCCGCCAAGGGTCGGTGTGTGTGCAGGTTTTTGGGGTAACCTGTAGGTCAGCTGTCAGTGTGAGGACTCTTCAGCCAATCAGTCCTCTAATTAGTAATCTAATTAGGGAGCTGCAGCGAAAACCCGCACACACACCGGCCCTTTGCGGATAAGATTGGGCGCCCCTGCTCTAAATAAACCAGATCTGATTATTTGAAGCCCATTTTGTTCCCTGCAGCCTGTTGTAGAGCAGAGGAAATGGTCACGCATTACCTAGAACCACGTACTCGTACCTTCCTGTAGTCTTCAGATTATAAATGGAGACTCCAGCATCATTATTTAAGTATCTTCGTAGAAGTCTAACCAAATGTTTAATGTGCCAGTAATTTGTACAGCTGATTTATACCTAAAAGGGTATAGGATTTCCTCTTATGGCTGGATGTACTTCTGTCTGGCAGGCGTGTGGCGATCTCTGTCATGGTGGCAGGAGAGTTTAAGTAAGCATCACTGTTCTCCAGCGTCTACGAGGATGAATCCCTCACGATGATGCAAAGTTCGAGCTGCAAATCCATCTTTGATGCAGCAGGTGTCATATTCCCTGACTTTTATGGCATGTAACATGTAGTGTTATATCTGAGTAAAGTTCTTATTTACTGTTACTTAAGAGTGTGGTATTGGATTGTGGATATGTAGTATATTAGACAGGGTCTGTCAGCTGAATTTATGATCTGCGTGGGTTGCAGTTTCCCTTGTATGTGGGGTGGTGTGAGGCTCAGTGACTTAACAGGCCGTGCCTGGCATCAGAAGGTCACCGGTTCAAATCCCAAAGCTGACAGAGCGATTTCACCGCCGGGCCTCTGACCCGAGCCCCAATCACTCCAGTGACTGGCTGGTCCTGCTATCATTTAAAAAAGCGTGTGTCACTTTGGATAAAAGTGTCTGCGACGTAAATTTAATGTGCTATACAGGTCACACCCAGTATTTATCTTTTTGTCCATATTCTTGGGGTTGCAGTTGTTTTCTGCAGCAGTGTGGTGACGGTGTTCACTGTAGTGGCTATGTGAATGGAGGCTAGCGATTAACTAGGGCCAGACTGTAATGTGAACTAGGATCGTTCCCCGGATCTTCAGGATAAAACGCATAGAAGAGTCGCGGATTGATATCGATATAAAGACAGCTGTTTCTGCATGGCACCTCCTAGAATATAGTCTGAGAAGATGGATCACTGATTGGTGGCTGTTCATCAGCGCTGTGCCGCACTTGTGATGGCCCCAGCAGGGATGATGAACAGCCCTGAGAGGCAGCAGTCCAGCAGACTTATGGAGGCGTATGTGAAGGAGAATGGATGGCGGCGTGGATATATATTACGGTGCCTTGGTTTGTGGACTGTAGGACGGACTGTCACAGTAGGCGTGTGCTGGTGCGTTTTATTGCTTTATTCTCTCTTTATGGAATGAAAAAGCAAAGCACTGCATTCACTTGGGAGCAAAGTCCTTTAGGAAAACTGAACGATGGATCCACCTGATTTAAAGTCTCTCAGCCAGACAGGCAGCCTCATTATTTGTCAGGAAGCTTATATATGAGTAAATGTGCTGAGTGTGTGTGTGTGTGTGTACAGCAGAGACCCAATGTACAGTGACCAGATAACTGTATTCCCAGATATTAATGAGGTGTTTCACTTAAAAATCAATGCAAATAGCTGTACTGAGAGCTCTGTAGTCCTTAGTGAAGCCTCTCTTATCAGTGCAGTGACACCTGACAATAACCATCTCATGTGAAAGACAGTTTGGAGTGAAGAGTAACAGTCTGCGAAATTAAGAACAGTGCCTGCCTGTCTGGTTACTCTAACATCGACCTGACTGAAAGCCTTCATATGCAGATTCCAAGCAATTCTTCAACATCTTCTTTTCTTTCTTTTCAGTCTATCGAGCCGAGTGCTGTTTCACCCTACAAAATTGAGATCCCTGAAATCACCCAGGAGTGCGTTCAGCTTTTCCCAAATATTTTTATGGGGGCATTTAAGATAAGACTATTCAGAAAAAAAAGATGATCTGACACACATGGCTTGTGACCTTTGCTCTTAAGCTTCGTGTCTTTCAAAGATCAGACAGAGAACGATAGAATTAGAAAAGTCCGTTTGTCACACGCCTCTGAAGTTTGACGGCCCGCGAGTTCTTGCTTCTGGCTCCTCTTGGAGTCCAGCGTTGGAACCGGACCGGGCACCGTGCATCCTGAGGGTATTTTCGACGTGGATTGACGCTCGAGGTTGACAGAAAAGTGCTCCCAGTCTCTGCTATACTGGTGCTCTCCTCTCCAACCCACTGCTCCCAGTGATGCAGCAGACTTCTGCATTCGGATTGTCGTCCCCTGTTTTGTTGTTGTCACCGGCCGTCACTCGCCGCAGTGTCTGTCCGTCCCCGGGCTCAGCAGGGCACTCTGCCTCTGCATTATGGCAGTATTAAAGTCGCTCCTGGAAAGACTGGCAGGATGCTGAGAAGACATTAATTATAGGGGACAGAGACCATCAATCAGAGGTGTGGAGAGGCTGTTCTGCGCAGTGTCTCTGACAAGGCTGCACCCCTAGCAGCAGCCGGCGCCGCCTGAGACCCGCTGAGAGCGAGGAGCCGCACAGCTAAATTAGGATGCCGATATAATTAAGATAGATTAGGCCAGGGTGTTATTATTGCATTGCTTATGACAGGGAGAGACCAAATGTTCACAGAGCTAAGAGCTCATGTTGTGTCCTGATGTTATATAAGTCCATCTGGAATTGGAGAGGAAGATCAAGGTAGCCTCTGGCTTCTGGTCCTCTTAGGGGCCATTTCTTCTCACTTCTGTTTTCCATCTGAATTACGCTGCCAGCTATTCTTTATCATTTTTGCTTAAATGGAATGGGCGTTCTTGAATGTTTTGGTGTATCCGTGCACTGGAACCTCAGACCTGCGTCTTTAAGCGTGTGTAAGGGAAACCACCCGGGGTCAGTTTCTGGATCAGCCCTTCCTCGCGTGATACCCGTCCTGCTCCTCGCGTGATACCCGTCCTGTTTCCTTGTCTAAGGCAGCAGTCGAGAGCTGCTTTTTACCGCTCAGCGTGTGGCAGCGGTCTTCCCAAAAGAGAGTGCGAATCAACACCTGCACTCAAATCAGCCCCGCTAATTGCTGTCTATGAAGAAATGATGGCCATTCATCCCTGTATGCGATTAAGATGAATGTTCCGTCACCGACGGAGCCCCGCATTCAGAGATCTGCCTCCTAACTGCATGCTAACCCCCCCCTCCCCCCCCCAGTTGTGTCCCTGACTGCTTGAGCGACAGGGTTGTACATACCAAGGATCAAGGTGTGCAGGTGTGCCGCCCCCCCCCCATCTTCTGTGGCTGGTGATGTGTGCTGTGAAGCTTTTACATAATGGACGTGATGTTTTTCCGTGGCAAACCGAAAGAGTCTGAGATCAAGATCAGCCGGTCTTGTGAGCTGATTAGTGCCCAGTGAGAAGCGCGTGTGACAGCCAGTCAGCTTTCCGTCACGACCCCTCCTGTTTTTAATGGGTTCCAGTCTGTTGACCCCATGGATCTAAGGCTCCCGGGACTCTGTGTCTGAAAATATGTGATATAATCAAGCCCAAATCATTAAAGTAATTATAGGTAGCGGCTTATGTGGAATGGACATTACAGGAGAGATGTAAAATGGACAAATTATGCTCGGCTGAGTGCTTATTTCAAGTATGTTGTGTGTATTATTTCATCTTGCCCTTCTCCTCTGGTTTCCTTTATCTAATAGTTCTTCTTATTTCTTGAATCCCTCGCTGTCGGAGGTCGTACCAGCTAACAGCCACGTAAGATTCCTGCAGCGCAATAACCTCACCTTTGTGCTTAAGAGTAGCAGACTTGGCTCTGAATGTGACGTTCACGTGTTTTTCACCTTTTGGCCTGTTGTCAAAATACTTCAGCCGGGAATTTACTTCATAGACCATAAAAGAGAAGGAGTGCTTTTTATGGCCTGGTAAGTTTTCACGTTCAGGAAATTGGGCAGTTCTGACTTGATTTCATCCAAAAACACTTTCAGATTTCATTGCAGAATTTCTGACTGTTTTCGCAGCATCTGGACACCGTCTGTCAGGCATGTGCTTAAGCGAGTTGCTTCGCACTCATTCGACCGGCACGGCGTGTTGCTGAGTGCATTTGCCCGCTCCGGCCCCTGTGTCCAAACGGACTGCCTATGTGTGTCTGTAACGCTCCTCTGCTGTCGTGGGGTGAGCTTTATGGCCGCGGCCCGTTCCCTGAGGGCCGGACCCTTTTGTAGGTTAAACCTGTCGCCGAATAACACCAAAGCTCCAGGGTGTAAATCTCTGTAATTGCAAATTTTAATTTGCGTACGTTTTAACCTCGAGAGTGCCCTGGCTCATTGTCATATCTCAGGTTGGCACGGGTACGGGACTGAGGGATCTCACTTTCACAGGCCTTCCTTGTCAATCGCAATGAATGCCCAGACCTGCCATGAATAAATTACTGACTATTAATGTCGAATACAAATTACTTTAGATGGACGCTAGCCCTAATTTCACTGTGCTGGCGGGCTTCCTCTCCGGCATGTGCGAGATTTGTGCGGGTGGTCCCAGTTTGAACGAGCTGGCTGCTGGCCGAGGACTAAACTCAGCTTGTTTCCCTAGCAGGTGAATCCTAGGTGATTTTAGCCCCCTGTCCGTGTAAATGATAAATGCCTCGTAGCATACATTTCATTTGATTTATTCATCATTAGCCTTGAATTTTGATTGCAGATAATGAAAGTCTCTCCGTACAATCAATCTGATTTAGAATCTCGTAGTGAACATGCATGTTACTTTGTTGCAGCTTTTTTCTTAATCCCTTGGCTGAGGGTTGAACAAAGCAGGTTCTTTGTCTCATTTGGTCCAGTTTAAGGTGGACAGCAGGGTGAGGGACAGGTGGCAGCAGGTTGTGGGAACAGTGCATGAACGTGCACCGCCGGCCTGGATTAACGGTTCATCCACTGGCAGCTTCACACTGCAGCACATCTCTCTGGAGGCGCAGAGTGGACGCGTCTGTCAGAATCAGACACCCGGTTGGTGTCAGGCTGCGTTCAGGTTGCCGGTTTCACGCTGCAGAGACAGAAGAGTAGCAAAGAGCACAGACCCTTTAATGGGCTGTCAGACTGGACGGTTCTACGGCTGATGTGCACATGTGCTTTGGTCATATCACTCATCTCCTCCCCTTGATGCAGGGTACCTGGCAGCTGCCTCTCGGGTGAGGAAGGAAGGTTTCTGTCACTATACTTCCCAGCTCACAGAGAGCCTTGTCTTTATGTTTTATGTAGGTGATTTCATAACTGATGTCATGATTTTAGGCAGACCATGGAAACCATTTGTTTTCTCAGTAGAATCTCCATCCAATGCTCCAGCATGGACTGGACATTCTGTTAGCATCCAGAAGTATTGTAGTTTCACGCTAACATAGACTGGGCATTCAGGCTTCGTCCTCCTTTGTCTCTCCTTTGGCTTTGAGTGATGCTTTATCATTCTGTAACCATGCTTTCCTAAATTAAAGTCAGGAATAAACCATTGTGGCTGTTTTGGGGGGGAGATATAGGAAAATGGGTTAGAGTTAGCCTGTGGCTATTTAAAAAAATGTTTAGAGTAAAGACAGCAGTCTTAAGCCCGTGTTGAAAAAAATTGTCGAAGGTACCTTCAACGGGCAGGTTTAACATAAAGTCTCGTTCCCTTTCTTTGGTCTGACCTTGGAGAAGCTAGAGAACGCTTGTGAGGTTAGTGGCGGCTGGAGTAGAGCCCAGAGCTGCTGTGAGCAATAAATTATTACGATGAAGTTACTTTTGTGATGTATCACAATGGAAAGTGTGCCTTCAAATATTTGAAGCTCAGCACTCAGTGTCGCCCCGCCTTGAGGTTTAAGCCCAAGCCCAATCCCCCCCCAGTTGTTCACTCCCTGGGCCGTTGGCATTAGCAAATTTACCTACAAATTAAGAAGTGGCTCCCCAAGCGATCGATAATTTATTTCAATTATGCTTACAAAGAAACCACCGTGATAATTCGGCATGCCATTTGGGTCGCAGACTCCACGCTTAGTTGTGACAGAAGCTTTGATGAGATAGCTACAAGCCAGCTAATGGTGCTGGGTCTGCTGCGGACATGGATCAATAGGCTGCGCTGAGCTACGAACTCGGGCAAAAGGCTCCATTAAAGCTTACAGCGGGCCAGTTAGAGCTGGTGCCCTGACTGTTTGCATCAACACTTCGTTTCCTGCTGAGACTCTCTCGCTCAGATTTCCACAGTATTGAGCTGGCCGATTGAGGGTCTCCAGTCCATTATGCCGGCATTAGGTCACTCCGATGGGGTGGAAAGGACCTCTGTATGCAATTTGCTTTTTAATCAGCTCGTTTATTTCTGTCGGGATTGCCGAGCAAGTCGGGATCTGTGGACATTATCGGCTACGGACGGCTGTTTGGTTTTTTAGAATAAATGGCAGCTGAAAAGTGTTAAATGTCACCAGCCATAAAGATATTTAATTTGCTTCATGTTCACCAGAGGTAAATTCCCGGTGGGCTGTGGGGGCCTTTGTCCTTTCCCCAACCTTCCCGTTCTGTTATTTAAGCAGCTTGTCATTTTAACAGCTGCAGATGTTTTGTGGCGTTCTCAAAATGCGTGCCTTATTCCGGAGCTGTATTCGGGGAGTGATTTACACACACCCGTTTGGCTCAGAGAAACTCAGGCTGGAATGTGTTTGTCACAGGTTGTCACTGAAGACAGGGTGAGCGTGGATAAGGACACATGGTCAGACGCCTCTCTGTCTGTCTAGAAGCACAGAGCTTCTTGTCTCCTTTGCTCCGACGGTGCATCCCTGATCATCACGTGTCACACATTCGCCAGAGGTGTCAGAGGGGCGTGAAGATCCTGACAAACTCATTGGGTCCAGAACTTTATAGGGGCCTCAGAAGGTACCATCGGGGCCCCTGAAGCCCCATAAAATTTACCGGGGGGGGGGGGGGGGGCGTAACGGGGTGGCCAAGGTGACATTTTCTAGCTATGCTCCTGGTCACACACACAGGGTGAGGGACAGGTTCCCCCTAAAAAAAAACAGGGTTGGCAAAGCAATTCCACCAAGACGTTGGTCTCTGAGGAAGCCGATGGCTTCGTCGCATGCAGGTGCATTAAACATGCAGCCGGAGGCTCGACAAGCAAATACACAGTGTGACAGAAACGAGTTAACATCCGTCCCCTGCCGTCCCTGTCGTACAGCGTCGGTGTCCCTTTAGTCCCCGAGAACTGAAAAGCCTGCGAGTGTTTATGGTTTTAAAGAAAGAACCAACATAAGAGCAGAGTCCCCTGATGGAGCCGCGTCTGTCTCAGTTTGGGGAATCGCTGTGGCGTCAGGTGGAGTCCGGCTCCCCAGGCTCCTCAGGTAGCTGCCTGTGCCGCTGAGGAGACAGCAGCTCTATTTTCTACATCAGTGGGCTTTATTTGAGCCCTGCTGCGTCCCATATCATCCTGATTGATTCCACTCGACCATCATTATGCACAGCAGACCCCAGTGACGGGCAGCATTCCCCATCTGCCCAGTGAGATCACTGGGGCGTGCCTTTGTCGAAGGATGAGCCTCATCTCAGTTTCTGCTTTTGTGGGCTGAGGAGGTAAGCGAAAGGGGGGGGGGGGGACTGCGGAAGAAATACGCACACTGGAAGTTTGCTTCGGATGGAGAAATAAGCAGGTGAGGAGTGGCAACTGCAGTGCTGATACAGTGCGATAATGGCCCAGCAGACCTTCACCTTGAGCGATTCCGCGGAATGGGCCGGAACGTGGCGGAATGCCGCGTGAGCATCGAGCAGGCGGCCACCTCGCAGTTCTAGCGAACGTCAGTCTGGAGGCAGAGGGCCGAGAAACAGCCATGCATCACCACGGACAGGTCATTGGAGCAGCACTAGGCCGTGTCTGACTGCTCGGAGATTACAGAGGCTAATCATTTGTTAGAGCCATGCTTTATGTTAATGTGGCCGCTCGTGCCGTGCGATTCTGCTGAGAGAGAGCCTTTGTGCTGCTTTATTCCACTCTAATGGAACTGTTGTGTTAGTATCTGCAGCAGGAGCCCTGATTCAAGCCTTCCTGGGGTGAGCTGTTTGTTATAGAGGACGTCCTGGCGTTATTTATGGAGTGTGAGTGCGGGGAAGGGCATGAGAGGCCAAAGAGAATGGCTGCGTATTCTGCGCATTCAAAGATAGAAAGGTGACGCGTGGTGGGGGGGGGGCTTCTCCTGGAAATTCCCTGTGTTTGAACATTATTGGTCATGTTTAGCTCCTCTGAAATTCTCACGCATGGAGTCTTCAGCACTAGTGAAAGAGTCACTGAGATCGAATCCCTGCGATTCGCCTGAGTTGTGGGTCTTTGCCTGGGCCGCTCTTCTGAACTGGAATCGCACCTTGGCCATTGCTGACTGGGCTCTCGTACACACACTGAAGACCGTGCTGGGTGTGTCACTGCGTACACTGTAAACTGTAACTGTCCACTGTAAGAAGTACATGGTAACTGTACACTGTAAGCTGTAACTGTACACTATAAGCTATATACTGTAACAGTATACTGTAACCTGTATAATGTAACTCTACACTGTAAGTTATACACTGTAACTGTACTCAGTAAGCTATACACTGTAACTGAACACTGTAAATGAATACTGAATGGCAGCATCTGAGAAGAATTATGAAATGAATCCCTTATCGAAACAGAAAAATTCCGGAAGTGCTATAGACAGTGTTATCTGTCGTGGGCCAGGTTGTGTTTTCCTGCGGACACGCTGTCCCGCCCCCCTGCCCGTTACAGCACTGCTTATACTGGGCTGCAAGCTGGCATCAGCCTGCCGATACGGTAAATCTCCCCCCTCTCCGCAGTGCCGCCTCTCTGTCTCTCACGGTGTCAGCTTATGCCGTCCTATCTCTGGGTGCCCCTCAAGGACGGAATACTTTGCCAAGTAATAAGAGATAAGATTTTGTGATGTTTCAGGATCCTTGCTGAGTCACAGATAATTGGAGCGGTGGAGTTATGGGCAGTAAACCAAAATGCCTGGATATCTTAATGCCACTGGCTGTGCTAATAAAAGGAATATATTACTGGCTGTTTGTTTAAGGACAGGGGTGGCGCATCAGGAAGATGGTTATGGTCTGACCAGAACCACTCTCATTTCTCTTTTGTAATTTAGCTTCGCCTGCAGCTTTCTCAGCTTGTTGAAGTGACATTGCTCAGCATTGATAATGCATTACGGGACAAATAAGTCATGAATTGAACCCAAGGAACGCTTCCCGGTACGGTACATTGTCGGGAGATGCAGTATTCGGAGCCGCGTCGCCGTGCTTCATTGAGTTTTTCAGTTTGACGCAGGCAGCTTTGCAGCAGCTTTGTCATTATTTGTTAGGAAATGATGTAAGAAGGGCGGCGGGCTGCCACGACCGTCTCCGCCGGCAGAAAGGCCCCTTGAGCTCCGTAGGCGACGGGACACGGCTCCTCCGGCAAAAGCGGCAGATAAAGGTCATTTGCTCTGGGAATGTTTCATTAGCCAGTCACCCTTTAGCTGTTCACTTGAAGTGGGAGAGCTCATTACGCGCGCCCCCTTCGCCTCCTGCAAAGCGGCTCCCGCCCCTGATTCTCATGTATATGAGGCAGAGAAGCATTTAACAGCAGGAAATGCCAGCAAAGTGCAGCACAGCTTTTTTTGTGGGATTGGGTTTGTGCACCAGGCGTCAACCGTGGGCTTGGATTGTGCCTGTAAAGTATGAAATTGGGGTGGTTCTGAAATGGGGTCACCGGATCCGGGTGCGTATAAAAATGGTTGGACCTGACAGCTGACTGCTGAAGTGGCCCCGTGTTTCTATTGGGCGGTGGGGCCTACGTGTCACGGGTTCGAACTGCTCCCTCCATTATTGCTCATTAGATTCCTTTCACAGAGGCTCCAGGACCAGACGTAAGATCGACCCCAGTGTATCAACCAATCAATCTTTATTTATGTAGTGCTGTTTTAACCACGGGGTTTTCAAAGTGATATACAGACATTTTCAAAAAAGAAAATGGAGGAAATCAAAATAAGCACGCAAGAAATTAAATATAGCCTTTTGAGAGTACTTTCCTCAGTGGATGACTCACCGTGAACGAACGGTTTGGCCCTTTTTGAAGCGGTGTTGTTTGACCTAGAATTGACCGGCCCGATGAGCAGGTAGCAAGCAGGCAGCTTGGTACTGTATGTATTCCAGCTTGTTGAAGGTCCAGAGTGATGTGAGCTTTGTGATCTTTTAGAAAAGATCAAGTGAAGAGCATGAGATGTGGTCCCACCTCACAGGGAGGCCGAGAACAGCTCAGGGCAGAGCAAAAGTGAAATGTATGAAAACCAACCGTCAGCTAAGGACTCGCACTCCATGTAACTGTATGCTGGTGGGAAGGTTCACCTTCAGATCTCCGAGTGTGTGTTCTAAGACCAAAGCGTGGCCTGTGGTTCAGTACCTGCTCTTTATCCAAGCAGTGATTTAACATCTGGTCTTACCCTCTGCTGTGATATTCATTAGGTAATTGGTGGTTTTTTTTCCACACAGAGTTCCATTGTCCAGGAAATGATGCACAGCTATAGATAAATTATCCAACATTAAATCCGTTTGCCCAAACTTTGCATTGTACTGTCCAGACTAGCCAATAAGCTGTGAACAGCTCAGACGTAGAGGATGGATTTCCTACTTGATCTTAACAGCCAGTTGGCCAATGTATGGGCCTATTCCCTGTCAGTCTAAACAGGTTTAGATGTGAGTAACAACCTTCCTCTCACCCAGATGCACTCCGGAACCCTGAGAGGGCACTTTGGCTTCTGTTTTGCTACAGTTGGGATGTTGGAGTACAAATCAATAGTTGATCTACTGGATGCATCCCCTCTGCCTCCCCTAAATGACTGTTAAAATCAGTCCAAAGGACTGTGCTGGCCTTTGTCCTGGTCCCGCTTGCATGCCTGTTCAAGGACGGCAAAAGGCAAATCAAGAAAGTGCCCCCCCCCCGGGTGGAAAGGCGAAATAAGTGATCTCTGGGCTTTGGGTAGAACCTGAATACTATGGAGGACTAAACTTAAGTGTAAATAAATATGTCATTTACAGAAATGAATCATACAAGATTCCACCTCTTTAACCAGTCCTGCACTGAGCCCGTTTAGGAGCACCTATCTTATTAACAAAAGGAGACAGAAATAAATAAATGAAGATAATGGGAAATACAGAAATAAATAAATGAATGTATAAATACAGAAATGCAGAACTAGTTAAATGAATAAATGTAGACCTAATTATCATTTTTCTAGATATATTTGTACATTTATTTATTTATAGGTATGTCTTGTTTAGTCTTCTATAGAATGCAAGGTGCATGTGAATAAATTGTGAAATAATGAAAAGAGTTTGCATTGTTTTTGACACTATGTGTAGCCTCTGTCAAAGGCAGGCAGTAAACATTCATTTCCAACCCTGAGAATGGAATTTGATTTATTCTGAGTGTAAAATGGTTCATACTCTGTTCTGCTTCAGATAGCTTTAAAAGATCATTGCTGGCTGCTAACTGGGAAAGACATGCACATTGTTGGCTTTGTGGCTGGAGAAGGGTTCTGTGCCAGGATTAGCGGCTTGGGAAAGCGTAGCGCGTGGCGCTGGGTTTCAGAGAACGCCCTCTTTTCAGGGATTAAGAGAAAACAATGAGGGGGACGGTTTACCGGACAGGATTACAGAAGGGAGACACTTGCAGTGTTCATGGATGAGACTCGAGGTGGGAGGGGGGCACTTCGGCTAGTTCGCCAGCTGGCTTACTGTGCTGTGCTGTTCTGTCAGCCGCTGGTTGACTCTGTATGTAGGAAGCCTCGAATCAGGGCTATATGTAAATGAGTCTGCAATATCTGCTGTGTTATGATTCATGGAAAGCAGCCATCGGTACTGTATGTCACCTGACTCCCATGAAGAACAGTGACTGAGCTGCCCCCAGTCCGACTCCCTAAGATACGCCTGGCTTGTAACAAATTCATGCAATACTGGTCAGAAAACGTGTGGTGGATTCCTCCCTAGAACAGTTAATAACTGATTCTTTCCCCTTCAGTCTAAACGTAGCGTCTGTATCCATAACTGGTACTCAATAGGTCTGAATGGCGAGCGGCCTAGGTGAGCCCTGTCGGGGGCAGAACTGTCGGGTTCATTTACGAGGAAAGAGCAGCTGGCCCTCTGCCTAATTAACTGATTGAAACACAATCCCATCCAGTTTGACTTCGAGGTGCCAAGATGTAGCAGTTGGGTCAGTGGTTTTCAACCAGCAGCTGTGATATACAGTTAAAGTGGAGACAGTGTTTAATGGAGCCAATGGTGTAACTAATATTTCAGGAGAAACCTCTGAAGGGTCATTGTATTCTTAAATATCTACCTTTTACAGCATGCTGAAACGATAAATCTGCTGATGTGACGCATGTGACCTCCACTTGGTGGTCGGGGACAGACGTGTATGCTGAGGGACGCCCCTTTGATCTCTACCAGACCCGGTGGACTTTAAACACAGTGTAGGCTGAACAAGCGTGAGTAATGCATCTAATGACGATAAAGGTATTCACACTTTGCTCAAGCATCTTCAGAGATAGCAGACTGTTCTTAGATGCACAACAAGAAAATGTAATTTATGTAATGCCTATCACCAACTCACGGATGCTTTATAGAGGTATGATAAACAAACAAAGGTTAATCGTTACAAATTAAGTGATGGAAGGAGCGTAAACACAAATAACATGGGCAAAGGCAACAGACGAACTCAAACCAGAATGCACAAAATAACAGTCAGTGACCAGGAACGGAGGCTAGTAGAGAGAGAAAAGAAGGGATTTGAGTATGAGTTACAAAGACAGTTACAACAGAACTCTTTTTTAGGACAACAACTGGGTTGCTTGATTTACTGATGGGATTTTTTTTCTCCACACATCCAGTGAGTACTTTAGTAACTTTCTCCTTCGTTTAATAACTTTTAGTCAATAACCGCTAAATACACACCGTAATAATAATAATAATAATAATCAATCCTTTATTGTCCCCGTGGGGAAATTCTCTTTATGCCTCCCCAAATCCTGATGTCACTAATGGAACTTACTGGGTGGACTGTTAATCACAGGTTATGCGGTTACCCAGGACTGACTTTGGGATGAGAAATACTCTGCTGGGTACATTCTGTGATGCGATAACTGTTTCAGTAAGGAACTATGATGGGATTTCCTGGAAGTGTTTTAATCATGAACATTATTACTTTATTTGTTTTTAAACTGGTGTCATTTTGTTTCTAACCTGGCAACTCTGAAAGGGAGAGCCTTTTGTGTCTGTTGGAGTGCTGGAAATGGCCAGCTCACTCTACAAACCGGGCCCTTGAATCATTTAGATTGAAGGCACTTGCAGACAGTGGCTTCATGCAGTCTAGGTTATTTCTCCCCCTCCTCAGGCCTGACTTACAGTAGGAGGTCTATGGCCAGGCTGTGATGTTCTTCATTTGTGGCAGACTCCAGTCTTTCTCAAGCCCCGACTTTTCCATCGGGCCTATGATGTTACATGGGGAGCAGGAGAGCGAGCGTCAGTCTGGCGCCCCAACGAGTTTTCCGTTATCAAGAAGACGGCCTCTTTGGTGCCAGTGAGTGGTGTTGCCTTCCAAGACAAAGGAGGGATCCAGAAAATATAGGAAAACAATGTCTGTGTGGGAGTCATTAGACGACTCCCCAGTTCCAAACATATACCTTCATCCATCCCTCCGACTCGCTGTTTGACTCACAAGCAGGGCAGGGTCTCTGAAGTCTATGAAGTAGCTTTCTTCAGTGGAGCTCTGTGCTGCAAGCATCTAGTTACAGATGGGAAAAGCAAAGGGTTCGAGCTGCTAGGGAAGAAAGCGGTGTTGTTCTAAAGCCTGGTGTCATCGTTGTCTTGCCTTTGCGACTCCTAGACTCTTCCACAGTTGTCTCTTCTCCCAGAAACACAGCAGTTGCAGTAAAATGTGGGTATTTGAAAACACAATTACACTCCTACATATTCATGAATGTACCCGTGGAAGAACATTCGAAATGGAAATTAGTCCTCTATTTTCCATGGTACGACATTACAAGAGACATTACTAGGAAACGACACGTAACTACAAATTTTGTTAATTAATTGAACTTGTTAAATGTCTAAGTTGAGGCTGGCTGGGCAAAATCTGACCTTCTAATTGCAGGAAAGGTTTATTGGAGTATTTTTCCATTCCGTGTTCGAGGGCTTTGGTGCTGTGTATCTTGAGTTTTTCACCGCCTTGCACGCGTAACCTCTGAGAAAGACTCCGGACAACCCAGGACCCTGAATAGGGCAAGCAGTTTCAGAAAATAGATGGATGGATGGATGGATGGATGGAAGGAATTGGTGACTGAAGGATTAGTTTATTTTTGTGTGTTGGGCTGACTACACTTATCCGATGGTAAGTGAATATTGTGTCTTTTGTGAGTGAACAGTGGAAGCCTGTGGTTTTAATTACCTTCAGTGCACAAAACTCCGATTCCCAGCACTGCAGCAAACACAATCTGCACCTTCCTGCTCCATCACGGACTTCATTCTCAGGATCCCAGGGCTTAAAGTCTTTATTAGCTAGGTGAAAGGTTTGATAAACACACCATGGTATCGGGGACTGTTAACGAAAGACTTGTGATTGTGAACTAGGTAGAAGGAAGCCGGTTGACTAACTATCTGGAGGTAGTCCAGTCCAGCACTGGTTTAAGGTATAAATCCTTTTGTGCCTCTATTGAGAACAAGCCTTTATTAACCTTATTTTGTTCTCTCCACCTCCTACCTGAGAAATTGACTTGAGTGGTTTCAGTGCTCCTCGCGCACAGACCACCGCGTAGTGGTACGGTAACTGTTTATAACGGCACACCGTTTCCATGGCGATCAGAGGACGGGCTGGACTTGTTTAGCGTTAGCCGAAGTGCTTCTGAATTGAAATAGACGCATCATCTCAGTCCCTGGATGAAGCCAGCAAATGGTGTATGCGGCCTTTTCATTTCAACTGGCTTCACTCCATTTCATCCAGGGCTGCCATCCTGCCATTTTACCTCAGACGCTGTACCAGCGCGGGGCTTAAAAATCCTCGTGCCGTGCAGCAGCAGTATCAGGGACTTGACGTGTGTGTCGGACTTCATCAGCTCGTCTTGTCCCCGACACGCAGGACTGACTGTGTTCCTCATGCTGCTGGTCTGGATTTTTCTCTTGTTCCTTCTCTTTTGTAGTGCACGATATACTGTAACCCTAACAGTCTTCATTCCGTAACAAATATGTCCATGGAGTTTGACTCATTCTCTTTCAGTAAATGCTGGCGGTTATGTTGCGTTTTTTTCCTGGGTTTATGTTCCCTCCACAGATCATTCTTCAGAGTCAGCTGCAGCTGCAGTGCTGAAAACCATGTTTGGATGCAGTGCTGTGTTTCGATGCAGAATGATGCTTTGAAATGACACTGAAGTCCTGGAATCACCACGCACAATCGCCACGTTCACTTTTTTTACCGCTATTTTAGCACTTTTTTTTCGTACTTTCACTGTTCTCTGCTCCAGCTGTTTCATTTATTAATTCAACAAGCTGCGATTTGCAGAGTAAATGCCCTCGCTCTTCTGGGCCGGTGGGCTCCGAGCGTGAGGGTAATGGTTCTCAGGTGAATGGTTTATAGCTGGTCTGCGGTCAGCACAGTCATTACTGCCCTCTACCCTTAAAATGAGAAGCTGTTCTTATCCTCTTTCCTTTGTAGTGGAGAAACGGACCACAGCTGTCCTGGTGGCTAGATTCCCCAAAGCAAGCCAGGGAAGGAGCCCTTCCCTGCTCTCGCAGATTTCTCCAGGTGTCTAATGAGACTAAGTTTATGCCCTGTCCATGATTAATCTCGCCGGCCTGAGGGTGTGGCTGACCTGTGCGTCTGATTTGGGTGGGCTGGTGTCCCCGAGCTGCCCTTTGAGTGCATCTCTGCTCGCCCTGCGATAGACTGGCATCCTCTGCTTCCTGACTCGCCGTAACCCTACACTAGGAAAAGGCCGCGTGGATAAAGCCGTCGGTTTTCCTTGTCACACAGCAGGGCGCGAATACTTCACTGCCTTCCCAGTTCATTCATCATATGCTTAGCATCCTGTTAATGGTGATTAACGGTTTCAAAATTTTATTTTGCCAGTGACCCCACCACACACACATGTGAATGTCCCTGAGTTGTTAGGGGTAGCACTCCAAACTCAGCGGTAACGCAGGTAGCAGTCTCACTCATGCTGTAAGCACCCTATGGCCTCACGAAGATTTCCTGCCTGTCATTGAGGCATTTATGAGCAATTAGCGTGTCAAACTTCAATTAGATTCACACTGATGAGGATCCCGGAGTACATTAATTATCAATGAAGCAGAAGTCAGACATCTTTCGTAAATGCTTACTGGATTCCTGCAGTGCAGGGACTCTAACTAGGTAGGCTGAAGCCCACCTCCAGATTGTCTAAGACCTGATTAAATTTGGGGAGGTTTCAGAATAAATAGGGTGTGTGTGGGCAGATGGCTGTCAGGAAGCGTAGCACCTGGCCATAGTGCCACTTGTCCCACGAGAGTTTCGGCTTGTGAAAAGGATGAAAGTGGCAAGAACACCCACAGTGAGGCAGTGTGCCCACCCGCTGGCTGATGGTTCCTACCCATTTAGCCTAATTAGTCTGTGACCCTAGTTGTGGTGTATCTCAGCTATGTACTTCACGGTACTGTATATTCAATTTTTCAGACTATTTGGCAATTAGGGGTTAAAGATGAGATAAAGATATCTGGTCTGGGTTTATTTCAGATGGCAGTTTATTGTACTGTTAGTGTACTGTTGGCTCCGGGTTGTTCTCCTTCGAGAACTTTGCTATAAGAATGTGACCAACTAGCTGTTGTCCATCAGAGTTTGAGCTTGGCAAGAAAATCTGGAGCATGGTCGTGTTGTTTTCTGGAAAGAGGGGCCTCAGCTCTCCGTCTGGAGCATTAAGCAGCGGCGTCACCTTGGTCAGCCTGGTGCTGAACCAGCTCAGCCCCTCCCTTTGGAGGCTACAGTTGCTTTCCTCTCTCACTTTGATAGACCTTTTTGCTTATTTACTTGTCTAATCCAATACAAGCACACTGCATTACTGGGTAAGTCAATGGTGACTCTTGACAGTCATTTGCTGGATGTGGCATGTTTATTATTGTTCTGTGTTCTGTGTTCTGCCTGGGCTGGCTGGCATGTTGTACCAGCTCAGCAGGGCTTCACACACTATTAATGGTAAGTTCAAGCAGCTGGAAATTACTGGGGTCGATCTCCCACGAGGCCTTTCGCACCGATGTCCTTTTTACAGCGAAGGGCGCTGTTGTGGGGTGTCTGCATCTTGTAGAACCAAGACATTCACGTGACACATCAGAATGATTAATCCTCAGGGTAAAATGATTAATGCACACGGTTGACTTATTTACAACAAATGTGTAACCAAACACATACATTACCTATGAGATGCACAGTAGGATTTAATGATTATCCTGCACATATCACATCTTAAGCACCGTTTTTCAAGGCGAAGTATATTTAAATGCATATGCTGTTTCACACCGATTCAGTATTGACATCATTACAAACTGGTACCAGTTATTTATACTGAAACAGCTTTACTTAGTGTCAGCGTCACTGTCAAATGTGACACAAATATATTCCTACACTCATTATTTAAGCACAGCCCATTTACCATAGGTGCCGGATGTCGACTTCTCTTTCGTTGTGGTGGAACTGGGTGAGAGAGAGAGACTAACGTGGGACATGAAGCGATGGTAGGCGAAGGAGGTTAGGAGAAGATTGGCAGGAAATGAGGGGAGGGAGTCTTGGTGCACAAAGCGGAGATGAAAGGACAGGAGACTCAGCAGACAAGGTAAGGCAGATGGCAAACAGGGGTGCAGAGAGACGGGAAAGCAGTGCAGTGTGAGATGGACCAGCAGTGCGGGGTCAGAAAGCTGGACACGACAGACATGTAAAAGATCGAAACTGCGGCGGAGTTATCCCCCTCAGTGCCTGCCAGCCTTCAACGCTCATGTGATTACACACTGCGGCAAATTGGCCCCCGCTGCTCATTCCGAGATTTGTCACTCCCCTCCTATCATTTATCTTTGCAGCGCACCTGCCTTTGTTGTTCCCTAAATAAGTCTGAAACAAGATCCTTCAAAACACCCATGAAAATCCATGGACTGAATAAACGTGGATCAGCTCAGGATACAAGATCAGACAGACCATGGCGTTTGAACTGAGTCCCACTCGAATACAGAATGCACTTGTGTAGCCACTTCCAAAAACCGTTCCGCTATTTGCTGCACACAGTGTCTCAACCAAGCAACAGAGCTGTATACAGATGCAAAGTAGAGTACAGCTGGGAAGCCAAACCCTGTATGTTTGGAACTATGCTATAACAGCTTTATAGCTGTAAGCATGCAGCTATATTGAACTAAACCTTATTAGCATGGATAGCATGAACTAAAATGTAGTATGGGCTTCTATGAGAAGCTGTGCAAATCCAGGACTTTCTGAAACTATAACCTCCACCAGAGTTTGTCCCATGTTTAGCCAGCAGGTGTCAGTCTCTCTTCCACAGATTGGTCTGGTGTAAGGTTCAACAGAGCGCATACAGTAAATATTTTAAGGCTTTTAGTTTACTCATTACATTCAGATTAACCTTTTTTAAACGAAATTAATCAATCATTTTTTAAAAATATGTTAAGTGGCCTTTTTTCCACCTGTGTAGCTCAGCTACTTGACCTCAACCTATTCTGTCACAGATGCTGTTTGATTTGAGCTCCCACATATCAGTGCTAAGTTATTTTTGATGTTTGAGCGGTAGAGAGGACGCAGTTCTGTGAGGTCCTCCACACCCTACAGCGCTGTCCCGTGTTGAGCGGTAGAGAGGACGCAGTTCTGTGAGGTCCTCCACACCCTACAGCGCTGTCCCGTGTTGAGCGGTAGAGAGGACGCAGTTCTGTGAGGTCCTCCACA
>JABFEB020000026.1:12575275-12586438 GCA_019775895.2 Stomatorhinus ivindoensis
ACGAGTGCATCAGACTACCCAGCGAGGAGGGCTGTCTGCTTTAGGGGGTCTCCCCAGGATCCAGCAGGCTTCCTCTAAGGATCTGACTCGCTGAGACTCATGGGGGCCGATTAGAGTCCTCCGCTGAGTAGGAAGCCAGATCACCGCACCAGTAGAGGGTCAGCGCGGGAAGTCCGGCATCTCTGCTTTTCACCTGACGGACCATCAGTTTGACGTTTTGGGCCCCGAGTGGTCGTCGGCAGGGATCTCGAGTCCCGCCGTCATGAGCGCGCTCGTCTCCATGCACCCCGTGCCGTGAGCCCACCTCTCCTCTGGGCATTGACCATGCGCCCCCCGTGCCGCTTCCACTGGACCCCCTGGCTATGGTCGCTGACCTTGGGCTGGGTGGTGGGCTCCACTTGGATATCTTCCGCCGATGGCCGCAGGGAGCTGCCCCATCTGGAAAAGCACCTCCGGGGCCGCCACGCCCCATCCGCACCGGTGTCCATCTACCGCTTTCCCGCATCACTGCGGGGCAGCCACGGTGAGCCCCTCTCCGGCAAGCCCGGCGCGCAGGACTGCTCACAGCACCAGCGGCTCAGGTCTTTAGAGGGTCTTGTTGCAGTGTTCCAGTGCGCAGTGGATCAAGAGGGAATTAGTTTACCAAGGAGAGCTGGTCTGGGTGCTCCACATTGCTGCTGAGGGAGATATTAAAATAAACCTTTTTTTGTGTGAGGGGACCTTCTAAGTGTTTAACTCCATGAAGCGTTCTTCTTGGGTGCGAAAGCAGTTGCTTCCCACTTCCACGGCTTTTCTGGTTTATTTAAAGTCCTATCAGTGGACTGGCTTTTAAAAGATGCAAGGCACTGCGTCTAGTGTCACAGTGACACTTTCCAGGCATGTGTCATTTGGTGGAACATGCCTCCACCGCTCGTAATGTGAGCAGGGCTGCTGCAACGTGTCAGCAGTGGAGTGTGGTCAGTCCAGCAAGACTTCCTGAGTATTTTCTGAGCTGCTTTTAGACAGGTGGGATGGGTGAAGCAGCATTTGGAAAGGTCTGTATGTAAAACGCACGGACGACGTCAGGGCAGGTAGCAGCTCCAGCTCATTTGGTGATGATTTGACTGTCTGTAGGCACCGTGCTGGTAATGTTATTAGAGGGCAGTGGTTTGGCTGACAGCCAGGGGTGATCATGTGCTTGGAGAGAACTCTTTGAGTCACAGCCATGTATGAGTGCGTTCTTGGAGGAGAGTCTTTGACTCACCGCATCGAGTGACCGTTTTCTTGGGGAGGACTCTGACTCACATCCATGCGTGACCATGTGTTTGGGGAAGACTCTCTGACTCACAGCCAAGCGTGATATTGTGGTTGAGGAGGATTCTCTGACTCACAGCCAAGGGTGACCATGTGTCTGGGGAAGACTCTCTGACTCACAGCCAAGGGTGACTGTGTGCTTGGCGAGGACTCTGTGACTGACAGATGTGAGTGATCGTGTTCTTGAGGAGGACTTGATAGACTCTAGTCTTGTTGCTCATTAAAGTCATGCGGCTTTACTGTATATGTAAGGGCTCCATGTTTTGCTTTGTATTATTAATCTGGCCATATATTTGCTAGACTTGTATCCTCCATGTCTATAGTGAACATAGTGAATTTTCACCAGTATCTGGTGTGTAGGGTGTTTTTTTACTGTGTACAAGGTGTTGTGTGCAGGGCAGTATGTTTTGCTCTGGGTACCGTTGGTAGCATCTCATGTATGATTGCAGCTTCTGTTGTTTTAGGCTGCAGAGTACAGTGTCTGGTATGGACTGCCCAGTAGCCCAGAGACACCTGGGTAATGCTCTTCATCGCTCAGGTTATCCTTTCGTATTCAGCAGGTCCAGCAGAGGCTTTGGTCTCAATCTGCAGGAATATTCTTGGACCTTCACCTTTGGTGAAGATCTCCTCTGCTGCGCGGAGGGGATCTGGCTGCTGAATAAGTGACCCGCGTGTGGTTTTTAATCTCTTCTCTGCTCAGCCTGAGTACCTTCACGGTATCTACTGTAGTGCTCGGGGTTGGCACTAATAAGACACTTTAAGGTCGATGAAGTGATTGGACACTGTGCTGAACGGAGACGTGTGGGTAATAGAGAGGGGTGGGTGGGCAGGGAACGGCTGTATGATGCTGGGGGACGTCCTGGTTGGGAAGCCAGCCGAAATGCTCACTGGGAACTGTACGGAGCTACATTCCATTGTCATTAAATGTTCGATAGTACAGACGCTTCACCTACAGTAGCTGGCTTGGTGCTATCCGGTCAGCAAACTGTAAACTGCATGTAGTCACAGTCACGGTGACTCATTGTCACTCTTTAACGGTGACTCATTCCAGCCAGGCCTCTGTCACAGTAGCCGTCCTGCAGGAGTGGCACCTGGATGAGGAGCCCATTGTAGGGCAGGATACAGGGCACTCTAATAGGAAAGGAGCAGAAGGCAAGCTGCGCACGTTGCTCTGTGTTCGCTGTCATGCAACAGCATCCCTCCGTTCTCCCTGAAGGGGGGGTGCAGCCCCCCCATCTCGTCGCCCTTCCATTCAGAGGCTTGTTTGATGGCCGAGATCGCAGTGCAGTCTGTAGTGTGCGAGGGTAAACTGACGAGCCGCCTCAGAACGTCAGCATGAGGAGTGCAGCACCTCAGGTTCCATTTGGAGTGCAGTGCTGGGGCGAGTGCAGGGACCGGCCCGGATCTGACCCCACGGGCAGAAAGAGGAGCGCAGTCATTCAGCTCGTTAACCATGTCATGTTGTGCTTGCGAAAAAGAGCCAATGCTGGCATTAGCATTATGAGTATGAGATGGGAGCGGAGAGCCTATGTTGTGCTGGTGATGCTGTGAATGGGCTGTGAGCATCTGCTGTAGCTCAAATCCCCTGAGGGGACTCTAGTCTGCTGTGTTTAGGAGTGTCGCTGATGAAAGACCAGATGATGTGGCTGCACATTAATAACTATGTTGGTTTTATGGGTTTTTCATCACTAGAGCCCTCATTGAATTGAGGTCCAGGGGGACCCGTATTTTTATCGGAGAAGTTATCAGCCTTTTTTATTCCCCATGTAGTAACTGATGTACTGAGCGCGCAATAAGGAATTCGGCGACTGTCAAATGCAAACTTGATCCTGCACTTGGAGCGTCTGGTCACTTCTCCCCACAGGTGCAGCTGATCGGCTGTGTAACGTGTGCCGTCTTTGGCTATCATAAGCCACGCAGCATGATTACGAGGTGCCAGCTTTCCGTTCAGGACCAGACGCGTGCCTATCTGTCTCGATGCTGAAAGTCTGTTCGGCGACTTGATATTAAATTGAGCTCTGCTCTTTGGTAGTGCTTCTCTGAGACTTAGGGGATCTAGACTCTGTGCCTTTTGCAGGCAGCAGTTAGTCTGCTCCCGCATTGTTTCAGTTACTGCAGTTCATACGCCTTCCAGCTGGGTTATTCTAACACAGCTACTATACCATTATTGTCGGGGATTCGCTGACGTGATGCAAGGACCATGTTTAATACATGTGAGAGGGGCCCGCAGCACAGTGACCTGCCTGGATATTTGATGGTGACCCTTAGGTAGAACTGGCATCCGGCAGGCGAGATGTCAGGATGTCAGATGTCATACGTGTGCGGTTTTCTCGCCGCTCCATGTCCTTCGGGTGTGGTACGCAGCAGAAGGTAGTGACTCGCATGCAGAGAGACCGTAGGCAAATGGGGGGGGGGGGGTTTGCCACGAATGAAAAGTCCCAGTTCGATTTACTCAAACAGACAGACCATGACTGTTTTACATGCTACTGTGCAATGCTTCAAGACTGGCAAATATTGAAAGCCATGCTGAATGAATTACAGTGTGGTTTCCAGTCTGCATATTGGATAATGTCCTTTTCTGTACTGTTTAAATGACATTCCTTCTCCTTACATATGTTCTTCAGCTGGAGAGATTAATCCGACTGAGCAATGATAAATAGGCATGCCAGAATTCAGCTCTGTATCTGAAATGTTCTCATCTTAGGAATTTTATTATAGGAATACTTGGTTTTTAAAGCCACTGTATGTTCATGTACGAAATTAGTTTTCCGTAGAGTGAGGTATTTGAACTAAAAGGAGTATAGTACTTGATATGAAGTAATTGGTGTTTTGATGGAGTGTGTTCAGTTTGGAAACATTGGGTAGTGCCCCTCTCCCCGCTCCCAGATCTGCCAGAGAAAAATGAGAGCTTTCTGAATAGCACTTCAGCAATCAGAGCCAGCAGCCGTCTTCTTCTTACAATGAATTCTTGAAAAGAAATCCGTGTGGGAGTCTGAGGAATCTGATGTTTGATAGATCCCAGTGTGCAGCGGTTGGTACCTGTTTAGCTTTGAAATCCTTACTGTCTTTAAAGTGCCGTGATATGGCAGGCAATCCTGCTGGCTTCTGACGAGTGGGTAAATGTCTGCTGTAGGCCTTTGATATTGGTGTTAAGGTAAGCTCACATCCATAGGGACGCCCTGGAAGAGATCAACATCGTCTGTGTTTGGACCACACTGATTTACCACATTCACCAGTTGCCTGTCCTAATAAAATGTCCATACAGAGACCTGCTCTCATAAGTCTGATTTGCACCAAGCGTTGGCTACTCAGTTTTGTACATGGTGAGGATGTTATGGGCGCAGGGACCGTAGAATGTGGAGCCAGAAACAGGACTGCAGGCTAAACCAGATCGGGGCGATGGAGAATCGGAAGTGGTGCTTTACCTCATTCTGCCCAGCACGTAATGAGCATGGACGCCCTGCTCGTTAAGCCTTTGTCTCCCTCCGTCTCTAAACCCTCCTTGTCTCTGTTGTTGTGCTCAACATGATTTGTAGGAACATCATTAGCTGTCCTGTACTTGCTGAGTAGAGCACTTCTGAGGACGGCGCTCACTCTAGTATGTGAGAACTACTGGTCCCTGTTCAGGCTCTCCTGACAAACCCCAGGCTTCTTGGAGAAAAGACTCCGACTTGTCTTTACGATGCACAATGCCGTCTAGTGTCAGTCTGTTCTATTATAAAGCTACACCTGTAATTTAACGATAATCACTGAATTTCACTGCAGATAACTTGGCTGCGACGCCCTATTGCCAAGAATGAATCTGAGACAGAGGTAAAGCTCACCAGCACTTGCCTATAGAGGCAGAATATTCCCAGAAGGGAGGATGTAACAGTGAAGTGGCCACTATCAATTGAACTGCCAACAGCCCCCATGCCCAGGAATGTGAGAATGTGAGTCGAGGGCAGAAGAAGGAAGAGGCCCATCTTACCGCCTACGATGCAACAACAAGCCCCAGTGGATTCACACAGGAAGAAGTCATCAGATTTTTATATTTGGTTATTTAACACTATGTTTAAATCAGTCTTCTGGTGAAATGTGGATGGAGTGATAATGTGAGTTTTCTGCCCCCCCTCCACACACACCTTACTTTCAGGTTCACAGCTTTACACCTGAATGCATCAGGAAAGCACCCTCATTGATTTTTTTTTAACCTCAGACATTGCATATTCATGGGCAGCTGTTAGACACAATATGAGGTTTAAAAAACAAAAATCAGACTGATCACCGGAAAAGGTAACAGTGATACTGCCTGCAGTGTCCTCCCCACATTTGAGTTTGTCTTGCACAAACTAGTCACCACTTCACATCAGTCTGATTTCAAAGGAGGTCTGGCTGGATGGAAGACAGGGCTTTCAGACGAACAGGGTAACACACAGGTGCTGACACCCCCACGAGCAGCAGGTACTGGTTCTTCGGAGGCCTGACTTAGCTTTCTCTTGTTGGTGTTTTTCTGAAAGAGGTACAACAGCACAGCTCGTCTTGGTACTTATACTAGAAACCATCGAGTTATAAGTTAGTACCTTTAACCGTAAAATGCAGTCCGCTACTTATTTAATGCAACCCGCTCAACTGTTCTCTGAACAACCAGAAATAGCCAGTGACAGATTTCCGGAAGGATTTCGAATGGTTCTCGAAAAAGGAAGCTGATGTAATACTCCTGTTATACCCAGTATTTTACTGAGGATTTTGGGAGTTGTTCTCAGAGGAGGATGGTAATTGGCATGTTTTTTTCCTCACTCTGGATCTCTGCATGCGAGTCACTACCTGATAGATCTTCTGTTGCTCAATCTGAAATGCCATAAAAGCAATATAATCTTCCAGCATTGAACACCCTCTTCCAGTTGATGATGATTGGGCTTCATCTTGAGTTGAGGTGTGTCACGATAAGCTTGCCATGACCCCATCTCCCTTCCCCTTTTGTCCTTTGAGGCCTCCTTCTATCTGCTCTCCAATCAGGGCCATCGTGGACCCATGTACACTGCCTCTGTGGTGTTCCTGACTCCTCTGGTCCATCAGCGTTGCAGGTGCTGATACCTGATGCCTAGCACTTTGTGTGGCCCAAACTGTGATATGTTCTAATAACAGAAAACATGAGCATAAAAGCAGCTGAGTTACTCACTTCAGTCCATAATGTAACTTTTTTGCATCACAGTAGCAGTGGCGCTGCGGGGTCTGGTTCCACCGCTGCCCGTGTCACTTGATTTGCAGCTGACAGAAGCCCAGCAGGCACACAGTCCGAGTTGTGAGCCCGGCTGACAAATATTTGGACTTGTGATGTAACTTGAGCCTGTGCCACAAGGGACACAGGAAGGCACACGCCGTTACTTGGGTCAAATGTGTCATAATAGAGAAATGGGCTTCCTGCTGTCACTCACGCTAATCTCCTGGCGGCCACATTACGAAGGAGCGGAATGACAGGTACAAGCGAAAACCAATGGAAATATGATGCTTATTATGGAAACTGTCATGCTCCCTGTTGGGCTTATAGCTATAAAAAACAGCATCTCCCTTTTGGGGCCATTTCTGGAAACTTCATCGCCTGTGCTAGCTCCTCTTTGCACATTAGATGTGATCCCTGCTAGGCAGGGCTGAGATATGAGTGGATGTAGCTCCTTAGATCAATATTCCATGTCATGTTGGTTTTAAAGACTATTTTAAAGAGGGGATCAGGGATTTGTGTGTAACGAGCATGTTTACTGGAGTAGCCTAGAAGGAGCACTTTTCTACATGATGTTATTATTGGCTTCCTTCCAAGGTGTAGTTAGCTCACCTACATTGTATCCTTGTGAGAAGTGTTGGGATTACAGGGGAGTCGTTTGTCATGATTCCTTTTTCCCTCTCTGTCTGTTTGATGCTTTGGTGCTGACTTTGCCTGTATGTGGCAGAATTCGGCCGGTGGACTGTATGGTTGTCGTGTGCCACAGTCCCATGCTGTCAAAAATCACAATCTGACAGATGAGCATGAGAATCACTTCACCGATTCACAGAGGCACACAATGAAATGAAGAGCTCTTTGTGCTGACAATGGCCATAAAGTTCATGGCATCTCCCTCAACAACAAATTATAGGTTTGTAAGCAGCATTTGGCAAGGGGGGGGTTGTCATGGCAACAAAAGGGGCAAGGGTGGTACCATGTCTCCAAAAGGCCAGGAAAATGAATAATCAGGACAGATGACATATCGTAGAGGGACAATAGACTTTAACAGGGGTAGTATAGAACAGCACATTACACAAAGCATACATCAGGCTCTGTTTTCACACCAGAGGACTTCACAGAGGACTGTCCTGAAGCTGACCGTGTTTTTATATATGGTACCCTGGGTGAATCCACTGTAACCCTGTTCATTATTCACTTTTATTTCATTGTTTTTTAATGCTACGTGTTTTTTTCATTCCTGTCACCCAGTTGTCTTTCTACTTTATAAGTTCCCAACATGACACACTTTGAGTTGTCATAGCTAATGCTTAAATTCCATCTTTTCCCTCATCTGGCATTAGGTTTGAATTTCACGGTGATACTAATTCCTCAAATGGGATTCTTGTCCTCTTCTAGATAATTCGCTTTTAGGCAGTTAAACGTGGTGTTCGTTGAGGCAGAGCCAATGAAACGGTTCAGGGTGCCATGACCTCACTGAGGCCCTGCATCAGCATTTTGGGATGCGCCCCACCTGTTCATTCAGGCAAACGTGCCGTAAGGACCAGTCTGACCTGGGCACGGCCTGACCACTCCTCTTTGTGGTCTTTAGATTTGTGTTGACAGTAGAAGCATTTGAGGGTACAGGCTGGCTGGGTGTAGCAGCGATGTGACATAGAGAGCTGTCATGCTGATGTCCTAGGGGATCATGAGACTTATACTTCCGTAATGTTTAATAATTAAAACCTAGGTACACAGTATGTAACTGCAGAAATGCTTAAGCTTCACTCTCCCTGATGGGGGTGGGAGGGAGGGGGGCACAGGCTGACGCCAGGGGCCTTTGCGGTCTTGATGGTGCGTTCCTTGCAGCTGGGTATGGTGAGGATATAAGCAGCCACAATGTGGGTCAAGGTGTGAGATGCGGTTAGATATGTTATTGGTGAAAAAGGGTTTATTGATTTATTCAGGTTTGTAAGTGACCCAGTTGCTGTACAGCAGTCTTCAGTCGGTAAATACTTAGGGATTCCAAAGAGTCTGGCTTCTAGGGTCTGTCTGTGTCCCTGTTGATCAGCCCCTCCGACCCCCACCCCAACGGCCCATGCTGAAGCCCTACTTTAATCATTCTCTCACTAGTGGAGCTGTTCTGTTATCACTCAGCTGATAGATTTCTCTGGCGACTTTCCCCTTAGAGGATAGACCCCCCCCCCGAAGACTCCCAAGCTCTTTAAAGTTGGCTGTTTGAGATATAAATGGAAGGATGGGAAACTGATAGCAGGAGCTCTGGCAAGTGCTTGATCAAAGTGACCCAAATATACATTTTTTCCTGCATTCAAATGCAGTGTCTACTTGATGTTTGACGTCCCCTCCTGGTGAATATCCACAGAAGGGGTGTGGGCATGACGACGGTGCTGCTATCACTGCCTGCTTGCCAGCGATGTCTTTATTCCGTGTGGAGGCTTGTGTGATTCGGTTTCCGCTCAGCACCGCTCCATTATTCATGCTGTTATACGGGTTCGATCATGAGCCGGTCATGAGTGAGGGCCCCTGATTCATCCACACGTTGAGTTTGTCACTGGCAGCCTGGGTCACCACTGGCATTGGTGCGCAGTGAGGGAGCAGCTCAGAATTAATGTCATCATTAATAAACCAGGGGCTGTAAACATGACATCAGACAGCGTGCCAGTGTAACCATCGCTGTATGTGTGCCAATCCTGCGGGGTCATGGGCAGCAGCCAGTTGGGCAGAAGCCCCACTGGCCGTGGCACTGGGATGTGAGGAGACAGCAGGCAATAAGGCCTCTGCATGCACTCTACAAATGTACAAGATGGTGTTGACACAGCTGGTGGGTCTGTCAGACCCTCTGCTGCTCCGTTGTAGCCTGAAGGACACAACAGTGTGTTTCATCTGTCTGCACCCTTTGGTGTTTCTGCAGCAGTCTGCTCCTGCATTAATGAATTCGGCGATTACACTGCAATTTATCAAGAATTAAATCCAGAGCTATTTGTTGTGAAGGAAAAAGAAGGATGCAGGTGAAAGTATTTAGTTGATGAAAGTTGGTGTGTTTGATTGTTGTGTTTCAAACCCTTCATACTGTTCTTGGCTGAAGTCAGAGCAGTGTACCATCTGATTGGCTCAAACTCAGACTGCTGTTTTCGCCCCTATCCCCGATTCAGATGATTGGCTCAGAGATACTCACATGGGGCCTGCGTTCCCTAGATTGCTGCCTTGTCCGGAAGCCCTGCTTGACACATGATGCTGTTGTGCGATTGCTGCTTTACCTTCTCAGTGTCATGAGCTATTTTATCCTCTTCATTTGAAATGGTGACAGAAATCTGCGGTTATGTTTATCTGGCCATCTTCTTTATTGATGATTGTAAATCCCTTTTTAACCTTAAATTACAAAGACATGTCAGGTTGCGTTGGTCAGTTTAAACGGGGTATTTGCTCACTGAGTTGTCGTGCATACTCCCTCATTTGGCTGTTGTTTCAGCTGAGAGCTAAGGACTGGGCGAACATGAGGTTTTCCACAAAACCCAAATACTTACATTGTGTAAGTCCTTGTAACTTTTTGTACAACACCGCCTAGTGCTGTAATACGTGCTTGGGGTTAGCGGGAACTATTTTGCACACACTGTCTTGTTTTTGTTTATAGGCATAAATAGCAGAGGGCTCAGCATATTCTGCCTGTTGTATTGTCTGTGTCGATTATGAGATGCAAGCAGACGGGCAAAATGACTCAGACGCAGCCACCAATATAGGACTGGGGGCTTCTTTAAAGAGGAGCGAGGTGACGTGTGTGCAGCCAGCTTCCAGTCCTGCTGCTTTAACGAAGCACCACCGCTAGGGTTTCTGATCTGGGCTCTGTCTGGTGTTCCTCCAGCCGGCACCACCTTCATCTTCGGCAAAGGCGGAGGGCTCATCGCGTTCACCTGGCCTGCCAACGACCGCCCCAGCACCCGCACGGACCGCTTGACCGTGGGCTTCAGCACCTCACTGAAGGACGGCATCCTGGTGCGCGTGGACAGTGCCCCCGGCCTTGGAGACTACCTCATGCTGCACATTGTGAGTAGACTATGTGCTCCACGTCTTGTCTGCGCCGCTCATACTCTCCGACAAATCACTGCGCCTCTGATAAAGCCGAATATAAATTGCTCAATTAGCCGACCCTGGCGGATACTGTAGCGCGTGGGGAAAATTAAAGGCATGTTAAAGTAGGCCTGTGAACCAAAAATACTCCCCAGGCTGCTTACCGCTAAGCCTTTCAGCCTGCGATTCTTTCACCTGATGGGTGTCCCCGAAGGCGCACAGTTTGGTGGGATGCGCAGTGTTTTCCTGTGAGCAATACCCTCTGAAGAACTGACCTTGTAGGGACGTCTCGACGAAGTACATGTCTCCTTTTAGTCAGTGTTTAAACTAAAATTGTAAGAACTTTCTTATATATTTTTCAGTTGATATTGCTAGTTCTGGAATGTGTAAATCAATCTTTACACATTCAAGGGGGAGTGAGTGTGTAGTGCATACAGTACATAGGCACGTGTGTCTAGTAGACTGTAGGAAAACTCAAATAGTCAGTGGTCTGTGGCAGTAGCCTTCTGCACACTTATCTGTTGAAGCTCGTTTGCACAGTAGCCTTATGCACACTTATCTGTTGAAGCTCGTTTGCACAGTAGCCTTCTGCACACTTATCTGTTGAA
>JABFEB020000026.1:12586525-12596902 GCA_019775895.2 Stomatorhinus ivindoensis
CACAGTAGCCTTATACACACTTATCTGTTGAAGCTCATTTGCACAGTAGCCTTATGCACACTTATCTGTTGAAGCTCATTTGCACAGTAGCCTGCCCTCCACTTGCTTGGAGCTGAGAGGAAAACTCTTTAATGTGTTACTCTTCATGTTTTGTCTCAGTAGAGCCCTGCTCCGATCTCAGTATTGATCGCTGGTGTGTTGATAGTCCCTGGTTCCCCAACCCAGATATGTTCTTTATTAAAGATGCATTCCCACTGAATTTAACTATGGTCATTTTACCTGATCGGAAAAAAGAATCAATCACCTTCAAGGCTAACAGAAGTTACCCTCTGGCCTTGATTTTGGGAAAGTGTCACTGTCACATCCTTTCTTTCATGTGTGCCAATCTGTAAAGTTAGTGCTTGGGTTCTGCAATCACACTGTACCACATAACCTGCAGAGTGGCTGTCCTCAGTCCGCTCTGTCCTGTGGGAGTCATGCTTTTGTGGTTTTTATTTAGACTGAAAGGTTTATTTCCTGGTGGCAACATCCTATTCTTTTGAAAGGGTTTTGACTCCATCTGACCAGTTTTTCTTAGAAACTCTGAGCTCGCTTTTGTAAAATAATGTCTTAACAGGGAACCCTTGGCTCCTGTTTTGTAATCCACACCGTGCTACTATTCTGCTAAAGGATGCTTTATTCGGTTAACCCATGGAGGAGACTCACATTACTTTGTGATTGACATTACTCTGATTGACATTACTCTGTGATTATAGAATTACTCTAGATATGGTGCACCTGAAGACTTTTAAATCTGATGTAGGAGAGTTTCTGGTCCTAACTGATTGCGCAGCTCTTTGAGCCTAGGGGCCCAGCCCATTCCCTGGGGTCCAGGCTGCCATTTTGCCAGTGGACATCCATGCTTTAATATTTGTGGGCTAAGTCAGGAAACCCACTGAGGGACACCTTCTTGAAGATCCTGAGCGCTAACTAAATATCAGCGATCTTAAAATGGGTCACCTCAGAAAAGGTACTTAGCTTTACTCTAAGAGAGTCAGAGCATGAAATGTAAGACCTAAAGATGCACTGGCCTCATATACCGACTGTTTTGAGAATTGGCTCTCCTTACTTTTAAATTGGAATATTTGTTGGTAAATCTGTGGAGTATGTTTAATTCCCTCATCTGCTCTAAAATGGATGCAGCTCTCTACTCAACAGCCAAGCCACGCATCTGTGGGAAGAAGCCTTCTGGTCGTTAAGAGCAAATGCCTTCTTTCCTCTGGTGGCCAGCTGCAAGCCGGTGCATAATCAGGGTGGAGGTGTAATGCTCTCTGGAGCTGCCCTCGGTGGGAGGCTGGGGGATTTGGGCACGAACGTGGTGTGCTGCCTTAATTGGCATGGCCCGCCGCTATATCTGTTCTCAGTCAGACCTTGCAGACAGGCCTCTGTGCCAAAGTATTCAGCTAGAGCACCAGGCCATTTTCAGAGAGCGCAGGGCTACCAGTTGTGTGTTGATGTTTTCATGCAACAAACTGCTGGCTTATTAGGGTTCTCCATGAGCCCTGGCAATGTGGTTGGTGAACAGAAACAAAATTTTCCCGGAGGTAATCCCCCCCCTCACCAGTTTAAATATATTAACATATTAGTGTACATTTCTTTAAACATCTAGGCACTGGCGCAGTGAGTTGTAGTTTTTGATACATGCCTGCAGAAATTTTTTAAGTAACTCAGATTTTTTTGCCTGACAGTGAAGAGTTAGGGTTACTTGGCTGAAACGTAAGGGGGATGTGGCCAAAACTGGCCACCGCATGATACGTAGTTAGACTGTGTTCCTGAAATAGCTCCTTTGACGCAGTATGTTGCATGAGAAGGTGATACCTCGTCGATTATGCTGGAGGCTGGGTTAGGATAAGGTTATACTTGCATGTTTGGGTGGTTTGCAAACACATAGTGACAGATTTGGAGAGGTGATGTATGAATACTGATCTGAAATGACTGTTTAATAAAAGTTGCACACAGAAAAAAGCACTGTAGTGGTCAAACCATTGCACATGGACCCTCTGATTCCCCTTGTGGCCACATTCACATCTGCACCTAGTGTGTGTGACGGTGGGATGGCAAAACCCTGGACTAATCTGGATAAACTGGAAGGGTTCCTTCACACCTCAGTGAAACTCATTCTTTCCCCAACCCTTGTGACCAGCACATACTTGAAGGACTTAGTCAAAAGCAAGGGATAGAATAAATGCATTTATAATAAATTGTGTTTGAAATAGGAATTCATTTTAAATATTAGGCGTTTAGAGATTGTTTCAAATGAATAAAAAGGTAGGGAAATGAGGTCAAGTAATGTATGAAGTTTTGAAGAAGAATCATCCTGCCAACTAAAGGATGTCCATGCAGAGGGAGAACCTCTCAGAGGGGTCTTGTCACACCCCATGTTCCTCGCAGTTCAGCTGGACAGCTGACTGGATTCTAATTCTGAAGCCGGTACTCAGCGCTGCTACCATTCAGCCTTAATCTGTGCTGCCAAATGCATCGGCTGATGGGTCAGATGGAGTCACGGGGTTCAACAACACTAAACAATGTTGTTCTGCTTGCAAGAGAAACCTGCAGAGCAGCAGGCCCCTCGATCGCATGAGGACGGATAACCAGCGACAGGAAATGGGCCATATCAGTAATTCCTCTGTATGCTAGATGAAGCTGATCTCCTAGACTAGTCCATGGATCAGATGTGTTCTCCTAAATTCATGATGGAGATTAACAAATGCCACTGGGCGTAAGCCCTACACCCCAGACGCCGTATGTGTTCATTGGTATGCGTTGAATTCGGTGGGACTGCGCATCCAGATCAGGAGGGACCTTCTGCTTTTTGCACAGTCCCACTGCTGAGGCAGACTGTGTTTCTGAAAGGGCAGCTTTTTGCCATAGTGGATAAAGCGAGTGTCTCAGAGGTGAAGGTGAACCAGGGCTAATACCCCCCCCCCAAGCAGTTCACCCCTGAGGCCGTGCTTCTATCCCATTATCTCTGATTCATGAATCAATACTCCAGTTTAATATTAAAACTTCTAATTCCTAGAGCCCCCCCTTCGCCTAGGTATGGTCTGCCCAGTCATCCGGCTCCAGCCCCAGGGGAGAAACTGCCCCATGCTGCCTTTCACCTAGTGATTAATTAATTCAATTTAGCCTGAACTGTAATTCCATGCTCCCTCCTATGGTTGTGGGGGAATTGCTGTGGGGCTTGAGCGAGGTGCTAGACAGCAGACGAAGTGGTGCAGGACGAGCATGCGGAGGTAAGCGAGTCAGTTTGGCGCAAAGTCACAATGTTTCAGGTTGAGCGTGACGGGTCCTGCGAGGAAATGAAAATACAAGCAATCCGCAAATATGGCAGCAGTCACAACTATTTGGCGTTTGCTTTGTAAACACGGAGTTGAAGCTGGGAAGAGTAATGGCGTCCATGCTTGTTCGTGAGATGTACTTTTTTGGCCAAGAAGAAATAAAAGGCAATCTTATTGGTCAGTGTGTCTATAGTGCACATTATGAGAAACCCTGATATTTCGAAAACACAGTATCGATTTTAATAATACACATATGATAATATCATAAATAATTTAGCGGCAGTAACTATCTGGTTTACACTCTGTCATAGTAGGTGGTGGTACTACTTCTTAACACTGGTTTCCAGTAGTGCTTAATTTGTAAACTTCAAGGTGGCAGAGTTCATAAAGAGCACAGAGACCAGCTGCAACCACCATTATGAGGGGCGTATGTCACACGCGCGCGCGCGCACACACACACACAATTATAATGCACTGTTAATTACTTAAACATGCAACAATGCAATATATTCTATCAATTGCTGTTAGTTACATCAAGCTAAAAGACAGACGTACCATATTTGATGAGTGTAATGACCCAGAACTTACTGTATTTTATTAGCAAAGAAAGTGAATTTTTCTGTGCACATTTAGTGTGGGTTTCCCTTTTCAAATCAAGTCAAATAAGCAAAACATGCCATAATCATGCCAGCGACGCGATATTTCGGTGGACTTTGGCTGCTTTGGTTTACTCTGAACTGAAATAAGAAGTTTGACGTATTTTGCATTCATTACAGTCCCATTTATAACACTCCAAATCAGGTAAAAACTGAAAAAGTAAATACCATTTCAAATTGATGTTGTTAAAAGAAATATTAATGGTATTCCTACAGGATTTCATGAAAAGACGGGCTGTTACACACCCCAGTCTGCCGGAAGTCGGCAGTTAGCACAGAAGGGGGCTTTAGCTCTGGTTGTTTTTTTCACCATCCATTAAGCAGAGTAATTGTGCTTTTTTTTAGAGTTTTACTTATAAACTCTCCACTTCACTACACTCATATATTTGATGTAATTCGTGTGCCAAAGAAGAGACAAAACATAAACAAATTTAAAGATAAATTTAACTGGTAGCATTATTAGAGCCGTTACGATACGCTCTAATATTCGGTGCACCGAATATTGCCTGTTGTTGAATACATATTCATAGTGAATATTCAAATATTCGTAAAATCGCAACTCATTCTTGTCTGTTTAGCAAAAGAACAAAAAACAAAAATGCAATCAACGGTCTTTTGTAATGTTTACAGCAGTCACGTGTTTTCTGATGTTAGGCGCTTTACGGCAAACATCACGACATGCACATAAATAAATATAAAAATTATTTCGTAAAATAAGTATCTGACAACAGTAAAGACACGCTGTATTTAAAACATTGCAGATATGCGCTGTTTTCGATATTTAAAGTGTTTTTAAAAACAATTTGCACGCAGATTGTTTTACGATTTGACACCATTCGATATACTGCAATTAGGCAGAAAATGCCAGCTGAGGAGGACAGCATAGTCAACACTCCAACGACGTTTAAGTCGCTGGTGTGGAACCATTTTGGCTTTCCAAGAAAAAAAGGAAGGTGATAAATTTATCATAAATGAAAATGTGACAAAATGCAAAATATGCGGCCATGAGATGAGGTAACGTAAGTATTTATAGGTCGCGAAAACTTAAAAAGAACATCGCAGTACCATAAGTGAACTTTGAATATTGAAGTGTTGTCCAAATGAATGATAAATGTTCTTCCTAGTCAGTGTTAAGATAGTTATCCTTTATGCAGCATGTTTTTTAGTTTATTTTTTTTAACCATTTTTAAGAGTTTGTATTTCAAGTTTTTGTCAGTCATTTGAAAATCGTCGAACGATATAAATATCTGAAAAAAATCTGTTTCTGAGAGATTTTATGATTTTCTATTTCTTATTATGACAATTTCTGTCATGTCGGGTTGCCATAACTTACATTTTTGAAATGTTTGTTTATTTTGTGAGGTTATTTTTGTTAAACTCAAAAGTTATATTCATATTCATAAATAAATATTCATATTCACTTCCGTGAATCGTGATGTGTATTTGTATTCGCTACTGTCTGTATTCGTTACAGCTCTAAGCAGTATTATAAATATTTTGTTCAAATGTTCTGCTAGATATTGTGGTAATATCGTTATTGTGAATTTTTTTGTCCACGATAATTGGGTAGTGAAAATCTGATACTGTGACAGCCCTAGTACATATACAATATAATGCATGTAGGGCTCAATATTCATTGGTAAAACTTTTAGCCCTTGTGTTACACACCCTGTTGGCATTGTTTCTAAAATGTGACTTCAATGTTAATCCTTTGGTGCCCTAGCGTGTGTCGTGGTCACATGCGTGAGTGTGTTACAGAGCAAGGCGTCTTCCCTATCGATCATCTCAGTTTACATGGTCACCCATAGACCTGCCAGAGTCATGTGGGACTCCGGCAGCATTGCTTTGTTAGTTCTTAGTTATGAGTCTGTTTTCTTCAGCAACTTCAGGTTAGCCAGGTTTGTAAAACAATCTGACTAGGTTTTTCCCTTTTCAGTTCCTTCTTCTGTATAAAACATAGCTTTGTTTTTCACAGGGTTTTTGAAAGTTTTAGAAAGGTGGATGCTCTTAAAAATCAGAATGACCTCTGGCTCCTTTCTGGTGAAGTACGTTTCTAAAGCTCGGTGGTTAAAAACAGGGGTTCTGTTGCTGGCCACCGTGAAGTTTGATTTCCAGGGTAAGTGGACAGGAAGGGTTCTGGGGATAAAAGCGCCGTATGCCAAGTGGTCCACAAGAGCCTATTACAGCTGCAAGGATCCAAGGGCAACTGTTACTGGAGTTGAATATGCCACCTCTTTGTCTTTCTCCACTACCAGCCTATTAAATGATCAGGCATTTTGACAGGGCCGATTACAGGAGAGGCGGCCCGGGGGACCTGTCTGAGGTACCGTTCAGCCATCTCAACCCTCAAGGGGGTCACATCCCTGTCTGGTGTTGCCGAGGTGTAGCATTCCTCCATCATCCCCCTGCTGTCACAGGCGGGCTTTACTCTGGACATCAAGCTATAGAAAAAATGCCATAGCCGTGGAAGCTAAGGTAATCAGCACAACTTTGTCTGCACGGGATCCGAAGGACCTTGCACTGAGCCATAGTCCCCATCAACAAGAGGAGCTTTGGGAACACTAGCAAACGTGTTGGACGTGCGTTTCGGGGTACCTCCTGTGCTTTACAAGCTGCCAGTTCTGTGACATTCCCTGTGTAATTAGAGATCTTGGTGATCTCCCGCGCCCTTTCCTCTAATGGGAGAGCCACTTATAGGAGCATTGGGGCCTGCATTTAGTAATCTTGGCAATCTTTGGCAGGAAACATCCGTCCAGTGCAGGTCAAAGGCTTGAAAGATGATATTTGTGAAGGCCAGTGATATCTGGCGGCGGGCTTTCATAATTGGGAAGCCTTAGAGTGATATCACAGTACTGACAGAGTAAATGAATGAATCACCATATTGCTGTGATCTGTAGTCAGCAGGACCGCGGCACTGAGCCTGTGGCCAGTGGCTCATGTGTGTTTTGTCTCCAGGTGGTCATATTGGGAGCTTACTGTTAGCTACGGTAGCTTCAAGGCTTGGGTGACTGGTAAAGATTGGCACCTACAGCGGCTTGGGGCCGGCCGCTTTTGGGTGAGGAGGGGGGGCCGCCTTTGTTATCCCTGTACGGGCGACTCGCCTACATCCATCATGTCTACAGAGTTTTTGGGGGGTGGGTCTTTTATCTCTTGGAGGCACCTTGTTAAAATCACCTTGCAGCTATTCAGCCGGTGAATCATTGGGGATCATTTTGATGATAAAACCTGGCCTGAGATTTTTATAGCGGATAGCGGGTGGCCGTTTCATTAAATAAACTAATTGAATTTTATTAATCTATTTCTGTATATGTTATATTAATAGCACACGCGGGAGCAATTTAGTTTTTATGGCCGCATTCAACATGACTGCAACGTGGCGGATTTCTGAAATAATTTTTTTCCTTTGGTTGGTTCTCAGACCACATCATGCTGAATAAAGGGGACTGTAAGCAGAAAACTTCTCTTATGAGAAGACACATTCTCTGTTTGTAATAAGTAAATGGAGGAATTTTGAAATGCAAATCTCTAGGGGCTGTTTACTGTGAACAGCAAGGCGCTTCCCCCTGGAGGAAGCAGGAGCCTGCAGACTCCCTGCCCGGGCAATTCACCGTGAGGAAGATGGATCTCAATTCTGAGCGTGCTGAGATGGTGACGGCTGAACTCTATGCTGCTGCCAGCCCGTGTTAACCGCTGCCCTCCCACCTGGGCCGAGATGCGAGTGCGTCAGGATCTGCTTCTCTGATTTGTCAATGCAAGGGAGTCCATTATATTTAAAAACAAAAAAAAAAGAGGCAGTTACAGCCATAGATTACCTCTGAGCAAAGAGGAGTGGCGGCATGTGTCAAGCTGGCCATTGTCTTCAGCAGGAGCCGGAGTTGTGGCATTGAGGACCGTCAGTGTAGTAATCAGAGACTGCAGTGGAGCGACAGAGAGCGAGGAAGTCCGCCTATGTAGAGCCATTCATGTATGAATGTGACTCGTCCGGAACATTTACATTGCATCAGACTGGCTGCTGTCCTGGTTCCACACCGTGTATTAAAGCGAGCCGTGGAAGCTGACATGCTCTCCTGCCGCCTTCCATTCGTGCCAAAAGGGATTGGGATTCAAAGTGTGCAGGCTTGACATGAGACATGGCGAAAGGACAGTCTTCTGTGTGACGCCACCACATGTGTAAGTGCAGAAGGTGGTGAACAGCACCACTTAGGGTGCTTCATTGTGATTTCATCCAATCTTTTTGCTACGGTCAGCTCTGCTATAAGACTTTAGTGAATGATTCTATAATAACTTGCACAAAAGGATGCCACTCGTGAGGCAGGTCTGCTTTTAGGCAAGAGTACACGAATCCAAATCGAAAGCAGATAAAAATGAGGTAGTCCCACATCACAGCCAAAAGGCTTGAAAAGTGGGTCACCTGTAGTTGTTATGGAGGCAGATGTGTGCTATGAACCTGACTTAAAGTCATTTTGATTTTTACGCGTGTTTGTTCCACCTTGCGTAAATATATCCATTGTGGTACACGAAGGCGTCTGCTTCACTATGGTCATAGGTTAGCTATTTGAATGAAAGTGAGAATCCATTTACCTTTGGGGACCACATCCAGGCGTAGGGGTGAGGGTGATTATCTCCTTCTTATGATCAGGATGTCATGTTGCCAGAAATGGATTACAGATCGGCTGCTGTGAAGAGCTGGAGCAGAAAGACACTATTTCCTTAATAAGTTGGTTGCACTAGATGGGATTGTAAACATACCTCCCAATTATACTCTCAAGAGTTGAAAGGTGCAGACTGAATGCAGGATGATTACTAGTGTAGATCATATTTTAATAAAAACAGTAGTCAGTGAGGAATGTATATTAAATACCTACGAAACTACAGAGAGTAGACTGTTTAGTATAAAAGCTATTGATGGTTTCGGCTGTGCTTGTGAAGATAACAGTCATGCCTGCTCCTTGTGTGACCCCATAGTCTTCCTTGTCTGCTTCCTTTCTTTAATCTGTGTTGTGTGAGGGTCATTTTTTATTCTTTCATATAATCAATCGTATTTAATGTTTTTTTTTTTGGTAGTTTTTTGTTGTGCTCCCATCCCTGGGCCTGTGAGAGGGATGAAGCTGCTGGACCCCTCTGGCGGCTGGAGGCCGTTTGCCTTTGGGCAGCTGATCTGCCCTGATGGTTCTGTACCACTTCCATCCCTTTGAAATCCCCATAAGCCTTTGCTCAGCAGCGGTTGTTTTCCCTCCATCTGAAGCTGCTGAGTGCTGTGCCAGGGACAACCTGGAGATGTTTCACTGGGAGCATTGCCTGCACTGAGGTGACCAGCACGAATCCCCCTCTGGGGATCCGCTGAGATGATGTCAGCGTTGTCCTTAAACTTCCTCAAAGCAGAGTGCCACTGCGCAGCAGGTTTGGACATGGTGGGTCCGAATGGATCTGGGGCCGTCTGCTCTTTCCACATTAATGCCCAGTTTGAAGAAGGATGCGTCTCTGCTCCTCTTCCTCTAAAGCATTTAGAACATTGACTCTCCCTCCATACCCTCTTACGGGTATATAGAGTTAGACTGGGTCCAGGAGGGGCATTTAACACGGGCGCCTGATGGGATGGGGGTGAACATGAGGGGTGGGGTAAAGGGGAGAGACAGCTGCTTTGAGGAGAAGCAGGTTTCTGAATCTGGCATCAGGTCACGAATTGCAAATGGGCTACAGCTGCGTACAGAGTTGGGTATTAGGTTTGGGCGTGTTCACTCTGCCGAGAGTGAGTAGCCTCGCCATCCAGCTACGGCCTGTTCCAGCATAATGCCACGACACGTAACAATGCTGTGTGTGAAGAATTACAGAAGGTACCTAATGAAGTTCAGTATAAATAACGGTAAGGTAACATGCTGTCCGTCGATTGAAATGAATACTTGTAAGGAAATGAGCTGAATTTACACGGTGAAGAATTTGTTTATGTGGCAAGTCGGCTCCTCTGGCTGCAGCAGGATGCCGTTCCGCTTCAGAAAAGTCCACCCCGATGTTTCACTGTTCTAAGTGATATGATATAAAGTGCATTGAGATACAGGATTCAGCAATTCACTGGTGCTTTCATGAACTGAGGGAACAGAGATGACAGGATGACCTTGGCTTTTGGGATGCTACTCTTGGCACCGCAAGTGTGAACAGTGTGACACAATGGGAGACTGACGGGAGGGACTTTTGCCAGGCAGCTGTCCCATGTCTGTCAGTGGTTCGGCTCTCCTTAGAGTCAGATTTCCCAGAGGCTGTAGATATGCCTTCATATCTCACCTGTCTCTAATCACCAGTCACGCCCTCACTGCACAGTAGATCTGGCACTTCTTATGAATGTTGGGGAGGGGGGGGGGGGGGGTGTTTAATATTCAAGCCGCAATCTCGGCCAAATGAATAGCCGA
>JABFEB020000026.1:12597002-12614344 GCA_019775895.2 Stomatorhinus ivindoensis
GTTTAATATTCAAGCCTCAATTTCGTCCAAATGAATAGCAGAATGGTCGCTATTTTATTCCCTTAATTACTTTGCTTGTATTCACCGGCACATTAAATGAAATATCTGCAGAAAAGATTTCATTTGATGAACAAACTGTTTCAGTTTAATTTGTGCAGTCCCAGGTGGAGTTCTGTGCCTCTGTCTTCTGAACTCCAGACTGTGTTTAGCCTTTCCTCCAGTGAACCACAGATAACAGTCCTCCTTTATCACACCGGAGGCTCCCTGCATTATCCTTGTGTTGATTTTTTTCCTCCCTTAAATTGGTGTTGGAATCCTATGATCCAAACAGAGAACTATTTCAGAATGATGCCATGCAGAAAAAAACAGGGCCACTGATTTGACTGAGACTGCTGGTCCCTCAAGATGGGCAGCAGTTGTATCCAGCTGAGTGACTGTTGAAATGGAACCCCTAATAAATAAAAGTATATAAAATTAAAAGCCATCTATTGCCCTGCTGTCTGTCTGCTTGGATAAGAGGAGGCATCTTCTTAATGATGCAGTTGGTCCTGATCCATTGGCGGTTCTGTATTTGATTTCGAGTTAAAAGAATTGCCGGCCATAGCTTGTAAAAAGCTTAATCACAGTTTAAGTAGTGGGACCAAAAATCTGGACAAAATTCTGTCAGTGGTGATTTGCTTTTTTACATGTTTTTTTTATATATTTTATATTATATTATATATTTTGGTCTTTTAAAAGATGCTGGTGTGCGTTTTCTCTCCCCAAGAGCCCTGTAAATGAAAAGATATTCCACACCGCTTCATCGTTTGTATTGCGGCTAACAGTACTTGTCTAACTGATATCTAACAGCAAGTATCATGTTGGAAATATAACATGTACCTCCATCATATAACAGTGTTTGACATAAATTCTGACTACCTGTTCATCGTTTTTTTAAATATGATTGCTTAAACGTCTGCAGACATAACCTCAGAGTTTACTCCACGTGAACAATATGACCACATAGCTGTATTTAACATTGAAGTTCTTGGTCAGTGTTTTTTATCAGAGGTGCTCACAAGTCATTTTTTCCAAGTCCTTGCAGCATGCTACAACAAATAACATAAAAATATATAACTTAATACCCATTTAAAACCATTTCCCAAACAAAATAACATACAAAATATTAACATTGTATCATGTTTCACGAAGGCTGTGTAGAAAGTCCTCCATATCTGTGGGTGATGCATTCCTAGACCCATGAAAAAGCTTTTCAGTAAAATATACTGTACCTGTACATGGCTTGTAATCAGAAAAATGTTTTTGTTTAAAATTATCTTAACCTATTGTGGCATTTCGAAACTTATGAACTGTTTCTGGAATTATTTAACTTTTTTTTGGACCATAGTAAACTGCAGAAAAATGAAACCCTGGATGCAGGGGTTACATAGCAAAGCCCCCACCTCTGAAAATACGCTGACACCAATGTTTGTACCTAATGGTTTGTACCATATGAGTCCAGTGATCAAAATCCATTATTGTTCTTTATCCACAAAACAAGCTAAATAGGGCAAATATTGCAAAAACTTCTAATGTTTTAAATTTATTTGAGTTATTTTCTAAGTAAGTCTAACTGGGGGAGATCATATAATGGGGGAAAAGCTATCATTGTTGGAGCTGCATGCAAAAATACTGACTACTGCATTTGCTAGCCAGCCAGTACTTTTTGGAATATAAATAACCAAAAAAATTAATTTAAAGCTTTTTTTCATGAGTCCCAAATCTCGAGTCTCAAGTCTTTTGAGAATGAGTTTTAAGTCAAGTCTCAAGTCATTGTGTGTCTGACTTAAGTGCGAATCGAGTCCAAGTTGCAAACTCGAGTCCCTATCTCTGGTTTTCATGACTTCTGAAGCCAGTGGGAAATGACTCACTACAGTCATTGCAGTTTAGCTGCCGACACTGATCTGGAGTCAGAGCTCCTGAGTGTGGATCAGAGGTTAACTTTCACTGGCACTTCTGGACAGTGGACTGGCTATTTAAGGCAGCTCAGCTACCTAAAATTAAGCAGAAAGCACCGTCTTATTCTCAGCGTAACAAATGCCAGAGTTAATCAGCCTGCTTACCAAGGCCTGACCTGCTGGCTCCCATAAAGGCCTTCAGTCGGTCATTCGGCTCACAGCTCACTCGACATGTTCTACAGATATTTTAATAAAAGCTCTATTATCCCCCATGATTTACATATTAGAAATTCACAAATATTTCCGTCTCCGTTCTGTTCACCAAAAATCAATTAACAAACTGTTTCTGTTCTTGCCATTGGAGTGAAATGTTTCAAATTGTGTAAGGTGCCGTTAAAATTGGCTCTGTGTCCAGTGTATTAGATATGATGTTTTTTTCTGCTGTATGCTGAAAGGATTCATTCATCTGTGTTATTGTAAAAGCATCAGATTTCTAAAATTTATATAAAGTGCCTTGTGATTTGTTTATTTTTTTCTCCATGCCTTCCAACTTAGGCCTTTTGGTGGCTGATGTATCACAGCAGTGTAAAGTAGCAGGTTTGAATTTATTGTATGAATGGTTTGCTAAGCATAATGACATAGTCACCCTGCCTCCTGGCAGTCCTCAGAAATAGGCCTCAGTCCTCAGAAATGGGCCTCATTTGCAGGCTGTCAACTTCTAAGGGGCATAAGCAACGTTGGTCTGTTTCTGCGACAAGTCTTCCAAATGAACTTGAGACCAGTGCCTTGCCCACATCGGCGCTGAAAGATTTGCAACATGGTGATGTGTAACTTTCATGGGGCATATTTACGACCCGCTGCTGCCCATGGCTGTGCGACAAGGGGGCCATTAGCCAGGTGGCGTCCGATTGACTGGATGGCAGGAAGGAAGTAGGGACATTACAAAATTTCCCGGCCAGCCCTCACAGAGTCTAAATACACTTGAAAGGAAGCACAGGTTTTAAGAGGGCAGTCTGAGTTACCAGCCTTTTGTGAAAAAAGAAATCCATAAAACTCCCTGTGTACACGTCCTTTGTGGTGCCACTGACTCACTGATTCACATCCCAATGGGATACAGTGTTTTATCACTCCGCAGACACCTCCATACCACTTAACATGAGCGAAGAAGCAATGCTTGTTGGAAACCTTTCTCAAGACCTAGACTGCTGGAAAAATAATGATGAGGTGCCATCATTTTGTGTGCGTCTGTCTTCTACAAACACAACCTTAGTACCCGGTCCAAGCTGAAAGCAGTGAATGACAATGACGTCTGTCTTTTGTGACTGAGAACGTTTAAAAGTCATACTGCACAGATGTTCTTGATGTTTAACAGGTGTCCAATCCATTTTATATCAGCGCATGGTTTTTTTTTTGTGTAATATTTCTCTTTTGAGACATAATCTTCCACACAGGGTTGTATAAAGGAGTCTGTAACACACCCAAGAAAGTCAATGGAAAATTTTGAAACATAATGGAGTTTAACCTTGGTTGAGCTGTATTAGCTGTGGAGATCACCAAGTCTGTATCATGGCGTATCATTTTATATAACATCTGGTCCTCTTGCTGCTGTTCAGTGTTAAATTTGACCTCATGATAAATTACCAGTTACCTCCCTGCCTTGTGTGGTAAGTGAGGGGCGTTTCTAAGCAGTGTACGTTTTGGAAGGTTGAATCCACAGCCAAGTAGTTGCCTGTGAAATAAACAAAATGAAAATTTCCAGAATGAACATTTTTGATTGGCTGTGTCTTTTGCATTCTCTGTGAAAATGTGGGGCCCGACCATTAATTTTCTTTATCGCTGCTGTTTTCTTTAGTGCCATTGATCAGGCTTGAATTTTCTGCCTCATTTAGATCAATGCGCCAAGTTATTTGCTACAAAAGGCAAGTGATAAGTGGTGAGTAATTTTAATTAAGCAGACGCATTTGTCACAGGTCTCAGGGGAGCACATGAGGATCCTCTAGTGGAAACAAAGGCAAGAGTCAGTCGGGTCATGAGGCTGCAACCTGCATGACCTTGAAATCCAGGCAGTAGAGTATGGATGCTGAAAGTTGACCCGTTTCTGCTTTCTCAGGAGCAAGGCAAAATCGGTGTCACCTTCAACATTGGGATCATCGACATCAGTGTGAAGGAAACTGGTGTGCCGGTGAACGATGGAAAGTACCATGTGGTGCGCTTCACCAGGAATGGGGGCAACGCCACTTTGCAAGTGGACAACTGGGCCATCAATGATCACTTTCCGACAGGTAAGCCGTCGCATGCTGGCCACTGTTATCAGTCCGGCCTGCTGCACAACATTGCGCTGCTAATCCACCATCTGAAAAGTTTAATCTCACCACTCTGTTTCAGTCAAGAAATGACCATAGGCAGCGATTAGCAGAAGAAGCCGTCTTTCTAATTTCCGGATCGCTCATACAGGCCGATGAAGTATGGCTGTTGTGGCTGTTTCTGGCTGAGCAAGGACTCTCCCCATCAACGTGCAGGGTCCTTAAGCCTAGTTCATACTTTATGCCATCGTGGACTTTTGTGTGCACTTGTTCGTTCCTGAGACAATTGTATTTGGTGATGAGAATACTGATGACATTCCACCGGACCAGCAGAAGGCAGATGTCGTCTTATTGGGCTGAATGAAGCTTTGGTCTTTTTGCTCTTTCAATGATGTTTTATTTATACACACACATGTATATGAAACTTCCCTGACTGTTCCTGAAGGCCTTGAATGCGACCCTGTTACCAACACAACATTGTGCAGAGAGAAAATTCTACTACTTTGGTTATAGAAGTGTAACTGTAGACATGGTAACCTGACTTTAAACCGGAGCTCGTGGTTATTCACATATGTCCGGGCTGTTTCACGTGCCGCCTATCAGGCTGCTTGCACGTCAGTCACCAGCTGTTCTGCAGTCTCACGTGTCGCTGAGAAGCGATGGAAGGCCTCGGAGTGCAAGGCTGTGGGCCGTGGAGAAATGCCTGAAACCACAGGGATGGGATGTGGTGTAACGTAAACACCACGCTGTTCAGCCGCGCGTATGCGTTTGATGATTACGCGTTTATCTCTCAAAAGGAGGTGCGTGTCTTTCAGGGTCAATCGGTGAGATCATACAGCTTGTGAGGTTCCACGGTGAATAGTGTCACTTTGATGCTTCTGAAAGTGTATGAATCAGGAAGTGTGTGAGTCTGGAAGTGTGTAAATCTGGAAGTGTGTGAGTCTGGAAGTGTATGAGTCAGGAAGTGTGTGAGTCTGGAAGTGTGTGTAAGTCTGAAAGTGTATGAATCAGGAAGTGTGTGAGTCTGGAAGTGTGTGTAAGTCTGGAAGTGTGTGAGTCTGGAACCGCTGCCTAAGAAGAGGCGTAAACAAGCATGGATGCAACACTCCTTCCTAAAGTGTCTCTCCAGAAGCACTGGAAGCACCGCCTGGTCCATCAGATGACACTACCTTGACCTTCCGTTAGAGGCACGGGGAAAGCTCTCTGAGTTCTCCTGTCTTTTAGTGCTACATGGGCTGCTAACAGGTACATAACCAGTTCTTTATAATCAGTGGAATGAGACATCCGGCAGAGTATGTGACTGGATGGAAGCCTTGTTTGACCTCTCAAAGCATCATGCGAACCAATCTATTGACCTTGGAGAGAAGATTGGTAAACGAGGCGCAGCGATGTCCCTCGACACAGCACATCTATAGCATCATTTTAGCAGCGTCAAACATCTGTGCCCCGTTTCTGGTTCGTTAGCATGTCCATATCAGCGTTCCCCCACCAGCCCGGCCTACTGGGAAACATTTGACTCTCAATTCTTTAGGTGTCTGTGGATTGCAAGGGTGGCTCGGGGGGGGCACTGCGGCTTTCAGCATGCGAGCCCTGCATGCTGACCCAGCCCGTTTCCCTGGCAATAATGCGGCATCAACTGTTTTAATATACAGCCTGTCATACAAGAATAGCAATGAATTTGTATTCTATTTCCATGATGCTTGCAGGTGGATGTTTGGAAATGAGTAGATACGGGAAGCGCAATATTGTGAAATATATACATTTAAATTGTCAGAGCTGTATTCACACAGGATAGTGAATTTATCTGACACATACGTCAAGAAGATTGTCATTACCATTTAATGCTGTTCCTTCCAAATGCTGTTGGGTTCACTAAAGATGCACTCTGACTCCATTGGGTTATTATCCTTATGCCACAGCCAGGATGAAGAAAAATCAGCTCTCCCCCTGCAGGAGTACGCTGCCACTCCTGGCATCCTCTTTAAGCGTCTGACATGAGGCATAACAGCTGGAGGGGAAGTGGGGGGCCAGCCTTGCCAAGATACCTGTTAAATGTGTGGCATAATTGAGTGTCGTTGCAAAACGGCAGTCGGCATAATTGCCAGTTTCCAATTAACAGCAGCTCAGGCTTTCAAATGAAGTGCAAATGAATGCCGGAGTGAGGCAGTGTGCAATCAGCCAAGTTCACTCCAAAATCACATGGGACCTCAGAGCGTACAGATGTTCCCCTTCTTTCTGAAGGCAGTACGGGAAGAAGATTCTGAAAATGCCTCTGAAATGGGAGTGCGGGCAAAACACCAATGTGGACGAAAGGCAGAAAACTGACCTGGAGCCCACTGTAGTTTTATATTGTTTGACTTGGACTTTGTAAGAGATCTCAAACCCTAGCAACACTGGCAGAGGAGATGTGGCCATCCACATGTCATGTTTGATGGATATAAGTGGTGTTCCCTGTTTGGAGCACACGTCAGACTATGAGTCTCCTCTTGATTTTGTGAAGTCCATAATCTTCAGCCCCATCAGTGCAGCAGAGGGCTTTGATCAGTCAGAGCCCTAAAAGACGCTTACGGTCATTTGAAGGAGACACACGTGTGCATCATGCTGAGCGTCTGCTCTCGTTGGATTTATTCGTCTCTTTGCCCCAGACTCTGTACCTCACCCTGCCTTTGTTTTTCCCCACCGTGTATTTTATGAAGAGGCTTGGGGAAGTTTGAAATGTCTTTGCACAATCCTGGGAATACCTTGTTTGCATGGAAATTTGGAACCATCCTGTAGACACAAAGTCCCTTGAACGCCACACATAAATTAGAGACAATCTCTAGACTGGCACCTCATGGAAATGGAAGGAAATCACACACTATATGGAATCGCATACTCAGGATTTCTCAGCCATTTCCCTGGTATTTAAATAATTTGATGATGCACAAACATCTCCCCGCTTGGCATAGCACAGAGATGCTGTCTACATGCTCAGGTTTGCGACAGCCGGCACTTACAAGCACTGAGATGCGCCTGCCGTTATTCCCAGCGGAGTGTCACTAAGGTAACCAGCCTGCTTTGAGTGATAGGGCCCAATATCATGAGCTTCAGAGATGCCGAAGTCTCCCTGGATCTGTTGCCGGGTTCCTCTATCATGCTGTGGTCGGGGGTGCAGCATGGCTGTGTATAGTACGATTTGATTGGTCTCTTCCAAATAAGGCCTCCTCATCCTTTACAAAGCTGAGAATATATACTTTTAGACTGGCTTTGTGGCATGAATAGCAGAGTGTTTTTCATGATTGGGTCTGTGCAAGGGCTCTGGGCAGCCCTGCCTGTCAGATGGTATGATTTGCATGCCAAGCAGATGTCTCTGTTTAGACAGGGACTGCTGATCCAGGCGGATGTGTCCATCTAAATGAGGGATAGTCTGTAAATTGGGAGTGTGTATATGGAAAAGGGTAATAAAACAGAGGTGTCTGTTTATATGGGAGGCAGTAATCAAACAGTAATCGAAGGAATGACGTTCGTCAGAGAAATAAATGGCTCAGTGCCAACCATCACTATTTGGGAAGTACAAACTATATCAAGTGTGTGGAGCAAAAGCTATATGGCTAGTGGACCAGTGGATTTCATAGAATCATACCAGAAATTTGTCACCAAACGTGCAGCCTTGAATATGCAGACGTATGTAAACTGCATGAAAAGCAGGCATCTTTGTTTATAGACTTCAGAATTTGCCTCCACATGACCACACATGATCCATGAAGATAACATTGTAATACCAGATGTGATGAAGACGGCATCCACGTATCAGTCTGCTTCTTACTATGGAGAAACATAGATGATTGTAGCCTGTAGTCATGTCTTGCTCTTTTCTGCCAACTCTCTAGCAGACTGTCAGTGGTTTGAAAATGGCGTAACCCGACAGCGCATAACCCTCCTGCCCATGAAATCCCCCAGGCGTCTGCCCAGCCCCTAGGTGCACTCTCTCCTAGCAGGGTCGACACTCCCAGCACAATCACATCAGCATATGTCCCTTTGGAAACCAAATCAAATCTGCAGGTTTCATCTGACCGGGCTGCATTCTCCAGACGGCAAACACATATCAGTTTAGGACCAGTCTGCCATAACTACTACAGACACATCTAATTAGCAAATGTATTGAACAGACTTTTTTAATACTATACAGACACATCGTATGGGTGAAGATCTGGATCTAGACAAATTTTTAGACAAGTCACACAAAAACTGAAACAGCGCCTCACGGTGGTAGTAAAGAAAGCACAGCCTCAGAGACTTGATCTCATTGGCACGTTAACTCTAAAAGTATGTGTCACATGTTTCTCAACAGGAACTTTGTATGGGAACTGATTTCATTTTGGGACAAAACATACTAAAATTGTTGCAGTGTGACTTAGTGGTGGAACGCGCAAGGACAAACACAGACCTGGTGAACCTGATCGTACTGAAACAAGCCACACACATTTTTTTTTGGAGAGGTGGGGAGAGTGTGTAGGGGGGTTGTAGATTGTAGTAGCTGGAGAGGTGGCGTGGGTGGAGTAGGGATTAGAATGGGGGGGGTGACGGGTCCATCTAGGGAATATCCTGTCGTTTAAACAGCATCTAGTTCTGTCTGTGACACAGCAATGTGGAAGTATAGGTATGGCTGCCAATATAGTGTATTATGTAAATTGCTGTCTGAGCTCAGTACATTAAGGACTTCTGGAAATGTGCTGTGGTAATGTTCAGATGTCAGTGGTCTTATATATGGTTCTAACCTGAACTAAAACATTGTTGTATTTGTTGATATTAACTTTTTCACACTGTTTTTAAAGGTAACAGTGATATCGAGCGTCTTCAGATGGCTAATAAGAAAATCCCATTCAAATATACCCGGCCGGTTGAGGAATGGCTACAGGACAAAGGTAACCTTCCATTTCAGAGCCGTTTTATTCCTTATTTTGCTCTTAACTAAGTTGTATGTATGCAAAAAAAATGTTCCTTTACATATAAATGAATGTGTTCATTTCTGCTCTGACTGGTATCGTGACTGTCATTCCTTGTGACACTTGGAACCACGGCATGACACATTGATCCTTAAACTCAGTTGAAGAGACTTTAAAGACACAACCATTCTTTGTACAGGAACATGTATAGGCTAGTAGGTGGCTTTTAACTGTATAACTCGACCAGAACAGCTATGAACTCGGCAGAAAACTCCACTCCACATGCCTGCATCTCATCCATTAATTCTTTGTAACAGGACACCTTGGTAAGCGTTATTCCTTACTTCTGTGAGCGTGTGAGCTGGTTGAAATGTGTGTCTCTCATGGTCAATGTGTGACACACGAGAGCCCTGATTTTGCTTATACAACCCGTGACATGTCTATAATTCATAAATAAATCTGGCCAGCAGATAATATTTCATTTTCCACAGAATAGAAAAACAATGTAACGTTATCCCGCTAATAAGCGCTGGCATGTTTCACTGCCAGCTCCAGCTGGAGACGATGGAAAAAAGGTATTCAACCTTATCGAGGTACGAAAATAATACCATCTACTCTGTCTTTTTCGGTACTTCCGCATAACTTCCATGTCGGCACCAGTGCTTATGGTCGCGCAATCAGCAGATTGATCACTGCAAGCAGCTCCACAGCAGTGACTCCGAAAACCTGCAGTCGGAGTTCTGATAATCTTGCTCACACACGTGTGCTCACATACACACCAATTCTCACTCTCTCCAGGTGTTTCGCCTGACATTCGATGGTGTGGCCAGCTACTATATGAGGGGCATATTTGCAAGTCGCATTGGTGCACCTAGTTATAAAATTTAGTCGCACGGTCTCCAAAAATGGTCATGGAATACAACATAATGGTCACAGCCTGGAAGCCGGTGGAGCCGCACTTTCGAATTTTTAGGCACTACGCAACAAATAAAAATGACAACATGCACCCGTGAACCAGTTTCCAAGTTTGCCTGAGCATATGGTTTTGCTCCGGTCTATAAGACATACTCGTGTTAGACAGCCAATCACCAGCGATCTTACATATTTACACAAGTAAGCTGCATGCTTATTAGCTCACAAACCCTGAGATTCACTGTTTGGGTATCGAAATTGGGCACCAAAAAAAAAAAAATTTGATTCTCGACATGGTTGGAGCATCTTGGTACTGTAGGTATCACAAAGTACTGAAGTTCAGTACCCAGGCCTAGTCCTGCTACTCTCAGTTTGCGAGAGGGACTACAGTACCTTGATTTAAAAGAGTACATTAATTGCTCAGTGAGAAACTATCAAGTCCCTTTAACGATCCATATCACACTGAATGCCAAGTGCCCTTAGTGATGCTAAATGCATGTATCTTTCTGCCATTTTCACGTCATGCCAGTACGAGTTGTTCTCCCAGGGGAAGCTATCCTGACCCATAGAATGCAGTTTGTGAAAGCTTGTGAGATGCGTTATGTAAGCCCCACTGTGTTGGACTCTGCATTGTGGTCTGTGCAATAACCAAAAGATCATGTTTCCTTTCAGACCCGCAGGTACTGTTGTCTTTTTTCGCTTTTGATCTGTGCTGCTTCGGAACACACCATAAAGTGATATTCCATTTACCTGCCATCTTTAATGGGGGAGAGAGACCACACCACTGTCTGAGTCTCTGCCCAATGCTGCCACTCGCCTCTGCTTCCCCCTGCAGGCCGCCAGTTAACAATCTTCAACACCCAGGCCACCATCACTGTAGGAGGAAGCGACCGCGGGAGGCCGTTTCAAGGTCAACTCTCTGGTCTCTACTACAACGGGTTGAAGGTGCTGACCATGGCAGCAGAAGGCAACCCCAACATCCGGACCAATGGCAGCGTGCGCCTAGTGGGCGAGGTGCCCTCGGTCCCAGGCTCCGGCACGACCACCTCTATTCCACACGAGATGTCCACTACCTTCATCGAGACCACCACCACCATGTCCACCACCACCACACGCAAACACAGGTCCTCCCCCACCATCCAGGTACGCGAAGAACAAAGTTCACTAAAGGTCCCTGGTGTGGCTAGCTGCGGGGGTCAGGTCCAGGCAGAGCTACAGAGCTGCGTTTAAAGTGCTCAGCTAGCACATATTTGCATTCTCATTTGTTTAAGGTCAGACTCTTGCCTCTGGCTCAAAGGGCGAGTCGATCCCATTTAAGATTTAGCTCACCCAACTCACTCGATTCTTGTGCTATGCTGAACTCCCCGTGTGACACGTGCTGCATGTCATCTTATTGGCTGTTTTTTATGCCCCAGTAGTAACAGTCCTGAAGTTATGTCTCCAGTTTAAGAGCCATAGGGACCTGCCTGACACCAAGGAAACTTGCATCTTCACGCCTATGCAGAACTCGACGACGGCCAGAAACCCGAGGGCAGGACATTGCAGAAGCAGTGGGCTCAATTGTCTCGAAATAACGAGCCCGTCTCTAACCTGAGATTTACCTTAACGGTCACTTAGTCCATTGGGTTTAGTCGTCTGTCTCAGAATTGAAAGGGAGAGGAAGTTGGATGGTGACTCTCATGGGTTTATCTAGGAGGCCAGGATAAGGAGAATGGCTCCCGGTGAGAAGACATCATTAAACTGAAAGGCGGGGCAGCAGGAGGTGGGGGCTGGGCATGTGTCTCTGCTTGGTATATAAGGGTACTCACCATATAAGGGTACTCGCCATATAAGGGTACTCACATTTGGGGATGAGTTTACCTGTACATTGTTTGCATGGTTTGTTTATTCTGTGGTTGGACCTCTAGCCTGTAGCTCTTCAATGAAGAAAGGTGGTTTTGGACAAATCACTTGTCTCTCACATGGCACAGGTCATCCCAAGGGGGGGAGGGGGGACAGACTGCCTGTCACAGGGATGTATTCTTTTGGCATGAATTAGAAACCTTCCCTTCAATGATGAAAGATGAGGACTATAATATTAAGACAAGGATGTTGAAGGCGAATCGAGCGTGTCATTGATATGGGGGTAATGTGGTTATAGCATAAGAAACGTCCTCTGGTACATGCCATTTTCTACGTCCCGTGGGGATTATCTGCTCTGCAATATCATTTCTATCTTGGGATCTTCAGTTACATCAGAGGTGTCGTTGCTAATTTGTTTCTGGTTATTTTTTCATCTTGATTTTAAACCATTCTGCTGATATCGTTCTTTTTTATTGGTTGGTTTTTCTTTGAAGCATTCAGACTAAGTAATTTATCTATCGTTCTGACAAAGAAAAGCAGTAGGATGATGTACATGTGGAAAGAAAAGTAAAACTTTGATTGTACGAGATATCAGTTTGCTGCTTGATGGTCGATGCTCCTTTGATTGTAACAAAATGCCTGCATTTCCATATTAGTCTCAGCATCAACACTGGTTCATAAAAGAAATCTTACCATAGTAAAGCTGAGTTTGATTTGCATCCTTAGCAGTCAGTCAAACTCGCTCGACAGTAATTGATTTTCACTTTGCTCAGTTTCCTTACGTAGCTTTCGTAAACAGTGATCGAGATGATTATTTCACCATGATAATTACGTGTCAACCTTTTGGGGTTCGTAACGGCCATCGTATCAATACACGGTATACATCCACTATACCATAGCAGGCACATTTTATGATCAATGTTTTTTATGAGTTGTAGGGTCAAAATGATACTAATAGTAAGTGTGATCATCTGTAACAGCAGCATCATAAACTATACATACATACATATACACACACATATAAATACACTATATATATGGACCAAATGTCCCCCACAATGTAATAAAAACCTGTTTTTCATGATCTGTGAATGCAACAAAAAAGTTAAATTGTCAAAAGTCTCGTGATTTGTTTGTTTAGTTAGGGATAAAGTTAGGGCTGGGTAGGAGTTAAGGTCATCATGTTGTGTTTACAGTTTTCCCCATAAAAATTTAGAGATTTCCCACAAAGATATAATTTCAAACCTGTGTGTGTGCGTGTGTATGTGTGCGTGTATGGATGTATATCTGCAGTATCTTTTGGCACAGGGGACAGATGCTGCCACCAAGGATTAAGTATCCTTGTGGCATAATGCTTGTGAATGTGTATTCCATGGTCTTCCTTAGCATCCTTTGTTATGGGTTACAGAATATTTGATGTATGGCAGTAGGTGATTATTTGATTATTTATGGCATCCTCCCTCCTGATGCATGACAGTCGATGTGATGTGTCTTTATGAGACCTGTCAGGAGGCTTTGAACCTCCTGACCTCATCATCTCCAAAAATAATTCAGAAAGGGGGGGGTAATGTTTGGCATCGTCAAAGACTTGGGCTTTGACCCCAATCGTCATTCTCTTTACCAGACAACCTCTGGGAGTCAAAGTATATCTGTAATGTCACAAGCATTTTGAAAGAATAAGCTCTCTGGGAATCCCCATACAGTCACTGGAGTACAATGAAAAAGACATTCTCAGTGATGACCTAATAGGTCAGGATTGTCCATTGGTTGAGATGCACATGAACCAAGCATCTTGAGATGATCTATAAGGAAGCAGAGTCTCTGGGTTTTTTTTGCACATGCAACCACGTCTGAATGTTTTCTGAGAATAAATACACAGACGTGACCTCCACTGTCCTTGGAGTTTAGGCTGGCTTACATCCTGGAGGCAAAAATGAAGGCTCATAACTCCTCAGGTGCTGACAAGGAGCCAAGTATTCATCACCACTGGATCACAGCTGAAGTCATGTAAACGATGGTGTGATGTGCTGTGTAGCATCTCTGAATAAACTGTTGACGCATCTCTATACATCCCCACAGCCCCATTCGGTTTGCGGCATTGGCCAGAATTCCACGTCTATCAGAATCACCACGTGTGACAACAAATCACTATCATCTATGGTTTCCCGTTGATTATTGTGCTTGTTTGTGCTTTCTCCTACTGATTGGATGGCACCTTTCGAGCAAGCCTTGTTTTGAGTATGACTGATACATCTGCTTAGCCCATCTCATACTGCTGCGTTGTTCAGGAATGCTCAGTATTACTCTTTACTCCATCTTTACTCACCGCCCCCGATAGTCCGCACAGTGTTGACTGTTCTCTCTGTGATCCCTCACATTGGAATGTAATATTTGAGGCGCTCTGGCTTTTCTCTCTGAAATATTTTGCATTGCCCAACAAGTCCATCTTTATCTGTGCTACTCTTGTTATGTCAGTTTGTTTTTTTTATTTCTCCAAAGTATATTCCAGCTGCCAGTGAAGGAACTGAAAGCCTGGTTGCTTCTTTTGAATACTTTTCATGTAACTTCTGCCAAAACTGTTGAATTGCCAGAATGATTTTCATGTCTGGTGCAAAATTTGTATAGGTATGTGATATAACTTGTTTAAACATGTTACTTGGTGGTGCTTTATGTTGGTTGGTTGTGTTTTAGTCATTGGATCAGATAGACAAACTGGGTCTTGGTAGTCTCTTGGGGAAGAGAATGTGTAGTCAGCAGGGCTCTGTGGTAGCTGCTCCAGGCTAATGCATACACATTCATTTTTTGTTATCTCAGGATGTCAGAAAAAGCCTGAGCCTCACAGTATTTTATGAACTTTTATTTGTGACCAGTAGGAAGTTTTGATTTTGACAAGACACCTCTGTCTCGGCGCCCACATTTAGGGCTGACTCTGCGAAAGTTGAGCCTACACGGGTAGCAAGAGCTGACAGGGAGACATCATAGTTGATGGTACCTGAGGGCATTTGTACTCTTGTTTTGAGTGTTTTTTTAGCAGTGGTCCTGGGTTCCGGTTTTAGATTAGTCATCAGCATATGAATAAAAAGAAATAATGAGCTGCCAATATAAAATGCCTGATTTTCAGTCTTAATTATTCGATCGGTGGCCTTTAATTTGACCAAATATCACTTTTAAGGATGACGTATAAGTAGGGATGCTCTGATCCATCAGCCACCGATTATTATTTGCTGATATTCATTCTAAATAGTTCGATTGGAGCTCTCCATTAGTCAATCAGATGAGCCAATCGGATGACATAATATGTGAGAAACATCTGTGCATGTCCAAATGGCTTCACCAGTCTCACAGTTCTACAAGGTGTCCAAATGTATCAGTTCTCTCAGGTGCAATATTTGAAACAGCTAGTGTCCAATGTCTTTAGAAGTGAATTTGCAGGACATCTTCTAAAATCTTTATGGCAAATAAATGGTCGTGGTCCTGTGTGTGCCAAGAATGGGTTGATGCCATTTTTCGCATGTCGCATTCCTTTGGACAATTCAGGGTCTTTTTGGTGGGGTCGATCATCAGGCTGTCACTGAGTAGCCTAATTATGATGTCTAGCTAATTCTAACGTGGTGGTAATGTTTTGTGATGAAACAGATATGTCCTCTGGTATTGCTTTTATCAAAGTTGAGATTGTGGGTAGGACGATTCCAAGGGCCCCTGAGTGACAGGGGTCCTTAGAATATGGAAAATAACCATTCTCCCGTTCTCCTGGCAACCACCAAACCCAGACTTGTCCATCGGACTGCCAGACAGAGAAGTGTGATTCATCACTCCAGAGAACACGTCTCCACTGCTCTAGAGTCCAGTGGCAGTGTGCTTTACACCACTGCATCTGACACTTTGCATTGCACTTAGTGATGTAAGGCTTGGATGCAGCTGCTCGGCCACAGTAACTCATTCCATGAAGTTCTCTACGCACTGTTCTTGAGCTAATCTGATGGCCACACAAAGTTTGGGGGTCTGTAGCTATGGACTCTGCAGACAGTTGGCGACTTCTGCACACCGTGCGCCTCAGCACGCGTTGCCCCTGCTCTGTGATTTTACCTGGCCTACCACATTGTGGCTGAGTTGCTGTTGTTCCCAATTGCTTCCACTTTGTTATAATACCACTAACAGTTGACCGTGGAATATTTAATGATGAGGAAATTTCACAAATGGAATTATTGCACAGATGGCATCCTATCACATTACCACACTCGAATTCACTGAGCTCCTGAGAGCGACCCATTCTTTTGAAAATGTAGAAGCAGTCTGCATGTTGAGGTGCTTGATTTTATACACCTGTGGCTATGGAAGTGATTAGAACACCTGAATTCAATGATATGGTGGGGTGTCCCAATACTTTTGCCAATATAGTGAATATATGAGAATGCCTGATGTGTGGATGCATTCTCTTTTTAAGCCAGTCCAAGTGTGTGTGTGTGTGTGTGTGCAGTTGGTGTGTTGGTCTTTATTGGGCAGCAACAGGCATAGGTGTGTCTTCACTTGCCTGGTTCTGGTTGTGCTGGTTTAATGAGTTGGAAGTAATGGTCTTCCGAGGGAAATGTTTGTGGTTCCTATATTGCTGTTTGTATATGTCTAAATGTACTCTGCTCAAAAAATGAAAGGAACACTTTTTAATCAGAGTATAGCATCAAGACAATTAAACTTCTTGGATATTGATCTTGTCAGTTAAGTAGCAGAGGGGGTTGTTATTCAGTTTCAACTGCTTTGGTGTTAAAGATATTAACAACAGGTGCACTAGAGGGGCAAATATGAGACGACCCCCATAACAGGGATGGTTTAACAGGTGGGGGCCACTGGCATTTTCCCTCATCATCTTTTCTGACTGTCTTTTCACTAGTTTTGCATTTGACTATGGTCAATGTCACTACTGGTAGCATGAGCCCATACCTGGACCCTACAGAGGTTGCACAGGTAGCCCAAATCCTCCAGGATGGCATATCAATACATGCCTTTATAATGGCAATACGTGCCGTTGCCAGAATGTTTGCTCCCAGCACAGGGACAACTGAGGAAGTGTGTACAGATTTGGTATGACACCCAAAAGTAGCATATCACCTAGACCCAGTAGCCACCACACCCAACAAGCGCACCAGCACAACATCACCACCTCCACAATTAAACCTACACTAGTGAACACCAAAAATCACCAGACACAGACAGGAACTTACAGCTAGACAAGCTTCCCCAAAGCAGCCAGGTCTTCAAGAGCCCGGACCACACACAGGCTGCCAAGACCACGCAAGGCACCACCTTTGATCAAGGCAACTACAGTAATCCCTCACTTATCGCGGGAGATATGTTCCAAGGCCGACCGCGATAACTGAATTTCCACGAAGTAGGGACGCCATATTTATTTAATTATTTAACGTGTATTT
>JABFEB020000026.1:12614444-12628410 GCA_019775895.2 Stomatorhinus ivindoensis
GCTATAACGCACATAGTCACTAAACTTGTGTTGTTCTTAGACTAGGAAATACTACTACTACTGTATATTTAAAAACCTGCGAAGTCGTGAATCCGCGATAAGTGAACCGCGAAGTAGCGAGGGATCACTGTACACAGTTATCATCTGCTGACCAACCCTGAAGTCCAGCAGAAATCACCCAAACAAGTACACCACAGACAAAAGTTGCTTCACTGACCGTGCCTACACACATGTACCTAAAGAAGATCCAGCACACAGAGGTCAGACAGATTCCACATCAATACAGCTTCAATCACAAAAGACCTTCCACCTCTCACACCGTCATACTCTTCCTTACACACAGCCATACCTCTCACGTACTGATATTCTTACACCAAGACACCCCTTGGACACCATATTAAACTTTCCATCACACACTGTATTACATGCACCATCAAACTCTCCTTCACACAATGTCACGCTTGTCAGAGTTATCACACATAGACATACTCTCTTAGACAGCCACATTATGGCATGCCTGACAAGTATGGCTGTGTCACGGACATTGTAACAGACTGTCTGACAAATATGACAGGTTTTAGTCTACGTGGCCCTCACGTTTCCTCTATCAAACTATACTTTCCACTGTCATTTTCTGGGAGCTGGAACAGCAGTATCTTTTACACTGCCTCATTTACCAGACACAGTTTCTTAGGAAAACTCATACAAACATGCCAAGATGCAGACAGAGATTCACAAAAGCCCACCCTAAATCAAGCACTAACCCTTTACCTGGCTGCAACCCTCTTCCTCTTCCCTTGCCCCTTGTCTAATCCCAACATAGGAGGCATCTAGAGGGCTTAGACTGTAGCAAGAACGCTCACTCGTACACTTACCGACTTATCTGCATGACATTCCCCTCGCTTCCTCTATTACAATTTTGGATCAAGAGATAATCACCACTGTCATCACTATCAAAGTATAGTGCTATTTGCCATGTGACATGTAGGTGACTGGATTGTTTCTTTTATTCATAATGGGCAAATGCATTTTCTAAGCTGGAAAGCCTTGGGAGTTTGTTACAGCCATACTTGCCAAGTCATCACTGTGGGCTGTTTGCCACAAGGACGATGGTCTAACCAGCACAGCCGTCCGTCTTCCTGGGGGCACACCGAAACGGGATCATTTATCTCAACGGTCACAAGAGGAAAGCGGACCAGCTAATAAGGGACGGCGATACACGGCAGGTTTCAATTATATATTCTCATCTCCAGGTTCAGCACAGTAGAGAGGAAACCACAGGGATGGATAAGGGGTGAGCAAACTAAAAAGCAAAGCAAATTATGACTCACAGTATGGGGCAGATGACTACCAACAGCACCTTCCTTTGAAGCACGATCACAGTAACTGTATCTTAAACAAATCCTTCCCTTTGACATTGGCTTGGGATGACCAGAGACTGACATCCTAACCACCTTCTCATACCCGTGCCCAAGACAAAGGTAGACCACTGTGTGAAAAGCCCTCAGGAAGGAGAACGCAAAAGCAGAAGGTGGTTCCTCTCATTGTGCTGTCTGTACCTCATCATGATGGTTGACCTAGATGCAAGTCTTTTGGCTGTCTCCCCTCTCCATGTTCCACAGCACCAGGCCTGGCTCCACACTTATTTTACCCTCCTCCTTCTGTGGGGTCAAACGATATTGACTGGAAGAGGTGCTGCCCCAGGGCTTGTCCCTACGATCAAACATTTCCTCTCTTTCTGTCAGACATCAGACGACATTGTATCATCGGCCGAGTGCTCCAGCGACGACGAAGACCTGGAGGAGTGTGACTCAGGACACGCAGGTGGGCTAGGTCAGTTTCCCGTCCGTTTCACCTACTACAGAGGAACCGCGCCGACGGCATCGGCCCTCATGGAAAGAGTGTAACCGACTCACTCACCGACTGAATCTCAAAACTAAAATACAAAATTAATGAACAGACATGACATTGGGTTTCGAGGCAGTCTAAACAATGAGCTACACTCAACCATGGGGTTTTGAAGCGGTCAACATGGCCGCGGACCGATACCGATTTTGTCCTCTGGACCTTTTAGCCACAAGAGCTAAATCGGCGTCGCCGCATGCTGTGTTCTCCGCACGGATGCTACAAAATGTATCGCGCTGCTCGGACTATGACGCGATACATTTTGACACGACAGATATCGTACTTTCCCTTCCCCTTTTTACAAAGCGCTTCCGGCACAGTAATACACAGGGTAACGGCACTTCTCAAACTCCATTCTCCTTCCCCTATGTTTAGCTTCGGCTTGTAAACAAACATCGTAAAAGCACAGATATCATCGAATTTCTGTGTATGGTGTCTCCCCTTTCATTCCTTACCTTTTTTCCCTTTCGAGAGAAACTTTCCTCTCGCTGTCAGTCCAGTGTTTCCGGGCAAAATATGCAAAACATCACCTGCAGAACAAGAAAATCAAAGTTTGGTGTATCATCAGCCCGTAACTGCTTTTGAGAGGACTTGGGTACAACACAAACTACAAGGACAGGGGGTAGGGGGGCATCAATTTCAATAGCAGAGATGAACAAGAGAACCCAGTCAAAAACCATAAAGGGGGCTCATCTTGTCTGGGTCTCACTTGTATGTCCTGTGGCCTTGCAAATGCAAATGGCTCAGAAAGTCAGTCCAGTCTCACGAGCAACCCCAGGTTTAGCCCAAGTACTCTCAAAAAAAAAAGAAAAAGACATTACCCTCTGGTAGCCCCCAAGTTTTTGTATATATATATATATTTATATATATTATATATATACACAGACATATGGGATCGATCGATCATCCGAGTGGTCGCATTTACACAGAAATTCACACCGCCACATTCTAACCCCACACCATTTGACGGTGAAGGCTGCATGATATTGTTTCTATGTCTGTTTGCTCAAAACACGCTTGCCTGTCTCACTCGTTTCCCTTTGGTTTATTTTAGTCCTTCTTTTAACACTCTTCACGTTTCGCCTCATTTTGCACCGCATGAATTTCTGGTGGCTGAAAATATTCTGCGCCTCTGCTTTTTTTTTAATAGTCTCTGTGCTGTGAATGTTTCCAATTTGACAAGCAAAGGCAACAAAATCTTTTATTGCCATCAAACCCTTTCTGACCACTTCTATTCCAACATAGGAAAGTTATGTGTTAAAGAATGATTTTGAACCTTGCCCCCCCCCCCCTCACCTCAAAACCTTTAATACAGATGGCATAAAAAGAATTTTCGTGCCACACAATGTTCCGCTTTCCTCACCATTCATTTCTCATTGCACTATCCAGCAGAAGCCAATTAACCCCTTTGGTGCATGTGCTACGCCTGGCACCACAGGAATGTCTGTCCATCACAGAGTCTTAGTCTGTTTGTTACTTGTTGGATCTCCTGCTCCCCTCGTTTCACCAGCCACTCGGAATTCCAGGGGACGGCCGGTGCCGGCATCAGGGTGTATGCGGTATCCTCACCCTTTTACCAATTAAAAATTGATTCTCGTTCTTCTGGAACAAGAGCTACAAGTGCAGAGCAGGGGGTCACCTAACAGCCACAGGCTTCCATCTGGGTGACGCCTCATTTGAAGAGTAGAGGAACCAAGAGAGAACTGAAGAAAATGCAAAATCGGAGGCTGTACCTTTTACTGAGTTTTAAATTTTACCCAGTCTAGCATAGGCCCAACCTGAGAACAGATTAAGGAAGCAGTAGCACAGCATCCAGTTCTGCGGCACTCTCCTAAGATTCCTCTGGCTTCTCCCCATGGCACTCGAGCAAAGGCCACAGGAACAGAGACGACAGCCTGGGCTACAGAAAGAATTAGCCTGAGCTAACGTCACACGCGGCCTCTGGTCAGGCCACCGCTCTGACCTCTGTGACCCCTGCATGCTTTACCTTCTGCTTTCCCTAAACGCAACTTACTCGAAGCGTCAGCGCGTCGCGCCACTAAACGATCCGCTTCCAGCCAGTTTCCCTGACTCACGTCCAGGCTGCACGCCCTACATGTGTTTCAAAGCTACTAACCAGACAGACAGACGCATGACCGAGGTGATGATCAGCCAGACCGTCCCTCTCGACTGCGCCTGTTTCAGTCTGTGCATCCGGTCGTTCGTCTATGACAGTGTGTGAACCTTTATAGCGCTTTACTTCTTCATTTGGCACCTTCTAAATTGATGTCTAAATGACATATTTACTATTTATTATCATCATTGTCATTCTAATGAGTTTCTGTTTTCTGGAACTGCTTTGGGCATGGTCACGTGGGCTCAGTATCAGCTACGTTCAACATAAGGAATATAAAGAGACTAAAAAGGAATTGGTGGGGTGGGGGTGGGGGTGTGGGTGGAGGTGGGGGGTGAGTGACTGACGAGATAAAACTTCAAAGAGCCCACAAATGGCCAGCACAGAAAGCGGTTCCAGACATGAGTTAAGCTTTAGACTTTTTAGATTTTATTCTGAGAGATAGACAGAGCTGATTGAGCGACGACGGCCTGAGAAGTTGCAGTTTAGGGTCGGTGAGCCGTCAGTGTTAGATTTGTGTCTTCTCTCCTCGATGGGCATGTATATGCTCATTGTCTGTATATCCCCATCCCTTCCTTACAGCTAAAAGCTCTAATGCCGCCCGAGCGCCTCGTACCGCCTTTACATGGACATGGCAACTGACTTACACATTCAGCCCCCTCATCCTCATCTCCTATGTAGTCTGTTCATAGGTCCGACTCTCCTCACAGCTGTTGGGAAAATGTACAGCCATGCATTCATTCGAGACAAACACGAGCGAGTCAGTCCACTAAGCAAAAACTTTACTATTATCGCAATCGATAAAAAAAAAACAAAAAACTATGTAGATATCTATCAAACAAGCAAAATGTTCTAGATGATGTACAGTTTTTTGTAAAAGATATTTATCAGAGAAAGAAGGCACAAGATGACAGAATATGGGTCACACTATTTTTCACGTCACGTGGTACGGATGTATGTGTCGTCGCCTCCCCGTACCATGTATCCAATGACGATGACAACGACGACTCGGTTTCGCGGCGCTCTGTCTAAACTGAACTGCACTTGTTCACGAGCGTTCTCACACAACTTTCTTTTGTAAATTTTCTTTCTTCATGCCAAAATCATGCGGGCAATTTGTTGATGTAAGTTGACCGAAAAACTACCTGGTATGCTCCCTTGCCTCCGCTACCTTTTTTGTTAGCTATTCCAAGTTTACTTTTTCAGTTTTGTTTTTTTTTGCTTGTTTTGCTTTAATTTTGAACCTTCTTACAAAACCTTATTATTTTTTATACTCTTGCCTTCTTTACTTTGCGAATGCCCATTTTCTATAACGTAAATGCCTGCTTCGTCTGTGTTTATCGTTCTTTTCTTTTATTGAGTGTATTTTTATTTATCGCCATTTACTGCCCTCTGCGATGATTCAAATTACTGATTTATTCATATGAGGCAAGCCCTCCTTCACATGTCTCAGTGGGCAGTAAGCAAAGATGGCAACTAGCCCTTGGATACTATTTATTTATTTCCCTATCTGTTCGTCAGCTTATCTGCCATTTGAGTTGCCGTATGTATGCAACGTGTGACATCTCTGGTTTCTCTTCACCTCGCACCCTAACGACACCTTCTCATCTCTTTTGTTCCCAGGAGGAGAGTTGTTAGTAATCCCCATAATCGAGCCCTTAGACGCCGGTCCCCTAGCTAGCCGTGCACCTTCCATCCCCCTCCCCCTCACCGTTACTGAGAGCTCCAAAGCGTCCACCGAGGCGGGCTTACCTCGCGTGCCGGACCAAGGCGCCGACGATTACCGCGATGGCTCGGTGATATCTGGGTATGGCTCAGGGCGAGCGCTCGACTCTAACCTGCCCCCTACCGATGATGATGATGATGGTGACGATGAAGATTTTTACACCGCCTTCTCCTTGGTAACAGATAAGACCTTGTCTACGTCGGCCTTCGAAGGGGGCTTCAAAGCTCATGCGCCTAAGCGGGAATCCAAGGACTTTAGACCTAACAAAGCCGCCGGGTCCGGTAGGACTACTGTTACCACGGCCCCCAAAGCCCCTGCGGGCAAAATGAATAACCCAGAGCTAAAAGCCCAGCCAGACCTAGTGTTACCGGCACCTCCCCTGCCCACTTCCCGCCAGCTAGACAGCACAAAGCCGAAGAAGCGCCTAATAACCTCCCCCGTGTTCCGTGATGTACCCACAGCAAACCCCACGGAGCCGGGCACCAAGCGCGTTCCGGGGGCTTCCGAGGTGGTCCGCCAATCTAGCAGCACCACGGGAATGGTCGTCGGAATAGTTGCCGCAGCTGCTCTGTGCATCCTCATTCTCCTGTATGCCATGTATAAGTACAGGAACAGGGACGAGGGATCGTACCAAGTGGATGAAAGCAGGAACTACATCACCAACTCGGCACAGAGCAATGGTGCTGCTCTCAAGGAAAAGCAGCAAAGTGGAAAACTCAGTAGCAAGAAACAAAAAAACAAAGACAAAGAATATTACGTCTGAGAGAAAAAACACGCCAAGCGACTTACGTGAAGGACCTAAAGGAGTCTGCAAACTCGCCCTGTAACATAAAGCACCCTTCCTTACCCACTTACTTAAACTACCGCCAGCGTACTGAAAAAGCCGATAGCTACCTTAGGCATCGTCAATATCTTTCATTGGGCCCGAGACGCAACCCGCCAATTGGCTTAGATTACTTTATGGTTCCATGATTCGAGTGATTATTAGAGGTACGTCATCCTTGCTGTAAACCTCATTTGTTGTAACCCTGTACAAAGAAACAAGCGATGCAAAAAAAATAATTAACTTTGGCTGTTTCGAGCATGTATGAGACGTGTAGCGCCGGTAATTTCAAAGTGTGGGTCAGGAAAACAAAAAACTTAAACAATCATTGTAGAAGAAGAAGAAAAAATGACTTTTGCCATAACAAAAGATGACTAATTTGTATAGTTTCTACATTACTATAAAGTGTGGTGTCTCATCATTTTTGCCACGAGCAAAAATATATCTATCTATCTATATATACACACAGACATATTTAATGAGAGCAAAGGATATATAGAGATATATAGACAAGATCGTCTAGGCTCAGACTGTACGTAACTGGACACAACGTACGACCGGTACGGTGCCCGATCACTCAAGCGTGCCACATGCCATCCGCGTCGCTACACGAAACTACCGGGCCAAACAGAAACAACGGAGAAAACAAAAGGTAGATTCCTTTTTCCGGGCGGGGCCATTCATGCCTCCGTTCCCCCCCCTGTCTCACTGCAACGGGAACGACGTCCGTGCCTACTGGAGGACCGTGATGACAGGCAGACGGGATGTTTCGGCGAATCAATCTCATGTGAAAAGTGTGAATTTTATCTGGTGTCACAGTCGACTGTGTCAAACAACAAATTTGTTTACATATTTTATTACATACTAGCTGTTGTACTTTGTAGGTAGATATTGTACATAACATTTGAGTTGTAATTTTTTTAGTAATTTTATTGTACAGACGACTGATCGTTCCGTTTATCGGTGTATTTCATGAAGAAAAGACAATATCTATCTACGACTTATCTGATACAAAGAGACTTTGAAGCCAAGAAGAAAAAATAATATTACAGATAATAAAGACACATATTTTATAATGAAAGGAGAAAATAAATCATTATTGTTAGGGATAGAAAATTATTCTTTCTTTCTCGCTGATGTTTCTAAGTCGCATGAATATTTGACTACTGAAAGCTGTCCGACGAATACAAAATGCCCTTAATTGTATCAAAGCTTCCTTGTTACTTTTAACAATGTATTTTTCTTTTCAAAAAATAAAAATTCCACACTACTTTAAAGAGCGAGTATTACGGATGCCACGGTGCACTCTGGGAATGCCGCTCCTATCGGCCTTTCTCCGTTATTCCGTGTACCGCTCGGCCTCTCAGTCTTCTCCCTATAGCGTTTTTTCCCATCTGTTTTCCTACCAAATGATGCGTGCACACTGCAAATGCTCTCTTTTGTTTTTAAACTGAATTCAAATCCATGTATATTTATTTTTGACTATTTTACTTCTTCTGAGCCCAGCATCTATTCAAAAATAAAAAGTTTTAACATCAGTGCATAAAATCCCCTAGTCTCTGTGCGTGCACGCGCACACACACACATGCACCCACACACGCGGATGATACACTCCACCAGTAACCACTGGTTTTTGGCCTCATTTCACAAAAATAAATTGAGGTGCGTGGTGTGGCTGCCTTTTGTGTTTACCATGTCGCAGACCAACCTCCACGGTCTGACTGCTATTGGTTTACATTCTCTGATAATTAATTTACAACAATATTCCCAGAAAAAAACATGTTTAACACAAAAAGTCCGTCTCAGCTCCAGTCACACAATCGAGACGCCCCCACAGTCCCAAAATACAGTACAGTGCACTGGAGTCAGTTAGTTTCCTCCTGTTTCACAATAATTTTAGCTGGCTGCGATCTTGGCCTGCTTTTGTCATCTATTTTAATAAACAATACCCGAGGAAATCAAATGACTCACATGCAAAAAAAAATGGTCTTAATGCCACCTCCTCACTGTTTACAATAGGCCAGAATGTGACTATGAATGAGGACAATTATGCACTTGGAACTTTCAATATGTAAACGTTCGCTAAAAGATTACAATGGAGAAATACGTTAAATGTGTGTGCATATAGACTGCAGAAAGGCCTATTTTCTTTTTCATGATAATTTTTAAAAAGGCAATAAAGGGATAAAAATGTAACTGGCCATCTGCAATAGGAGACTGGCTGAATGATATTGACCAATAAGCATTAATCTGATTAAAATGACAACACAGGATAGGCCATCATTGATGTTTCCATACTGCCAGTGGTCATTGATGCTCATACCTGTTCATTAACCTTAAGGCTGGCTACCCTGCTGGACTACCAAACAGATTTATCTATAACTAGGATGAATAATGCTGCTAAAGCTGTTGACTAAACTGCTCAAAAAATCAGAACTGAGCTATACGTGAGTCAATATTTACTTACAGGTCATATTAAAATCAAAGAGAGCAGAAACTGGGTTATTAGAAGAAATATCCCCCCTATATGCACTGTGCTAAACACACTCAATACTGAAAATTGAATATTACGGGTACGGTCTATACAAGCATGTGCTGTGCAGAAAAGAAAATGAAGCCAGCCTTGCATGATGCATTGGGGAACAATGAGGCTCCAAGCTTAATGGAGGCTTGACAATTACCCTTTGCTATAGACACACCTCTTCTGAATAAATATACACAAGGTCCTTTGGTCGAGGAAAGTTTACCACAGCGAATGACTGCCGCTCACATTAATACCCATCAGTGACACTGGCTTCTACAGACTTTGCCTTGCACATGGTGCCCTACCCATCTCACCGTCACTGGACGCCTACGTTTCCATTCAGATTCATCTATTTATGGTCATTCTTGATTTTCACTTTAACGTCATTCCCCATTCATTTTCATTTTGCGTGCCAGATATAAATATACACATAATTGCACATAATTGCAAAAAAAACACGGACCCTAAACGGAAATAGGACATTTTGAAACCTTTTCATACAAGCAGTATCTGATAGCGATAAAGGCGTCCATCAGATGTTACCTGAAACGGGATCTATTTCACGTTACTCCACTGCACGGCAGCATGAAAATAAAGTGGGGGCAACCAGACCTCGTTCATATCGACTGGAATGACAGGATCCCTCGAAATGTTGCAGCCGACGTGTCTTATTCTGGTACTGCAGAAAGTTCTGTGACAGACACTATTTAATGACTGTGAGTGATACTTCCACAGTCTCCGGCTGGTCTAAAAAGCCCGAAATAGATGAGCCTTATACGCAGACTTATATGCACAAGATGAGATAGCCCCCACCAATGTAAAAAGCCTGTGCACTAAATAATATGGCCTAATCCAGTTTAACTGAGATTAGGTTATACTTTGCCACAAAGCAGAGATGGGATTAATTCTGAGTTCACGCCATGAGAGGAGGAGAGATCTGTTGGGATGAAGGCAAGCAATGGCTCTGGTAAAGGCAGAGCACAGTAGCTTATTACAGGGGTGGCTGAGTTATTGACCCACAGTGACAAGGAGCAGTCAAAAGAGGGTCAGATGAGCTCATTAAAATTCTACCGATGGCAGAAAAGTCAATAATCCCTCCACAAGCGACAGATGAGTTTAGCTACTCGGGAACATTCATCACAGCTGCATTTACTTTCTTTGTATATTTGTTGGGTCTTCTTGGCGGGAAGCTGCCCACATGGTCACGCTCCGTGCCTGATATTCACTCCACGTTTCACATGGTTTGAGAGGGAACTCTGTTTAACATACTAAATCTCTAAAGACATACGGCTCACTTTAGGTTTCAGACACTGATGTTCTAGGAGCCACCGTACGTCTTTACTAAAATTAGTTTTGACTACAAAATCCTGTTGAAAGTAATTCCATTAACAATGTGGTAACAACAGATGATTACTGAGCATATTGATCCATCACCGATATCTATACACCCTACACCAGTGAAATGGAGTAACACTGACACAGTACAGACCCTCACTCAAACAGGGAGAGAGGAGTGAAGAATGGTTGCTGGTGGTAAAATTTCCTGACTGGGTGGGGCAAGGTTGCTGAATAGTAGAACAACAGATTTCTGGAACGGCACACTAATTGAGAGCATCAGGGAACTGCTGTGAATTTGACGAAGACTTCCAGAATTTCCGGGAGAGGTGAGATGTCTGAATAATTCAAACATTTAAATGCATCTGTTGAAAAGTAGATACTATCCATCTGCATGCTTCTGTTTAACTGTTTGATTTAAAATACGCCTATACCATTATGCACGGAAAGCGTCCCTAGTTTTCTGGATCGTGCATTGCTCCTCAGCCTAGTGATCTGGCCAATTTTTTTACGTGTGACACTGTGAGAAATACGAGATCAGCAGCGTCAGCAGACTGATTATTCCAGCCACAGATAAATTAATTGTGTACCTAACGTTTTCGTTACGTGAGTTACTCTCGATTGCAGAGTTTAAAACCACACGTTTAAGATCTCAAAGAAGAACGTCAATCAAAGTACGGCACCATAATGGTGGGCAAGTGGCCCACTAGGGGGCAGTCACTGCTGCGACGGGCAGGCCTGATGTGGACTGAAACTCATATAATGCTTGTTACTGTGTAACCAATGGCAACCCTAATGTATTTTCCTGCTCATTTTCTGAAAATCGGGATAAGATGCTTACAAAAATCTGCTTGAATAAGACTAAAAGCATTAACATTTTCGACTGAAGCCATGCGTGGTGTTTACATACACCTTGTGCGTAGAAAAGGTTTTATTTACTTGTCTTCAAGTAAGTCAAAGGTGTACTAGGAGAAGGAGATGTGTCACAGAGCCACACTGCGTTGTGCATGGGAGGTGGCCCACAGACATGTCATCTTACACCAACCAGCTGGTAAAAATGTGCGTGAGGCCGCTTGATTATGTAGTGGGTTTGAGGTACGGCAGTGAGGGTTTACCTGGGTTTGTTTTGGCCCGAATATATAGATATATATATATATAGCTCCTAGGTATACATAAAGGTGTGCATGCATTTCCCAGCCTTTGAATTCATAGTACATTTACATTTATAGCATTTGGCAGACGCTCTTAGCGTCTTACATAAGTCAAACTTACATGTAAGTTACATAAGTTACGTAGTGATGGGTAACCTGTAAAAAAAAAAGTCAGCATATGTTTGCTGACAATGTTCTCTCTCCATCAACTCGCTGTGGAAAATTGGATCTTCGGGGAGTGTTTGGCAAAGAATTTGTAGCTCATCACCTGCAACCTGTCTTTCAGCTGAGGGATCTGCAGTTCATTAATCAGTAAACACATTGCCCTCCTGTTGTCTCCCAAGTGATGGCAGCTCATAACTGTCGATAAAGGGTGTTCTTTGTACTTGGCATGGTCATTACTGGAACTACTTTGTAGATGGGGGTGGGCGATACGGCCAAAATGTCACATCACGTAATTTTTGGTTATGGTCACATTTCGGGCTGTCACTATCGATAATCTACTAAATAATCTGACGTTTGATCGAGTAATCGTTTATAATATATTAATTTATAGTATATTATATTCATTTTATCTGTACATTGCAACTGGTATTAGGCAGGAACCAACAGAATATTGCAGGGTGCACATTCAGTCATATGGTCAATTTTAGCACTTCAGTTCATTAAGTTGTATGTTTCTGGACAGTGGAGGGAAACTAGAGTATCCGTCACACAAGTCACACAGACAAAACATCTGAGTCTGTCGTCAGTTACAGAAAACAAAATTTAGAAAGCTTTGCCATTTTAAGGATGTTTCCTTTTTAACATTATCTAATATACTGTTTGTTACAAAAATCATTCTAAAAATGAGTGAAGAGGCGAAAAGCAAACATGAACTGGTCATGAAAAAACATTTGTATCCCTCTGTATGAGAATAGTTTGTATTCCGTAGAGATGATTTTGAGCAAGTGATTTATTAGCACTGCTTTGTGTCTGTTGGTACAGCTAATGGCAACTTACTAATCTTAGTGAATAGCAAACAAGATAACGAACGACGCAAGTAAAGTAAAGAACTTGTAAGTAGTACTGACTCCTTCCCAGCCTCTGCGTACGAAAAGGGCAAACGCTCAATAACAGTAAAGTCGATCCCATGTATTTTGATGGTGAAATATGACTGTCACATCAGACATATGCATATGTAAATAAAAACATGAACTAAACAGAAAATCAATAAAAACACACCACAGTAAACAAATTAAGACCAAAATAACATTTGTTGAAAATATAAAAATGGGCTCAAAATGTGATGTCGCTTCCTTGTAAAGAAAACACAGTGAGCAACAGGAAAAGACAGTAATATTTCTCAAGTGAAGCCTTTATTCAAAGACTTGGTGATGTCGCCACCAGTATTGCCCTTGGGAGAGCCAGAATTTGCAGCCTGATAAGATGTGCTGTAGACTTGCGATTGCATTGCTGCAGAGGGGGCAGTGGTCTTCCTGGTTCAGTACTTGGTGTAGGTTCAGTAAGCAGGGGAGTGTCATTTGTTGCCTGATAAGGCAACTGAGCTTTTCCTGAGGGATCTTCCACTGGTCCGCCATGCTGATGTTCCTGCCACAGACAGACATGGTAAGAAGATTCTTCCCATTTTATAATTTGGCCCAATATTGTAATTTTTGTTTGATATAACCATTTGCCAACTCCTTAGGGGACAGTGGGTACCCACTGAAGTCGCGGCTTCTCACGCCACTCGCAAACCCACAGGATGAACAGGAGCGGCGTTATAATGACGCCCCCCCATTCTCGGGTTCGGGTGCCGGCAGAGCACACTATAGGGCAGCTTAAAGTCCGTTGGCGTTGCCTGGACAAGACCGGTGGGGTGGGATGTTGCTATACAGTCCACAAAAAGTGTGTCGCATTGTACACGCATGTAGCGTGTTGCATAGTCTGGCACAAAATCATGGCTTGCCGGTATCTGAAGAGCTTAGGCAAGATGAACCTGACCCTGAGCCACCAAATGGAACAGCGTAACAACTTCAGTATCACACAGCCTATCATTTAGATGTTTTAATTCGTTGGCAACATCTTACAGCATTCACGGTTTCTTTTTGTGACTGCAGCACAGCTTCAGTCAGCACACGACCAGATGGTCGCCCCCCGGCACAGCAGCAACATCACCGCCTGTGTCATCCTCTGCACTGGGGGCACCTTTTGTACTATTGTCTGTGTAGCCCCTCCACTTGTCTGATTTGGTTTTGCTTTTCCTTATTCATATATTACTGCCCCGTTTATATGAACAATGCAAGGGAGGAGCCCGAGTGGAGTGTACCTGACACGAAAAATATGTCTAGGGTAGTCGCACAGATGCCAGGAAAGGCCCGGACTAGCCTATGACAGAAACTACTGCCCA
>JABFEB020000026.1:12628510-12649362 GCA_019775895.2 Stomatorhinus ivindoensis
AGTGGGTGATGCGTTGTCCTCTCTGGGCCGACACCTCGCCGCGGGTCTCGCTGTGTCGTCGGTCCAGCGCCCGGCGATCTCTCTTCTTCTGCGAAGGCTAGTCGTCTCTCAGCAGCCAAACGCTTAAGTATTCGCCATTAACAGCCAATTTAGACAGTTTCCCAATAACCAAAGAAAATAAAAAAAACTATCAGACGGCGGCACACTTCATTTAGTTCAAACGTAACTATAGCAGTAACTTTCCCATCTACCCCATACTTAAACCGTCCCCAACAAAACCGCAACCTTCTCTCTCCGCGCCATCTTCTCTTTCTTTTTCCCCGCTTCTCCCGCTCCTTTCCTAAGCTCCGCCCCCACTCCTTTGTTTCCGGCTCCAACCGCTTTCAACCACTGCACCTATTACAGCAGTACAAAGTCAATACAATTGACGAGGGCACTACACCTGTAAGAATGAACAAACTGAATAAACAAAAGTAACACTGCATCTGCGCTGACATCGGCGTCCCCCTCACCCGATAAAAGTGTGTTTCCAATCATTGCAGCCACTCGTTTCTCAAAAGGTGTGAGACCGGGAATACCACTACCTGTGCTGTTAAGACTCTTACGGTGAGCGGCCACTCGTTTTTTCACGTCGACTTTAATGACCGACCACTTCTATTCAATTTCAGCCACCGTGCAAATTTCGGAGCCAACACTTTTTACTGACTCCGCCACGCTGTGCCACTATCAAATTTCGTTTATTGCTAATGCCACTACTTAAACCACCAAATATCACTTTTCTTTCCTCGATTTCTATTAATGTGACCTCCACTTCACACTCGCTGAAATACTTCTTTTTCCCACATGGTTTATCCATTGTAATTTATGAAAAACATAGAACAAAGCGGGTATTTATACAAATTTACATGTGCAAATATACATAATTATGGGCGGGGCAGGGGGGTGGCTATGGGGTGATTCACATGCATAAAATTTTACGCTCATTGGGATTTATAAAGGAAATGTACGTAGAAGTGTGCTTACGGAGTTTTGTGCATCTGGATTTTTTTCTTGCATGCACACATTCCCAGTTTTGTCCGTACGCCATGTTTTAGTGTTTATTCTACATACATGAGGCCCCTAGCCTTTCACACTACTTCTCTGACTTTGCTGAGCTTGGGGGGGTATATGTTGAATTAGAATATAGCTGGGGTTGGGTGAGGCATGTACGCAGGCAAACCTAACGGCACACTCCTCGCTGGGTCACCATGCTGCCACCTGGTGTCTTCTTCCAACTTCCCACTCTTTGCTTCCTCTATCAGCTGCCTAGTTTGCCTGAAGGGATTCTTCTAGAAGTTAGTTTGTTCCTTTTCCTTCCTCTTCCCGCACTTTTGGATGCGCTCAGCTCTCTGCAGGCTGGCTAGCCTCCGCTTAACATCCTCCCACAAGTGCTTTCAGACCTTCCTTCTCTCTCTGTGTTACCTTCCTGCAGTTCTTTTTCTAAGTTTTCTAAGCTGTTGCACCAGCTGTTCTCCCTCTCTCTCTCTTTCTCTCTCTCTCTCTCTCACCTCCCTTTCTGTGTTAGCACAGAGGTTTTCTTGGTGGTAATTACGCCAATCCTAGTTTTGCTCTCTTGATAGATTATATGTCTGAATAGGTTAAGCCTAGACTCTCTGCCTTCCCGCAATGATTTCTCCAGAATCTCACTAAGGTCTGCATCCAATTTTTCCCATACTATTGCCTCATTGTCCATCTAATCCTATCCCTCCTAGCTGGTAGTTGTTCCTCTGATATTCTTGGCTCTGGTTTTTCAGAATAAGCAGGTGCATCTCCAAACTGATTGCATGGCAGATGACTCACCACTGAAGGGCCTTCCTCCTCATCTGTCTGCCTTTCCTCAGTAGTGATGGGTCCTTCGACAATGAGGTGTTCTACCTGGCTTCTGGTCAGGCTTGTCTGCTGGTGGCTTTCCCTCCACATCTCACTTTTCCTTGGTGGATTTGTAGTCCTCTGAATGTAGTCACCTTTTCCCACCCACATCCACATACCCACAATTACCTCACACTGTGTATGTTCATTCCTGGTGTCTCTGTGTGATCCATTCATTTATGCCCATCTTTCACCCTGCCTCTCGGAGAGCCTGCAGATTATCTTATTTTTCTAGGCTTCATTTAGAGAATTAGGTATCTCTCAAGAGAAACTAGTGGGTTTGCAAATTACTAGAGGTGCACTGATCCGATATTCAGATTTGTATCAGCACTGATCCACACCTATTTTACAGATCGGGTATCGGCAATATGTGTCCGATCCACATCCGATACTTACTTATTAAGTTTTCGGCAGTCTGTAAAAAGATAGCTCCTATTTCTTGTTGAGTCGATTTGTAAAGCTGACGAGCAGGCAGGAATTCGGGGTGAAAACGGGGTTTATTTGAGGAAACGCAGGACATCAACCGCAGACTGAGCACATGACACTACAATGACAACCCTGGGAAGACGGACTAAGACGCAGACTAAATACGCAAGACAGGCAAGGACCGATAGACAACAGCTGGTTTCCATCAGGAGCAGACACGAGGTAACGAGGGGGGCGTGGCACACAGGAGGCTTGCACGGACGGATCATGACAGTCTGATGGTATATAAAATGTATTTGTTTTTACCAAGATGGCTAACTGATTAATAAAAAAGATCAATTTAGCTTGAGATCCACTGAGATATGACACATATATGCAGTGTTTAGATGTTATGCAGGCTGAAATTCATTTGTTTCACATTGGCCTGTTTTTGTTGGTGTAATGTTGCAGCTTCCAGATTAGAATCTATCATGTGATAGGCACTTGTCAGTTTGTTCTGTCCTTAAAATAATGGTGTTAAGTAATGCACTTGTAAGTGGAAATTCACTGGAAGCTTAGTTTAGCTTATGCCTAGTCGACATGTTTATGTGCTATTTACCTTACTTGTACTTGTGCTTTGGAGAAAAGTGTCTGCGAAATAAAAGTAAACATGAATTTAGTGCTGTATTGAGCTGGCTTATGTTCAGGCTGATTATGATGAAATGTGAATGTGAACCCATAACAGTGACTGGGTGAGTCTGCATTTCAGCACCTACCCAGTCAACCCTAAGTCATTCTGAAAAGGAACAGAAAGCAGTCAGAGGCCAGGACCCAGAGTGGCGCTGCCTGTCCTGAGTGGTCCTGCACAACCTGCCGTGCTCACAGGTACCGTGGAATACAAAGAGAGAGGAGAGAGTTTTAAGACTTGTCTTTGTTCATCAGCATCGGAACGTGCTGACAAAGCAGAGGCGGACACTGCCGGAGAGCCGAAGCTGGCTGATTACGGGTCGAGCACTGATGAAGTGCTGCCAGTGACTAAGCTGTGCTGGAGGCAGGACTTCGGAGGTGATTTACAGGAGGAGGGCGATTACGGCTTTTCAACAGCATAACGAGATGAAGGCGCCTCTTAGCTGTTCTTTCTGCTAGTCCCCTTGTTGCAGGGCTCCAGCCAAAAAAGAATTTTAGGAGCCACTCGCTCCCTGGTGAGGTGTTCCGGGCATGTCCCACTGGGAGGAGGCCCCGGGGAAGACCCAGGACACGCTGGATACTCACATGGCATATTTTGTCTCCGGTCACACTGCCTTTTCTTTCTCCTCTCAGAGCTATCGGATCTGCCTACTGTTGCCTTCTGCATTCTTATACATAATAACAAAAGAATAAATTACATGGAAATATGCAATATGTCACAGTCCATAAATAAATTCCATCTTTTGTATTTTAAACAGGCAGAGTGCAGTTATTAACGGTAATGGAAAAGTACCGTGATCTCTCCCAAAAGTCCATCCCACCTTTGCAAGAGTCCATTTTTTTTTTCCCAACCATCAATTTTTTTCCCGCTCCTTCCCCCTCCTGTGGGCTCCATTCTCTCTGCAACAGTCGGCAACATAGCGTGAGGAGTTCCCAACGTGGCGATTTGACAAAACCCGCCGAATCTGTCAACACTGTTCTGGGTGGAGCCATGCCTTAATCACACGATAATATAAGAGGAAAGGCCGAGGCGGGTTCAGCGGACAGGTGGGTCACATAGCTGAAAGCCGCCACGTTTCTGGACTTTTTAGTTTGTACTTTTTCTTGGACTGTGAAAGGCAGTTGCCACTGGTGACCGGAATGAAAAAAGTAGTCGCACTGGCGACCATTTTAGTCGCCGTCTGGAGCCCTGTTTTGGTAATTTATACCCTGGTGGGTGACAGTGGTACCATCAGTGAAGGGTTCCACTAGGATCAGACTTCTCCAAGTAAGAAACTGTCATAGTGTGTTTTAGCAGGTCGGGCCAGAATACCACCAGAAAGAGGTTAAGTCACCTTTATTTCTGTTGGTCTCATTCCTCCCTCTGTGTTTCAATGGTGGTCTGTACTGTCTCACTCCCACCCTGTCTGGTTGAATCAGGCTGTGCACAGTCTCACGCCTACTTCATCTATTTGAATGAAGCTATGTACTGTCTCACTCCTACTCTATTTTTGAATGTGCGTTTGTACTCTCTTGTGCTCTTGGCGTCTGTATTTAAATGGCAGTCTGTAATGTCTCACTCCTCCATGTCTGTATTTAAATGGCAGTCTGTATTGTCTCACTCCTCCATGTCTGTATTTAAATGGCAGTGTAGATGAATGCAGGGCTGTATTGTGTAATTCCTACCTGTAACTGCTTTTGTGTGGGGTATGGTTCACCAACCATTTGTTAACTTTAAAAATATCAAATACTACTGCCATGTCCTTAACATCAGCTTGACCCTGCCAGCAGTAGACACAGGTAGTATCTAATTTTTAATACCATCATACACACATTATACTGCTGTATATGTCATTTTGTCTGTATTTTAAAAAGCGATGTTACTCCAGTGCCAGAAAAAATACCGTGGCCACTCAGTCCTATCCAGCCCCCCCACATCACCCCATCCCAGTTGTCCCTCGTCTGCCTCCCTGGAATCAATATGCATAATGTGGAATGTCTGATTACTCTACAGAGTAAACCAGTAAACGTGAGAGCAACCAGTAAACGTGTTATCAGACCGTATTTAAAAGCTGATTCGGAATTACAAAAACAATTACAACGGTGATAACATTACAGAGGGAAGCTTTGGACTTGCATATTTACATATCTGTAGCATTTTGTCTGTCATTTATGGCACTCAACGCATCACATCAAAACCTCCCAACACCAATGTATTAACTCGCGCTGGCTTGAAAATGCGAGCGCAAAGATTAACACTCTAGGGCTCTCGATTATTTTTTTTCTATCGCACACTTTTTAATGGTATACAGCATAAATAAAAGAATAATGTGAAAATGTTATAGCCTGTATATTCTGTATAGAAATTAAACTATATGAAAATTCTTTGCTCATACTATTCTCCTATTGGATGATCAGAATTAACACAAATTGCGCATTTGTTTTAGCATCAATGGTAGCGGTCGGGAGTGGGTTCGCCTAGAGCACCACATGGCCTTCGACCGGCCCTGCCGTTATCCATCCACACTTACTGAATAAAATCCACAATCAATATTTCATTCCTTTGCATCGAGAAGCGAAGAAATGATGTCACTCCAAGCCTCCGGTGCTCTCCACTGTGAGACCTGTCTAATTTGAGATTGACCGCTGTGAAGAAATTTGCAGTTTTATTGATATCAAACGTATGATTTTAAAAACAACTTACACGAGTGAGGAAACCAATTAAATCGATTTCTTTCACACATCTTCAGAGAATTAGTAGAAATTGTATGCATAATGGCAATAACAACCTTACACAGTGTTACTAAAACCCCACAGAGTACAGAAACCACTGAAACAATTACATAATTACTTTTTCCAGTTATGAACAGACTGGCAATACATTATTTCATCATCGCATTACCGCAGTTTTGACACGGTACACTGAACGGTGGGATTAAGTGTCAGTCTGTCCGCATAAACAGCTCCCGCACAGAGAACTTGAACCTGTGGCAGCCGAGCAGGTCCGAGGATGCTGTCAACTTGTCACACAGTGGGACAAGAAGGGGATCTACCTTTACACATTAACACATGACACAACCATGTTTCTCCGGCTTTTATTATGAAGGATGCAACCGCCAGAAGTTAGTCATTCTAGCGCCATTATCCTTCAGTTTAACCGAAAGCAAGACTGTAGCTGAAACGCAAGCAGCGGCACTGAGTGAGGTTTCCTTCACCATTTAAAGAAGACGATGTCTCCTCCAGTCCAAATGAAATGAACACGAGTCATACCGATCTTTCCCAAATGCCCCTCCAGCTTTCTGAAATACGGGAGAAATAATTCAGGGAGGGAATTCAGTTTGAAACAAAAACGCCACTGTGTCAGGACCGACACAACTTGAATTGTGCAGTCAATTCATTTTTAAGACTTTTACATAGAAGAATTTTGGAAGGAAAAAAAAAAAGCTGTTACTGGTTACACTTCAAAATAAAAGTATGGGACTCTCCAAGGGGGTGGCTGGAAATTCTGGGACCCCTGACAAAATGTCACCTCGGTAGCTACAATGCGCCGATCACCAGGAGAGGTCTCAGTAGAGTTCCCAGAGCAGAGGGCCCCCAATGGTAGATTTTGTGACCTCTATGCAGTGCTGTGCCCCGTGAATCTGCCAGGAGATTCTCTGACACCCCTGGGACGCTCAGTGACAGTTATGCACAATCAATGAGCAAAGAAGTTATTTTTATAACAATTTTTCTTAAAGAAAAAGCATTTTTAAATATGGTTCCGTCACCTCAGATTATCCTGTTCAGCATATGGTGCCCTCTAGGGTCTGTCAGAGAGAATGACAAAAAGCCATCTTCTAGAGAACGGCTCCTAGCAACAACAGCTGAAGCCTTTCTGGAATGAAACCAAATTCCCGCAGTAGGACTAGAAAAGGGATTCTGCCCAAATTCCGGCTTTGCGGTGCGGCACCACAGCTCTGCTAATCGTGCCGAAATGAACAGGCAGCGAAGAGCAGGCTGCCGCTTTTAAGATATCCTCTCTCAGAAGGAACTTGCAAGGGTGTCCCTATATTCTTAACATTGCACCCATTTATGGCATTGGGCTCAAAACAAACAGGCAATTAAATATTTGTATTATATTTCTATTAGCCCAAAATGAAAGCAGTGGTGTTCTAGGGGCAGTCCTGCCGTTCCCAACGGGAAATGAGGACGGCAAGCTGTTCATTTCCCCGGGCAAACACCATGGTAAAGAGCGGCATAGCACCAGTGAGATTGCAATCTCCTGCTAATTACGGCGATGCCGCGTCACCTACTGACGACACGCCCTACCAGGCCCGAGCCTGCTCAGGGAACACTGACGCTCGGCTGTGGGTTCACTCATGGGGCACAGACTCCTCCTCGGTCGCAGCACAGACCCCGTTGCTAAGCACACTACAAACGCGGCAAACCTTCACATTTGTCACGTTCAGGTCCTCACCTTAAAAAAATTCCGCCTTTCCAGCCACTCCATTGATAATCCGTAAGGTATTTAATTATGACCTCAGCACGGAGGTATAATTTGTTATAAAGTATTGCTAATCAGTAAATGCAAGTATTTGAGATATCATTGCACCATTTCCTTCTTAAGACCGAGTCAAAGTATTTGACAGCACAGTGCCTAAGAATCTGTCCAAAGCATCCTGTGACGGCTTTACTGTAATACTCTGAAATAAAGTCACCAACTTGCTTCCCTCAGGATAATGAATCACCCCTTTCCTTCTGTGCCCCGTATTGTCTCCACTCCCATAATCTATTTGAGCATCAGAATATTTATAAAAGCAAATGAGTCATAAACACTCCACACATGAGTAAACCGGTAATGGCACACGACCTCACGCTAGGAGCCGTTACACACAGACAAAACACATTTTTACAAGGCGTCGATGCGCATAGCCTGTAAAACTGAAGGATTAACACATTCACAGTTTTCACTGTGGCTTTTCACTTTAAGAGTCTGTGGGCCTGGCAACTTACAGTAAAAGCCTGGTTAGGACACAAGGGACAATCACAGTAACATGTGGCTGCTCTTCCCCTATTCGTCTCCTCCAGAAACTCCGCAGCTTCCCCTTATAAATGTACCACCATGTTACATCCTTATCCTGCTAAATTTCCCATCAGAGAAACTTGTGCCCAAAGGTCTGCGGACTGCGCTGTGTATTGCAGAAGCTCGGCACAGACACCACCGTTATACCAGAAACAGCATATTGAGCTTGAAGTGATGTGTGATGACATTATTATTGTGGTAAGTAGTGTTCAGATCAGCAACTGAACAGAATGCATTTTTGGACACAGTCGAGCGTCAGGGCAGTGGGCTGCAAAAAACATTACTGAGAAGGCCGACATATCTGAGTACCACCCATCTTTGAGAGCACGTGGGACAGCAGCACAGGCGCTGACTTTTATGAAGCTTTCAGCTTGTACGCCCTCTCTCTCGGGGCCTGGAAGACACAGTGCCATTCCAAAGTGTAAACAAAGCCAGCATTGAGCCCAAAGGCTTGCATTTGACTCTGCTCATTTCAGCAAAGAGAACCTTTTGTACACCTAAATCTCTGGTGTCAAATCCCACCGCCTTAAATATGCCTCCTTGCCCTACATGTGGTATTTTGCATTGTCAAAATAGAGAGCAGCTCAAACTTAGGTGCAGTTGGACATAGTAGTTAGGCAGAGGAAATACACCCCCATTTCATTGTTTTAATTGACCAGATACTCCTCCTTGTTCCAAGAACTGTTGCATTAGCCCAGCAGGACAAAATGCAATTTGGATAATGTTTGCATGTGCGCTACGGGTAACTTAATATGAACCAAAATAGCAGGGGCTTTCAAGGGTAGCAGCCAAAGGGAGACACTGAGGTCAGAATAGAGAAGCAAGGGTTAAAGCACACCGAACAGCGCACTACAAGTTTTTAAACGCACAGAGAGCGGAAACAGAGAACCGGCCACAAATACGCGGCTTTAAAGTGCATTAAACCTTAAGACACCGAAGCAGCAAATATGACGATGACCAAATGCAGACAGAAAAGAGCCTCGTGCATGAAAGTGGTTCCTGCACCCATCGCCTTCGGCTTAAGTAAAATGTAACCCACATTTCTCACACCGTGTCCCGACAGACTCCACGCGTCGGGTCTTTAATAGCCTCGTCTCAGTTCTGAAAATAACACATGCATTTGTAGAGGAGCAGCTGTGGGTAGCGCAGGCTGGGAATCAGCTCCCATGACAATAGTCAAATGAGCCGAGCACGTCGAGAGAGAGAGAGGCTGACAGACAGGGGACACCAGTAAAAATCTCCAGCGCCATGTCAGTTTACGGGGAACTAAAATATGTCAAATCTAAACAGCATTATTTCAGAACCAATTGACACATAAATGTGTAATAACTAATTTATATATATATATATATATATATATATATACACACACACACACACACACATACATACATATATATATAAACAGCAAAGTACTTCAGCCACTTATAAGGCGAGGCGGATTTGCAGTAGGCAGGTGTACATCTCTGTGACGGTAACCATGTAAGGGTACCAGCAGCCATGGGAGTAAACGGGCCCAGGGGATGTTTGGTCCGATTACACGATTGTGTGAAGCAGTGGCAACAGACACACACCAGTCGACGACCAGCTACTCAACCCGGAGGAGAACTACCACACCCCACCTTGTAGTCCCTTTTACCAGAAGGTCTTCATCCAGCGGCAGGGATTCTTTCCACCAGTCAAACCGCCAACTGGGCCGACATTTTAATGAGAGTTCATTTGAAAACTGTTTCACAGAACAAAATTGTTAAGGCTGCACCTGAAATTAGTGAGGAGGTACGTTCCGTGCAGCCACGACGCAGTCATAAACTGACTGACGTCCACTACAGGGTGTAGATTATTCATCTGAGTGCGCACCCTTGCAACCCTGGGTCCGTCGCCAGCTCCTGCGCCACCGCCTCAGCACCACACCATTTACATGTTCCGAAAATCGTAGCCACCGCAAACATTTAAATTTTGATTTATGTAACATTGGTTCAACAAATGCAACAGCAAGAAAACCAAAGGAAGTCAATTAACAGACACGCTAGAGGTCAGTAAAGAAAGAGACCAATCATGGTGAGCAAATTTATGCTATTCCACTATAAACATAAAATTAACTACATCAAAAGCGTCGGGGTAGTTTACAGACCCTACAGACTATTTACATGGTAATAAAACTCTTTAATACATGTAAATTCGCGAGCAGACTGGTCTCAAATGGAAAACCTCACTCCAGCCGGCTGACCAAAGTTAGGAGCCCTGCGGAAGCAGGGCGTCGTTCAGCTTATTCTCAAGTCTGTCACCACAAATCAGCCAAACCGCGAGTAACGTGGGCGCACGGTGATGAGTCATGCAGCCGTGTGAAGTGGCCGCTCAAATGAAATTAGAGACTCACCACACACTGCCTTCTCGCGCCATTTAGGCTTCCCGCCACACGCCTCTAACGGCCGACTACATCTGGGCGCTTTGCCACGCACTTTACGTTAAGTGCTTCAGGATCACTACTGCAGATTTTTTTTCCGCCTTGCACTTTAATATTTCATCCCAAATATATGCCTTTGACGCGACCCCCCCGGAACACTTTAGGAAATGGATCATAGTAATTTTGCCCCCAATTCTGCTAAAGTTTTGCCTCAGCGATGTCCCTGTCCCAGGGGGTGGGCAGCAGCCTTCTCAGTGCTCCATAGCGAGGGCACAGGGTTGAGCTGCTTGTGATTCTGCACAGTACATGCCTACCGCGCTGTGAAAGACTCTCCTGGCCTGTGCCGGTCTGGACCTTCTTTTCAAAGCCAAGGCGAACATGTCCCCGTTGGCAGCATCCCGCCTGGCCCATGCTCCAGTCTTTCCAAAGACAGAGACGAATCTGTGAATGAGGCCTTCGCAGCGTGCATTCACCAGTTCCGCTTGGCTGATCCATACTCAGCCACAACGAGGGCTCTGTTCCCCACGCCGCCTCCGGGCTGCGCTGCCGTGCACTCACGGCTCTCTGGCAAACGCCAGGAGTCTCACGTCCGCATGCGACGGCCTGTCTCGGCACGTATGTTTCCTTTCATTTTAAAGGGAAGAAAAACATTTTTGTATAGTGCCGTCAGGCTTGCGTGTGTTTTTCATCTTTTTTCAGTCACGCACTTAATCGTCTGATTCCAGATGCACACCATAAAATAAATAAATAACATTCCTCTGCATGACTCCCGCAGTCGACTGCCAGCTAACACACAGGAAGTACAAACTACAAGTCAGCATTAAAGTTTTGTTTTTAATTTCTTGTTCTCGATTTAAAAAAAATGCAACTATTTGCCCAATACAATACAAAGATGGTAGAAAACAGACATTTCTGGATCTCAGAGAGGGACTTTTAAATACGCTTTTGAAATGCAAAATCGCATATGGGTTCAAGTTTGGACCGGGGTGGCGTGGTACCGCATCCGACCGCTGACAGAGCTTGGTGCCCTTTCATCAGTGGTTTTCATTCTCACACCGGCCCCATCCAAACCTGAATCGCCACCTCCAGACAAGTCTTCCTCGCAGCAGGATTCTGACCCAGTTTTGGATACAGGCCAGCATGACCGGCTCGCAGCTTGACCGTGGCATAGGGCCAGTTCCTAAGGTGTCTCTAAAGCTGCAAACTCTCTATATTAGCGTCTGTGTCCAACTCCATATATTCCCCAATCATTTACTAACAACAGTTCATTTTGTAAGCATTTGGCATTAATGTTTTTCGGCACAAAAGAACAGTGTACGGTTACGTAGAAATCCTCTTACATTCAGATTCATGTCACACAATGTTCCAGAACGGCGAGAGCCAGCAGTTTCCCAGGAAGAAAGGGGCTGACTTTCCACCATGTGCTCTGCAATCCACTTTGATTTTGTGCTGTTTTTAAAACACAGACTTCCCTACAATTCTGAACATGAAGCAGGTCCCCGTCAAGTTGTCCGAAAGGGGCTTCTTATACAGTGTATCGATGTCCATTAGTGTGCAAGTGCAACGAAGCACAAATGTGAGCACCTTAAACATCTACAACTTTACAGGACAATACAGAGGATCGTCATCTTAAATAACAGTTCTTATTTGTACAAAAACAGGCATCAAGGTGTAAAAATGACACATTAAAAATCTCCATCTCCAGAAATAAATTAATACCATTATTATAAAAGGTGGTTACCTGCAGGGGCAGATTAGCATTGGCTATCCTAGGCTGTGCCCTAAGTCCCCAGCAAACATCAGAGTCCCATTTTGGGAAAAATGGAACGGTTAGTCAGTTCGGCAACACCTGAGTGTCCATGATCTCAGCCTAAGGGCCCCAGGTACGTAATCCACACCTGGCTTCCTGTGCTTTCCTTCTCTGTTAAGTAATTTGGTTTTCTTTTGTAGGGGATGATCATTTACTAATGTGTCGAAAGATGGACGACCAAGGTGCGTACCACAGGACGGCAGGCATCCGCCGGACACTGCCGTCGGCAGTTCAAGGCCATTTCCATTCATCATCTGAAAGTTATTAGGAATGTCGGCCGCTGCCTAAGTGTTGCGACCGGAAGCTTGGCCGGCAGGACAGACAGCCGGCGAGAAGGTGCATTACTTTTCCCGCGCGTGTCAGGTTCAGAGTCTACCTCTTGCCGTAGCTCTGCTCCAGCCACCGTCTCACATCTTTCAGGTGATAGAAAAATGGTCCCTTTCCACCCAGATAGGCAATTTTCTGCTGCTGCACGATGCAAACCCTTTCGAAGGATACTCCATAGGCCACATTTGCATTGTTGTCCATACAGTCTGTCACTAGGTGGCACTGTGGCGGCAGGGCAAAGTGTTCCAGCAGCGCGCGGGCGGCCAGCATGCGCTCCTCCAGGCTGCGGTGCTTCCTCACCTGGAAGGCATTTGACTCCATGGGGGACACAGCCCAGCCGTCCGACGGGTGGGCCTCGTCGATGTAAACGACGAGGAAGTCCGCCACGTCCGAGAACTCCTCCACCAGCCGCCGGAAGGCCGGCAGGTGGGTGACGAAGGGGGGTCAGGAGGCAGAGCCGAAGTTGACGATCAGAGGGCGGTCGGATGACTCGAAGTCAAGCAAGTGGCATTCGTCGTCCATCCTGTTGCCGAGGCTCCGCCTCTGGTCTGGCGAGCCGGGGACCTTCACTACCTTGGAGTTTGGGGCCTCACCTCCCAGCTTCACCTGAACAAAGAGACCAGTGACATGCTCCTGTCAGTATGACAACTTTCAGCTGCCTTTGTTCATCTGGAGACCAGGAAAAGTCGTCATTCATTTTCAGCGTCATCTTCAGAACAAGTACGTTCAAGTGCATGTAACTTAAGGCTTAATAGTATTCCTTGCAGCCACTACAACTTTCATACAATAATACATTCTCAAAGTCCGAATGGTTTCACGCAAGGTTTAGGTATCAGACAGAAAATGAGACTTTAAGCTCGAACAGTGTTCAAGGTTACTTCTGCAATGTCGATAACTGGTCACAACCAATGAATGAAATGCGGCAAGACATCAGATCAAACATCACTTTTATATATGCAACTGATAAGAGATAAGAAGTCTCCTGTAGGAACTTGAGCGTTTGTCGACAGTTAGTTATACTATTGGAAATATTGTTTGGAATATTACAGATGTGGGGACAGCCCAGTTGGCATCAATCCAAGCTATAATTTTCTCAGTGTGTTAGTCTATTAGTTAACTGTGTGATAAAGACTGTGATTTTGGACTTACAGATAAATATAGACTGGTAACATAACCATGGTGATGATCTTGTTACTAGATACTTGTTAGAAGTGCAGCCTCCTTGACATCTGCATGCTTTTGATACATTATCTGCCTCACTTCTGCATTGTTATGAACAAAGACATTGGATAAATAAACAGAAATGTAAATGTGATGTAGAAAAAAATTTAATTACGTCTACTGCCCATTTCAGTAGGGTCAGCAGCACAATGTGAATTTATGCTACCGGTGGTAGTAGGCTATATAGAACTCTAAAATCCATCCACTCAATGCTTCCATTAAATTGGCCATTTTCAAATGGAGTATGAAGTGATGTCCTACCAAGAGAGATGCATTTTACAGAAATCCGGAAAATGCTGCTTTTTTAAATCTTGGAGGCAGGATGTGCGGTTTAGTCTGTCTGATGACATCCACACACCAGGAGACACACGTCTGTGGTGACCCTTGTTCTGCAGTAAGGGAGACTTCTAGTGATGTCTGTCTACGCTGCCATATCCACACATCTAATACTCTTGCCCCTCATCATCATGGTGAACCAAGACTGACGGTATATTTCTGTTTTGGCCTTGTGTGGCAGACGACCACAGAACAACAGTGCCAAACCAAGGTTCTAAGGACCAGAACCTTCATTGTGAAGAATCACAGAAAAAATATCAAAAAAAGTTAGAAAAGACAGATCCACGAAGAGATCCACAGTCACGATACAGCATCTTAAATACTCCGTTTGCATACTTGTGACACTGAAACCTCCAAATTCATAGTTATGGGACATTTAACACAACATGGATTTATTTCCTAGTTACATAAAGTTATTTAAGGTCAGGGAGACTGGCTTTACAGTGTGGCTAAACAATACATAAAACATGTCATGGAAATGTCAAATTCTGTTAAGATCAATAATTAGGTGACAGACACAGATAAAGAACCTCCACTACGGTGCCATCACTAGCTCACATAAAGGGACATTTAAGCTCCCTTAAACTGCCCCTGATGCCATCAAGCTAATTCCAAGTGCACGCCGTGGTGAAAGGTGAATGCTAAAATGCTCCTTTGACAGATTTCTGTCTAAAAATAACAGCGAAAAGAGCATCAGTATTTGAGTTCCTAGCACACGGGGCAATGGCCAGCTGGTCCTCACACTAAATAGTATCAAAGTTCAAGTCAGTGCGACAGGAGGGGATTACGATTAAGAAAGGCGTCCATCTAAATTCATACGCGGATTGCCTTCGCAGACAATTATCAAACAAAACAAGAAAGCTTCGTATAAAGTGTATTCTACAGTTATGTTAACAATTTAATAAATTACAATAGATATTTTTACAATTTTTATACTTGTTGTGGCCAGCCCGATGAATTCTGTACATACTCCGCGAACTTGTATGGGAGATGCCCGGGGAGATCTGAAGCCGTTTTTTAACGCACGGTTACCTGCTTATAGGCATCGAGAAGGAAACTGTTCCACACAGACCGCAAGCCGGCAGGAGTCAGCATGCGATGCCACTGTCCACCGGCAGCGGAGCCGGAGCAGCTGAGGAGAGACACTGCACGCTTCAGCAGCACCACCGAGTCATACAGCGCCAAGAAGAGGCAGTTCGAAAAGAAGCCCGGTAAGATCTGTAAGGTTACCAGCAAGTCCACACTTAACATGCCCATTTTCACCCGGCCCTCGGCTCGCACACGTCTGTCCTTCTGAAACTTATCTTTCCGAACCCATCCTGCTCATATCCGTATGTTCTCCGCTGTACTGTAATCTGCTCAATGTTCCCGTCCAACGACCCTCTCAATAATCAGATAGACGCAGTTGCCGCCCCCCGGCTATCCCTTCCACATTCCTCCGGCAATTATCGGGCTACCCGATGAGAGCCCGCAGTCTGTCGCTGCAGTTTATATAGCCCGCATCATCGGGCTGTGTAATAAAAGTGGGGCTTATCTGCCCTAAGATCATGACGTCAGGGCGAAGGCTTCACTCGGGACGGGACGGGCCAGCGGGGAGGAACCTCGCGCTCTGCCAAAGGAGTCCTGTCACACGCCACGTGCAGCTGTTCCGGGGGACAAGGGCGCGCAGTCACCCGCTTACCCGAATAGCGTGATGCACGGATGATAAATAACTGCGGGGTATAATCGCGTCGACGTAAAACAGACGGTAGGTCTTTAAACTTTAGTGAAACAACTTTGAAACAAAAGTAAACTTATATACCTTCAAGTAGGCTGTGCCGCTATTTATTATAAAATTACCATACAACGCTACAAATAATAGTCTCAGTGATTAGATTACTTTGTTGTCGTGTTATCTGATTTTTTTTTTTTTTGACAAAATGCCGCCGCTCCCAGGTTAGTAACATCAGTACTCGTCCGGGTTATATTCCTGAGCCTAAGATCACCTAGTGGGCATGCCTTGCCGCTGACACCGCCTGACGCGTTTCCACCGCGGAGTGCGGAGCAGAACCCGGGGACAACCCTACCACACCCGAGTATGGCTTCCAACACGGACTGACTTGCGTTGTGCCCGTGGCGCTGAGTACCATCAATAGTTTCAGATACAGTACATGATTTTTTGCAGTGCTGTTGCTAGGATCTTAAGACATCAGCGCTTTATTTTCGACACCTAATCTGTCCCCGGACGTTGTCATCATCGTCATCATCTCTCTCTCTCGCTCGCTCTCTCAAGTTACTATGATCGTAGCGCTACAAAGGTGTTGAGAAACAAAGTCCTGGATTAGGGCTGTTGTGATGTATGGAATTCTCAGTCTGAGGGCATACTTGTTATAAACACCTGAGCTAAACAAACCATTTGGGGCTTGTTCAGTTTCATTCGGGATATCAGCCCCGAATATCCTAAGCTCATGACATGAATGAATGAATTTTAGTGTGTAGCAAGTTCTCCATACTTTCGCGATCAAGATAAAGTCTATTAGAACATTACAAAAATATACTGTGGCAGGGTTAGGGTACAAACAGCAGGGCTAAATAAACCAGGAGGGCAATCCAGATTAAATCATGTCACAGATGTGATGCTCCAGGCTGAAATCTTACCCAGTCTGGATTTAAAAGCTGTACATGGCATGGCAATATCGAGAGTTTAGCAGCCTGGGGCACATTGACAGGGAAATTTATCAACATGTGCTTTAAACTACTTTTAAATAAATGAATAGAATGAACGAACTTGGCAAAACATTTTCAGACACAGGAGGAAAGTCCTATGTAGGAGAACCAGGCGGTGCCACCTACCAAGATGTGATCACCCTAGGCCTTGTGAGTCATCACCTTCAGATTGCCGGCACTTCCACGGTTTACCGTTGCCAGTTCACCAACCCCTCTTCAGACCGGTAACCATTTCTGTTAATACATTCTTTACATACTCAACATGGCTATGCAGGTTTGCCCACAAAATTGGTATAAACGCACGTTTCCTGTCTGCCGTCGGGTGGGCGTACGCTTGGCATTAGCTAACGGTCGGGCACATTTTCCAGAACACCCGTCTCGTACGCCATCTATCACTACGTGCCATGAGGTCTCGTCTGGTACGCGTCAAACGTGACATGCCACGGAGAAGGAATGCCTCGCGTCCGACCTGACAAGCAAACTCCAGCTCAGTCATTCTGCATTAACTTCTAGGGACATTTTCTGCTTGTAGGTTCGTCTTTTTCTCACCCGGACACACGTTGTCACACGGTGGGACTTGCGTAAGTGTGCTGCCGGGCCGGGATGGGTTGGGGCACAGGTTGGCCCTCTCCCCATCGACCCCTTGGACTTGCTGACATCACTGCCCAGGGGAACACGCCACAATTAGTGCGTCAAATACCTTATATGATACACATAGTGCTGTGGACCCTCACTGTGAAGCACCTCACTGAAGCATATTCTGTTATTAGTAGTGTTGTCTTTTTCCTCCCGTGTTTTGGGGTGTGTACCTTCTACCCGCATGACCGTCCTCCTAAGAAAGATGAACTTCACACAAGTAGCGTCACAGGTTCTCTCGTTCCCTTGATATTATCGGTTCACCTCCTACAAAAAAAAAAAATGTACGGCCTCATAAAACCTTTGGCAGCAATAATCTAATTGCTGCTGTATTTAAATCCTCTACTCAATGAGTAAGACTGGCCGGGGTGGGTGAGGATTCATTAGGAAGCGCTTTGTGGACGACCCCACCCCACGGCGAATCCGAAACGGCCAGTCGCATCGCAGCTGCAGAACTCGCCGTGCCAAGCATGTGGCGGATCAGCGGCGCTCATGCAGCACCAGTGCATGGTTAGGGAGCGGGACTCAACATGCGATATTTAGAGAGAGACCGTTTCCTTTGTGTCAACACTGTATCAAATGTCCATCAAAATACAACAAGGTGAAATTTCCGTGAAACAACATTCCAATGGACATTTATGCAGGGGTGTGAAATTTTAGGTTAAGTCCAGTAAATCCAGGTGCTAAATCAAACACCAAAGCAACCTGCCTTTTCATGACTGGTGTTCTGTAAAGTGTAGGATTAATCTACTTGACTTACAAGGCTTCGATATCAAATTTCTTCATGAAATAATTTAAAGGTTCCTTCATCACAAATTGATTCTTTACACAATAATTGCAACATTTAAATAACAGATGCGCATACTGAGCACTGAAATATTCCTTCACATTCACTGTTCACCAAGAGCAGTGTGTGGTATGAAAAAGCCCATTTCTAGCACTGGGCCATGCAGGTGAGACTGGGAGTTTCCGGCAGTAAATTCAGGAGCACCACAGACATCTCTGCGGGCCTCAGTTTCCTCAGTGCAAGTCCAAACACCGTGCTGTTTTGCAGTAAATACGTTATCTGTTTTTACCGTGTTTGAGGGAATATCAGCAGAAAGTGCCATCTAAAAAGCCATCAACACCACATAATGACCAGCTAAGGAAACAATGGATTGATCATCACCTTAAAAAGCTCAAACCAGTACTGTGGGCCTCTTTTTCCATTGAACTTAATTTCACCCTTTGCTCAGTATTCATCTCCGAAGCCAACCGGGTTGCCTGGCAGCGAGGAGCGCTGATGTGTAAGGTCACCTAGCGGTCCTGCCTGCCACAATAGGTGTGAGGTCAAATAACGTCAATGATCAGAATGAGCCTGAATAATTGACTCCGCCCACTCTTCCTTTCTCTGTGCACAAATCACCCATCATAAAAAGAAAGGTACATTTAGTAAACGGGGATCGATGGTTACATTACATTCACCACAATCGGTCATGGGCCCACTCTCAACAGGGTTCCTGCAAGACATAGGGACGTCATGTAATATGGAGACTGAGAAGACTGCGTGTGTCCGGCCGGTTGTGCGCGGTGGGTCCTCGCTGACGCAGGACCAGTCAAAAGGCCTTGTCTGGCTTCCATCCTCACCTATCCCACCCTTCCCCCGGCAGTCAGCTGGGCCTTTCCGCGTAACGCTGGCAAGCGGCTCCCAAACCCACTACCCGTCTGTTTTCAGTCTGCCTCCTTATCAGTTAGACAGTTCAAGCAAACACGCTCGTCTGCACGGAGGGCCAGAATTCCAGGGCGATCAAGTGCCACTCCGGAACCGCCGGTTCAGTCCCGTACAGAGGAGTCCGGGACACGTGTCACCACCGTCTGAGGTGTGAACAGTAAGGGGAGGATGAAGGTGCGGGAACTACCATGGTCCAGTTGGGGGGCCGGGATTTCTATTGCTGACAGAGAAAATGCAGAATTCAATTTAAACTTTACAGCCCTTTCAGCAACAGAAACCAGGAAGTGGTACACAAGTGTATCAAATGTGAAGAAATAGCAGAAGAATTAGTAGGTATCATGAATTTGCAGAGGTGGTTTAACACAGCTAAACAGGCAGGTGATTTTAATTATTTATTACTGAGATGGAGTTCAGCTGCAATGACTTGATTCTCACGAATGGACTACAGTGACTCAGCACTAACATCTGAGATGACGTGGATCACCAGGTGGAAATGCACACAGAGAGCAGTCCAGATACTTCAGACAGCTGCTGAGATGGAACACCCACTCCCCCCTACCTTACCATTAACAACATGTCAGTAAATTATTTGTAAAGGATAATCTGTACTATCCAAACCAAAATGCACCCTGGAAGAATAAATAAACAATATTCCTTCTTTCTTTTTTTCCCTGTGAGCAAGAAACAACATCTGTGATGAACAATGACATCACAATTTGAAAATGTGTCTCGCATCACTTTTTAGAGTTTCTTTACCCATTTTCTCTCTAAGGATAAGATCAGAGCATGATTCAAATTACGGGGGGTACTGTACCCTCCGATCAAGACCCATACCCCCCCAAAGAGAGAAAAATAGCAGTTTGGGGGGGTCTTAACATTATTCTTTTGTTGTAAAAAAAAGATAACCTCACCTTGTAGGAAAAGTTTATGTAAATAAACAATTTCAGACACCCCTAATGTGGCCCGTACCATTTTAACTACCTCGGTGCTAGAACCAGCCAGTCGGTAATTGCGTCATTCATTCTCATTGAGTGACCTGTTCATTGTGTTCGTCTGTCATGGTACTGTTTGTCATACGTTGGTACATGTAAGTAGCCAACAGAAGTCTAGCCTGCTTAAAATGTGTTATTTTACAACCTTCATTTATTCATTTAAGTGTTTCATCTACTGATGCAAGCTGACATCTTTATAAGTTGAATTACTTACCATTGTCCTTCTGAGGCTGGTGTTCTGTCGAGTTGAGCTACTTTGTCGAGATATGCTACCATAGTGCTAATCGATAGCCCTAGCCATAGCTTACCTCGACAAAGAAGCTCATCTCTGCAGAACACCGGTACAATCAACATTAGTTACATTAACTAGCAAGATAAGCAAAGTTCTCTATTTAAACCAGGCTTATTTGGTGAGGTAAAATCGCTCATGGTCATTTTCCAAGGAGATGAACTCCCTATGTTTTCATTCTCATTTTATCACAAATAAATTGTGCTATTCTGAAATTAATTTGCCACGTAGCCTGTGTGGTTTGTTATTAGGCTAATGTTAATGCATAAGAAGGTCTAACATTATGCTCTGAAAAAACATTACAACGTAAAAAAAAACTAGCTAGCAAATAATAAGCCCTATTATTTGAATTTTAGTGGTATTGATTCTGCATTCCACA
>JABFEB020000026.1:12649462-12661460 GCA_019775895.2 Stomatorhinus ivindoensis
CAGGATGAGGACAGTGTGCAGGCAGCAGGGAGATGGCAGGATGAGGACAGTGTGCAGGCAGCAGGGAGATGGCAGGAAGATGCGGTAGCGGACCATAATGGTCATAGAAGTGTTATGAAGGCAATACTCCCCAAATATGGAGAGGTAATTCGCACTCTGGATCAGAATGTAGCTCAAACTTAGCCATGTACCACAGACCCTGCAGGTGGTCATTGAGTCATATGTCTGCATTTAATATTCCTGGCTCAAGTTGGTCCACCTGGCATATACAGGCACTAAGGGCAGCGTGCAAGGCCTGCCGCTAGGCCAATAAGGAAACTGTAGACTCCCTGACCTCCAGCCAGCTACTCACAGTCACAGATATCAGAGCTGTGGCCTCCACACAGCTGGTTCCATGACTCAGACGCAAGCTGACATCTTGAGGGAATGATTAATTACACAAACGCGCCGGCAAGTGCCACAGCTGTTCTTGCGCAGTCCCCAAGGATAGGAGCAGAGAGTAGTCAGCGTCACACGTAGACGCTGCCGTCAGCCTGTCAGGCAGCAGCAGGTAGACTGCAGAAGCAGTCGGTCCGTCACACGGCACCAATAGACAGACAAAGAGGATGCGCAGCTACAGGTGGATCCAAGCTTACTGACCCCTCAGCCCCAGGCCATAAAGGGACTTTCAGACAGAGCAAACATGACGTGTCTGAAAGGCATCCAGGTGCTTCACACAGTTTGCACATCAGCCTCTGTAAGGCTTGAGGTGGATCGAGACCAGCCTGTGGGCATTAGCTTATGGGGATAAAGTTGAAAGGAGAATTCTGGTGGACACTCTGTTGTAATCTAAACATAGATCTTTGCTCTCCGAGTTCCTGAAAAGATCAAGTGTCGGCGAAGACCAGCATCAGCGTGAAAGCCCCAACAATGAGCTCTGTTAGGGTGCTCTTCTCCATGACCTTCTGCACTGACGAGAGCACCACCACAAAATGGAAGAGCTCCCCACCCTGAGAAGTACCTAGGAGCAGATAACAGCCCTCAACTACACACAGCGCTGGATTACTGTTACAAGGCTGCGCTTGGAGCACATTGAAGGCTCCTCCAGGCTAGAGACAAATGGTATCGTCCACTTTGTCCACACAAGGAGTCATTATAGGCTAATTACTGGAAATGCAATGAAGGCAAAGTGTCTCGGTTTTACCAAAGCTAATTATGGCTAATTACAGTACTGGCTCATTAAAACTGATGCCCTTTGAATTAATGCATTCAGACAGTGCTGTTTGCAGATTCACACGGCTGCTTGTAGGACAGCTTATCAGCATTTCAACATTAAACTGACACAAATTAGAGGCCACAGTGCATAATTAAAACTGATAAGAATCAGTCCACCTGCTCCTAGCTCCCCGCACAGGTATAACTTCATGTTGTTTTCATTCGCTTCTCTCCGCGGAACAGCTGCTGCAGTTCGTGTTGCGTCTGTCACATTTCTGCCTTGGCCCCCCCTGAAGGAATCATCTCAGAAACCTAACATTTGCTCCTCACCTCAACCTTTGTCACATGGTCCTGCCCACTGTCCTGCCCAGACGTCTGACAATAGTAACACCAGTGACAAGCCACTGGAATATCTGATAAAAGACGGCACAAAATGAACCCCGCTAGACCGTGGGGATCATGCTGACATGCCACTCCATCTCAAAGCATAAATCACTGCCCTCGTGTAATTTATACTTCATTTGGGGTAAAATAAAGCATCGGTCCACTGTTTTAGCAACAAGACTTCCAGACGTTCTCCACAGGATTCAAGTCAGGCAAAAGACCAGTGCAAGGCTCTCCTACCTTTTTCACAGTCAGGTGAGGTCAGGGTGGAAAGCACGCACTGGTACAGCGCATTGCCGCACCTACCACATGATAAAACATCTCAGGATCCCACGTGACAACCCCCCAAGCCAACACAGAGTTGAGTTCCACCCTCCGGAAAGGACCATCTATCTGCTACAGCCAGGTATTATATGGGTGTCTCCTTGGCCAGGTACACAATGTAGGTAATGTGCCTCATTTGGGACTCCCTGAGCAACCACTCGTTCAACAAGTCAAACTAGGGGTACCCAAGTACTGTCTGAAAAGACACAGTACCAAAGGAGTCCAGTCTCTGTCTCAGGTCACTGGATAGTGCCCATGTCTCGCAGCCTTACAGCAAAATAGGGAGCACCAGGATTCTAAAAATTTCTTCCAAGATTTCTTCCACACACTCCTTGTCAACCATCTCATGACCTCCATGCTTTCCCAATTCATCTACTGACTTCATAGGAAAAGTTACCAGATACAGGAATGTTGCTGCTAAGGTAAGTGAACCTCTCTACGGCATCGACATTCTCTCCACTGACAGAAATCCTGCTGTCGGCTGTTTTATCCTGAGCACTTGCAGGCCCAGACACTCAGACTCCTCGATATCTGGTTTCTAGTGTTATATGGGCTTACTCACTGGCTCTGTATGGGTTACTGATAGCCGTTGTTAAAGACGCGGCCAGATAAAACATGGGTGTTTTCATTTAATCATTTAATAATTAATAGCACAAACAAAAAAAGATTCACAAAACCTACTTGAAAATTATGTCCATATGAACAAATGAAAACCTGCTTAAGGAATATAGCACTCAAAAGAAAAATGATTTATCTGACCGACAGTTTTCTCTGACACAAAACAACTTCCAGATAACCGTAGAACTATGAAATGCTTTTGACCATAGAACCTAATTCAGTTCAGATATGGGAGAAGCAGCTGTAAAAAATAATCATCTTTCTATTACCAAAATGAAAAGAATGTAATTCTATGTAATTCTAATTGTATCAACACACCACAGAGGACACTACAACAAAATGTGTCCTCTGCATTTAACCCATATGTGACATAGCAGAGAGAAGCTATTATTTAGCGCTTGAGGAGCAAATCCTTGCGCAGCGTACCTGAGTAGGACCTTACTGGTCAGGGACTCAAACCAGCAACCTTCTGATCACAAGCATACTTCCCTGAAAATTAGGCCACCCTGCCCCGAAGGCATCAAGCGTCAGGAAATGGCAAGGCTGAGAGCACGGTAACAGGAAAGCCAGCAATCGGAGAACATGCTGACAACCCACCAGGCTCGAAGGACACCCAACGAGCCGGATGTGTTTGTCTGTGAGCCTGTCGGTCCATACGTGGCCCATTTGAATGGCACTCAAACACCGGTGTGAATGCTATGTTCCATGTGGGATTCTGTGGCTGATAAAAAACACAAATAGCGAGTATTTAGTACTGTGATCCCCTTCTGCCACTCTGCTTTCCCTCCGGTTGCCGAGGTCAACAAGCCACTCCCATGGCCGAGTTTAACACGTCCAGGGCAGCAGGCTTTCCAAACCTGCGAATTATATCCACACGGCCGACCTCCTAACCAAACTCTTCCAGGTAGAGCCATGATTCTTAGAACGCTCCGGTTCGGTGAACTGCTTTATCTTTAACAGAAATGTTCTCACAGACGAGTCAGACAACGGCAGAGTGTCTGTGTACTCAGTAAACTGTTTGCTTTACTTTAAAGGACAACTGGATTTCTGGATAAATCCCCCCTGGGACAGGCGACCACCTATGAGTCTCACTTACAAAGAGCCCCCCACCCCTCCACCTGTTAACCACAGAGCAACGGGCCTGTGAAATCAACCGGCATGGAAGATCAGGGTGGTTATCCTTGACATGTACAAGAACACGACACTCACCTATACGGAACCGCCCCAAGCTGAGCATATGCAAACTTGTCCTGTCATAATGAACCAATTCAGAACATCCAACTTTTGGAAGTTTATACTATAGCATAAGCTTATCAGTTACCCTGAAAGTAATAAGATAGCAGTGACCAGAGGATTCTGGGATTTGAGCAGGCCGAACGAGACACAGTCACGGTGCTTCACAATACGTCACAGTCACAACAGAAGCATCCTAAGTGAAACCGCACCCCCCAGACAACCAGCCCCAGTTATGCAACATCCAGAACGCCACGTGCTGCATGATGTATGAACATCGAGGCTGCATACATACCGTAACATTATATAACCGAGAGACACTCGATGCCAACACTCAAATACACACGGCAGACAAACATAACACTAATGGCTCCTGGCTACAAAACTCTATAGGTACTACATCAAGTAATTAAACAAAAAACAATCTGAACTGAACAGAGAACATCCAACCTATACAGTGTCAGAAAAAAAGAGTACCAATTTGTACCTTTGCTTGTCACGGGGGCTGTACCCTCAAGGGTCTGCCAGTTATACCCTAGCTGTAGCTAATTGTACCTTTTACGGTATGGAAATGTACTGTGAGGAACATCCCCAAGGTACCAACAACATTAATGTACCCCCAATAGTACAAAAATTACAAGTACTGTACAATTACCTCCACCGATAGCGTACAATTGACCCTTGAGAGTACAGCCCCAGTGATGAGCAAAGGTACAAATTGGTGCTCTTTCTTTCTGACAGTGGAGAGATATGGCCTGAACACAGTAGATCTCACAGGAGAAGATGTGGTCTGAACAGCGTAGCATTCTGCTATGACACTACAATAATCTGCACCAAAGATGGTCAGCCTCCTCTCTCCTTAGCCTTTACTCCCTTCTTGTGCCTTTAAGTGCCCTTTCCTGCATCATCTCTTGGCATATTTGAACTATATCTGCTGGTGCTACAGCTACCGACTTTCAGAGGCATTTACAAGGTGTCTAATCTCCCTGATATAAAAAAAAATCTTTGTTTCTATATTGGTGACAAAGTTGTCTGGCTATCGCTGTTGAATGTGGCAGAAAATATTCCCTTCCTTGCGGATCCATAGCAGTCACTTAGCTAATCGTCAGCTCAAACACATAGGAAATTCCTCCAGCACTACAGTCCATGACCTAAAACTCTACTTGGACAAAACGAACCACTCTGGGGATTTAATTCCATTTTAATCAAGTTTACGAAAACAGCTAATTAAAGCAAATCCTTTAAATCCAAAATGAATCCGCTAAAATAGTAGGAAACATTATGACCAAACTCTAAGTCTGACTGTTGGACTTCAAGGAATGTACCCAGAAGTTTTAGCAATTTCATGTTCTGAGAAGAACCAATCGATGCACAACCGCGTGGTGGAGATGGACTGTGGGACGGGTCTCCGTTGCCAGCGTCAGTGAGAGGTCCACGCTGAAACTCAGCCAATCACAGGAGCCACAGTTAGCACCTGACGGCCAGTCAGCATTCGAGCAAGAGTCCCCCCCTGGACCTGTGGGCTTGCCTGTTCTCCTGCAGCACAGCCTGTTCCCTGTCTGCCCTGAAAAGTAACCGGCCCATCAATACGCACAGCAGGACTCCAGAGCGCCGCAGCTTCCGCCATTTCCGGTGGCCGCATGGAGCAGGAATGCCGGCATTTTCTCGTGCACTGAGCGCGCTTTCAGCCCGTTACTTAAAAGCGTTAAAGAGATGAATGCACGAATGCGAGCACACAAACAGCATGACAGGACACGGAGTGCCACGTAGCACAACAGGCTAGGGGGGCTTGGCAGGTGCCCGTACCCCTCGCTCTTTTCTCTCTTTGTCCCAGGCTGCCCGACACGCCAGTCGTCCCTGGGGGTAGTCTGCTTGGAAGAGGCTTTGCTTGAGCATAGAAGACACCGTGTCCTTGTCCCCTCACAGCCAGTTCCACCCCTGGCCCGCTGGAACACTTCCGCCGTGCGCCACGTCCAGCGCTAGCCCAACACAAACATCCTGCCCGACCGCAGTGCGTTTTCTGCCCGAGATCACCACACAAAAGGACGATAATAACCACCACCACCCCCCCCACGGATACTGGAATCATGTTATTCAGCATCAATAAAATATGTATTTATCTGCTTTCAGAAGAAGAAAGCCCACAGCCCTTTAATAGTTGCTGATGGTTCTTGGCGCTGCCTGAGCCTCATTGTCACAATGGCCTTCTGTTTTCGCCATGGGAATTAGATGATGTCTGCCGTTGCCAAAGCGCTTCTCTGGCAATGAATCGCCTTCTTGTTCCTGTTTTGTGTGAATGTTGTAATGAGGGGGGGGGGCTGTCTTCCCTCCATGTTTTCAGCCATCGTGGTCGCAGCTTCCCTGTGCGGACGCAGCCCTTCGTTACTTGCAGCGTTGGGGAAGTTACTCGCAAAAGTAATCCATTACAGAGGGGAACAGCTCAGGTCAAGAAAGTACTAATCCAGACCAAGTACTCAACTGGTTGTTTGAAACAAAACCCGGGTCTGGATTTGTACTTTCTGGACCCGAGTCTTCCACCTCTGTTTTTAGTGGATTACTTTTCCTTAGTGTCCACGGGTATATCCCACACACTGCTAATGACGGTCGCTTTTTCAACAATCACAGGCAGCCAGGTGAACAAGTGAGCATGAGGTGCACGAGACACACTCAGCGGACCAGGTGATCCCCATAGATCCCACTTGTTATTGTAAAATTTTTATCATAATGTGCCTTTTCACTGCCTTGATTCAGCTATCAGTCTTAGACTGGTGAGCATTTCCTGCCTGTCATTTTAACTATATTCCACCAGGACGTGCCAATTCAACCAGAGAATTCTGCCTGACTCTTCAAAATCTGAAAAACGAGGCGGATTAAATGCCTGCACTCACTGCTGTCTCACAATGTATGCATGTGTGCTTGCCTGTGTATATTAACTGAATTGCGTCCGAAATAGGTCAGGGTCGTCTTCTGCTGCACACATTACTATCTTGGTAACCTTTGTCTAGACGGTTTGGGAAAGGATCCAGGCCTCTCTGTGGCTGTAAGCATTCTCCACACATTATGCAATGTTACACAGTATAGCAAATAACAGAGCGACTTACGCTGGGTGCACTTTCCGACGGTGCTTGCCATGAGCAGGCAGACACGTCTCTCGCAGACGTCCTGCTAATCCAGGAGACGGAGCTGGGAGGACCCGGACTCCTTAAGGGGGAATTCCATGCAGAACCATCTATCATCACAAGCAGGTTTGCAGTGTATCCAAATGGAATCAGGACCAGTCTCTACTTTCGTCAAGAAGCCCGTCTGATGCATTATGGGTCGATTACTTCAATGGTTGAAAGAGTAAATTATACAGTAGTTTTTTTAGAAAAGTCTGCAAACATGCATTAGTTTCATAAACTATATGGCCAAATGTGTTTGGACACCAGCTTGTCTTACATCTCCTACCAAAACTAAATGTAATAAGTTGCTATGGTAGCCTTGACTATTCTGGGAAGGTTTTCCGTTAGATGCAGGAACTTAACTGGTGGGATTTGCCGCTAAGTACAAAAGTTGGGTATCGATGCATAGAAATGTGGTGAACTGACTTGTTGGGGAGTGCGCAACCTGAGATGGTGCCAAGTGCAAAGTCACAAACCTCACCTGTTGCTGGAGATTGTAGGGCCATGTGCTCAATTATATACCTGTGGCAGCAATGGGTTTGGCATAATCAGATCATTCCTGTAATTTACAGGAGTATCCACACACTTTTGGACACATAGTGCATGAAGTAGGTGTCATTTTTAAACCGTCTGAGCTTGCTCCCCTTAACTCTGTCACTAAATGTTTGGATCTCACATCAGCTCTGAAGGGGGCCAAGGACGATGGCTGCCTCGCGTCACTCAGCTCTGCCGTACTGTAATTACAGCTAATATATTACACTCATCATCTCTCGACAATTACCTTAATACTGCTGATAAGTACAACGGTTTACCTAATTACTTGTTAAATAATGGCATCACCTACATTCAAATGTAAATGTCATTAAAATAAGTGTTTTAGTATCTATTATATATTCCATATAGGATAGCCGAATCTGTACAACATCCTGTTTGTCAGTGGAAACTGAGTCCAGGTGGGCTTCTACACTGTTAAATATACATTTAGTCCAATCTTATAATTGCTACATGAATTAGCAAAGAAAAAAGGTGATGTTTCAAAATGTTACGATCCACTTCTCCTCAGGATACAGAGCACACTTCTGTGCACACAGATCCTTCCACTATTTTACCGCCATCTGGGGGATCCCTTTGGTAACTTGGTATGTTTTGTCAATCGCGCTCAACCATTCGCCTATATAATATGTAGCCCCTCGAAAGACCAACCTGCTGGAAAAATTCCCCAGCTTCCCAGTGGCCAGTCTGCGCATGCTGTTGCTGTGTGGATGTAAGCAGGACGCGGCAAGTTGATATTAGTAAAAAGCTATTTTCTTGCCGTGGGCCATTACAACCTTGCGAGACACGGAGGCCAAAGAGGACATATGGCTGAGGTCGGGCACGATCTGGCAGGACAAAGGGCCAGACTTCACAGGGACTCGTACAGGAACCGCCTCTTTGAGGGGTGATTGTGTCTTTAGTATGTGACGGGGGGGTGGGATGATTTAAAATTGGCCTTGGACATTGAGGCCCCCTCACAGTAAATTTTGTCGACCAGGGGTGGGATTCCCCATGATAAATCTTACCGCCCCACGTACCCATTGGTCCACTGGGGAAATACTCGGTATGTCAGAAGGCCAGGCCAGTCCAGCCCTGGGGGGGGGGATACAGGGCAGACAGGCCAGGCAAAGCTGGCAGAGTTGCTGTAGACATGCTCTGGAGAGCAATAAAATCAGTTTCCCACATGCCACAGGGGCTACGACATTCCCAATTAAACCATGGGAAAGATAATGACTCATCGCCTTCTGCCTGTAGGGGGCAGACTGCTGGCACCGGCCCCAGGAGGCAGAACGGACAGGGGAAGCCAGCGGACAGACAGAGCATCAGCACTGGCCCCACAGCAGCACTGCCAGCCAGAATGAGACATCAACAAAGGTTAATATTGGAGCTGGGGGGAGCCCACAGTCAGTGCGGCTGCTTTATCAGCTGGACTTTTATTTATTGAAACCCCGAGAGTGTTTTGCAGAATTCTACATTCGCAGAATCCGATTTTACAGCCTTCAGAAGCGTGACTGCTCACAGCCTTCCTCCCAGCAGCCATCATCATCGTCATCATCAGCCCTGCAGTCCACTGTGCGCTAATGCGGCCCTGCTCACTGCCAATAAGAGGACACACACACACACACGCACACACACACGCACACACACACAAGCGCAGTTCAAACCTTCACACCTTCAAACGGCGACTAAAAACCTACCTCTTTCAGAAGTACTTGGATTAGTACTTTCCGGATTATATTTATTATTATTATTAAAAAATGTATTACTTGCCAACAGAGTTTTTAGAATGATAGTATTTTTAACCAGGTTCTATTGAATCCGTATTAGAACGCATTGACTGATGAGACTTCAACGCACTGATGTAAGTCACTCTGGCTAAGGGCGTCAAATGCAGTAAATATAAATGTAAATGCCGTCCACATATTTCTTTATGGGGGTCTCTCTATTAATTTCTGTGTTTCTATGGGCAGAACCCTAATCCTACCTATAACTCTAACCCCTACCCAGCCCTAACCAACAAAATACACGACTTTTAGCATTTTTACCTTTTGTGAATGCAGTCAGATTTTTGTAAATCAGGCCACCAACTTCACACACGTGGCACATGCCAAGTCCTCAGTAGCAGGAAGGAGCAACATGTGGAGCTCACGACAATCACAAGCAGTGTGACACTGCAACAGTGTGACAGTGCAACACGGCAGTGCAACAGTGTGACAGTGCAACACGGCAGTGCAACAGTGTGACAGTGCAACACGCCAGTGCAATAGACACTGCAACCTCGATGGCCACCGCAGAGATTCACCTGCCAGGACGTTCTCTTCACAGGAGCACAGGGCTGCTCACCCAGTTGGCAGAGATGCCGGCAGACAGGCGGCCAGGCGACTGGAAGCTGATCTTCCTGCCTATTTGGACCAGCTCTGGTGAAGGACGCCATTCTCCAGCCCCTGCCGAACTGGGAACCAGTGAGACCAGTGAACCTGAAGACTCCAGCTGTCAGCTCAACATCTGGCCAGCAAACAGACCTCCCGCTGTCCTGCAGCACTACTGGGAAATGTCCAATTTGGGACTGGCCAGACTGGGGAAGGGCAATGAGAAAGGCCTTTATATACCCTGACCTCAACCACTGAACAGGATTTGGCAGTGTAATGATGAACAACGGCACTCTCCTAAAAATTTCTTGGCATGACAGAGTAAGCTTTTTACAAACCCTTTTATAATTTCCTCTGGGTGAAACACATGCCGTATTATGTAATATTATAACGTCAGAGGGCTTTGCTGTATCCTTTTTCCTTTCAAGTTTGTAATTCTTGGCTTTATTCCCATTTAATGGTTCATTCCTCCTCCAATCAGGCAGCGATTCGAACCCGGGGTACCGACACATTCCAGCACAATAAGCTGGGGTCTGTGTTAGTGGCTTATATAACCCTGAGGCAGAGAAGGCACAGAAGCGGGGGGCGCAAGGACAGCCATCGCGCCACCTCATTACAGCCCCCCTCTGCACTCACTGTAAGCATGTTTCAACCCCCCAGGCTATTTCTGTTACAGTTAGTACCATCGGCAGCGTCAGATGGCCAGGGACACTTCTGCCCCCTAGTGGTCATGACTGAGCAGTTAAGTCACCTTTGAAAGTATGATTGCATTAGCTGAGTATAGAGTCACAGTCAGAGAGTACTCAACTGGATGGTTGAAACAAAACCATGGTCTGGATTTGTGCTTTCCGGACCTGAACTTTGCACCTCTGTTTAATGAAATGACAAGCATACATGCAAAATACAGAACTGACCTTCACAAACTGCGTTTTCTTGGCCGAGCAGAAAGCTCTGTCATGTACTCCAGAGAACAGGCGTGCCATCTCCCTGATCCTGGGCAGATGCACATGGGAATCAGACTGATGCTCTTGCTTCCATCCAGGTCTAACCATACAGAAGAGCAGCAGAAGAGAGATCGGCTGGGACACATCGGTCTGTTTCCATTAGGTATCCTGTCACACCACGTGCATGGAAGCAGCCCTATATGATCAAATCAAACACCCCATTGTCTCAGCTCCCTCCAGAGCCTCACTGCACCGTGTCTCAGCAAAGGACCTGCATTAAGGGATTACGGGTAACTCTGGCCAACTTGGCGACTCCGCTTCGATCATCTTGTGCGAAAACAGCAGAAGGTGTCAGGTAAAGGACCAAAGGGTGTTGATTTTTAACTTTAAAGACAGTAAATGAAAATGGGGCTAAGCTGGCAAGCTGAAGGAGTTTGGGTTATTAAAACCAAACAAAAGCCAGACTCTCCTCTAATAGACGTAGCGCTGAGCCTGACTCAGTAAGAGAGAGGTCTAGAAAAAGAAACCGCAGGGGACCCCAGGCCGTATGACAGCCCAGCACCGACCCCATCAGGGGGCCGACCCTGAGGGCCAAGCGGCCCAAATTCCCTGGTGGCAGAATCTGAGCAGAATACCAGGCAGAGGAGAACATGGCGAGGTCATGCCGCAAACAGCGGGCATGAAGACGAAGTCAAAGAAGGAGTAGGAGGAGAAGGGCGGCCTCGGAGTAGGTGGTCACCAGGAAGAGGTCCGTAATGGAGCCAAGGTGACAGTACCAAGGCGTTTGTCAGCAGGGCGGACACTGACACCTTTCTGCAGCGTGGGAGCGAGCTGTAGGGAGATCACATGAACACCCTCGGGCTCCCAAAAGCTCTGTAATTACAGTGTGCTCATCTCAGAACTCCATCTGCCCCAGGATGGTAGAGAGTCAGAGTCACCAGACACAAATGAGCAAACTGCCAGCATGGTGTTCTCAGCCCGAATAAGCACTCTAACCGGCAAAGCGGCAGCATGGTGTTCTCAGCCTGAATAAGCACTTTAACCGGCAGCATGGTGTTCTCAGCCCGAATAAGCACTTTAACCGGCAAACCGGCAGAATGGTGTTCTCAGCCCGAATAAGCACTCTAACCAGCAAACCGGCAGCATGGTGTTCTCACCCCGAATAAGCACTTTAACCGGCAAACCGGCAGAATGGTGTTCTCAGCCCGAATAAGCACTCTAACCAGCAAACCGGCAG
>JABFEB020000026.1:12661560-12677023 GCA_019775895.2 Stomatorhinus ivindoensis
CTCAGCCCGAATAAGCACTCTAACCAGCAAACCGGCAGCATGGTGTTCTCACCCCGAATAAGCACTTTAACCGGCAACCCGGCAGCATGGTGTTCTCAGCCCGAATAAGCACTCTAACCGGCAAAGCGGCAGCATGGTGTTCTCAGCCCGAATAAGCACTTTAACCGGCACAGACCCCCACGGCTTCCTGCAGATGCTCATGACCTGAAAAAAAACAGAAGAAAAAGCTGAACTTGCTGACAAGGGAAAACATTCAGGAGCTTAAAACAGTAACAAGACCCAGACACCTCAGAAGTCAGGAACCCTTTTATAAAACTACAGACATTCTCAAACTTTTTTGGACCAAGTACCACTTTGAATCAAACCAAAGCAGTCAGGTACTTCATAAGTACCACAAAATAGAGAATATAAAATATACCTTAATAAATCTGAAAACAATTAATTATCTTTATCAATTCAACGGAAAAGGTATCATTGTTGACACAACAATGAAACATGTCCCCTGCATTTAACCCATATGTGACATTGTGCCATAGCAGGAGGCCGCTAATCCAGCCCCGTGGAGCAGTGCCACGCTCAGGGTACCTCAGTTGTACTTTGCTGGTTAGGGATTTAATCCAGCACTCTTCCGGGTACAAGCAAGCTGCCCTAAACATTCAGCCACCACTGCATACCAAAATGTTCACACCTCCCCGTCAGGAAATCAAACCAATACAGTTAAAGGGGATGTACAAAAAAAAACTAACAGAAACATTTCCATCCATTACCCTCTGGGATCCAGTACACTTCTACAAAGACTGACTACAAAGGGACTCGAACCCTCAATCTTCTGATCCGAAGTCAGATGCCTTATCCATGGCCACAGGGCCCACTGCACGTGCTCGGAAAAGATGTTCTGCTTGTTTGCCCAAGTGCTGATAAACCAGACCCTACTCTACTATGTGAGACAGGACATGAAACTACTTCCCCTTTAATCCCATCAAGACGACGGTATTTTTCAGCAAACGTGGAGAGTGATTGACGGAGCCCAGGACACGGCTGGGGTCACATGCCACTTGCTCCACCACTGCCCGATCCACCCCCACGCTCAAATTGGGCACTGTGCTTAAAAGGTCCGCTCCCAAGACGTAAGGGGCATGGAGTCTGGGTAAAAAATGTAGGCTGCCCATCTGTTAGGGCTTATATATGAACAGGGATAGCAAGGCAAAGCTAATAGCCATTCATAGTCTCAGTGACTTCTCCAAGCACCCGGTTTTACCCTAATCAGCTGGCTGGCGTGAGATTTTCAATTCGAGGCAAGTCTGCGCACGCATTTACATGTATGTAACATTTTTATTACCTCGTAAATAATCTGTAGGGTTTGCAAACTAATGCAACGCCTTTGATGTAGCTAATTTTAGGCTTATAATGGAATAATATACATTTGCCGTAAAATTTCTTGCGTGAGCGTTTGAGTCTGGCAACCCGGGGTCACCGTGAACTGAACGCTGCAGATGCCTTTAATCTCGTTTACCGTTTTTGTGGAGAGTAAAGTAAAATAATGAGACCTGAAACTAATAACACAGTGCAGTACACTGGAGCGGAAAAGCAGTATTTGGGAACGTCTTTAAAATGATTTACGTGGCATCCTAGGGACAAAACCACACTATGAATTATTCATTATGCTTAAAATCTTTGAACAGCACCGACGCCAATGAAAGCTTCCATTTTTGTCAAAGTGAATTTAACGAGGTGAAATGCGTTCGATTGGAAAAATGAAAACCACATGCAAAATAGAAAAACGGTAGAAGACCAACCTCAATGGAATTCACGCATTTTATGAGTAACGGGTTTTTATAGATCCTGAACACATCGATTATGCTGGCTACAGGATTCAAAATTAAATGCTGCCCCCATGTGGATATATATTGAACTAAATAGCGAAGAGGACGGGAATATGGATTATTTAAAAAACGATGTGTTATTTTAGTAACTGCTACCCCATATTGTTCACCAGACTCATTTACCCAACTGCATGCTCTGCCTTTGCTAAAAAAGACTTGGTATCGAACCTAAAAGAGAGAGAGGCCATCTGAATGATGAGGCCGTTCTCAACTTAACCAGTGGTCAGGTGCACGGGGCAAGTATGCTGGTTTTAAAAACACAATTCAATTGAGAAGGCAGATCCAGACATATTAGGTAGAAATTATGCCAATGCACACCCACGATTCTTAAACAGGTTTAATTAAACTCTATTAAAGAGCATACAGAATATTGCAAATTCCAACAGCAATCAAGAACTGGCCTCCAGGCAGATCGGCACAGCAAGTCCAAACCACATACAAGCAGATATCTGCACACTAATACAATCCAGGCCCGTGGCACTATCAAGGCAGCTGGCCGACAACATTCCATGCCCCATACAAAACTGTACTTTTTTTCACTGCGCAAAATGGTAGAAGGAGCAGTTGCCATCTGTCAAAGCCTGACGAGGCGCTCAGGGGGGGGCCGAGGTCGGCTCCAGCTGGAGCCGCTGCAGCTGGATAGCATTCAGCGCAACTCGGAGCTCTCACCCGCAGCGGAACCTGGCCAGCAAACAGAACCACCACCCATTTGTCCCACGCTTCTACATGACAGCGAGAGGCAGGTTTAGCCTGAATGAGGATGTATGGTTTTTAAAATAACACCTACGGCACTGCAGCTCAGCAGGACTCGGGGTGTTCAGGGAGCAGAGAGAGTGGAGATTCATCAGAGAACATCTGGAGAAGGTACACTCTGTCTTAAAACGTTTCTCTTGTTCTAGTTGTGACCTTAGTCTACAAAACGCGCACAGAGTGTTCCTCTATGATATAAACAGCATGTGCTGTTGTACCCTGTATAACTGTTCATTAAAGAGAGTTAATGATTTCATACTGATCCCATAGATTGTGGCAGCACGGCCATACATAAAAGTAACGTTAATTAGGCCTGACCTCACTGAGCTGCTTGAAGAAGGTTTGGGTTCTGCTGCTGGATTTCCAGGTTGTTCTGGTGCCTCCACAACACTGGACTGCACCACTCAGTCAGGCTGAAGACCCTGCACCGCGCACCTGTACAGTGTGGGCTTAGTACAGATATCCAATCCTGGACAGGAGAAGCACCCTGGGTTCGGTTTGGGGGCACTGAGGGGATTTAAGGTGATTTGACGAGGGAGCCGGGCAAGTAGGACACATTCGGCCAAGGTCAACACAGAGACGAGCACCAGCCAGAAGTTTGTGAGAAGGTGTTTCTCATTTATTTACGTGTACAAAAGAATGGCTTTTTCAGCAGATCCATAATCGCAAGCGTGGGTGTCATCTAGTGCAAACTATTTTAGCTCCACTGTGTCACCCCACCCATACAGCACATATGCAGTGAACACCCCGGGGAGAGTCGCAGAAGGAGGTACACACACGATACTCGTCTGCAGAAAAGAACCACAGCATTACAGTATCTCAGAAAGCCATAGAAAAGCAGAAGGCCCCTCAGGATTAACAGACAGTATCGTCTATTTCTAAAGCCACAGTAAGGCTACAATCAAATCCTCTTTCCGGTCCAGTTGCATTTCAGTGATTTAAATCTGAAATCTAAATGATAGCATTTTGCCCAAAAACAGGCCTTAGCCAACAGCAGCTGAAGGAGTCAAGACGAAGGTCTTTCTCTTTTCGATTTTTGACATTTACATCGTCAGTATAAAATAAGTAGAGCGTTAAGCTATGAGATGTGAAAGCGCTAAGACTTTAAAGTGAGACATCACCTTTCCTCAGTCATCCTTCCATCCCACGTTCCGAGCTTCAAACCCCATCTGTCTCCCGCCATCCGTACCAGCTCAGCCGTGACGGAAGTGACAGGCATGGTCTATTGGTTTTCTTTTCAATTGTGTTTAGAGTTAAAACTCACTATTAGTGTTCAACATGTCAATCACTTCCATTTTTATTTACAAATGCTCTTTGCAGAATATTTTTAAATAATATTTATTAGCATTTGATATCAGTAGTTTTAATGCACGCAGTATATCTGAATTTAGCAGAAAATTACAGTGCTTCCCTCCAAAAGTCCAAAGAAGTCACACTTCATGTAGCTAAAGAAGTAATTATGTAATAAAGATTTGACATCAAAATCTTTATCAAAACAACTTAGTATCATTTTTTTTTGTAACTTCTTTCAAACTCACCCAAAAATGAATAATTTTAGGTTCCACGCTAGACCCCTTTATTTCCTGCTCAGAAGACAGGAATACATTCATTTCATCGGGTTAGACAACACATTTTTTTAAAGTATGCATTGAAAGGTAACATTTTAGGACATGCCGGTGACCTGGCCCTGTAACATGCATCATTTAATCCAACTTCACACCTGGTTTAAAGCTCTAATGGAGTTTAGACCCGGCCCCTTGCATCAGTAAACAACTTTAATTTGCATGTGATTTGAGGCACACTTATTTAAGCACACTGCCAATAAGGTGCAATGCATCATGAAGACAGACCAGGTCAACGTGTTGAAGGGTGCCTGACACAGGCAAACACAGGAGAAAACTTTCAGCTTGAAAAATGTCTAAGACACATGACCTGACAGACTCACACGTTGGCTTAATGGACTTCACCTAACCTGTCGGTTTTGGTCAACTGAAGGATCCCATATCTGTAGGCTGTGACACAATCTGTGGCAGCCTTGAAACAGCCAGATGGGGGCACCATTTTCCTGTGAATTTATAGGAACGGCAGGAATATTCTTGAAATATCGTTCTCCCATAAGCACACAAGCTGCTCTGCCACCAATTAAGTAACCAGTGAAAGTTAAGCTCTTCTTACGACCACTCAGTCTAAAAAACACAAAGTTGAGAGATTAAATCCAATCCCTGTCTTGTACTCTGCATAAGAATAGAGTCAATTGTCCAGAGTGCAAACTGGCTTTTGATCTTCCAGCCTAAGAGTCCTCATTGCAGAGAGCATTCCTCAGGCCTCTCCGTGTGCAAACCATCTAACTTGGGGGTGTTCTTCTGCTCCATTTCCACCTGGAAGAGGAAAAGGCGCAAAAAACATCAAGCCATTACATCCAAGCACTTGCAGCCTCACGGCTTTCCAAAATACATGTATGACTAATAAATATGCTTCTATTTTTATTTAGCAGACCGTGCACAAGAGAGGGAAACATTACAAACATACACGCTGTCATGGAGCTGACACAGGGTTAGATGTGGCTTGGCTGAGATTACAGTGAATTAATAGCAATACCGGATACGTTTAACACCACTGCATAGCACTGGACACATTGAATTGCGTGTGCCTGTGCTAACACAGCCTTTACCCTGCACCATCATGTCGCTAGTCTCCTCCCATGTATGCTGTCAACTATTTGCTACCACCCGATTGCTGATCACGTGGCAATTTCAAGTTTGCCACATACGCACTGAATGCCGCTGACCACAAGATGTCGCCACAACACAGTTTTCCCGCTACATTTCAAGTTTTTTTAAATAAAAGCTCCTGGAAATTAACGAGACTCCTCCTCTGAACAAACTAAGAAGAAAGTTACTGATCTCAAACACACTCACACACATTCATACATACAGTACATGCAGAACAAACATACAACTATCAGTTCCTGTTGTATGTGCTACATGAACTGAAGTGAATTGAAGCTTTTGATTCAAGACTTAAAGTTATAGCACTTTAGAACCAGTTGATAGCACCTGGAAGGGGTTATTAGGAGGTAATACACACACACCTGGTACAAGAAGTGTGCCTTATAATTGATCCACTTCTTGACATCAGTTCTATCTCCCACCGACAGTGATCGCACAGTGGTCCTGGATGCTGAGGCAGCTGGCATGTCAAACTCCACTTCCAGGTGGCGGTGGAACTTGGTTGGGACCTCCCAGTCAGACCCAAGCTCCAAACGACAGAAGAAGGTGTGGGGGTGACTCAGAGCTGGAGAACATTGGAGAGAAGGGTTACCGGGATCAAGGGCAGGGACACTGGATGGTAGTCATGCACAAAATGATGCTTCATGAACCATTTGCTGTATTTTCTGACCCCACTAGATAGTGCTCTCTGTTTATAAAAGGGCTCAAAGCATGCCTCAAAGCAAACCAAGAGCACCATCTAGTGGGGTCAAAAAAGACAGCAAATGCTTCATAAAGTGTCATTTTGTGCAACACTACTGGATGGATGCCCTGCATGCATCTCAGTAAAATATCAAAGTCTCATTTTAAGGGAATGAGGGCAGGCGTCGGAGAGAAACAGATCTACCAGACTGTGCTGGGTCAGATGCACACAAAAAAAAATACCAAGGCTGCGTTACCTGGGAGACAGGAACCAACTGGTCCAAAGTTAGAGTGAAGAACAAAATATACATTAGGATGTTCTAACAGAATAGAATATACTGGGTCAGTTAAACTGAAGAGCAGAACATACTGCTTGGGGTATCCTAACTGGACAGAACATACGGAGTCCAAATGCACTCGACATGAGACGTCTTGTTCCTTTATGTTCCTCCATCACTTATGGCTGAGGAAGCCTTTAATGTGGCTGATGGTTTATATTTCAGATCACGAGATGCAAGGGCATACAGTTAGAATACGGGGGTGCTATTATATTAAAGCACAGACCCTCAAAACTCACCAGCAAAGTAGGTAAAGGTAACTTGTGTAACCTTCCAGGATGGCCTCATCCGAGGCAGATTCTGACGACCGACACGTCATCAAACGAGATTGTGGGCAGTAAGTTAAGTGCTAGACAACACTCGGACTCTCAGCAGATGGAGCCGGAGATATGCAATTATGTGCGATCAAAGCACCTCACAGACGGTGATGAACATTTTCAACTTTAAGTGGAACTAGTAAGTGAAACGTAGGCCTCACAGGATGTGTTCTGCCAGGAAAGGCACAAAAAAAAATATCACAAAAATATCATCGCACTCGGGAGTAAACCACCAATGGGCAAAAAGTTAATGAAGGGTAACAGTTGCCTTTTGTCCAATCATAAACTAGAGACTAGACCAGGGGTGGGCAATCTTATCCAGAAAGGGCCATTATGTATGTGGGTTTTCACTGCAAGCCCTTAATTAGATTACTAATTAGAGGACTGATAGGCTGAAGAGTCCTCACACCTGGGTTTGAACAGCTGAGCTACAGGTTATCCCAGAAACCTGCACACACACCGACCCTTTGTGGGTAAGATTGGCCACCCCTGCACTAGACCCTGGCCCTTCGCCTGTCTAATCACACAGCAGAGGCCTTGGCCCATTGACCTGGAAGTAAAAAACCCACGAGGCAGTGGTTCGTGAGAAACTGGTGATCAGAACCGGTTCAGGGTAGACTGTTCCATCAGTAAGACAATACATCCTTGTACCTACTTCAATCATGTAAAGATATCACAACAAACCATCCATTTTCTGTACCCACTAATCCTAACCAGGGTCGCGGGGGTCTAGTGACTGTCTTGCATTTTCACACGTATCCTCTGATTTTAAGCAACCAGCATTGTAACCTTGAACACTGCTGGTGACTTCATGAAGACAGACCACTGTAGCAAGTAAGCAGGGTAATCAGCATGATCTTAGCAGAACTGGTCCTTCTGCCCTACCTGAATTCTTATGAGGGAGAGAGTTTATCCTCCACACCACAGCCCTGAAGGCGTGCTCATATTTGGCCGTCCCCAGGGTGACCCGCATGGCTGGCTCCTGCCCTGATGTGACGGTGGACCCAAAGTTGGCCCCCTTGTTGAAGCGAGCCTTCAGAGACTTCTCGCCCACCAGGCTTTCCCGCCTGAAATTCTTGGCCCAGAGCTGGGGGATGGGATAGCGGATCATCACATTCTCACAGGGGATCAAAGTGAGGGGATCCCGGTTGGAAGAGAATCCAGTTGACATTGCCAGCCAGGACTGCAGCTCTACCTCCGCGCCCCTGACGCTGGCCACCGTCCTCAGAGAGAAGGGCAGGCTCTTCTCTGCATAGAGCGGACGGAAACGGAGCAGCTCGAATCTGCGTCCCGCCGGGGGTGTGAAGGAGATCGTCCTGTTGCGGGTGAACTCTTGCGTGTCCGCGCTACTGTGCAGCCGGCAGTCTCGGAGTTGGATCCAGCGTGTGGTGGTGTTGGGGATGATGTCATGCAGGGATACCACCTCGTTCCCCTTCACTTGGACATCGTTGAGGCCAATCTTGCACACCGGTGACCCCGACACAAACGGCAGCACATAAATGTGGGTCATCACCAGTTGCTGCATGATCCTGCCATCGCCCTTGGACACGACACCATGGAACTCATCTCGTACATCCACCAAGACCTCTTCCTCCTGGTAGGATGGGGAACTGCTTGGAGACTCTTGTTCCACAGGCAGCAGCATCAGGACATCCCTCAGGGCATGGGTGAAGCTCAGGAAGTCTGAGTAGTCGACAGTGCCCAGTTTCACCAGCTGGTCCTTGGCAGGGGCATGAACCACGGCTACCTTGGACTGGATCTTGCGTTTCTCTTTGTAGGTGACATGATCGATGCTTACAGTATGCACCCGGTCACTCTCGTTGTAGCTCTGAAGCTTGGGCTCGGACAGCTCGTGTCGGCCTTCTAGCTGAAACTCCTTGAAGGGCTTCTCCAAGCCCTTCTCATAGAAGAGCTGCAGCCGCCCGGCGTCAGACACCTTCACGAAGATGGGCCCCCAGTGCCGAGACGACATGATGTTCTTCTTCTCTGGGATGCGCAGCATCATGGGCCAGCCATCCCGCGGGGTCATGTGGGCCGGCTGATATGGCGGCTCCTCCAGCTCCCCGGGCTCCACAGGGTCATCCGGCAGCAGGGCGCTCTCCTGCTGATCTGATTCTGCCATCCACAAGCTTTGCCCACCTTTCTCAGAGGGGGGCCAGGGCAGGACACCTCCTCTAGCTGGGGTGCCCAGCTCAGTTGACAGGGGCAACAGGGATTCCCTTTTAATATCTGCAGTGCCAGAAGGGACAGGAGGACAGGTGCAGGACTGCTGGGTGTTCTCCGGATAGCAGCCGCTGTTCGGTGTCACCTTGGCTTCTACTTGCTCCTGGAAAAAGTCAATGAAAGGGTTGATAGGAGATGGCTGCACATGTGACAGACCCTCATCCAGGAAGGGGTTCTTCATGCTGGATAGGCTAATGCTCAACGGGGGACCGTCCAAGGCAAAGAGAGGGTGGACTCCTTCTGGTGTCAGGTCCAGGAGATACCGTTCTGTATCTCGAGTCTGGACAGAAGGGGGAGAGGCTATGGGGTTCCCATCGACATCCGACGTGGAGCTGTCATCATGGTCGGACTGCAGCAGGCCGCCAGGCCGGCAGAAAATCGGTCCGTCGTCATCATCGAAGGTCACCCAGCTGGCGAGGCGGGCCACGTGGCTCTCCGATTGGCCGTTCACGTGCTTGGGGGCCGGCGGCCAGTTCTGTGATTCCATGTCTATGCCCTCATCTTGGAAAATGGAAGAGTCTACAAATCAAAGACATGGGCATATTAGAAACTGCCATAAACAAACGTGGACAATAACAATTTTCATTGGGAACTAAAAATAAAAATTCGTATTATTCTCCTTAAACACTCTGGTGCCCTCCAGCCAGTACTTGCTGTGTTTGCAGACTGTAGTCCCCGTCCCCCCCCCCCCGCCACGCCGGGCAGGATGTGGTACACACAGACTACCTATGCGACACATGAACCAGACCGCAGTTCATTTTTCTTCCGGCGCCTAGTGCTGATTTTTCGCTGACTAAGGAGATCCTTTCAACAATATGTGGGAGGCAAGCACATTAGTGTTAAGCTTTACTCAGAAACACAACATCCAATAATGTGCCTTAATACCAGGCCGCCTCCCGTCCACTGTAACAGGGTGCAGGTGTGTTTCACAGACAACTCAGAAGTAATCTCACAAAACTAAGAAGTCTCCACAATCAGTCCTTGAGCAGCCAGAAAAGCTCTTCATATTCCTCTGAACGAATGCGGCTCACTTATTCCTTAGTGTACCCTGTCATATCACAGACATAATTACAAGTTCTGCATGTTACACTTGTGGCTTCATCTTAAAAAGGATTGGGAGTTTTCACCCGACTCCCCTGCGAAAACACCCTTGTTCTCTGGTGAGCTCGTTCCTTCATTTGAATTTAATGCTTTTTACCAATGGAGGAGAAACATCTTCACCTGTTGCTAGGCACCGGCATTCCGCAGCTCGGCCCCGAGATCTCCTGCCCTGGCGACAAAGCATGACATGGATTCACTGCCAGGACAGAAACAAAAGGGGCAGAGACGGGCAGCTTGAAGCAGGGGCCGAGCCGCGCGGATCCAGCACAACGGACGACTCTCACGGTCCACACAGGCATTAGCTTCTGGCACGTTCACAAAGAGGAACAGAAAGGCCAGGAATTAATATTCAGGTCACGCGACGCCAACCGGCTGGAGACAGTCACGTCTCTGTGGTTACTGGGGGGAGATGTCACCTTTCTCATACACTCCCAACACACTGTTTGTGATCCAAACATGCATTCAGCTGCGCTTCGTTCTCTGCTATGTCGAGACGTGAGGATTTTACACTTTGCAGAATCCTCCCAGAATTCTAAATGGCGATTCTTCTGGAGGATAACAGATTTCCTGGATCTTACCAAAGGAAACACTCGCGAGCTCTCGTGAATAACCTTCTCTATCCATGAGCGTCACCGTTCGCTGGGAAAACAGGATGCCAGCGATATGCCGACCACAGAACGTGTCGCTACCACCGTCCAAAACGAGGCCCTGACACGTTGCAAAATTCCAGGGTAGGGGAAGCTACCGCCTTTGCAGCCATGCTGTGGGAACGGAGCGGCAGAGCCCGCACTTGTTGTTCATCCTGACCTCCGCTGGAAGCGCCCCCACCCACTGACATCAGGCTGCTGTGTGTTTCATTGGGGAGGGGAGCGCTTTCAAATGGGCCAGCCACACCAATTTACGAGCCACCCAGGGAAAAAAATAAAGGCAAAATGAGCATGTTGCTAGGCAGCACCTTCTCTCTGGAGGGACAGACTTAAAAAGGAAAAAAAACGAAGATTAGTGTGACAGCGGCGTGCGGGGCCCGGCCCAGATCCGAGCCACAAGCAGAGACATGTTGGCCGTCCGGCTGACTCGCTCACTGTCTCCATTCAGAGCAAAACGCATCAAATGAACAGGACAGGGGGGGGGGGGGGGGGGGGACTCGAAAAGCTGTAACTGTCTCATAAACTCACAAACTCATGTTGCCGGTTGAGTCGTGTCCACACACGATGGAGCTGCAGGAAAAACACAGAGAGATTTCAAACGCATGACTTGCTTTAAATGTCTACGGCCGTCGGGAGTCTATCAGAAGCTGTTGGCTGCGTCTGAATACAAAAAATCTGCAAACAGAGGAGCTGTCCATTCGGCAGCCTCTCTGAGGGACCAGACGTCCCATTCAAACTGGGTGTCCTCCTTCCCCCACTACATCTACAGCTCTGGTCCAGGCACTGGTCCGGCCATGCTTCCCCACAAAACCCTACCCCGTGATTCCCAAACATGAATCGAATTTGAGCAGCTCTGGGCCCCCCCCCCCCCGGCTCACTGAAAGCAGACCGGCTCCCCCCAGAGCTGGTGGCACACCAGGGGGCCGTCAAGGCTCGGACAGAGTGCCCCAGCGCCGCGGTTGCTGGAGGGGGGTCATGTGACTGAGTCAGCGCCCTGCATTGCTGAGCAGGGACATGTCAATGCCTGTCTGCTACCAGCCCCGATCCTGACCAGCACGGCCTCCCAGCAGGGGAACTCGAGGGCATGGGGGGTGGGGGGGATGGGTGGAAGGAGGCTAAAGAAGTCACTGGAAAAACAAACCATGGGGGGACTGGTATTAAGAGGTGAGGGGTTTCTGGAGGGCTTCCCAGTAACAACACTAACTGGAATTTATAATCAGACTAGGCTGCTGTCACACGATTAATGAGGTCAAGTGTAAGTTCACACGGGCCAGAGGATGATGGAAAGATATGAAGACTGACAGGCTCACCCTTAAACCATGACTCAAGACGATGTCCCACATTAAAGCCTCTGTCCATGTTACCGCGACAGCGACTGAAGCGGCTAGATGGAGACACCAGAACAGGCCCAGCTGAGAACATGAAGACAGGAGCTGGCCGTCGAGACGTGTGACGGGGGCAGCGGCCTTTAATTAACTGACAGCACAGGTGGTTCTGGGCTGGTGGTCAGCGGTGGGGGTCACATAAACATTGTGACAGCCGTACTGCAGAGCTGCAAGACCGACACACAAGTCTGCCGGCCTCCCTGCACGTGGCACGTGACCGCAGGGTGCATATCTTTTCAGCGACTCATAGGGGTTTTAATAAATAAGCTCAGAGCCACCAAGTCCCACAGCCGCTTGATTTTCCTGCCAGCGATGACTGGCAGCTCCGGACCACACGCCCCGACAGGCTGGAACTCAGATCCAGCACCAGCCGCCATGTCCGTTTAACAGCACCATCAGTCCGGCTTCCGCGGGCCCGGCCGGGGCCGCTCAGTCTGCGGACAGGCATGGTTCCCCCTTCTGACACAACAGGCCTGCTGACGACCCACCCTGAGCTCTTACCGCTTCCAGCATAAACACTGGGCCAGCCGACAGGCCCGAGCCTCACTCGATGACATCATCTCATAGGGGACCACGGCACAGCTGCTAGGTTCTCGGGCCGCAGGAAACACAAGGAAAAGGGGAGGGGGGGAGGGGCGGGTTCTGATGGATCCACACCCTCAACCCCAAACCTAACCCCTAAGCCCAACACAGAGCACATCATAACAAAACAAATGCTGCGGTTCCATTTCCATGGCAACATCGCTCTACGGCAGCGACACTGAGGGGCGACACAGAAGACCAGTTAGCGTACGAAACACATCCAGCAACCTGCAGTCCTGCCAGTCCTCATCTCCCGGCCACCATGGAGCCACCTCAGGACCCTGCTCTGAGCGTCATGGGACTAACAGTGACACTTTAGGGTGCTTTTCCACTGCACCACGTACCGTATTCTTCGTACTTCAAAATGCAGTGAATGACATCACAACGTGAAGCTGAAAAAGATGGCTGTAGTGTATTATAGGGTTGGGCAACGTGAGATATTAATACCAATATTGCATATTAGACATGTGCGAGAGTCAGCTGATGTGAGATCAGGTTTTTTCATACCTCCATACTGTACGGATATTATAGGACATGGGGTGTAAGTTTTACTAAAACATTTTTACTTTGTCATCGGAAAGAAACTTAGCTAGGCAGTGGAATTTTAATGATTGTTCATTTTCAAGATTATCTAGTGTATGTAAAAAAAAAAACAGTTGCAAGTTTACCGCCACTGCATCGTTATCTTCATTCACGCAGTTTAAATCACTCAAAACAAAATCACATCCTGACATCTGAACTTTTTTCCAGTATTGCGCAGCTCTATAACATTACAGCAAATACTTGTTAATTTCTTGTCTAGATCATCTTCTAGTTCTTCTCACCAGATTGTAATTAAAGGTTCGGCTGCATCATTTACCCATGAATTATTACTTTTCTTTTACTTTGTTTATCATTGTTTCCTGAGTTAATTTAAATTCAAGGGGTCGATGTGGACATAGTGGAGGACTACAGACACCTTGGAGTACATATTCACATTAAGCTGGACTGGTTTAGAAGCGCAACTGCACTGTGCAAGAAGGCCCAGAGCCATCTCTGCTTTCTGAGGCGGTTGAGGTCTTTTAACACGTCGGACAACGCTCAGGATTTCCTAAGAGCCTGTCGTGGCCAGTGCCATACTCAACGCTGCTGCGTGCGTGGGAAGCAGGCTGAGGACCGCGGATGCCAACAGACTGACCCGCAAGGCCAGTAACGTTGTGGGGATGGAGCTGGACCGTCTAAAGGTGGTGTCGGAGAGGCGGATGTCGTCCAAGTTTAGGACAATGCTGGGCAATATTTCCCGCCCACTGGCCAGTCACAGGAGCACGTTCAGTGAGAGATTGAGACTATCCAGATGCACCACTGAACCACACAGGAAATCATTCCTGCCTGTGGCTCTCTCTCCGTACATCTCCTCCACCTAAGCACAGGTATACACTGCAGAAACTGTATTTACACCTCTAATATAAAGGCTGTATAAGAGGAGAACCTCAATTCAACTTTATCTATAGGTAATTTCTGCAATATATTAGGATATTTATATATTGAATTACTGCATTATTAGAGCTATTTGTAATATTCTGTAATTTGTAATATATTGTATATATTGTATATATTGGTATTTTAACTTGACTGCTTTCTTACTGTCCCAGAGCAACTGTAACCACATAATTTCCTCAGGGATTAATAAAGTATTTTGATTGATTGATTGATTGATTGATTGAATTTTGGTACTTCAGTACTCAATCAAAGTACCCCAGCTGGTTTGGTACTTTGGGTACTGGTACTCGACCAGAACAAAAGTACTGTATCAAAAGTTAGGTACCTGGTGCTATGACAAAGCGCCCTTTCCGTCACGTGCATTTCTATAATAAGGCGGAAGTGCACAACAATCAGGATGGATATACGCTGTATACATTTATTAGAAGGTATCATTGTTCTTCTTTTGACTGAATGAATCGGGCGATCGTAATGCGATGCTTGGCAATACAAGGGCATGCTAGAGTGACGCTTAATTTATTAAAATTAAAAGAGCAACAATCGAACTGTACTTTTTGATAAATAAGTGCGTAATTTATCATGAACAAAACTTTTTCCTGAATTGGTATCCTTGCAGTACTGGTATTGTGATACTCAAAGTGCTACCAGTATAGAGTCATACGTTTGGTATAGTGACAACAATCCCATAGACCAAAGTGATCCCCGGCTGACATGCTTGTGCAGTGTTTCTCGCTACCTGATCTGAATGTTTGTTTTTTTTTTGCAACACAGTTTTGAGAACAGCCTCCTTCCAGGTACAGTTCAGGTATGGCGTATGTGCGTATGCGTGTGTCATTGACTTCTGATTTAAGTGTTCCTTACTCAGGCAGGGTTAGCAATTACACTAAGTGCTTACTGTGCCTGAGTCCGACTAACTGTGCTCCATCCCACCTCATCAAGCAGGTCCAGGCATGGCTAAGCACGCCGAGTCGGGGTATGGTAGGAGCCACCAGGCTCGTCAAACCTGCTCAGGCACGGGACGGATCAGGCAGTGTGAGGACACCCCTAATCAGCATGTTGGGTCCTCTGTTTTGGCCCTTCACCTCCCTGCCCACGCAGCTCCCCTGGGTTTTTCAGCACCTCCTGCGGGCGAAGCCACCTCCCCTGAGCGACTGCGAGACGGTCTGCCGGGACTGTCACGCGCGAAGTTTACCGCCCACGAAGCCAGATGAACTCCTTCACCAGGTGCACAGTGACGGTCTTTGTGTAGCAGAGAGAGACTCTTACCAAAGGAAGGAGGGAAAGTGTGTGCGTGAATGGGGTGGGGGGGGGGGGGATACTCACTGGGCGAGTGCGTGAGGGAGGATGT
>JABFEB020000026.1:12677123-12690797 GCA_019775895.2 Stomatorhinus ivindoensis
ACCCCCTGGGCGAGTGCGTGAGGGAGGATGTCTGGCTGGCCAGGGGGGGCTGGTCTCCCAGCGAACTGTGCTCTTCTGACTGGCTCGTCCCACTGCTCTCTGAAGGCAGGTCGCTGCTCCAAAAGGTGGGTGAGGAACACACGCTGTGCCGGGTGCCTGGGGGGTGGGGGTGGGGGGGAGGAGTAAAGTGAGACAGAGTTGCCTCCCACAGGGTTGGCGGAGGACATAGGACAAGAATCCAATAAATAGGGCGTGTGAAGTGAGCTGGAGTCGACGTCCTCGAGATGCCATGAGGTCAATCAGCTCTCTGATACACACGGTTCCGGCTGCCGAGCCGTCTGTCAGCCATCGTCCCCAAACAGCGACGGCCACTGGCAAGGTATGAGAAACCTGCCCAAACTGCTATTTATCGTGGAGTCCGATTCACGTTCAGCCCTGCTGCGTCATTCAGTCTGCAGCGAACCGAGGCTTATGTCACACAGAAGAGCTTCACATGAAGAACCACCGACCAGAAGTCAACTGCACGATTATTCAGGGTGTGGCCGGCGGAAAGAGAACTATGTGACTATAATCCATAATCCAAGCTGCAAGCCAGTCAGGACAGCATGAACATCCATGAACATCCACACTGTGTTCCTCCAGCATGTTCCTCACTCTCCCATCTCCCAAACTCCATCCAAACAGCCTCTTAACCATGACAGCACGCACCCACCTCAGCTGACCGACTAGCGACGCAGTTTATTGAGATCACCATGGCAACGATGTACTCTCTGCCTTTAACTGTGAGTAGTAGTTGAGATGGGAGGTGTTGTTATCACCCTGCAGTGTACTTGCTTGGGTCCTGGACAAAGGACGAGCACAGCTTGCTCACAGATACATCTCCCAGAACTTCCCTTACAACCCTGAACCTCTAGTATTTCTGACTTTACACAATTTCTGCACAAAATGTCTGCTGCTATGCATGTATATTGTACACATCTATACCACATTTATTCTTCCAGATGCATCTATATCGCCATATCCATACTTATACTGACATATTCATATTTACACATATTTATTTTGCCTTATTGTCCTATGTCCTGTTTGTCCTATATCTTGCTATAGTCCTGTGTCCTAAGTGTTTGTCTTATATCCTGTTATTGTCCTATGTGTTTGTCCTATGTCCTAAGTGTTTGTCTTATATCCTGTTATTGTCCTATGTCCTACATGTTTATCCTATGTCTTATTATCCTGTGTTGAATTACCCAGTCTCTAGTAGGAACCACGCAAGTAAACATCTCATTGTACTCAATGATTGGACCAGTACAAATGACAATAAACTTTTTGAATCCTTGAATACTTTGAATCCCAAGGTTGCTGTGTGGTTGCTCAAGAGGTCACTGAGATCATGTGAAGGACAACACAATCTGTGCTGACAACTATGACTCTCTTATTATTATCACAAGATGAAAACACCTGGTGTTAAGACACCACTGGAGTATTAGCTGGGCCCACTGGAGGTCGCAGACAGAACCAGTTTGTGTTCCCATGGTACTCAGATAATGTCTCACCTTTCAATTGTAGTTGTGAAGGAAGAGTTTGGGTCGTAGGCCGATCCTCAAATCGGGCCCAGACAGTCTTCCGTGTGGACACACCCACTGAAGTCCTGCCCCCATGTATGAGGTACGGGGCTTCAGCAGTGCGGGGGTTCACTGCACTGCCACTACCGTCTGAAAAGGTCAAAGGGCACAAACAGGACACCGTCAATAACACAATCATTCATCTTGCCAGCTTCAGTGCTGCAACGACGCAGTGTCTAAAAATAATCTCTTGGACTTTCTGTTGCCAATACATTTGCAGTATTATTTCCACAGTCCCAACTGCTAAGTTAATCTGATGGGCACCATCGTCTCCCCAGCCATGTCAGAGACACGAAGAGACTGACTGTATGGAAAAGAGAAGGGGTCTGTCCTGGGAAGCCTCGTGTCATTTCAGGAGTGTTATCGTCACAAGTCTCAGCCTTGAATACACAAAGGAAATCCAGCAGGGCCTTTTTCTCCCGCTCATGTTCACTGCATTCATTTCCTGAGGCAGGAAACGTGCCGTAATGGGGGGAAGAGAGCAAAGTCTGAACGTCTAGAGCGATACCATGCGTGACAGGCCGATACTGGCTGCAGGTGTGTCAGGTAACTGAGCCCCAGGGCCATACCTGGGTGGGGTTCCAGGCCGGGAGGGCTGGGGTCGTCATCTGTAAACACCACCCAGCCAGGGCGGGGCGTGGAGAGACTGCTGGGGGCCGCCATGTAAACAGCAAGGGAGGGGCGGCGTGTGAACTCAGGGATGATAGCTCAGGCACAGCGTGCAGCTGGAGAACCTGAGCAGGTGGAGAAGAACACGGCGGATAAAGCAGACCCGAAAGGGGGGGCGAATCACAACCCACCAACTCCTTACTTAAGTCGAACGGATAGCTGGGTCAGTCTGTGACGCAATGCACTCAGAAGAGAACCACTCGCTGGCAGGATATGCTGACCCTGAAAGGAGAAGAAGCCTGAACCAGCCTCAGCTGCAGGCGATCCACTTCTAGATTAGGAGACCAAGAATCCACAAAGCTCATGAGAGCCCTATGCACCATGTGACAGGCCGTGTGACCGGCCATGTGACAGGTCATGTGACAGGCCCCACGGTCCCACTCCCACCACGCCGATGACTTTATCTTTGGTCACGGAGCAGCATGTTCAGTGGGAGGATCTGGCTTGTCGTGGCAACAGGAAGCCGTCACCACACTGCAGTACACAGAGCCTGCGCCACCAGGCAGCACGACGATAAATGCAAACAGCACGTTAACTGGTCCGCCAGCAGCACTTGGCTGCGGCACGGAGCCGTCAAACGCAATCCACACACTGCATGCTTTGGCCAAACCCTGCACCTTTTCTCTATGCATCACTGTATACCTACAAGAACGGATGAAGAGCCTTCTCATTTTCCATGTCTAAATAAAGAACAATGGAGGTGCCCCTCCGCCAGGGCGAGCTGGCAGGAAGCACAGGATCCTAAGAGGAAGCGGTCCCTGTCTTTCAGTACCCCGCTATGACAAACTGTGTCTCTCTTCCAATAAGCTCTCATCACCAAGTCACAGACCCGGGTCACACTGATCATACCTTCATCTAGGATCGAGAGAGCTTCCCTCACAACGCGCCCAAGAACCGCATTTACCAAATTCAAAGCTAGGCCTGCATTAACAGCACGGCACCAGGCAAGAGACTCTTCAGCGTGTTCTTTGTATAATTCAAAGTATATTCGAGATGGACACAGGCTGCGTTTTCCTTTGAACAAGAGGACCTGCCACATCTGCGGTTCGCTTTAACGAGAGCCAGCGTATATTCGCCGGGTTTCCAGAGGCGCACGGTGGACTTTATCTCTGCAAGAACAGGAGCAGAACACGCCGCAGAACTGGAAAGCGACAGCGTCCACAATGCCTGCATTTTTATAGATTTCGCACTTTCCTGTCTTCTAATCATCACCGACTCCTTCTCGAGGCAGTAATGCTGCCACCCCCATTACCACAACGACTATGTGCATGTTTGTAAAACACTACTAACACATAGGGCCTTGTGCTCTGCATTTAACTGTCATTCTCAAAAACAGCATAATATCCATATACTAACTTTCCACCAGGAAACTGCATACTAATTAAAGAGGGATTAACAGCAGCTAAAATTATGTTAATTATCAGGGAATACCTTCTGAAATGTTCTGGACATTTTTGGACCCGGCCCACAAAGACAGGATCATTCTCAGCTGCAGTCAGACTGCCCCCCCCCCCTCCCCCAGACAGGCCCCGCAGGCGGTTCAGACCGAGGCTGCAGCCCACAGCCATGATTTGGACACACTGCCAGAACCCTCTATCGGTCCCTTCTCACTGGTGACCAAAGGAGAGCGCCATCTGGACTCTGCAGGTAACCTAAAAGTCTGACAGTGGATCAGTGCTGTGCTCCTCCTGTGCTCCTTTTCCCATAGGAGTGCAATGAGCTCTCACATCTTGCTGAGCCCGACACTGACTGGGCATCAGCTTCCTTAATATTAAGCAGCAGTAACACTAGGTTAGGGTGACGTAGTCATTCAGGTGACTTAGATCAGGGCAGTGGGGGGGTGGGTAGGAAAGCACTAGCACCCACCTGGGTAAACACTAAGCACAGAGCTACACAAGTCACCCTGAACACACATTAGGTAAAGAACTCACTCAAATTAAAAAACAAGGCTGAGAGCACATAATGAAAGCTCACATCTCCACAAACCCCAACGGTCTGACTAGGATACAGCTCGTATTGTCAAGCTTCTCACATGCAGCTCGAGATCCCGCTAGAAGAGCCAGATGGTAAGACCGTCAGATGAAGAGACAGACCCCTGACGCTGAGGGGCGTGTCGGCGAGGGTCCACGCGGGCTTGTGGCTGGCTCGAACCTGAAAAATAGAGGAGGAACTGAACAGGATGTTAACGCGGCCAAAGAGAATACAGGCGGACAGTGTCCTGATGGTACCAGTCCAAGCTGTGACTCCGAAACAGAACAAACCATGGACGGTGTGAGACCATTGCTAAACACAAATAGAATCCCAGTCTCAGCCAGAGAACCCACCCCCCCCCAAGAGTGCCCCCCACATCCCTACCATGTGGAGGGCAACAGCTGAACAGTCCACTCAAGGAGCACAAACAGACTCTCTCCTCTCACCTTCTAGCAATACAAGTTAACACCTCAACATGTGGTCACTCCACATAGCAGCAGTAATCTCAGACGGTGCACACCTCTGAAATCACCCTAATCCTGACTGATCACCAAGGAACAGCTGTAGGAGTGACACCCCACACACCTATCCATTATTCTTAAGGGCTACCCCTATGCTTCGCAGGGCTGTGCAGAATCGTCGGCATTTTTGACACGTATTTAACCTAGGCAAAGTACAGACCCACCCGAATTCACACAAAGGCGTTGCCTACAGATAAGCTTCCACGTGTCCATATTTAGACACCTACTGTTTAGAGTTCAGCACACGAGTCTTATAGCATATTAAATAAATTCAACCAAGTTCTTGAAACTAATCACACTTTGACCAGTAGTGACGCAATCCTATCCCGAGTATCATAATGAAACTGACAGTCTTACCGTACAGTAAGTCTCCCCTCCCAATCACCCACCTCCCACGTCACGCCATCGCAGGCGCCCGACGTCCACAGGTAATACGGATACATAGAAACATCCATCCATCCATTTTCGATACCAGCTTGTCCTATGCAGGAATACAGCCTTTACTCGTGCATGTACCTCGCCGCAGGACCAAGTTAAAGTTATGACCGTAAGCACATTGCCCTCGGGTTTCCTGGTTTGTAATTCGTCACCGATTGAAAAACACGCAGGTACGTTACGCGGTTAAATGTTACTGGATGCCGGATAAACGTGCGCATTTATGCCTAACTATAGCGATGAAAATTAGCGACACGTTTTGCGGCGATTGTAAATACCTCGGGCGATATAAGGCACTTTCGGCTCCACTGCTTCCGAGAAGCACAGCACCCTCCGCATGTGAGCTCCGGGACAGCGCCAGGTCCCGCACCGTACGGCCGCACTAGGGACACCGAGGCCGGCTAGGCATCGGCAGGCAGGCACTTTTCCTGCCCGACTGATTCTGGCTCAGCTCGTTGGTCCACCGAAGCCCAGTTTGGTGTTACGGCTGCATGACCGGTATTCCGGAGAAGGCTGGGTGCACGGCGGACCCTGCAGCGCTGTAGCGAACAGCTTAGTCCTACAGCCCGACGTGTGACACTAATGTGCCCGGGCAGGTTGCTCTGACAAAATCTTCACATCAGCGAGCTTACAAGACACTCTAACCAGCCCGATACTGTATTTATAAAAACAAATCCAGAAAAAAACTTTATTTCGGATTAATACCATAAACGACACTTGTCATCCACACCCAGTCCGCCCGTAATTTATTAAGTTATTCCCGTAACTTTTATATCAAGTAGCTGGAGGTGGGGCTGAACTTGTCAACAAAACTGGGATTTGAGAGCGCAGTGCCCTGGTTAAGCACCAGGCGGGCATGGTCTCTATCGCCACCAGCTGGAAATGTAACAAATTGCGAGGAGGGTGTAACACGGCGATCCAATTTAATAGTGTGATCACCAAGTATGTAATTATAAAACCCATAATCCGAATCTTTATTAACATTTCACGGTGACTAAACCTCCATTGATTAAAAAGAGGACAGTCGGTTGGCACGACAAAATTAGATAAGGAAAAATACATACATGAGTAACTCATTACCGGTTTACTAATATCTGAATGAACATGCTTGTTTATATTATATATAAACAATACGAGAGTGCAGTATTTAAAATACCATTCAAATCCCAGTATTGAATGGGCAGACGGGTAATTACGTGTTTCGTACCAGTAGATGGCAGGAGAGCTCATGAAATGGGAAAAAGCTGCTATTCCACGGCATGAGACGCCTGTTGTGTTTAACGCACACAGACACCGTTCCGATATTGTGTGTCAGACATTGTATGGACGGTAGCATAACCCAGGTGCAAGGATATTTTCAGTGTCACTGTGGCGTTATTCAGAAGTTTATCCAAACTAATGTCTTCTTTTTCTTTAGAACCAATTGACCATACTGGCTGCTGGTGAGATATGACTTTGTTTTGCATGTGTGAGATGTGCAAGTTGCAGTCCCTGTGCAGATGCTGATCTTGTGCAAAATCAGACCTGCCCAAGGTCCAAATGTCTTCATCTTAAACCCAACTTGACAATGACAGGTGGCTTAAAGCCGGTACAGCTGCATCTCCAATTTTGAGAAGGAAAGATGAGGTATGGAGCTTCTGATGAGGTGTCTGGGAAGCCTGAGACTCGTCTAGTCAGCAGGGCCCCACAGGGACAGTGGTGTCCCCTCTATTGGACTCACTTCCTCAGGTGCTGCAGGAAAATGCTTAATGAGAGATAAAGGGTGTTGCCATGGTAAACGTGCGGCAGCTGCAGTCAGAGGCTCCGTCACCGAACATTAATTTTACTGCAGGCCGATTCACAGAGGTGAAAAGCGAGGGAGTCACTCGGCAGATCAGGTGACAGGGGGCCCGGCGGTGGGATTGGGATTGCGTGCGACGGGAACACCCACACGCCACCATGCCTGTGCTTGTCGAACACAAATTCAGGTCTGTGGACCTACCAGGATGGCCTTGGGGATAAAAAATTCGGCACTCTCCATGATCTGGAACCACTGGACAGTACACTGGCGGATTTAGGCATGGGCGACAAGGGGCAGCCGACCGGAAAATCGCAATGGTGGAATTTGCGCGATTGGTTTCCTATTTCTCATTTTCACATCACATCACTAAACTTCACACAGTACTCATGCAATTAGTCAAAACGATTTTAAATTTTATCAATTATTTGTATCATTCCAAATAACTTAATTAAAATGTGGAAGGTGGGTATGCACAGGCTGCCATACAAGACAGTAGACGCTAGGCTCTCCACACAGCTACAGAGTGAGGATCTTACCCCCCCCCCCCAGTGAATTATCCTCACAAAAGAGATGACTTGTGCTGCAAAGTCTGAACAAGCCCAGCTATCTACATCATCTATCTGGTTTGACAGAAATGGGGCAAATTAACACCAGTCTGCTGTGCATCTGGAGGGTCATCATCTCACAGAGCTCTGCTATCGATCTGTGCAGGTGAGCAGCAACCCTGATCCCGGGCTGCCATGGAAACCTGGCTCAGCGCTACCCCGGCCAGGATCGGCCTCCTCTCAACTCACCAGAGGCCGAGGGGGACTCCATGCTTTCAGCTTTTAGGAGGTCCCTCACAAGGGTGAAGACCGGGACAAACAAGAAAGAATGAGATGAGAAGACAAGTTGGTGATTTCAAAGCTGAAAAAAAAAGTGCACCTTATTGACGAGCTTGGTCAGTGCCCCAATCAACGGTCTTCTGATGACCGCTGTACTGCAGGGGTACAGTGGCACCTGCATGAAGACATAACTCACTCCCATGCAGGAACTTGCACTTCAGCGCTGGTTCAGGACAAAGAGCACAGGGGGACACAGGAAACGCGACAAAACTGTGCACATCCTGTGCCTAGTTAAACAAGTCAGGAGTCAGTGAGAGAGAGACCAGACTTCTCCCAAATGCTGCTGAGCAGGAAGACAGGTAATATTTTGTTCAACTCTTTAACATCATCACTCATGCCTGGTTAGACACCCTCACCTGATCATATGTGACAGTGAAGGTCACTGGAATACGAGTACACACAGAATCACGCACACAAGCCACATCCTACGTGTGGGTCACGTGTCCTCCCTGTTTCTGTTGCATAGCAACGGAATTAAGCAAGTGTGTGGTACCGTGTTGTCTGGAGTTATTAAGATGTGCATCATGGTCATAAACGGACTGGCGTGTCAAGAATCCAACGGATATGGATGTTGTAAGCGGACAGTGAATTTCAGAATGCGTTGCATGTCTGGCTCGGAGCCCCATGCCCCAAGCATGCCGTCAGGACCAGGTCCGGTTTGTGATATCCACGACCATCGGAAAACACTGGAAAAAGCTGGAGCGAATGAACACAAGGTCAATGAAGGACATGATCCATGATCCATGATGCACTTCTGCAGCTTGGTCTTTTTATTGCAACTGGAAGACAATACATCACAGAAACTTCATGGTAGGTTTCAGAAAAATAAAAACAAGAACTCTTTTTTTGTCATAGTAATGGACAAAGTTATATTTACATTAACTGATGAAAGGGTTTGTCTTTGGCAATATGGTCACACATCAAGGAATTATAGAATGCAGGTGAGTCACGCAGGCCGCCTACATGCCTCCAGACCGTGTTTGATTAACGAACAACCAAGCAAAACCAACCACTGCCTTCTCCTTTCTGAGTTACCTCTTAAAATTTAACACGAGCGCGAGTAAAGAAACTGGCCTCTTTAAAAAAAAACAAGTATATACAGTTAGTCTCTCAAACTCCAACCCGTGAATGAAGAAACGAGTTTAGCGCGTTGGAACATGATACAAGGCAGTGAACAGGATAAATATGTGATGGCTGCTACATAGTCAGGCGTGTGTATGTGAAGAGCGCCCTTACAGCAAACGCCGTGTCAGAACCCGACATTTACCTCCAGCACGCCCAGTTTGAGCCAGTTTGCCCCACGCGCTCCCCCGGGACCGGAGTTCGACTCTTGGAGCGCGAGAAGGTCGAGAAAACACCACGGGTATCTTCCGACAGTCAAGGGGTTTTTAGCAGAAGCAGCAAGGAGGCGGTGAGGAACACATGACCACTTTCTCTACCTTCCGCAGAAGAAGGTGGGACACCATCAACAGACGGGATGGATACTGGTTTGGGAAATCTGCCACTTTCATGAGAAAAGCAGGAAGCGTCCTCTCAGGGATAACACCGACGCTACAGCGTGACAAGGGTTACAGGCTTTGGCACTGCACCTTAGACACGGAAATGGACCGCACGTTTCGACGGGATCCGGCCCACGGGTCGCCCAGACGCCACTCGGCAGAATCGCGTCACACGCCGCTACCTGACAGGAAGTAATACTGGGACCCGAAGTGTTACGGCGCACGTGGTCTGAAGTGGCACGGATGAGAGGAACAGGAAGACCGCGAGACACGGATGTCGCCTCGACATGGAGACACGGGCAGAGTGCAGGCTGGCCATGGGGACACCCCACGCGCACGCGGGCCGAAAACAGCGCCCCCCGCCCCCAGACGGCGGAGTAGGGCCAAAAGGGAGCAAGACGGGGCAGTTTCATGAACCTCCCCAGCCATAGTCGAAATATAAAGTCTTCATATTGCAGAGACGGTTCCCAACAGTCAACGAATGTCCCTGATGGTGTACCTTTAAAAGCCTGCTTCAAAACAACAACCAGAGGAAAAAATAACGATAAAAAACACAAAACAACAAAACCATCTAGGCCTATGGGCATAAAAATTAGAGGCAAAGCCTTTTTTTCTAGGATCTATATTTATATGAAAATAATTCATGCTTCATGCTAAATACATTATTTACCTTACATGAATAAAAAACAGTTTCTTTTAGTTTACAGAACCCATGCAACACGATTTGGAAAATCCCGCTGGCTACATTGCTTAAATTAGGAAGGGATAGTGTAACTTTTATACAGCACTGTCCTGACTTCGTGAAATTGCTTATTACGTCATGAGGGTTGGAAACGCAAAACAAGACCAAACTGAAAGGAAAAAAAAAAAAAAAAGTTACTCCAGTTACTTTGACATTTTTGTTGCTAAAACTTGGCAGGTTTTGCTGCACATTTTTAATACTCTCATTAAAGTCTGGCTGCAGATTAACGGGGAAATGTCCCCGTTTTGTATCACTTGATTATAATTCACCAATTCAGTCGGCAAAAACAGGAAGTTTTGAAGATGTTTTCATGAGTTTCATTTTGGTTCGTTTTTCCCATCATAATCATCTGGAACTACAGCTAATGGCTTTAACAGTGACCCCCCCCCCGCCATGCCCAGCCTTTGTAGTGGACGAAATTATGGAGAAGAACTGGACACAGGTCACCAGTTGTAGAGCAGGGTTACAAAAGGCTCCCATCCCCACAGCAGAATCCGCTCGGGATTGTGGGAGCGTGACCACAGCTGTTGGGTCAGATCTTAGGGATTAAGGCCTGGAGGGTGGCGCTCGCCTACATGAGCATGCTGGTCTCCCAGCCACAGCAGCCACTCAAGAGGCCACCCACAGCTGCAAAGCATCCTGGGAGTGGTTTCTGTGGCGACAGCTGGTGACAGGACTGCCTGTACCCGTGCCAATCAAATCTGGGAGGGCGGCCGTTTCCCTCTCCCGTGCCTTTGTTTCAGCCAACAAAAACGTGGTCCTACATCAGCTGAACGTCAGTGAAGGTTTTCATATGGCTTTAATCTCCTTTAAAAAGTAACAAAACTAAATTAAAAACCCTCAGAAACAGTATCTAAAGGATAGGAAAACAAAGTGATTCTTGATATTGCCACAAATCATTAGGATTGACCTGATGTCCTGAAAAACAAGCTAGTGGTAAGGTCAGTTCTTCAGGGCCTCCTTCTGGCCCTTGGCGGCTCGGTTGGTGATGTTGTTGAGACAGGCGCGCACGCCGGCCAGGTGCAGCAGCGAGCCGGCCGCCTCCTTCATCTCCTCGTCGTCGCTCTCCGGCGGCTTCTCCGTGTGCCTCTTTTTCAGAGGCAGTGACTCGCTGGGGCAGCGCGTTCTCATTCGGGTCCACTGCTGCCGCTTCTTGTGCTGGGTCTGGCCGGCTCCTTCCGGCGGTCGATCCGCGGGCTCCTTCTTCAGCCGCCCCCTGTCCTCGTCATCCACGTCGCTGCCGGCGTCGCCCCGCGGTGGACAGGGGCTGCCCCCCTGCGGGGGGTTGGAAGATTTGGCGCTGCTGTAGGTGTGGTCCTCCTTGGGGTCACTGCTGACCAGTGGAGAGTCACAGGAAGGCTCGCTCTCGGTGCATTTGCGACAATCATCCAGGACCGACCTACGTGAGCGCACACACACACACACACACACACACACACACACGGTCATACTCCCCTCTTACCCTCACAGTGCGATGACCCACCCCATCCGTGATGCTGTCAGCCTTTTTCAGCCAGTCTGCATCCTGCATTTATGACTTGAGACCCCTGTTGCTACACAGCACAGTCAGGGAAGTCAGTTTAATAATTAATGTGTAAATGTACTGCCTTCTGACACACAGAGGGTCGACTTTTCCCCGCCTTTACACTGAGGGAACATTCAGAGGATCCAAAGGGCCAAGAGCTGGTCCATTACCCGTCCCCAGGGAGTATGTGTGTGTGTTCCAAGTATACATTACGTTGTCCCACAACGTGATAAAAATCTGTTATTTTGATGTTGTGGGACCACTTTTTTGGTCCCAACAAAGGGAAATTCAATAATAATAAAACAACTAAAAATGACAAATATGTTGTGCTTTGGTTACTTAAAGCTAAGGTTAGGGTTGGGTAGGGGTTAATGTTGTCATAGATGGGATTAGAGTTCCGCGTGTGTCTGCATGGCGTCACAGAGCAGACATGGAGGTGTGAGAGGCTCTGCTGCTCACCTCACAATGGCCGTCCTGGTCCCGATGGGGTTCACGGGAATGGATCGGATTCCGGGAAACAGACCCTGGCTCACTATCCGGGCTCCGTTCTGGATCACTCCCTGAGGAACTGGAGGGAGGGGGGGAGAGAGAGAGAGAGAGAGAGACAGACCTGAATCACCCTGGAAGGCCTACAGAGCTACCAGCTGTACGACTATGTGAACCTGCAGGGGGCCAAGCGGTATAACAATCATGACCACCATCACACACAGACGCACACACACGTCCTCGCTTATCACTGATGAAACGTCAGGAAGACGCCACAAGTGTGATGAGAAAATTTCATAATTTATCCCTTCGTTTGGCAGAAAAATCACTTTCTCAGGGTGATAATGGACAGATCGCACCCATACAAATGAGCCAAAGAAAGATTTCTCTGGGACCAGGAGTCGACCGGAAACGCCCCATGAATCTTTGAGCAGAAAAGATCAACCGTGGTCCACCATTGACCCCACGGGGCTGAGATGGGTTGGGAATGGATCCCACCAACTGGACCCAATGAACAGGAAGCCAGGTCATCCCGGACAGCTCCGTTATCACTGCTGAAATGCCGCGGCTCCCTTCACCTGCTAAGTGAGACATATCGACGGGGCTCTGAAGGTGAAATTGACCATTAAAGCGTCAGAGATTGGCTGGATCGATGGCTCCTCCGCAGCGCTGGGCGGCCGTCATCCGGGCGGCTCCGGTCTGCTCCCTGACAGCAAGCTCCAGATCTCCGCTAACCTGCTGCCAGCAACACGGAGCAGGGCACGGGCCAGAGGCTGGGCTGCAAGGTGCTCCGTACCGCAGCCAGAGTACGAGGAGCTGCCCGTCGCCGTTCAGTGCTGCTTCAGGAAGACGACCCTAATCTGAGACAGATGGCCAGGCTAAAATACCACACACACACACCCTAGATACTCCCTTTGGAGTTTGGCACACTTTTTTACGCTCGTCAAGCAGCAGCACTGTTTCCATGGAAACCCTTCTCCTGCCGCCTTGGAGACGATATACAACTCATGACAGCCGCTGAAATGAGCCAAGAGAAACGTGTGCTCTGGTGGGGTGAACGGCCTCACCGCTCTACCTTCCGCACACCCCCCGCGCTCCTTTTTGTGTCGGTACGGGCTGTGTGCTACGTAGACCACCTAACTGGACGGTGAGCCCATCGCAGACAGATCTCATGGGTAATGAACACTGTCCATTATCAGATGTCCGGTAAAGCCTGCAATCCGAATACCGTGAATAATGGGCCGTGAATTGTAGGGGCCAAGCGAGGGGACCCCGAGTTGTGGAAGAACAGGTGCTGAACTCTGTACAGAGCCCTCAAAGGGTCTACAGGGTCAGGCCCTTGCAGATGGGGGGGGGGGGGGTAGCTTAGGCTCAGCCCATTGACTGCTGATCCCTCTTCAATGGAGGGAAGAAAGCAGCGCTGTGCTCTGAGCCCCAGCGGCCCCCTCTGCTGGCCTGCGCAGCCCCTCTGCTGGCCTGCGCAGCCAGCCGGGCATCACCACGCAGACTGGCTTCCTAAGGGGGTGGGGCATCTTCCAGC
>JABFEB020000026.1:12693901-12703932 GCA_019775895.2 Stomatorhinus ivindoensis
CACACACACACACACACACACACACACACAGAATGACCTTTCTTCTCACATGTACAGCATGCTCTCATACATGGTTATCGTGCATGCATGCACCTTACAATGACCTTTCATCACACACACATAATACACAAGGGTATAATATCCTACTGTTATCACGTATATATAAAAAATGACCCAAGTTATTGTTCACGGACAGATTTAAGGTTATTGTATATAAAAAAAAAAAACACCGATCTGAAGTTCACACAGAAGATAAATGTGAGTCTTATCAGGACACCAGCACTCTGGGGTCTGTAACTCTGAACACAAATGGGACCAAGAGATTCCTCATCTCCTCCAAGCCATGGAGTCTCTGGGGATGAGAGGGAGCTAGATCACACCACATTACTGGTGGGGGTGGGGGGGGTGGCAGCAGCGTGAGCCCCTCCCTTAGCCCGAAGGGAGGTGTCGTGTGTCCACGAGGGATCGATATGACTGTCGCGGAATTAGTGATAGTACACTCAGGATAGCAGCGTGGGTCAGTGCTCATGGACCAGGCAGGGGGAGACCTACAGCAACATGTGCACGGACCAGCATGCGCTGCTGCCTGTGCTTATTAGACTGGGTACAGTTCCAGGCAGGCCAGAAAGGCAGCAGAGCCTCCCAACAGAGTCCTGGAAACAGCACAGGCTCCGTGACTCCATGCTGAACGTCCTCATCAGCGACCATCCATGGGTATAGCGAAATCAAGCAGCGCTCGTTAGCCTGTTAGCCCATGCCCCCTGCCTGGCCTGGGCCCTAGCGCTGCCCCCCTCTGCAACCAGGGCCAAGGAAATCAGTCTAATGAGAGGTAATCGAATCAGCATAAGCATGTGTACAGGGCTCCGGTGCAACAGATTGGTGGAATCACAGAGTTCTCCCACAGTTACAGAAAGGGCAGAGAGGAGAGCAGGGCTGGGGTGCCGAATCTGCCATAAACGTCCCGTTTCTCAGCAACCAGATGCCCCAATAACACACACACACACACACACACACACATTACCGTCATTTCCATATGATTTCACATCCCCAGGTTCTGTACAGGAACGTGACTCTGCTCCAGTAGACAGAACTCACAAAATTCATACAGAAACAATGACCTAAAACACCATAGTGCATTAGACAACGACAGAAAAGAAATGTTACCAAAACATTAAGGAAATGTTCCTTTAATAGAGATGGGAAGGTTCCAACTCTTGGGCAAACCATTTATATGAACTGAGCTTGAACAGGACAGGTCACACTACCTGGTTAACAACCTTTAAGAAGGTTCAAAGTAAACTCACATTACACACAATCATTTTCTCAGAAGCTGAAATCATCCCAGAGACCCCTGTGAGCTTATGTACAACCAGCTGCCTAGTTAACGGTAAAGGGCCCTACATCAGCCCGCCAGGAAAAGGTAGAGTACGGGAGCCACGTGCCAGCAGGGGGCGTACACACACTGGTCTGGAGAACGGTCTGTTCCGCATCTCAGGCCATAAGATCACAAGAGAATCAAGGAAAAAGGTCTATCACTCCAGAATCCACATGGGGTTTAGAGATAGATGATATTATCCCACCACGCAGATAGACAGGCAGATAAAGGTGACAGGATGACTCGCCTGTTCCCAAAATACAAGACGAGTAGGGTAATGGACGGCATACAGAGCCAATCAGATTAACAAGGACTCCTCATTGGCTGAGTGGTAAACGTACAACCACATTTTGTTTAGCGACTACCTTAGCGACCATTCGCAAATACTACCGTAATAAAAAAATCATTCGTAATAATTTTTTATTGGTATTTATGCACACATTTCCTGCATGATGTTTTAAGCCAGCGCGAAATCGGCTATGGAAGGCTGAAGTAAAGTCGTAATCACAGTCGCGGTCACGCCTAGGCTACCGCGATTTTCACTTAACGACTTGGTCGTTGGACCAGAACTCGGGCACTAAAGAAGAGGTGGTTGTATATATATCAGACCTCAGTACGCTGTCTGGATGTGCTGCTGTTATTTCTAGGAATCGCCCTACAAGCCCGCTGTCATTCAGTGCAAACCCAGCCATGCTGACCAGCCCAGGTCCCTCGTTTTCTGAGCTCACACATTCCTGAAGCAGGTCGCTTGTCCTTCCCCACCTTCTCCCACTTATTTTCCTGTGTGTCGTTCTTTTGTTTCCACAACAGAGAAGGGAGTTCCTCTTCCAGCTCTAATTCCACTGTTTAAAACAGATGCTTTGTCCCTGAGCCACTACCCAGAATGCCCCTGTTCCCTCCTGCCATACACAATAGCCATATTAAGTTCTGCTTGCTAAATTACTCACCCAGAGCCCAAGCCTGGAATACTGATGAACTGATCAAGTGACAATTAAACAAGTGCGATCTGTACTGTATACAGAGCTCTGTGCGCTGGCCGCTGGAGGCTCTCGGTACGGCAGACAGAAAGGCATTTCACAGGATTACACACAACCGCAGCCAGAACATTAACCGCACGTGGCTGCCAGAAGCAGAAAAATGTGCATCTGTTAAACCAGGAACCTATAATACAGCCGCTGCTCTAATCCCCTCACCATCTCGCCGGGTGCTGCAGTTCAGCACCTCTGCTGGGGGAACGAGGAGTCCTCACGGGGCATCTGGCAACCCAGCACCCAGCAGCTGTATGCACAGTGGGTCATACTTGCCTGTTCCAGGGCAGGCTGCCATGGGACAGTGCCACTCAGCCATGGCAGTCTACCTGTACCAAATTTATATCAGTCCACCTGCACCTCCCCTGTGTCAAGCCATCTGTAGCATACCAGTGCTAGACTATCTCTACCCCTCCTGTACCACACCTTTACCAGTGTCAGTCTACCTGTACCACACCTTTACCAGTGTCAGTCTACCTGTACCACACCTTTACCAGTGTCAGTCTACCTGTACCACATGCCGTCACGCCGGTTTCACTTTACCTGGCAGGAGGACTTCTCCATTTTTTCTGAAGAAGGGACTCCCTGGCCAAAGAGGAGGGCTGGACATGCTGGAGAGAGAAAGAGGAACAAGGGAAATCATCTGGTATCAACAGTGGAACCTCTCAAAACGCCAGGAGGTTCAAGGGGACGCCCTGCAGCACAGCCATGGCCCAAACGCACTCACAACTGGAAGACATTTCCATGCTATAAGAGCCCTAAAGCCATGAAGCAACTCTCCATCACGTCACCTGTAGTTGCTGACTCCATTGTGCCTCCATCTTAAATCTTCTTATGGTGTATTAACTCCGTTTCTCAACCCAGTCCTTCGGGACCCTCAGATAGTCCTCATTGTCTCTCTCCAGGCTTCCAGCACACCTGTACCAGGTATGTGTAGTTCTTGATTGGTTCAGGTATGCATGGAGCTGGGCTGGAGTAACAATTTGGACCGTCTATGGCTCCCCAAGGGCTGGGCTGAGAGACACAGGGACTAGGAGAGCAATCAGCGGTCTGGCTCATCAGAAACCAGGCTTTTACCTTCAGGGAACATGCCTCCCTCTGTCACATCTGCAAGCCAAAACAGAGCATCGCGGTCTAGTTAAGAGCACCGTGCGTAACAGCTGAGACACGCAGCCCGCAGCAGCGACAGGGATCGGATTCCGACCGACCGATTTGTCAGGTCAGACAGGACTGCCTGATCACAGGGCTGTCACCCCCCGGCCCACTGATACTGTAATTACACAGTTCTGAGGGTCTTGTCTGACTTTTGCTGTGAGCGATTAATCACGCCTGAGCCCATCTCACCAGGTGCCTGGGAGGACTGATATCTTCATTAGCATATTAGTTGCCTAGAAACCAAACGTTTAACTTTTTCCCCCTTGCCGTTCTGGGTGCTATGAGCATACCTGATCCTCGTTCAGAGCACGGCGCGCTGCCGTTTGCTAGCTTAGTAAGCAGTGAGCCAGCTGCTATCCCAAACTCAGAAGTGTACCACTGGCGTACAAACACGGGTGTTTAACCCTGCACCGCTGGGCAACTCCAGGCCCGCCTGCCAGACCAAATATCTTCCATTATTCCACACGCACATAAGCCTGGTGTCGGGTTACGACTATGGTATGTGTTGCCATGGACACCACATGCTTATAATACAGTGCCCAGTTTTTTTTTTTTTTTCTCCCCCAACCAGCTGTAAGGGCCGAGAAGTACAGTCATAATTTTTAAATTTCCCTCCCCCACATTTCAGCACGAAACAGTACACACTGGAACAGAGTCAGATTATAGGGCTGAGCTGCCCAACTGAATGACACAAACTCCACGGGGGCTTTTGGAAAAACACCAAAACAGCATCTGACAAAATCTGCGCCCTGAAACGCAGCGTCGGCACAAAGCTTTTGCGACTTGAGGAGTGGCTCCGCCCCTTAAAGGGCCAGCGATGCACGGAGGCAGGTTCTGCCAGGAACGAGCGTGTTGGCGTATGTGAAATCCAGCTTACAGGAAGCTGCCAAGGGCCAGCCCCACAGATGCGCTTTTCTGGACCAGGATGTACCACCTATCCACAACTGGATTGGCAGAATGTCTCAGGTGTAACTGTAGAATTATTGCCCCAATGACATGAGCCCCTCCTTTGGCCTGCTGCATTCCAAAGTACACAACCCCCAAATCACAGCCCTCCAGCTCAACACAACCCTGCTTGTGCTCCCCAGTGCACTTATCGCTATCCTCATACTGGGTCCCTCACCCGGAAAGCATGGCTTACAATGACGCCTTTCTCAAGGTCACATGGTCAACGGGAGCGGCCTGCATTCCAAAAGTAACACAGGATATTCCATAAGCAGGAAGGTTACTTCACCTGCGGCTGACCTCTGCTTACCATTAAACCACAAAGATTATCTTTAGCTTAGGCATCGCAACGAGCGAACACACGTTGGGCAGTATTTGCTGTCAGGAACACGGGCGAGATCAGTGCCCGAGCCAGTGGGAGACTGACTGTGATATGCATGTATCATGGCACACAGAGGAATGGCAGTCTGATGCAGGAGAGGAGGTTCACCAAATACAGTGACGGCTTAGTACACTGAGGACAGAAAGGCCTCGTCTGTCTACTGACCCATGTAATCTATAACTAAGGAGGTCAGAAGTTCAGGATTCAGAGGAACATCAGCCAAAAAGGAGAATCGGAAGAGCTCCTATGAGCACATAAGGGTGGGGAACAAGGAGGCACATCAGAGAGGAGTGGGGGGGGGGGGGGTACAGAGTAGGGAGGAGCCTCAAAGAGGAGCAGGGCAGGTATAAGGAAAGAGAGGAACACCAAGGAGAAGCACAGGAGGGGTACGAAAGAGGAAGGAGCAACAGTGAGGAGCAAGAGATATAAAGATGACGGAACATCAAGGAGCAACAAGCCAAAGGGTAGAGAGGAGTGAGAGGCAGCAAGGAAGGGCAGGGGCGAGGTAAAGAGGAAGGAGAAGCCCCAAAGAGGAGCAGGGCAAGGTAGAAGGGAACAAAGAGGAGCACGGTGTTGTACTGTGGAATGAGAAATGTTCTCATGTACTAGGAGGTGAATGTGTTGTAGTGCATAAGTGAAGTACAGCCAACAAAGGTTGGGGAGCATCCAATGCTTGGATTCAAAAGGAAATACTTTCCATTGGACACGGCAGCACCTAGTCAGACATACTTCAGGTGGCAGGAAACTAGCAACAAACACTCAGCACTGATGCCCACAGGTGCAAAAGGAGAGACTTATCCAACATGCACATCAAACCTTTCTTCAGGACACCCTTCTCTCAATAGTGGTCAAGCCAGCACACTTGAAAACAGCACAGTCCAATCTGGTCTGAGGACAGAGAGCAAAACAATGAGCTCTTCTGGGACCCTAAATCTGAGCTTTAAAGGTTTTTTAAGTGACTGCAAAGTTATCTTTGGCTGGGGGCCATGCTTAGAGTCTGCCCTGAGTGCAGCCGCCTTTCAGGCAGACGATCCAGACTGATGCATGGCAGCACGGTGCTCTGAGCGAGCCCTCAGCTCCTGTTTCCAGGGGGATGGAGCCGGCGTCACGGGACCTCGTGGGCTGGGAGAGAGGAATGCAGCGCGGAATGGATACGGGTAGCAAAGCATGCCACCGTACTGCCCTTCAGAGAGCTACTGTAGCCACGGCAACAAACAAACCAATCAGAAGCACAGAAATAAACAGGCATATACCTTTATTTGCAGATCAGATTTTGTAGGGTTTTTTTTGTTTCTTAGACAGCATCGCCTGTGTGAGATTAGTCAGGGTTACTCTTCCACATTGAACGCCTGCTTGCTCTTTCCTTTCAGAAGCAGGTTTAAAAGGACTCTCCCAGAGCCAGAGGACCACCAGTTGTCATCTCCAATACTTCACAGACCCACTGATTTTTATAAAGATGGACAAAAGCAGGTACAAAAACCCTAAAATAAGCTCCAAGCCATCTGGTGTTGCCATGGAGAGCTGTGTTGCCAGGGTGATAGCGTATCTCTCTGCGCTAATGGCCTGTCCTTTTGCCAGGCAACAAATAGCCCTGTGATGCAACTGCACCTGTCTCAGCTATGTGTTACCATGGAGGCATTCCCGTTGCCGTGGCAACCATCACGCTAATCACCTCACAAGGGCAAACATGCAGCAGTGAACTCCTGAGCACAGCTGCTGTTGCTGATCACCCCTAAAACAGGCTGGCCGAGGCACACGGGGGCTGTAAGTAGCCCTGAGGGGAACTTAAAGCAGGGCGCCACCTGTCAGGGCAGTATCTGCACATCAGCACAAAGCCCGTCCCTTCCCTTCCAAAGCACTTCCAAATACACATATACAACTTTAACATAGCCATATGTGCGCTTGAAAATGGAGGCTGCAAAAAGTACATTAATCTCACCATGCGCACAGAAAGACAACAGACCAGAACTCGTGATGAAGGTGATGGTCTAGAGTAGGTCACTGTTACGACAGTGTGTGATGAAGATGATTAAAGAAAAAATAAGGGAAATGAGCAAGATGAGACGAGATGATGATTATGATGAAGACGATACAGGAACAGGCCAGTGTGAGGGGCTGATGAAGAGGAGGGTGATCATAGTATAACCCAACTGGCCTCCAGGAACTTAGTGTCTCGCAGATCTGCTACAGATGAACTCTTCATTAGACTCTGGCACTCAACTCATGCCATCTGGCCTGGTGGGGGCAGAGAGCCAAGTCACCCCCCCCACAAATCACTGCTGCTCTCTCACTGGAAGCCCACAGCCAGCCAGGGCACCACAGCAGGTTGAAGCACGTCTAGTCCTTCTGGAAATGGACCTAGCAGGACTCCTCCTTCTTCTAAAGCTAGCAGAACGCGTCACCTTTAAGAAACTGTCAGGAGCCTCGGCTTGAAAGAGCGCAAGGCGAGCTTAGAGCTGTAACCTTGAGGAACTCCCAAACAGCTCTTCCCTGCTGCTCATGACTGCTTGAGAGACCCAAAGTGACATAATGACTCAGAGCTATGAGCCAGGGAAGCAGAAAACAGCAAACATCAACTAATTCAAGCATATGGTCAGCCCAAGTTTCTGCACAGGTTCTGGTGGGAAAGCGTGTAGAAGAACATTTCAGACCGTACCCAGCACAGACCTGTTGGGTTGCAAAACTTGTGACGGTGTGTGAATGAGCCATGTGGCATGTCAGGGTCAAACAGTCCCATTCTTCAGTTCTCCTGCCCTCTCAGTTAAGGCAGAGAGATAATTATACCATCTGTCCAACTGTCCTGCCTTGCTACCAGGAGCCTGCTGCCTACCTTTGACGTGCCTGAGGCGAAGCGGGGGGTGTGGCCAGCACTGGGGAGTAAGGGTGGCAGGATGTCTTCTTCAGGGCCTGGATCAGGTTCTGCCTGTACTCCGGATCTATGCACCACAATGAGCCTTTCCCGATATTCTGTGGAGAGAGAGAGAGAGAGAGAGCAACAGGGAATCAGGCACCTCAGGAACAGCACGACGATACTGTACAGTCGAACTGAGGAAGTCTCACTTGGGCCACCTCGCTCACCCTCTCAGATGGGGGACTCACACTGTTGAGCCCGAGCTGCAAAAAGTCCCATCAGCAAACAGGCTTCACACCCACCGGCCGGCTGTGTGGGCAGCGTATTCTCGCCCCTAAGTGTCCACCTGATGCGTCCTCACACCTACTGACATCATGAGAGCCTCTCGAAACCAGCTCTTCCCACAGGAGCTTCCCACGCCCACGTGGGGCGAACACGCTTCATCAGAATTCCATGTCATTGACAGTGGAGCCGCGCGGGCCGGGATTCCCCACACCCTTCCCCCGCCCACAACAACGAACACGGCATGGCAAGTTAATGATTTGCATGCCGGTGAGATAAAGTTCGATTGTATTTGGAATTCAATCAACAGCATATCACCTCGCTTTCGATTGTGAGAGATGACAGCAGTAACCCTAAAAACATCACAGTGTGCGCAGAACGGTGACCTCACACACAGGCCTTGAGCCAGTGCAAGCTCATGAGTTGAGACAGAGTCACTGTATCCCGCAGCAAGACAATCAAATTCATCCAAAATCAGAGGCAACTCATCCTCCTTCAGGGAGGATGAATATTGAATTCAAATCAATAACGATGACCTTCGGAGCTCCTGCCCTTTCTCCAATTTCCTACAGCCTGGAATTCCTTTGCTGATGTACACATTCCCTACCTCTCTGCACCATCACTCCCTATCCAGGATTTTCCTTCCTCTTGGAAGAGAGAGGTTCTGCCAAAGGACCTACAGGATGGCAGGATTCAGTGGACAAAGCTACAGAAAACACCACCCCCCCCCCCACTGCTGCCACAGAACACATGTCCAGAACAGTACGACCTTGGAAAAGACCTCAGGTGTACTCATCTACTCTGTGTTACACTGTCAGCATGACGTGCTCCTTATTCTGCTTCAGCACAAACATTTTTGGTTCTGCTCTGTGCTTCCTGTGCAGAACAGCACATGGATCTTCTCCTATTTAAGGTTTGTGTCTTCCAAGAACTCAACAAGACTTCAGCAACCTCCAAGGAGTCATCAAAGGTGAATATATTCGTAGGCTAGAAGTTTAGAAGCACCTCTCATTTTTAGTAACCGTCACACCATGTCATTATTTATATTTTCATCCATGTTTCCAATGTGAGCAAGATAGGCTGAGGTTCTAAAAACATCCTGTAATCAGGACACACTGGTGGGCTCCTGAGTGCTCTCCCTGTTACCCATCTCACCATCCTAGCAGCAGGGGCATCCGAGTGACGACGGCCTCAAGATGGGAGCCCCCGTCGGAGGCATAGGAGGGCGAGCAAAAGGAAAAATACTTGGATTACACCGGTCGCCAAGGCAACAGGCAGCAGCAGAGCACATGGGAGCTGTTTGATAGTCTTGGCAGAGGGATGCTTCCTTCACATTGGAAGCGTGGGTCTCAGAAGATGCCCCACTTCATCACCATCAAGACGGTTAATCCTATCAGCTCCCATGCAAAAATAAAAGCCTTCCATTACGCAGACTCTCCCTCCCCTCAGTCCCGCAGTCTGCCTGAAAGGACTGTGAAATATGGAACTGGTGAGAAGCATTTGGTCTAAAGCTGCCTTTCAGGAGGCTTTGACATGGGCAAAGGACCGGTGTGCGAGTTTAATTACAGTATTTGTCCAGCAAAAAGAGGAACAAAGAGGATTTAGAGCCATGAGACCCATCCTTCTGCTTTGCATTCAAAGCAGATTCTCTCTGCAAGACCCCCGATTTAGGGCCTCTGTTAACCGAATGTTCACTCTGATGACAGACCCCTTAGGGATCACCGTTAACTACACGTACGCTCTGCCACTGGATCCCTTCAGGGCCTCTTAACAGCACGTAAACTAAGGATAGACCACTCTGGGATCACCGTTAACTACACGTACGCTCTGCCACTGGATCCCTTCAGGGCCTCTTAACAGCACGCAAACTAAGGATAGGCCACTCTGGGATCACCGTTAACTACACATACGCTCTGCCACTGGATCCCTTCAGGGCCTCTTAACAGCACGTAAACTAAGGATAGGCCACTCTGGGATCACCGTTAACTACACGTACGCTCTGCCACTGGATCC
>JABFEB020000026.1:12724328-12740365 GCA_019775895.2 Stomatorhinus ivindoensis
AAATAACAACATATTTATGAGACAAAACTAAATATTTTGTTTGATTGGTCTCCTGCACTCCAGTTTTTGTTAATATTCCAATAATCTGATTAAAACAGACAGGCACAGAGAAGCTCACCAGCTCTCTCTCACACACACACAATCACTGCTGCTGTGTAATGAATGACAGGTCAGTTTGTAGCGCTGTTTCACTGACGCTCAGAGCCTGCCTCCAGTTTACCGCCTGACTGCGTGACTCATCTGCCACCAGGTACATGACATGTATGTCATTGCTGCTTGGTTGTCCCTGAGCCCGGGGACCGGCTGTGCCATATCGGGGTGTGAAGAAACTCTCACAGATACGAGTTGGAGCACACATGCCCTCGCACGCTCTCAGACACACGGGGGGCATGCACGAGACTCCTGGATTGCACACTTCCCCAACTCTTACACTCTGACAGGAAACCCCCACACCTGAAACCCAACTCGACGTGACCCCACTGCCCCCCCCCCCCCCCACCCCCACCGCGGTCCATTGTCCTCAGCCAACCGGGGAATACCGGGGGACTCTCACAGAAGAACAAGCCAAGATTAGAGGAGGAATTAACAATCATACAGTAACCTTTTAATCCCGATCTTCTCTGGACAGGTTCCTCACCATGAGAGCGCTCTGAGCCTCTGCACGTTAAATCCCACTGGTTAATCCCTCCATTCTGCTCCGAAGCAGTGTTTCTGCAGTGACCACTAATCTCCACTCTCCCCTCTCTTTTCAGGCTCCTTCACTGTGCTGTGGAACGGAGGCTGCTGACGGCGAGGGCTGCGGGCTGTGGGCCGCCAGGTCCTAGTGCCTCCTGTGTTGCTGACAGGATTCGGACGTTGCTTGTTCTGTCTGCGGCACAGAGCTGAGAATGAATGAAAGACACAGGAATATCGTGATGAAAGACTTCAGCTGGCTTCAGGGTTAAATATCATAGTGCTCATTAAGCACTCATTTCTACAGAGCACACACTGTACTGTAATCTACCCATGGGGGAGGGCAGTGTTGGGGTGGCCACTGTTGGGGGGGGTATCCTTGTGAATCACTGACCCACGGAGGAGCTTCTGTGATTTCATGCTGCTTTTTCAGGCCGACGCAGGAAGTGTCCCTCGATGCCATCAGTGTTGACAACCCGGGGGCTGCGATGGCTGAGAGGTGGTGGCGTGCCATCTCTCTGGGAGGAGGAGGAACCATGCCGCATGTCCCCTCCTGTAACGTCCCCTTTTAAACCACAGTAACACATGAGCACGCTGATGGGGGGGGGGGGGGGCCCCCACAGAGACAGCCACCTTCGCATGGAAAGCGCAGTCAAGACGCAGGTGTCACACAGCTGCGATAAAGAGGTCTCCCTCAGGTGGGCTTCACACTCCATGGTGAAGCGTCCTTCTCTCTGCGGACGTCTGCAGATGTGTGCCTGATTTGCAGACTCTGTGAGCCAGAGCCTAGCGGTGTGGCCCTAATTTAGCATACAGTATAGGAACACAGTTATTCAATACAATCTGAGCACTTGGCACTGTACACCGTCAAAAAAAAAACTAGAGCCCTGTTACAGATTTGTTTCCCAAGGTACAAATAATATAAATGTACCCCCTCCCAATATTACAAAAAAAATGAAAAATGTTCCTCAGAATCACCAAATCACCAAAGGGCATAAGTTTGGGTTGAGATCCATTTAAGGGGGTCCAGGTGGTTGTATTGACTGGTTTTGATTATAATATAATAATTTGCACCCGTGCTCAGAGACCATTTTTGTAATTCAAATAAAACTGAAAGGTACGTTTACCTACAGCTAGGGTACAATTGGTAGACACCAGTGACAAGATTTTTGTGCCATCAAAGGTACAAATTCATACTTTTGTACTCACAGTGTACAGACCAAGACTGATATTTACGTCGGTACAAAGGGTCTTCAAGAAGGACATATACAGCAGCTGATAAATGCACATCATGTGGAGTAAAGCAGAATCGGGAGCAGTGGATGACAAGCCATCTGCAAAAGCAGTGTCAAGCTCAGTGAAATGCAGTGAGCCCCATCGCAATCCATGGTTCACTGACCAGTCATCCTGGTCATTTAACATTCATCAACGATCAGAATGAACTGCCAAGGTTGAAGGCACCCTTCTCACTGGAACACACCACTCTGTACAGTGCAGCAAAACCAGGGGACCAGGCGTCGGGACATAGAATGAGACCACAGGTGTAGCGAAATCCACACCACTGATTCGTCCTGCAGTGCAAGGCTGGTAAATACAGGAAATCTGTATTTTTAGCACTCAGGCTGGTAGTGCTTTAATACTTTGGCTCCTAACACAGCATACATCATTTCCAGGTGCAGCCATTCTGCGGCATGCCTTGACTCAGGGTAAGAAGAGGGACTGCGGGGTGTCAGTGCTGAAGGTCAGTGCTGCAGCAGAGCGGGCATTCACCAGAAAGCCGTCCACCGTGACAGACTTTAAAGTGGTATCTAAACCCTAGTGTCTAGTGACCTTCCTTAATGACCCAGTACCTTGTGTTCAGAAGAAACTGGCCACATATCTGTATGTCCTCTTTTCATGCTCTGTGTGTCTATGCGACTGTATCTGCCTTAAAAATCTATCACTGTAATCAAACCCCGCTTTCCCCCTGCAAAGCAGTGAGCAGCATTCAAACCAAAGCAGAAGCAATTTTTCATCTGTGAGAGAGAGACATCTCACACGTCAATCTTTGTTCTGACTGGTACGTGTGAACTGTTGAACTCTACACCCATGACCTCTGCCTTCTGCTTCTCCAGGAAGATGTCCACCCGTTTTATAAAGACTATTTTAAACTCAAGGAGAATCAGTTGTTCTACCACCCAAAGTCAGCTGCATGGGCTACAAGATCACAATTCATGCATTAGAGTAGTTAAGTCTCACCTAATGTTACTTAATAGAGTGCGAAACGGTGGCTGCTGTGCTGTGATTGGCTGGATGTAACTTGCGTTCATTTATGACCCAGTGGATAAATTGCCTTCAAACAGCTTAGGGCTTCAGAGAGAAGGTTGTGTCACCTGAGATGTTTCGGAGCAAAACTCAGACTAAAGGACAATAATAGCTTCCCCAAGTTAATTTCATTACAGAATGAACATTAAATAATGCCTTTGAACATTCACAAAGTCAGAGGCATCGGCTTCAGATGTTATAATGAGACTATGTTAAATTTGTAGCGCAGATCTGGTCTTTTATCCCGATTTGAACATGAGCACATGAGCAGCACTGTGATATAATTAGAGTGAAATCTTCCAAAAGTTACAGGGAGCTGAGACCCTCCTGGGACCTTGCGTGCGAGAAGCGGCTCAGCAGCGCCAAGCATCTCCATCTCTATAGCGACCGCCACCAGGCGCATTTCACAAAACATCCAAACATGAAAACAATGTTTTGGCAGGACAGAGAAATCCGAATAAGGTGGGGACAGTCCTGCCGGGAACACTGCTCTGTGAGAGGGGCTGTAGGTGCTGGGTTGAGGCGCTGTACGAAAACCAGAAAGAGGACCAACTATGCAGACGCGATGTCATCGAGCTGGTGGACGTTTGGCAAGCGTTCTCTGTCATCTCTGCCAGCTCTGGAGGGAGAAACTGCTCACCGGGCCTGTTAGAGCATCATTCTCCCAGCAGATTTACCCACAGGGGATGCGGACATACACAGTCCACAGCTGGTCAGTTTTTCAGGTCTACGGCTCTTCAGAATGGAGGCAGAGCCAGGAAGGACCACATTCTGACCAACAGGACCACATATCAAGCAGACCTTTTCAGCCCCCCATTAGCCCCTTTATGCACTCCCAGGCAGTGTGTGTTCTGACAAGGGCCGACATCTGCCTGACACGGGAGATTTTATCAGGCCCAAGTGACTGGCACCTGTTTTAGTCACGGCCACTTGATGCTTTTTATGAGACCTGATTTTATTTACCAGTGCTGTGAAGCTGAATGTTTGATTATGGGCTGTCTGAAAACAGCAGGTACATGCTCAGTTCTGCTGAAATCAATAGGTCCTTTAATCCATGAGAAATAGTGTTCAGCCAAGTCTAGGTAAATCATGGGGGGGGGGAATGGTGGTGACAATATCACAGGGCCAAATTAAGAATCAGGGTAAGTTTATGGTCATCCAGCATAGCAAAGTTCTCCAACCACCCACACCAGAAAAGACTTCTGCATCTGAATGCCATAAGACTCCAGAGCCTCTACAAAAGTGGGGGGGCGAAGCCTTCACCTACACCTCAGACGTGCCACAGCAGGGGGACATGGTCCACATCCATCATCCGGAGTCCCGGCCCCCACATGGACAGGCATATTCCTGCACTTATCCTGCCCCCCCCCCGCCCCGTCCGAAGAGGTCACAGCAGACTAAGGCAGAGTCAAGCATATGCCAAAATTTTTCTTGTGAAGTGACAAAGGTGCGAGCAGAACATTGGCGTCCCAGGATGCTCAGCGAGCTGCCTGCCCGAGAAATATGTCACCATTTCCAAAAGCTGTGTCTCTATGACAAAATGAGAGGGGAATCGCTCTTCTCAGCATGAAGCAACCTGCAAGCTGACCTCCAGTTTCTATTGGGAGCTACGTCACTCACAATAATCCAATACAGCAGAAGCCACAGCAAGCGCTAGAGACTATGTGCACACGTGGGCAGCACGCGCCGGGCAGCACCGCATAATCGTACCCTCTTAATGCTGTGCCAACACGACAGGCTGATAAGGGCTCTCAAACAGCGGCCGCACTGTTTACTCTCGCTAATTGAGCTCCACTCCAGTAACACAGCTCCAGCAGGTCACAGTCTGAGCTTCAGTGCAGCGCTCACTGAGGGAGCGAAACAAGGCGGGGGGGCCCAGGACAGCTAGACCCCACACATCCAGGGTGAGGTCCCAAAAGAAGGGGGGAGAACAGAACAGAAAGCAGCTTCCCCACACACACACACAGACAGACAAACACTTTCAAATATCAAAATATTTCATGCGTGAAACTATTTTAAATGCTTCTTAGACATCTAACCCTTGAAAGTTGAACAATACGGCCCTCCTGCAAAAGGAAGACAAGCAGGCCCTGGCCACAGCACACAGGATATCCACATGCCACTCTGCTGTAATCATCATGAAGCTGACAGAGCGCAGTGCTGAGGTCAGCAGAGCCATGCAGAGGGGTGATCTCTACACCAGGACTGTCAACCGGCCAGGCGGGCAGCTGACGGTCGAACGCACGGTCGAACGTGACGGCATACACTGGCGGGCCGCGTGCAGACTTTCCCACTTCCATATGAATCACACAAAATCCCTGCACAGTGCCATCCATTACCCAGGGCTCTGGAGCGGCTGTGCCAGGCTTATTGGTAAGAGCGACAGACAAGAATCCATACATCATGTTTAAGAGTCTGTCCGTTGGAAAATCGATGTGCTCGTATGGGCTGAGAAATCACACTCGGAGACAGAGTTTATCAGAGATACATGCCCCCCCCCCCAAATCAGCCTGACCAGAAGCATATTTTCAAAAATAATTTTAAGACAGAAAATGACAATACAACATTTTCCTGCCTGCTAAAAGTGCTCAGCATGACCTCCATTTAGGTTGTAGGTTGACAGAACAAGACACGGCAGAAAAAGGCAGCTCACATCGTGATTCAGAAAATGCAGCAACGTGGCCTCCCTACTCACCTCCCCAGGACGGAGGGCATGGAGCAGAAGACCCCGGTGGGGCAGGTCTGTCTATCCATCCAAGAAGCCTGGTGCCTAACCCAGGAAGCACAGGGCACAAGATATCTAGCATGAGATGGCAGTTTATTTTTCAGAAACATTTACAGATCAACAGACACAGGTGTAGGAAACGCAATCTGCCATAGGGAGGGGCTTAGAAAGTGACATTTTAAGCTCTGGGCGGCAGCCCACCTGAGGGACGCATCTGCAAAGGGCAAACTCACACTCCTCAATGCGGGCTGGCCTGCGGATTAAAGAGCTCCCCGCCGTTCGCCGTCTGCGGCCAGCAGCATTGGGACAGATTTAGAGTGCACGACACTGTGCAGATGAAGACCCCAGGCAGAATATAGAAACAAACACATCTTTATTTAGATGGGCGGTGAAGCTCACAAATATTATTTATTACACAACCACAAAGAAACACTGGACACGCTGGGGCTGCGGTGAGTGGCTTCTGGAGAAATGATTCAAATGAGTCTGATTACAACACCCATTGTTTAATTTGCCCCCAACAGGTCTACCTTTCAGATGTGGACTGATGTAGGGCAGGGAAGAAGGCCCGACTTGTGACCGCTTACATCTCGAGTGCTTTCCATACCGTACTAGGCAACAAAGACAGCAGTGACAGATAAAAGAGCGTAAATGCAGATGGCTTTACTCTGCTTGTGCAACACCTACATCATTATCATTTGTTGGGTTCAGTGACCGGTCACGATGAATACTCCGATTTGTTCGAAGACGTCAACTACGGCTGGTCTTCGGCCCGGCCGACCACACGTTCAAAGTCCTGGAAACTGACGTGTCCATCAGAGTCTTGGTCCACTTCCCTGGAAGGAGAACAAAAACACAGCACCAGCCTTAGCCGGAGCCAAGCTCAGCCTCCGCAGTCCTGTTCCCCACCAAGCAGTCAGTCCCCAAAGCCCCCGCCATGTGGCTCATGAGCCTCTGCATGGCGTCCAGCCACGGCATGCGTCCACCTGCCCCCGGTCTCCCGGGGAAACCAAACATGGGGCAAGGTGCCTCTGCCGCACTGATGCGCCCCCTGCAGGGGTGCAAGCACAAATGCAGATTGTGGGTGCAACAAATGTCGGGGGAGATTCTGCAGGGGGGGGGGGTTAAACAAGATAAAGCAGAGGAGCAGGCAGACGCCGTCCATATGAGTAAAAGGCACGTTTCAACTTGGGTGATCTGCTGAGACCATCTTGTCCTCCAACCTCCATCTCTCTACAAATGCATCTCCTCTGCTATCCCCACCTGTGAGAGGGGACCAGGAGACAAGTAGCCGAACCACCTCCAAACAAACGGTCATACAATTGACCCTGAACACCTGGTAAGGCTGGATCAGAGTAACAATGTCAGCCTTAGAGATGCTCAGCTGATCTTCTGAGGACCTTTCCTCCATCCATGCCATCCAAGCCACTGTATACCAGTCCACCATTACCAGCTTCTTCATCCACCTTCTAAGGTCCTCAAGGCTGCCAAGGACAGCGTTTCATCACCGTCAGGTGACAGGTGGTCTGGGTTCCCACACTGGCTAAGCAAGGGGAACATTTCTCTTGGGGGAGATGCTCTGCCAACAGCCTAGTCTTTTTGATATAGTTTCTGTCCCCTCAGGATACTGGTGTGATACACGCCCAAACACAGAGCACGATGTGCTTCTTTAATGGGAGCAGCAGGGCTGGTGGGGGTCTTTTTACAGTAAGCATAAATCACCAAGCCACACTGCCAAGGCAACCAGACAACGCATAACAACATCAGGAAAAGAACAGCACATTTTTCCTGCCTTGAGGCTCATCACCCACTTCAGAAACACACTCCCATATATCCACCCTTCGCAGCTGACCACTAGAGGAATTTCTCAGGACCTGCCGTAAGGAACCACGTTCACAGTCTGCCAGCTGGAGGATGCGGCCGTTTGTTCCGAAGGACCCCAGGCAGTAAACATTATGTAATGGGGAAACAACAGGGGCATTCCCTGAAAATACATCCCGCCACTGGTTCTGGTCACTTCAACTTAAGATATCATTTATCTATTTATTTAATACACTATTCTTATTCCACACCTCTATGTTTCTGTATTTGTTGACATATATACACACACACACACACCCTTCTGTCCAGCCTCCCTGTTGCACACTATCCTGATTTTTGCACTGTACTGCGAGTACTGTGGAAACCTTCCCCTAGTCATCTGCTGTTTGTATGTTATAATGTGCTCCAGGGGAAACGTTCTTTCATGTCACTGTATACCTGTAAACGGATGTTATGACAATAAAACCCACTTGACTTAGGTTGACAGGCCAACCTCTAAGAGCAGCTTCCAGGGATTCAAAGTTTACCCCTCACTCTGTCGGGAAAACTCTCCACTCCAGTTTGCATTTTTGATCAGAATGGCTGCTATCCTCAGGGCCAGAGCCACCTTCTCCTCTCACGCCGCTGCTTACAAACCAATGTCTGGCACAAAAATGAGTGCAATTTTCAACCATTATGTACCACAGGACAAAGTCAGCCTCTGTTCGGTTGGAGAATTCGCTACGGCCACTGGCGGCCTGGAGTTTGGCCAAGGGCGATCACTGTCCTGCGTCTGATGTTTCAACCCTCGACTGCTCTTAGGGGCCTCATTGCAGACACATCCAAAGGAACTCCTAAAGCAGTGTTTACCAACCCAGTCCTCGGGGAACCCTGGACAGTCCACGTTTTTTGCTTCTTCTCAGCTCCCAGCGCACCTGTGCCAGGTATTCGGTGTTCCTGATTGGCAGGGAGCTGGGAGGGAGCAAAGACACGGACTGTCCAGGATTCCACGAGGACTGGGTTGGGAAAGACTGACCTAGAGAGCTCACTATCTCACATATCTCAGTCCATTAAGAGGCTGCAATGCATTCAGAGCAATAGCAAGGATGAGCCTGTTAAAACCTTGCCCTTCCAGGGGGAGATTTATGGGCAAGGCTATGGAAAGTGATAGCCATGGCCATACAGTGACAGTGATGGAAACAAAGAAACTGATCTGGGGAGCGGAGAGTTGACTGCAGAGAAGCTACAAGGATGGGAGGCTTAGAATTTCTCAGTCCTGCTGAAGACATGAGAGTAAGAACTTTGCTGCCAAGGCACCTTCAGAGGACTGGGCCCAACACGGTTCTAACCAATGTTGGGAGACTGACTTTCACATAAAGCTTGGAGTCTGGCTACTTAAACCTTGAAACCCAATGAGGGAAGCAACCTTTAACCACAGGTCGCAGTACACAAAGATCGCTCCAGCACACAGCACCCTGGGTACCAACAATGCATGGATTTCGGTTACAATTACAGCTCAAAAGCAAAGTCACTCTTTCTGCTTCTCAAGCGAGAAGGTTTTTTTCTGTAGCCTCAAACAGGAATGTCTGTCTTCTCCCAGTACATCCCAACAGATTAAAATGCACCAATACCACAGATTGTGGGGATGAAAAGTTTACTTGAGAACGTACATCATTATTGCCATTTTCCTGTGGGCTGCAGACGCTGCCATAGAGGAGGACGGTAATGGGACACTCAGCGATTCCACTGACACGCTGATGCTTCCAGGTGTGTAGAAGCAGTTCTGGCTGACAGCTTCCCTGAGACACCACACACCCTGGAGGATCAGCTGCTCACCTTCCTGGCTCGGTTTCAGCGGGGAACGGGACATCGCCCCCCTGCGGCCCACTTTACTGGCGGCATCACCCAACATAAATTGTGTCCTCTCCACCAAGTGTATAAACTGGACTAAGAAGTAAAGAAGCTGGTCAAGTAATTAAGAGACAGTGTGCTGGAGTTGAGAAGGCGGCTGCGTTAGGCTCTGGAGGTCTGGACCCAAGCCAGGAACAAGGCAGAGTCTGACTGAAAGGCACCTCATGCTGTTCCTATAGGAATCCTGCACCTCAGCCAGCGAAGCAGCCATCAGCTGAGACGTTTATTACCAGCATGGAGAGGACCTCACTGCCACGTTTCCAAAGGTTTACTGAGGGTTACTTCTCCAGAGTGAACATAGTAAGAAGCATGAAAGAAAAACACAAAACCAGAAAACACTCAAAAAGAATCACTAAAGCTTTACTAAACATCTAAGACGTACACAAAGCAGATCGAAGACCCAAAAGGGCATGCGGGTCCCAAACAAAGACACCCAACATCACAAGTGACTGTATCCTGCGGCCGAACTTTGGAAAGCCTGACTCAGCGTTACCCGACGCGCGGACAGACACAGGTGTTGCGGCCAGGTGGGAGCGACCCCCACCTCCCAAGCCCAGCGGGAGGATGAGTGGGAGGTGCAGCTTTGGCCAAGACCGCAGGAGGACAACAGAAAGCAGTAGGAGAGGTGTGTTGTAAGACAAAGCCAGCGTTGGACGGTGTGTCTGGGAGCGCAGGCAGGGGGAAGGAGAGATATCCCTGGGATGCTTCCTCAACTGCAGCGTTCTGCTTTAAAGCGTTTATGCTTTCCACAGATTCACAACAGGGGCCTAAGAGGCCCGGTGGCGTGGATGCATCGGCCGGCTGGCTTCTGTCAGGTCCGATTACCATCTGCGGCGAGCCGTACTGGCGCACTACGCCCCGCGATGCAAGCTCGCAGCTCCAGGATCCGTTCATCAGCACCCCAACGGGCTTGTACCTCCCATAATACCTTTGCAGGCAAAGGGGTTCGATTGATAAAGCTTTTTTTCCCATTCGCTCAAATTGAGTTATCACTGAAAGTGATGGTTTGGCCTTCTCCGCCTGGGGACCACACCCCCATGGCTAGCATCAGAAGGACAGAGAGCACACAGGTGTAATACACAGTATCCAGCCAGAGCCCATTATCAGGACTCCCATTCACGTCCCTCAGATCCAGATCTTCAGCATGACTACCGGAACCTCACAGCCTTTTACAGTGCGAGACGGCAGCAAATGGTTACCCTCACTGCCGGAGTCTCCATAATTTACTGGTATGAAAATGCATGGCAAACGTATGTCAGTGCTCAGATCATGGAAAACAGGTAAGGTCATCATCCCTTCTAGCCAGCTGAAAGAGGCATAGGCCATTGTTTGTCAAGAGAGGGGACGGTAAATGACACAGCAGGAGGAGAATGTAGAAGCTGAGAAAGGCTTTGCACTGGACTCTGCTCTGTAACAGCACTGTATGTGTGCCAGTGTCAGCGATCCAACAGGAAACCACATAACACCCAACATCAAACCCCCAGGACACGCAGCGACTTCGGCCCGCCCACGAGGACCGGGAGGGGAAGCGGGTGCCAGCAATGCCATGTGTCAACCTTAGACCCCTGGTCCTGACCTAAATTCCATTACCGAGAGCAAATCCTCAGGGGCATGGCTCCCACGCGGCCTGACCTCTGACTATTTGTAAGAAACGAAAGGGACAGTAAGAACAAAGGCACCCTGAAACCTGGATAATTCGGCACATCCACGGCGAGTCCATAATCACTTCACAATAGGTATCTAGTGCCATTTTCAACTTGATTATAAGATCGGTAGACGATGAGATGGTAATCGTTTAATCCTCTCAGAACCGAGAGTGACTCCTCATTCCTCAAGCACTTCAGCGTTTTCCTAGGATAGAACGGACTGGGATACAAGGGGGGGAACCAGACAGAAACGATCTGAGCAGGAAGCAGCCTTTTGAGCCTGCCGCGTCAAAGACGGCCGTGTTAACGATAACGATGCGTGTCTCCGTGTCCTTCCTCCAGCAGATCCAGCGCGACTTTTGCGGTAGCAGATTGCCGCACTCTCCGTGCTAAGGGCTGCGGGTCACCCTGTGCTTCGGAGCGACAGATTGGGGTTTTTTTTTTAAGAGGGAGCAGCAGATCCCTCCACGCGGGCCTACCTCATCGTTTCGCGGTGACCCGACGGAAAGTGGAAACCCTTTACACTGAGAATCCATCTGTTAGCGTATGAAGAGGCACAGGAGGGGAGCGAGGTGCTGTGAAAAACAGCGACGCTGAAGCGGCCCTGTGTCAGGGGGACAGATGGAGCACTGAGAGCCTCATCTCCGGCTCCGGTCCTGGCCATCCCCAGCCAGAGTGTCTATTTTAGCATCTCCAGAACGCTGCCGGTCATCACCACGCCGCAAGCCCCCGCACGTTCATGGGCCGAGCCGTCGATCTCGAGCTTAACGGTGAGGCTCTGTGCATTTGGGCTTTGGGGGACTCAGAAGCAGTACAAGAAAAAAAGGCATGAGAGAAGTGCCCCCCTCGGGAGAAGCTGGCTTTAAACGGGGCGGCGCAGCGAGGCACGTTTCCACCGAACGCGCTGTTCTCTATTCCGCCGGAAACGCCAGGGCTGTGATTCACCGAAATCTCCTCGCGTGTCTATTCATGGCCTCCCAGCAGGAGTGTGCTGCCGTTAGTGTTCCGCGAGCAAAGCGCTGAAGCATCATTCACAAGCCAATGAAGGAGAGAGAATGCCGGTGGGTGCGATGCCCGGTTTGGCCAGTAGGGGGGCTCCTTTACCGAGTTTCCTCACTGCGGTTCATCCCGATAGCTGCTCCCACAATGCAGCAGGGTGCTGGGAAACACCACCCATGGGCAGGGTGCCTTCCCATGACATGCCTCAGATAAATAAAAGAAGGAAATGCCTAGAAGTGGGTGGCTGACCAGGGGAGCAGAGACCATGGAGCCACATTCAACAGACTAAACCTGCTGAACCCTCAAAAGAGAGACCTGCAAAGCCTCTGGTGGTGATGTCATCTCCCTCTGCAGTCCACTTTTACACTGATAGAGAGAGGACTCTGCTTGGTCCATCTTGCTTGTGTTGACATTTCGCAGCTGTTCCTGAACTTTGTCCAATACAGACATGAATGAATGTGCCACTGAAATTTTACCAGGGAGAAACAGAAGAATGAGCTGGACAACGGCTTCCCCGTGAGAGCAGCCAGTCAACCATCAGACAGTGCCACATCACACGGCCCGCAGTGCCAGGAGAAGGTTCGGGGAAGTGGTCACAGCCGGCGACGACTGTCCCTGTGGAGGCAACCCGGGAGTAAAAGGCATTGATGACATTGTGGATACAGCAGCACGATAAGGGAATTGAAGCCACTTTGATCGGTACTTATACAGGACAGGAGAATAAAGAACCACTGCAATGTAAAGCAGGTCATCCGGTTGGCCGGCCAGCCCGCATGCTTTCTCCACCCGCGATCCCAGTGCTCTGCTGGGATCCCTGCTTTATTATCACCAGCCGGCAGCCTGCTCCTTCCCTCACTTCGCCAGATGGATTAATTACGCCATTTATCGTGTTTATTTGTCCGTCTGAGAGGCGGGAAAGTCGTGCGGAGGGAGAAGTGGGCCGAGGTTGCTTTGTTCACTTTCTAATTAGCTTTAGATCGCACCCTCCCTCCAGCTAAACCAGTCCGACAGGCAGCTGCCATCTCTCCTACAGCCTGGGGCAAGTGTGTCAGGTTTGACGCCTGCTGTCCACACGTAGCATATCCAGAGCAGCTAGCAGGAGGCCACCAGCGTCCCCATGCAGGAGGTGGACATGTTGGCCGCAGAGGCCCCTCTAGTCCTCTTCAGCTTCTCATCAAAGGAGGGGAGAGAGAGAGAGACATGGCAGGTCTGTGCGTCCGCTCTGGAAGCCAGGGAACCATGACTGATCTGTGGAGCAGGGCTCTTTGGCGGACACAGCGGAAGGGGATCGCTTAGATGCCGGTCCAAACTATTTTTATTTTCTACAGGAAAAAACAGCCCGTGACAAGAGGAATGGTCTTCCGCTTCAAAGCTCACCCAGGCCTCCTCCCAGCAGTCCGCAGCCCACATTTACAGTGAATTTCTGCCTGCCAGTCAAACACTGGACTCGACGCCCTTCGAGGTTCCGGATGGAAGTTCTCCAGAATTCTTTGCTTTGACCGTGTGCCACATCTAAATAAACTTTTTTCCTCTATGAATGCCAAGACAACAAGAGAAGTCTAATGGCTGATGCTTTTATATTGCCGGACGTTTCACTTACTCAGGTACAGCTACACACACCCCGCCCCCATAATCCGTAACTCAGATCACAAGTACTGTTATCAGTCGTGTTAATGGCTGGTGTTTATGTCCTGCTGCATCGCACACCACAGCAGCTCCGGCCATCAGAGACCCCCTTACCTCACCTAAAGTTCTCTGTTTATGACACGCCCACCTCCAGGACAGTGTTGGAAGGCCTGTCATCTGTCTGAAGGACCAGAGCCCCCGTCCCAGAGAGAAAGGCTTTCTCCAGCTGTAGAAGCATACCTCAGCCAATCATGGCACAGAATTCTGCAGCTGAGTATCTAGGGATGCTCAGAAAAATTCCACACCACCCCCACCCCACACACTAATGAGCTCCTTAAGATGCTCCAGGAAGTGCGAGCTTGATTGCTCATTTTGTCCAATCAAAACTGAAGTCTGGAGTTATTTTTGGCGCGGAAAAAAACATAAATAAAATAAAACAATCCACCGAGGTAGCTCTTTGCCAGCTTGTTCCTGCTCTCCACTCCAAGTCTGAGGACAAGGTCCCCTGGTAGCACACAGGGAAAATTCAGGCCAGCAGCTTCAAGGCCAGACTAACTGGCTTGCAGAGATGAAAGGTAAGCCATCATTCAAAAACCAAATTAAATAAATAAGTAGACAAAGAGACTCATTCTAGCACTTGAGATGCCTGGGCTATATCCAGTTAGCTGGGATTAACACGCAGAGCTGTGCAGCCTGAGAGCGCTAACCTCAGCCAGCTGCCTGCTTCCCTTCCCCTGACAGGTGCAAGACTCTGAAACGCAGCTTGGAGAGGGAGGAGATGCGACCCTGTGGATGAGGAACTTGCCATAATGGCCTGTCGCCAACGATATACTTTTTCTTTCTTGACAAAAAGGAAAGACCCGTTTGGTTTGATGCTTGAGCACCGAACACAATGGGCAATCTTTAAGAGCAGTGTGTTTGGGTGAGAGCTTACCCACATGAGCCCCAGTTGGAGGATTCCCAATACTGTCTTTAAACTGTATTCTGCCATATGGAAGACATCCACTGTAAGACAACTCAAGGGACTTGCTGTCTGCTGGTTTTAAGGATTAGTCCCCTCTTGACTGCCTGCTCTCCTCACATCAGCCATAGGAGGGCTTTGCACCAAACCATCAAACACGTAAACTCAATTCTACAAAAACAGAAGGAGGTGTTCCGCTCTTTGGAACCTAATGGCCTCATCCAGTAAATACCACAGCAATCCTGAGCTGCTACAATGCTGTAAGCCATCCTTCGGTCAAAAGTGTCCAATTAAAAGCCCACTGTCTCTAAATGGTCATCCTGTTTGAAACAGATAACTGTCATGTTAAAAGGTTAGCCAGGTACATAGTCAGGATTAATTTAAAAGCATGGACAGAGGCTGACTCAAGTGTACTTGCAGAGCATTCAGGTGACCACTGTGTGGACAGGAAACCAAAAACAGCACTCACTGTACCACTTATGGGATCAAGGGATAGATAAGAAGCATCGATTGATCATTTTAACAATTCCGTGTCCATTACAGTGTGACAGGCTGGCTCCAGCTGCCCGCCTCTCTGGAGGATAACTGCATACAGTCAGCCCAAGATGTCACTGACTCAAAGTCTTAAAATGAAAAGAGGAATTCTATCTGGGCGGCCTGGAAGCCCATTCAGGAAGCTGCATTTTCTGCACCAAGTCGACCGCACACCAGCCCTCCGCACCAAATCTATCGAACACCACCGCTCTGCACCAAGTCGACCGCACACCAGCCCTCCGCACCAAATCTATCGAACACCACCACTCTGCACCAAGTCGACCGCACACCAGCCCTCCGCACCAACCCACTACATCAAGTCTACTGCACACCAACCCACAAGACCAAGTCTACCATAGACCAACTCTCTACCGTACACCAAAACAATTTACCCCACACAAGCCCACTACTATCCACCAACCCTCTAAAAACAGTTCAATGTAAGAATGCAAATCAACTTACATATTTCTCTAAATTATTTTAGCAGGACCTCAACTGACATAATTGCAGTAATAATACAATTGAGAAAGAGCCTGTGTAGACTGCCTGTACTCCTTACAGTAAAACACTCTGCAATACTTAATTGCATTTTGCTTTGATAAGAGCTTTATTGTGATGTTTTAATTCAATTTACATAGTTCACCCACTTTCCCACACAAAGAGAGATCACAGCTGCTTAATTAATCACTTTCACAAGAATACCAATGCTTATCTCATCTAATGAATATTAAGCAACTTGGTCAAGTCGAGGTACATGGGCTAACTAGAGGTACATGGGCTATGTCTGCACCCAGCACTCGTGATGCCCCGCATTCAGATACATGAGCCAGTTCTGCACCCAGCACTCGTGAAGCCCCGC
>JABFEB020000026.1:12740465-12769134 GCA_019775895.2 Stomatorhinus ivindoensis
ACTCGTGAAGCCCCGCATTCAGATACATGAGCCAGGTCTGCACCCAGCACTCGTGATGCCCCGCATTCAGATACATGGGCCAGGTCTGCACCCAGCACTCGCGATGCCCCGCATTCAGATACATGAGCCAGGTCTGCACCCAGCACTCGCGATGCCCCGCATTCAGATACATGACTACGACTGCAGGGCGGCTCCATGATCGCGAGACAGTCAGTGAGGAGCGTGCAGCTGAGCAGACGGCTATCAGGGGAGCGATCTCAGTGCCAGTGTTTATGGGAAGCTGACAACAGAAATTTGTCATGGAGACTGAAACAACAAAAAGAGCAACACTGCCAGCAGCAACACTTCAGGTGTGACATCCGACGGCCCCAAGTCATTCTGCTACGATGGTGACAAGGAGGCTGCACCCCGGGGGGGGCGCCCTTGCCCTTGGAGACCTAACGAGGTACAAGCTCCATGCCTTCATGTACTAGATATAGTAATCTAATTACTGGACTAGATTACTAATTAGTGGACCGATTGGCTGAAGAGTCCTCACACCTGGGTTTGAACAGCTGACCTAAAGGTTATCGTAAAAACCTGCAAACGCACTTTGAGGATAAGATTGCCCAACCCAGGTTTAGACTCTTAGCCAGACACTTGGGGTTAAACAGAGCCTTGGGCATGCAAATAAACCAAGTATGGTTACAGGATCTGGCTGTGTGACTGTTGTAAGAAGCATGGCTGGTACGGTATACTGTCACCGCTGAGGTCAATGGCAGGCCACTGAACAGCACCCTGTCTGCACAGGAACATGAAAAGGCAAGGCCTCATTGTCGTGTTTCTCACACTCACGGCTCAGCACTTGTGGTTTGGCAGCTTTGCCAGCACGGGACTTTCATGTGAAATGTGGTTGTTGCCGTTAGCAACGGAAAAGCCCAGCCGTGGCGTACACAGCCTGCCCCTGAATGCACGGCACTCCAGGTGCCCAGTGCCCTTCCGCCTTAGGGCACCCCCGTCACCTGCAGGGTAAGGCGAGAACGGCGGAGCTGTAAGCTGTGAACATTACACCCTTCGCTGAGGTCACCAGGACCTCCTGACCCTGGAAGTATTTATGCCAAGAGTGGCGTGGCAAAGGCCATAAACACAGCAGGCGTACAGGCTGTGCTTCTGCAAACAGAGAGCAACTTACCGGAAGGCCTCTTGTATGGTCCGGTCTGGCAGGTGGGGAGCCAGGCGAGAAAAGACTCTTCTGAAGTCCTCCAGGGTCAGAAAACCACGACCTGTGGAAACAAGGTTCCGAAAATGAGGGATCTATCTAAACTACACCAAACCATAGACAGTGCATACTCCAGGAAACTCAAAACACCCTCCTCAAATGTCAGCTGGTGCCACGAGTTACTTTGGCCAAGGGAAAGCTGCTCACAGTCCAAGATCATGCCTGTGGTTCTGTCACACCAGCCTAGATTGGATTCCTGTTTCTGAAGGTTCAGCTACAGAAAACCCCTCCTTCAGACCCCAGGGGACACTCCTGTTCTGGGGCAGTCACTCTGTTCACTGTGTGCTGCCAAAGTGAACTGAGATATCCAGCCTACCCATTACTCCTACATACAGCTGTGCAGTGATGTGATCATGCAGAGTGCACTATAAGTAAAGTACCATTCTAAGAGAAAATTACACACAAAGGTGACCTGAACGGTGGGGCGGGAATGGCCAGGCCCAGAGCATAAGGTGTACTATGACTGGCCAAGGCTGCACAGAGGTTGAAATCTGGAGCTGCTATGCTATCCTACTGTAGCAACCACTTGAATGTTAACGCTCTCCAGTGTTTATGCCAAACATCAGAGTCACTATAGAGTCCAGATAGCAACACAGTATAGACGCCTGTATTAAGATCAAAAGGGCACATTGGACCAGAAGCATGGTCCACGCATGTCGGGTCGGGGTGCTCTTTGAGAGCAGCTTCATCAGAAGGTCTGGCTCACTGTGTGACCACACCAGGGTGACACTGGCAGGGGGCAGGCCCACGGAGCTGGGCCTCTGCTGCCTTTTGGCGACAGGCGAGAGCCTTCAAGAGGAACAAGGCCTGGTGCACTTAAAGCCCAAAGACCCAAGGGCATTCTGGGAGAGAATGACTAACACATCAAACAACTGGCCTGCAAACAGCCTGGCTACAAGCAGACATATAGGAGACACTTTGCGTTTGGGCTGTTTGGGTCACACTTCTAGCACACCCCAGCGTGTGTGGGTCATTAAGCAGACCTACCCACACTGGCACTTTGGCACACTGCATGCTGGGTAAAGGCACAGATCTGACTGGAATGACATTATTCTGGAGGTTACCTGACAGCTTCCAAGCCAAAGATGACATGAAACTGTTGAGCCTGAGCCATCCAGTAGAGAGCGTGACAGACAGAATGCCCACAGGAAGACACTTTTGCTTGGTTAGATAAGCTTTCCTACTGCTGGGCTGAGGTTCTTAGTATCCCTCTTAAGACAGCCGCATGCAGTGATAGTTTCTGTCTTACACATAGAAACCAAATCATAATAATCATGACAGCGCCCCCTACTGACAGAAATGTGCCCATAAAGAAGAACTCACAGTGTGCATCGAAGACACTGAAGATCTGCCTCGTCCTCTCATAGGGATCTTGAACGGAGAGCTTCCTCCCCATCAGCGACACAAAGCGGTCCATGGAGACACCTTTCCGAGCAGAGAACAGAGACGTAGCCTCAGCCCGGAGGTCACCGTCAGCGTGTTCTGCTCGGCCCCGTTTGTGGAGAGCGCCGAGCGACCCGCACGGTCCGTGGGTTGCCGAGGGAACATGCCGAGTGACGCTGGAACAGGGAGCCCAGTCTGTGGAAGAGACCGAATGCGCTGACCGAGGGTCTCCGAGGGCACTGAGGTCACGACGAAGGGAACAGAAAAGAGCTGATACACTGGAAAGTATGTGAATTATGATTCATTTTTCTGAAAATTTAACTAAAATAACCTCACATACTTTACACACATTTTTAATTAAAAGCCTGTCACTGAAGGTAGATCTCACCGGGAGGGTATAATTCATTACAAAAGTGCTGATTATTCTTTCATTAACTCCGATAATTCATCATTAGACTGGCACTACACTGTCCACGGGACACAAAGGGACCAGCAGTGGAGCAAACGTCAGCGGCATGGTGGCCTTTCGTTCACGATCGCACGGCCTCCCTCGCTACTCCGGGCCGGCCATCTTGGCCCGCGAGGATGAGTCAAAATCTGTAGGGAGAAATGCGACATGGCCGCAGCGACTGGCTACGAGTCACAGCCTGGCATGTTGTAGGCGCACGCAGCCAGCACTTACTCCCACCGAAATGTTGCACCCGCCCACCTTGCAGTGGGACGTCCGACATGCAATAAGACCAAGTTGCTGGCTCGAGAGTACAACAAAAGTACCCACCTAGGCTTGAGACATGAGACATAGCTCTTTGGGAATACACCATTAAGACTCTGACCTCCTAGAGAAATGTAAAAGGTGACAGGCCACAGACTCTGAGCGCAAGGGAGGGATACAGTATCTGTGGCCCTGTGGTCAATCCAGGATATAACAAGCCCTCAGAACATTTCGCTGTCACATTTCCTGCTGGAAAACCTCATCAGAACAGCACAGCCCTGTGCACTGCACTAAAGCAATCCTTCAATGCTCGAAACAAAGAGACAAATTTCTTACGAGTCTATGTCTATCACTTAAACCATTCCTTAAAAAGTAAAGTTTACTTGTTAGGGGCCATCTGAAGGGTGTGTACCTTTCACGCAACTCCTTCGTGTTCTACGCTGTAATAAGAAGAAGCAATGCTGGCTGCACCGAAAGGGGTTACTGTCCCAGCAGCCGCCAGCAGACCAGCCCAAAAACACCTCGACAGAAGAGCAACACATGGAATATCCTCCTGAGAAGGGGAAAGGTGTCCTTCAGATTTAGGTTCATTGTGATTTTCTATATCTTTGGAGGAAATAAGACATCTTTTTTCAAATGTATTTTTGTTTTTAATTTCACAGCATGTCCTCTTTAGTGTACAACAGGAATAAATATGTTTCCTTACATCAGTGAAAAGATATATGCAAAACCAAAATGTCCACGGCAATGGACTTGAATGAATGGGTGGGGTCGCAGGAGGTTACAAGATCACTACACAGAATGGGAACGGCCAGTGGACATGAGGGTGCATTGATCAAGGTAACTCAGGCAGGCTGAATAAGAAATACGGCAAAGCTGTAAATTGACACGGCTTCTACGTTACCTGGTAAACTGGCTTTCAGGGCCGGCTCCATGAGGGCGTTTGTTTCTAGCTTTAACAAAAAACACCTAAACATTAGTTTTATGTATGTTATAAAAACTTCATTAAAAAAACGCAGCTGAAGAAAGTTTCATTGTTAGAAGTCCGACATTTCACATTATTGACGAAATGAAATATAATAATGATTTCTTAATTGCCCGTAAAACGTAATTGATCCTCTGAGGCCAGGGTGGAAAAACAGTGTGGTACTGCCATCTAGGGGGCGCGGACCGTCATCACACTCACAGAGGTTTTTACGGATAAACCAGTAAAGGCAATAGAGTCACGCAAGACGGACTACCTTGGAAGGCTTATAGCCAAACAGCATTACCACAGCCATCTTCAGGTCTTCTCTGCTCAGGTAGCCCCTCTGTCCTTGTTCGCAAAGTCGGAAAACCTGCGGGCAAGAAAATGCTGAATCAAGCAGCACACACCAATTCAGATGTTTTAGTTTAAAAAACCCACGACACCACGAATGGAAAACCTGTAGATACGTATTCACTCAACCATGCAAAACACTACTGTATACATTTTAAAGCTACCAGCCCAGACTTCAGCTCTCCGAAGACGGTGGATAACAAGTGCATGTTCTCGGGTATTAAAGACGTAACTATGTACTAACTTACTGTGGCAAAGTGTCTTCTGTCAGTGTCTGTTATAACCTTTTCTTCTGTCATTAAACATCTTGTTTTGTGCGAGGCCATTTCTATCTTTTTTCGAGTGTTCCACTTAACTGACGAGGAAACCGTGCAAAACTGAAAAAGGGAAACAGTTCCGGGTGCCATGGCAACACTAAAGCCTCGCGCGTTTGGCCACGAGTTGAGGCCCCGCCCACCAGAAACCATTGCGGGATGCGATTGGTTAGGCAACGTGGTGCTGGCGCACGCTGACTTTCGGCGCTATTCTGGTAAAGTTATTGTAGTATACATATTATAACTAACTTCTAATTGACATATTATCGTTTAATTAGCGGACGCGTTTAAGTAATCAGAGTCGATTATGTTATCTAGCTCTCCGTCCGCCATGTTTCGTGGGCCGCGTCCAGCACATAGGCGGCTTGCTTTGTATCAGTGTTGCGCGTAAACAATGATCCGCTGATGTCTATTATCCCCATTATGCAGCATTGTGTAAATTGCATTTCCATTCTTCTGTTTGCATTATAAATCGCATCCCGTACTGTCTCACTCACGTGACATCTGCGAAGTGCGGGGTTATTTGACACAACTGTCCAGCTTGTGCATGATGGGCAACGTGCAAAACAAAAATGGTGCATGTGTACGCGCACGCGAAATGCGTCCGTAGTAATTAGTGCAATGTTTTTTTTCTTTAGCTGAGTATTCGAAATGTTACTATGCTTCGTGATTACAAAATAAAAATTCACAATTCGAAACGTTCACAGCTGCACGATGTCTCAAGAGAGTCAGCACGGAAAGTGGACGTTGTCCAGCAGCGATGACGAGGATCCGCCTCAGCAAACCGTATCTAAAGCCTTGAATCGCGCCCTCCCCGCTTCTACAGATGACCACCACTCTCCACTGGGGGTGCAGCAGGAATCCACTTCCTCATCGAGCCCAGACGCAAAGACGGAATGGCCCCCGGAGCCGTCAAAGCCTGACGGTGGCGCTATTGGCTCTGAAGCCAGGCAAGCAGCCCATTATAACCAGCAGAACCCAGTAAAGTTTGAAAACAAAGCGCCGTCTACCTCCACGAAGAGAAAGAGAGAGACGGAGGATTCAGGCTGGGCTCTGTCGAGCAGCGACGACGAAGCTGTTGACTCCAGCGACAGAAACCGCAAGCAGCCGAGTCCCAAGAGGACCAAAGTAGAAGACAGACGGCCCCCAAGTCCCCATAGGGAGTCAAACTACAAGGAAGAGCCGGAGGAGTTCTACGAGACCAGTTTGCCTCCGAGTGACGAGATATTCCGTTTTTACCTGAACAAAGTGTCCGGCATAGAGAAGAAGTACAATATTGGGGCTCTGCACATTAGAGGTGGGCTACTTGGGTCATGTGGCAGCTAACCTTACTGCTAGGCCTGAACCAGGGGTCTCCAGTCTTATTAGGGAGAGCTGCTTCTATGAAGAAAATGATAGAATTTAAGTGCATGTGAACCGGGGGTGGGGGGGGGGGGGTAAAATGGTAAAAAGATGTCAACTTTCCCCTCCCCATACATCATGTGGCTGTTCTCTGCAGCACTGCAGAACACGGCAGTACGAGGAAGTACCAACTCCTCATAGTGCCCCAAGGCAGACACGTATAAGCAAAATTTAAAAAGGAATGAAGGTTGAAGAAATAGGATCTATTAAGTGTTATGGGAGTGACTCACTGGCTTCCTGTGAGCTACTAGTACAGGGGGTGGGCAATCTTATCTAGATAGGGCCGTTGGGTATGTGGTTTTTTGCTGCAGCTCCCTAATTAGAGGACCGACTGGCTGAGGAATCCTCACACCTGGGTTTGAACAGCTGACCTAAAGGTTATTGCAAAAACCAGCATACACACACCGGCCCTTTGCGGAGAAGATTGCCCCCCCCTGCACTAGTGGCTTGTGAGCAATGTATTGGCATCCCTCCCCTAAGCCTCCTGCTCCAGTGTAACCACCTTCTGCTCTCCTTCCTCCTCGTGCCGGCAGACATTCTATCGCCACTGTTTGGGACCTTGAAGGAGTCTGTGCAGGTAGGGGCTACAGCTGTGACTCCTGCCCACGCTCGCCCTCATTCTGATGTGCTGTTACTAAGGAGTCATGTTTCTTTTCACATCTTCCAGTTCAATTACTGCTTCGACATCGGTTGGATGGTGCAGCAATATCCCCCAGAATTCAGGTAGGACCCCGACTTAGGGATGATTGCTTGTTACGGGAACTCGGCGTCGCCTGGTTTTGTGATCACATCGGGTAGCGCTTCTTTGGAGGTGGAATCTGGAATAGGTGGGTGTGTCTACGTTGGACCTAACATGCTGTGAAACAGTATGGTGTGCCTCCGTTTGACCCGAACGTCGGCCCTCCAAAAGGGACAAGCCCCTGATGCTCGTTCATGGGGAGAAGCGGGAGTCGAAAGCGAGGTTGATACAGCAGGCGCAGCCTTACGGACACGTCCGCTTCTGCCAGGTCCGTATGTCACGCATCTGGCCAGAATTCATTATTCCAAATCACTGAATAGCAGATGAGTAGATAAAAGGTTTTATTTCCGTCCTTCTAGGCCAAACTGGATATCGCCTTCGGAACCCATCACACGTAAGTGGCATTTACCGATAATCATCCGTCATGTTTTCCAGCAGAGGGCAGTGTGGAGCCTTAGTGCTCTTGTCAGTTGTGACTTTCCTGACCGCTGGTGTGCTGTAGAGATCTGGAGATGTTCCAGCTGGTGAATGGAAAGGACATCTGGGTAATGAGAAAATGGCAACGTCACACACCCTACTCCCCACTACCCTGTATGACACCAAGGGTCCTCTTATCATGTAACGTGCTTAAGACTCCTCATAAGTGCAGGTTTGCTTCAGATTATACGGTTCGTCCTCCATTAGTTTTTAGGACATTCTGTAATGTGTTAAAGCATCAGCTCCGATATGAGCACTTTAAGGACCTTCTGTTCATAAATCTGGTTCATTAGCCGGAAGGCCATCAGAAGCAGGACAACCTGCCTGCTGGCGCTGTTAATATTTAATAGGCTTTAGGGTAACACACACAGGTGGCTTTCAAAGTGAACAAACACAGTACCTTCTCAGAGCCGTGAGTAATTCACTTACCACTAATTTGTACGTGACATTTTAATCAGACTGAAGGGGGGTGATTTGTTTGGTTCACAGTTGGGATTAATCCTTTAATAACTGCTGGGACAGCTTACATATTTATAAGGGGTGTTTGGTGGATCTTGTATTTTACATGTTTTATTTAAGGTGTAGTGAACTGACGGAGGCCAGGTTGGTGTTGGATGTGTTTGATCTTCGCGGTAAACACAGCTTGACTGAACTTAATCGAGAAAACGACGGAAATGCCATAATCTTATTTTAACACTTAGGTTCGTCACCCTAAACGGCTGGTAAACGTTCCGCGATTGGCCGGCCTAGCTGCTCGTGGCAGAGCCAAGCTTCGTGATTGGTGGAAATCGTCCTCATCAACCGACGGCTCTGTCGCTGCACAGCCTGGAATTTTAGAAATGGGGGAAATCCCCAGGAGTGTGTTTCCTAGTGCGGGCTGGCGGCTTCGAACACTCTGCCTCTTTAAGGCAGCACATGGTGCGCCTTTGTGAAGCACACGTTCGCTGGACGGGGCGCTGACAGGCTGCCCTTCTCCCCCAACGCAGGAAGATGATGCTGCTGTGGTATGAAGAGGGGTTCCGGGTGGTCATCCTGACGTCCAACATGATTCCACACGACTGGTACCAGAAGACACAGGGGTGAGAGGAGCTGAACAGTCGCGGATTGATTCGGGGCTGGGCTATGGGTGACGTGCTGCCAGAGCAGGTCAATGCTTCTGAGGGGGGGGCATGTTAGGTACACAAGGAGCGAGAGAGAGAGAAACTAAAAGCAAACCACAACAGCTGCTTGATGGCAGCACAAAGTGAATTCAGCCCAAAGTTTGATTTGACATCCTTCACACCCGTATCTCACTGGAAGGGCCATCGAACCAGTGCCACTGGTTTTGTGCACACGTGGGAGCCGGGCCACTTCGTGTCCGGAAGGGGTGCCGCGCAATAAGCAAAGTTAAAACCAAGTCTTTGTCGGTTGCCATGACGATGCGGCGAGCAGCTATTCCCAGATCAAATGATGTGTGTCTTTTTTTTCCTAAAAACAGAGGAACTCGCAGCGTCAGAGGCTGAATAACCCAGTTTCAGGTCAGAACTTAAAGCACAAACACAGTAAGGGGATCATTTCAAAATCCTGAATACAACGGGGAAGTTGTGTAACGTTTCAGACGTCGCTTTTGGAGTGCCAGTGACTAGGTGCAGTTTTCTGTGATGACATCAGAGGTGCACGTTACTCAGTCTGCAGACCATCGCGGCTTTGCAGACCATCGTGGCCTTGCAGTTAGAACCAAGGCTCTAAAAGTTTCACACACTCAACCCCATGCCTAGGAGGGGGGGGGGTGTTTTTATGGGTGGAAAGGGGCCCCTAATTAGTGTGTGGATCTACTGAGGCCCCCTTCCTAAAGTGGCAAAATCTGCCAAGGAACCCCAACCTCTAGTCACAAGAATGAGCTGCGGGGGCCCAAGGTGACATTCTGTCTATACACGGCATTTTGAGGAACTCCCCCGTATCTCAAGTGTGGAGAGGCTTAGGAACACTCAGCAGCCCATCGATCAGATCATATCAGATTCAGCTTCGGAGTCATGCAGAGTATGAGGACAATGCCAGTGACATGCAGGCAGCAGCAGAACTGCAAGCATAGCAATATTTACAGAAAGTGTCATAATTATCAGTAAAGTGCAGAATTATAATGCATGTACAGAAAGCAGAATGGGTGTACAGGGTCTGCCGTGTGGAAATATGTATGTATGTACAGATATATACAAGCTCCTATGTTATTTCATATGTACTTGTCGTGAATAGAAAGCAACAGTAAATGCATGGATGAGGTACAGAATATAAATCCATAATTAAAAAATAAATTGTATTATGAAAAGAAAAAATACTATATATACTTGCACATGCACACCTGTCAGTCTCATGCGAGGACCACCTGTCCGTTCATGCTGGATGAACATCAGGCCGCATTTGGGGGTTTACAGAGATATGTGACGCACTGGTGCTTCTCGTGGGTTTGCTGTTAGGGGGTGGGTGTCATTCCTCACCTCCTGTATCGCCGCTCCCACCCCCAGGCTGTGGCTGAGTCCCCTCTACCCCCGGCTCGCTGAAGGCAGCCCCCCGTCGGCAGGAGAGTCCCCCACCGGCTTTAAGCGCGACCTGCTCGACTACCTGCGCTCCTACCGCGCCCCGGAGCTGGAGGAGTGGATCCAGCGCATCCAGGAGCACGACCTGTCCGACACCAGGTGGGCCGCGCTTGACACACTGGGAATAGGGGCCACGGGGCGGGGACTCACCCAGGGCCGTTTGTGTCTGTGTAGGATCTACCTGGTGGGCTCCACACCCGGCCGCTACCTGGGGGCAGACATGGACAGGTGGGGCCACCTGAGGCTGAGGAAGGTGAGCGACTCTGTGGCGCCGGGACGCTTAACCCCCGAGCAGGAGGCCGCGCCATCTCTGCTGACTGCCATCTCCTTCCTCCAAGCTGCTGAGCGAACACACTCAGCCGGTGCAGAGCGAGGAGCCCTGGCCAGTGGTGGCCCAGTTCTCCAGCATCGGCTCGCTGGGCGTGGACGAGACCAAGTGGCTGGCTGCCGAGTTCCAGCAAACGCTTACTACCCTGGGCAAGGGCGGGAAGGCCCTGGGCAGCCGGAACACACCCATGCACCTGGTGAGGGCCACATCCAACGGGGGTCTTTGTGCACGGATTAACAACTTATCCAGATTTAATTGCTGATGATTTAACTACATCCCAGATTTCCTGGTTCTTCAAAACTCTTATTGGATTGTTAATCCCAGCAATCACTCTGTAAGATCAAACCATATTAGATATATATTACATATTAGAAAGTTTGTGTAGTTACTATGTCACAGTAAAATGAAGAAAAAAGGTTTCACACCACTGAAGTTACATTTATGTGTCTAGTATTTGGCAAATAAGAGCAGCGGTCCAAATCAAGTGTGTGTTGAGTTTTCGTCAAGGTCCTCTAGCGTATCAGGATGAAATGCTTCGGTCAGAAGGGAATAATACTCAGCGGCAGTTTACTGGCTCCATCTATTAGGAGCCAAACTCAAAGTCATCTCTAAGAATGGTCAGATAGTGTGTCCTCGTCCAACAAATATTTATTGTATTAATATATTGATATAATAAATATATAGTATCGTATGATATAAACAAGACATATAACTAGATATTAGGGCTGCACGATTCAGAAAAAAAGTGAATCATGATTCTTTTACTTAGAATTGAGATCATTCATCAATGTAGTGATTTTTTTTTTTTGCACTAAACTGCAAAAGGAAATGACAAAACATGACTGTTCCATACATATGATTGATCCAAGACTGTATTGACTTCTGACAAGAGAAAGGAAACGCTCAGTTGGCCGTTCAGTTTGGGAAACAGCCATTCCTAAAGTTCCAGTGGGATCCTTCTTTGGTACTTCAGTACTTTGGTGTGGGACTTGAAATGCTTTCTTTCTTGAAGTACCAAAAGTAAGGTACCTGGTGTGGTGGAAATTACCCTTCAAAGAGCATGCAGAATTATGGAGTACTTGAGACTCAGTAACAGCTGTAATTTAGAGATGAGATTGCATAGGGGTGTGAATCAAGATCGTGTTATTTTTTTTTTTACAATTATTTGTGCAGCCATACTAGATATCGGACAATGTCGAAAGCGAGAATGCAATTCTTACAGAGCCTGCAAAGTCCCCAAAAAATAGGTAAAAGGTAGGTAGTTAGCGAGCAATTATCTCTGATCATATAATCCATCTTGGCTAATCCCCTCAGGTCCTAGAATGACTGGACAGTTTGAGACAATTCAGGGAGCCAGGAAAATGTCATTTTAGCAGTAAAGCTGTGGAAATAGCCTGTGAATCCCCCCCCACTCAGGTGTATCCATCCGTGGACAACGTGAGGACCAGTCTGGAAGGCTACCCAGGTACGCTCACCTGCTGCCGGCCAGGTGATGCTAGGCGTCGCTCTCACAGCGGCTGCACGCCCACCCCCTGATGCTCTCCCTTCCCTGCAGCCGGCGGGTCCCTGCCCTACAGCATCCAGACGGCCCAGCGGCAGCTCTGGCTCCACTCCTACTTACAGTGAGTATAACAGGGCATGACAAGCATCCAGTAAAGATATTAGGTGATTCACTGTAAAGGAAAAAGAAAAGTCAAAGGCTTGTAAGCATGGAATAGGCCTGTGAGCATGGAGTAGGCCTGTGAGCATGGAATAGGCCTGTGAGCATGGAATAGGCCTGTGAGCATGGAGTAGGCCTGTGAGCATGGAGTAGGCCTGTGAGCATGGAATAGGCCTGTGAGCTTGGAATAGGCCTGTGAGCTTGGAATAGGCCTGTGAGCTTGGAATAGGCCTGTGAGCATGGAGTAGGCCTGTGAGCATGGAATAGGCCTGTGAGCTTGGAATAGGCCTGTGAGCATGGAGTAGGCCTGTGAGACAGAGGAGCCTGGGCCACAAGGTACGACAGGAGCTGGTAACGATCATGGCTTCTCTGGCATGTGCGCCGTAGCCGCTGGATCGCCAAGGGAACGGGCCGAAGCCACGCCATGCCCCATATCAAGACCTTCATGAGGGCCTCGCCCAACTTCACTGAGCTGGCCTGGTTCCTGATCACCAGGTAAGGCCCTGACGCCAGTCCACATGACGCACTCAGAGCTGGTGCCATTTGGAAGAGGCCAAAAGCGGTGGGCTCTCTGGGTACCTCCCCATCAGGGAGTCGGTGGAATGGGGGGGGTCCTGAATCGGATCTCCAGTACTCGGTCCAGCCTTCGCCAGCTGCGTTTGGTCCTGGGGGGCTGAACCGAAAGGACTGCCAGGGCTGCAGCCTGGGAAATAATGCGAGTGAGAGCAGAGATCCTGCTACCTGTCCGGCACACAGCAGCATGGAGCACGTTCCTCCTGTAGGTGACGAGGACAGGAGCCCAGCTGAACTTGTCACTAGTGTGTATGCACTCTATCTTCAATGCTGTGGATTGTTGATAATAAATGGAGAAGGGACGACAGATTCCCAGGATTCTGAGTTTGGGACCAATTGGATATCAAGGATGCCTCAGTTGCATCCTTAACAGAAAAGACCAATCCCATGATTCACTGCGCCCCAAGTTCATTCTTGGGAGGCAAGTTATGAAGACTAGTCTTGCCAAGACCACAAGTACGGTCTGCGTTCTTGGTATTGAGAAACACGCTCGGACTCAAGAAGCACAACTTCAGCCTTCGTTTATCCCAAACCAGAAAACCCTTAAAAGGTCCTGCAAGCAAACATACAGGCGTGTATCCTCCAAGCATGTTGTGCGTGTGGCCCTGTCGCTCGGCAACCGTTGCCAGGCAGCCAGTGTCATAACTAGGTTCCATTTATGTCAGCCTCCCATGAGCACCGTAACACTTCTGTTCGGCACGTGTAGAAAGAGTTTTGCGTGAGAGGGAGTCAGAGGCCTATTCCCGTACCAGTTGCTGTTGGGTTCAGTCAACAGCACAAAGCCTTGGAGCTGATACAGGCTGAAAACATGCGCAGCCTGTCCCCATCTATAATCTGATAAACCAAGAGCGTTTGGGTTAACCCTTAGAAATCACAAACATGTCTATTTGGGTTAGGGACGATCTCATGTCTAAGCATGAGGAAAGGTCATGATAGTGCACTGAGGGGTTAATCATTTCTGGGCCTGTCTATACACCACTGCACCTTCCTGCTCCACCTCTCTGTGGCTCTGTGGTCCTTGCAGACTGAGCTAGCTTCAACATTAGAAACGCTCTTTCATGAAGATGAAAGCCACATCAGATGTGGAGCAGAGCACACGAAGCTTAGCAGCCAGTAGACGCCCGAAACCCTAGTGTAGCTTCAGAGGGACCCAGAGAGAGTTTCCCAGCTTGGGCCTCGACCAAACCACCTCCCGATCGGCCTCCTGTGGCCGTCTCACTGTTCCTCGTGTGTTGGTTCGCTTTACGAGAGGCAGCATGTTTGCACGTGTGAGATTGTCAGTCACAATGATTCCCCGCCCCCCCCAGTGCCAACCTGTCCAAAGCGGCCTGGGGTGCCCTGGAAAAAAACAGCACCCAGATGATGGTGCGTTCCTACGAGTTGGGAGTGCTGTTCCTGCCCTCGGCGTTTGTGAGTATCCCCTCATTGATCCACGGGCGCAGACTCAGCCGACCGTCAATTGCACTTCATTAAAACCTCAGCTGGAACAGGAATGTACTGTAAAGCCGTTCAAGAGCAGGTTCTGTGCCTGCAGTAGGCTGTGTTACATTGAGAGAGGGTCTTTGTAAACATAAGCCCTGGAAGCCCTAACAGCCAGAATAAACAGTCACCCGCCCCTACGAGATGTGTGGGCCATCAGCGCCCTACAGAGGAAGCACGGCTTCACTGAACTTCATTGGTAGACATCTCCAGCCTTTACATTTAAACAAATTCTGTACTCTTTTGTCTTCAAGAACATGAAAACATTTCGAGTCCAGAAGAATCCATTTCCCGCTACTGGCCCCTCCACTTCTTTTCCAGTGCCCTTTGACCTTCCACCCCAGCGCTACGGAAGTAACGGTGAGGTAGCCGCGATTCTCCATGACAAACCTCAAAGAAGCATGTCCTTTTGATTAGTCTTGTTGACACTGCTTCAGTAAAAGGGATAATGTACATGCTAAGCAAAGTAAATTAATGTGAAATGAAACCAGTAACTGCTTTTGACCTAAACAAATCAGACAGGCGTGAAAAGAGAAGCCCAGAGATGCTGGTTTTCGGGCTGAAATGGAGATCCGTCTCAGGTGATCCACGCGGTTTGTAGTGTGGTGGGTTTCAGGGCTACACCAATGGTAGCAGACGTACATGAAGTCAATCTAGAAGTAAAATAACTGCATTACTCACCCTCAGTGACACTGCGTGAGCACAGAGCTTGGAGTCCCTATGGAGCTATAAACCTACGAGTCTCATTCCTTCAGCACTGGACACAGCGCCCCATCCCTTCATTATAACTGCCCCCAGCCCCATTTAGATATGTTGCTTTGCTAATTTAGTTTTTCCAAAGCTGCCTGATCTCGCTTTCCTTGCCACCCCCACCCCCAGGGCCATGCCCAGCTTGGCACTGGCTGTTTCCATGGACACTGGTTCTCTATAGTCTATGCCATGAACAAGCCTGGTTCTGCTCTGCTCTCCTTTTCATGTTTTACGGATTCCGTTCCTTCTGATCCCGCAGATTTGGTGTCCTCCGGAGCTCAGAGCTAAACCCGACTGTCTTTACTTTTCCCACTCGCCAGGGTGCCGTTTACTTACCTTATTACTACAGTTTACATGTGCATGAACTTTACAGTGAATACAACAGACTTATCCACACATGAAACAAAGTCTGTTAAATATGTACCTTACGCCACATCCAAGGTTTCCACGGCATTTTGCTTCACATGGTTACGGTTGTCAAGGCCTCTCTCGCATTTTCAGATCAGCCTTGGATCTGGAACATTCCCCACACGCAGGCCCCGGACACACACGGGAACGTGTGGGTTCCATCCTGACCTGGATCATGTTCAGCGCTGGAGGACTCGGGACGGTGTCAGCGCAGTTCACCTATACTCACTGCTTTTTTATGCTAGTCCCTTAGGGGATCTATTCTGCTGTGTTTTTTTTTTATGACCCACTGTTTATCATTCTAAAACAAAATAAATGGCCATTTTTATGTGCACAAAATAGTGACAGGCTTCTGCTTCTTTTAGTAGATCAGAAACCGTGTTGAGTCAGAGACCCACCTGTTTGGTTGCAGTAGCAGTCTAGATCACAGTGCCTCTAACTGTTCAGGATCATCTTGGTACAGTTAATAAAGGAGACTGCAATCTGTTAGATTGCTTCTATGGCAAAGAACTTCAATCAGACTTGGCAGCTCTCACACGTCTGTCGTTACACTCACACTTTCAGACTCTTATGCTCACCCAAGTAATTTTATGGCCAAACTATATTATTTCATTATAAACCTATAGTTCGATACACGAAAAGCGTTGGGGTAGTTTGCAAACCCTGCTTGTGCATGACTTGGCTCGAAAATCTCACTCCACTCAGCTGAATAAAGTCGGAAACCCTGCTCAAGGTGACGTGTTATCAGATCCAAACGTGCTGCAGTTCATACGTTACTGTCTCCACGTCATGACGTTAGAGAAATGTGGTGGTGCCGGCGTAATGAAGGGATGCCTCTGCGATGCGAAAACGTAACATTTGCGCAAATCCGTTGCTGCGTGTTGCGGATTTAAATCTGGAAACCTGTCGGCCGATCAGAGGGGTCACCCGGCATCTTGCTTTCTTAGAGATTGTGAGCTTCAGCGTTCGGCCGAACTATCATCCGAGCATCGGTCAGGTCGGGGTGGCGCGCACAACACATCCGCCGCCGGCTGAACCAGGAATGTCGAAGTCTTCCGAAATATGGTACATGTAAGGTTTCGCTTGTTTGAACACATCGTATTGTGTCAGACACTGCTTCCTTCCTCTAACAATTTTACACACAGTATGAGCTGCTGTTACAGGACTCCGGCATATTTTATATGAAAAAAGGACTGATCTGCGTAACTATATAGCGAATATAACCAGCGTTATGGATACTAAATACCAAACAGAAAAAGCTCTCCCCAGAATTAAATTGTTTATTTTTAATTACTATACGGGCACACTAACAAATTGATAACATGGTGTTAGTATCTTAACTTTTCGCTCAAGAAATTAAAACTGTCCTGAAACTAATTTTAAGGAAAATGTAATTCATTTAAAACCTGGCCCACGGTTAAGATTAATAACAACAGACTTTGACTGTTTCTGGCATGACACTGAGAAGCAGGGACATTAGCGAGAAACAGGTTAGAATCGAAAAATTACTGTTGCGTCAATCTGAGGAGAGTGCGCCTCTTATTTAGCCTACTCTATGTGCCAAGGGCAGGACAGCGGGGTTTAACTGTAAAATTACAACGTACGATTAATCTAGTCTAATGCACTGGCTATATGCCAAAGTCGCTATAGCCTACTTGATGAGTCGATGTATAGTTCATGGTAGGTTTTGTGTTTAAGGAAGGCGACGTTGCATTTCGATTTAGGCTATAATTAGGTATCTGGCACAATTGACATATAGATTTTTGGACGCCTTAAGAAAAATAACCCTTAAAATGTAGCTACTATTAGGTAAAGTGGTGACAGGTCTTACATGGACTTCCTTGGTCTCACGAACGATGCGCTGTTTGGGTGTGATCATGCTTCTCATTACGGTTTCTCATAATGACCCAGCAGCAGTGAAAGGCTCAGCTCTGCCCCGAGTCTCCCTCCGTAGCGCTAACATCTGATCGGGATTGCTGACGGACCAGAGGAAAGTTCACGAGTTAAGAAATGAGCCTCTAAAGGGTGATGTCATGCTGGAACAACGGCGTACGGACGGTAGGATTAAACACACGGTAACCACTCTTTATCGCCATATAGGAATAAATCTGAGGCTTCGTTTCTAATTTATTCATGCTCTTTACGCGTAGAAATGAGAAGACGGAGGATGCACTTCTTGTCAGGACAATGTTTCGCTTTCTTTTTTACGTTACAGAACCAGTGCTTTCGTGACACATCTCGCATGGATTTTGAGCAGGATTACTGCTCTTTCTTCTCACTGCTATTTCCAAACATGAAGCGGTGGAGAGTGTGGATCTCAGAACCACCGAGGATTATATTTATTTCCGGAGGATCTGAATTTCGGATATCACTAGCCTGAAAGGAATTACCCGTAAACTACTTTCCAAACGTGTGCAACGCAAATCAAACTCTCAGTATTTCTGTTAAGCTCACGACTAACTCTGCTTCTTCTGAATTTTTCCCCCAACGGGTTTTCCATTTGTAAAAAGAAAAGGAGCCCTATTTAAAACGCAGTGGATTCAAAAAGACGCTCAGTATTATAGTGGAAGTAGCCTAGTACTGTGGAAGTTGGCGATCGCACGCACAGACGCCGGTCTTGCCGCGGACGGCCAGCTGTCAGAGAAAGCCCAAGCATGCGGACTCGCTGCGGACTCATGTCAGCGGTGGCGGCATAATGGCCTGTCGCAGTGCCTGCTCTTGTGGATTGGGTCCGCTTAACGAAGACAACGCAAGGTTCCTCCTGCTGGCTTTGCTCATTATCCTGTACCTTCTGTGCGGAGCCGCTGTCTTTTCAGCACTTGAGCAGCCCAAAGAGAAACAGGCCAAGGAGAAGTGGGCGCAGCGCTTTGAGCATTTTACTTCCAAGCACAACCTGAGCAGAGGCGACCTGGAGAAGTTCCTGAGGTTCTATGAGGAAGCCAATCTGGCAGGAGTGCGGGTGGACGCGCTCCGACCGCGCTGGGACTTCACCGGGGCTTTCTACTTCGTGGGCACCGTAGTCTCCACTATCGGTAATGTCGTTTGCTTTCAAGTAAAATCATTAAAACGTTTTATTTCATCGAGCAAATATTTATGCCTGTGCGTAAAAATCGTCGTACAGAATTATGAATAATATTTATAGCCTATTGGAATATAATGTATTTATTTAATTTAACTAATAGATTATTATTTTTAACTAGGCCTATATGCAAACTAAAAAAACTGTTGAATTAAGGCACTATACTTAAAGCAGGAGTATATGCAGTTAGTTCAAGCACAGGTTTTAACGCTAATTAAGCTACACAAAAAAAAAATTAAGGTCTGCTCAGTGTCAGGCTTGGCTGTGTGCGTAATTCAGTCCTTATTTTTTTACAAGGTACATAAACCAGTTTTTATGGGTAAGAGTATGTTCAAATGGTACCTAATGCAGCCTGAATTAATTATTTTTAATAACTGATCCGATTAGACGCCACCGAGACGCTCTACTGCAGAGTGATGCGCTTCTGAGAGACAAACCTCACCCGCAAAGTGTTAAGCGAAAGAGCCGAGGGTGGGGTAGAGGTGGAGAGGGACGTTTGCTAGACCAGACACCCCCAGCGGAACTGATAAAGTCGGCCTCAGTGACGACTTAACAGCTGGCTCCTGACTTTGACAGTACAAGCCGCATTTCTGTACACAACTGGGTACCGGGGCTTTGCACTGAGCCTGTAAGGTATACCTCACAACTCGGTCAGCACTACACTGTCAGAAAAAAATCCCTCAAGGGTCTGCCAGTTGTACCCTAGTTGTAGGTAAATGTACCTTTTCATATAATTTAAGGTACAGAAATGGACTCCGAGGAATATTTTTGTACCATAGGGTTACATTCATGTTGTTTGTACATTGGGGAACAAAACTGTACAAGGACTGTATCCTTGTTAACATTTTACAATAACTGCTTTTTCATAATGCCTTCATAATGCATTCGTGGAACATTCATAAACAGCAATTATACCTTAACATCCTAACATACTACAACAGCATATACATTAATAACAGCGATCACTATGACCAGATAACGTTTGTTATTAATGTATGTTAAAGCTGTTAAGATATATTAAGATGTTCAGGTATACCTACATGATGTTTATGAATGTTCTATGAATGCAGGTGCAGTTAACATAAAGCGTTACCCCTCTTTTTCTGACAGTACATATTTTTCCTATCATTAAGATATCTATCCATTCATAACTGCTTCGGGCCCAGAAACAGCTTGGAGTCACACTCCAATAACACAGGACACGAGGCAGAAGTCCACCCGCCATGGGATGTCAGTCCGTTACCGAGTCCCTGGAGAAAATCCACACAAAATGGGAAGAGCATGCAAACGCCAAACTCCACACACACATACACGTTTGTATTCACATTTTTGTGGGAACTCTCCATTCATTCCTGTGGGAAAATCCCTAACCCCAATATGACGACCTTAACCATAAGTAACCACTTTTGGAATTTTTCGGTTTTTTGATTGCAGTCACGGGTTTTTTTGAGTTGTGATGACTGGTAAAATGGTCCCTACAGTGTACGGTGAGTGAACAGAAATGGCTGGTAGAACTTTCACCCTTTCAAACGTACACTGACAACAAGACAAGATCTTTAATGGGGAGAAATCAGACATTTATAGGGCAGGGTAGAGACAGGAGTGCACTTACATAACCGCCGATATATAAATATATCAGCAACTCAAGCCACTGAAAAATACCCATGGTAAATTATTCTTCTCTCTTTGTGTTAGTGGTTCTGCTTTTTACGCCTTAATACAGTCCCACTGTGTTTTGCTCTTTTGTTTTAATTTCAGCCACAAGCAGGTTGTTGTCACGGCTGCTTCCAGGAACAAGGAACCCAAAAACGCTCTTTGTTAAACAGCAGGGGAAACGTACTAGTCAAGTAGGCATTTCAAAGCTGACACGTCTCTGCCGGACTACTGACACCCTGTACGGCCAAAAACATTCACGATTTTATTTCTGCGTACTGCCAAGGTCACTAGGTGGCCCCATTTAAACTCAGAAGCTTGTCATTAGTCCAGTATATAGACAAAATGTAGAGCATTTTTAGATATGCCAAAGACTCAAAACTGAAAAGCTGAAGTCAAATTTTTTTGCATGCCTGCTGCACCCTGGTGCACTGGTCCTGGTCTGAAACGTGTGCTACTGAAAATACAGGGAGCACACAGGAGCCTGAATGGGGGGCTCAAGTACGTCATAAATCGCTCCCCTGTGAAAGCATTAATACCACTTAAACAGGCACCAACCCATCAAGCTCTGAGCTAACAGCACTAATAGTGTAAAATAAAAGCCTTCCGGTAGGTTCTGTGGGTCTGGTTACTTGGACATGGCCTCCACCCAACCTGGTTTCAGCACGGGGAGCTTTACTCGAGCATAGTAATAGTCAGCTTCCCCCCAAGATCTGCGCTGGTAGAGATGTTGGAAAGCAAAGATGATAGAGATGTTGGAAAGCAAAGATGGTAGAGATGTTGGAGAGATCTGCTGTCGTTCAAAGGGTTCAAGCTTATAGTGCATTCATCTTCAGGGAGCAGAGCTAAGACAAGGTGTAAAGAAGCCCCCACAATTATTTGCATCTTTGTCAGCAAGAGACGGGGAAGATCTGTAACATGGGGACATGAGCTTCGTCACCAATAGCAACCTGACCCGGACTCGGATGTCCAGTGGCTAAGTGACGGCCCTCATTAGGGTGCCTCTCATTAGCGCGTCTGGATCCGAGGATGCTAACAAGGAACTGGCCCTCAGCTAGACCCGCAAGCTTGATGACAGGTTCCTCCATCATGCAGAGTTGGGGAGGGGGGCTATGAACAGCTCACCCCTCGCCGGAAAGCCGAATCGGCTCCTGTAGCCAACCCTTCAATTAGATTCAAATTACAGTTCCTTTTAATTAGACTAGAACAGATTAACTTTAGAAACAGCCGTTATGCAGCTTAAAGCTGGACGCGTAGGCGACCGCAGCCCATACCTCCGGTCCTGTGACACATCTCCACAGGAGTGCATCAGTGCGCTGACAGCACACCGTTTCCCAGCCTCTGTCTCGCTCATGGAAGTTTTACTTACACAAACATGTTCTGGGGGCAGAAGGAATAATGATTGGTTCAGGGAGATGACCACTCAAATTGTAGAGAAGGTGGGTCTAAGCAACTAGAAGAGGCAGGACCAAAACATCTGACTGGTTGGTCCTGTCTCCTGTAATTGCTTGGACCCACTTTCTCTACAATTTCAGTGGTCATCTCCCTGAACCAATCATTGTTGCTTCTGCCCCCAGAACATGTCTATATAAGTTAAACTCCCATGAGCTTTTTCCTTTTCCACTCCAGGCTTCGGGATGACAACCCCCGCCACCGTCGGAGGAAAGATCTTCCTCATCTTCTATGGGCTCGTTGGTTGTGCGGCCACCATCCTCTTCTTCAACCTGTTCCTGGAGCGTCTCATCACGGTGCTGGCCCTGGTTCTGAAGGCCTGCTACCAGATGCGGAGTAAGGACGGCGAGCCGACCAGGGGTGGTCCAGCAGGGTGGAAGCCCTCGGTCTACTGTGTCATGCTCATCCTCTGCCTGGGGGCGGTGCTGATTTCCTGCTGCGCTTCTGCCATGTTTGCCGCCATCGAGGGCTGGAGCTACATGGACTCCCTCTACTTCTGCTTCGTGGCCTTCAGCACCATCGGCTTTGGGGACGTGGTGAGCAGCCAGCGGCCGCTCTATCAGCACCAGTCCGCTTACCGACTGGGCAACTTCTTCTTCATCCTTGCCGGCGTCTGCTGCATCTACTCGCTCTTCAACGTCATCTCTATCGTCATCAAGCAGGTGCTCAACTGGATCCTGCGCGCCCTGCGACGGCCATGCGGCAGCCGCCGCTGCTGCCCCGGTGACGGCTTTCGCAGACGGCGGAACCTGGTGGTGCCGAGTCAGCCTCGTGGCCGCCACGACCTCTCCGTTGAGACGGACGCAGCCGATGAGAGCGATCTGGGTGGCCGGCGGATGTCAGGGGAGATGATCTCCATGAGGGACTTCCTGGTGGCCAACAAGGTGTCCCTGGCCATCATGCAGAAACACTTGTCCGAGGCGGCTAATGGTCACCAGGCCCAGTCTTCATCCACTGAGCAAAACGATGGCTTCTCCAGGGGGGTGGGTGCCCTGGCCATCATGAATAACAGGCTAGTAGAAACTAGTGAGGACAGATGAGCTTGGGACATACTCATTGGCTGGGGGCAACAAGATCTGAGGGCTTAGGGCAGCTTGGGGGTCATGTGATTCAGGTGTTGCACTAATAGCAGTGAAGCCACAGGCTGTACACGGGGGCCATATGTTCACGTTTGACTACCTGAGCACCTGGCTTTTTGGTTTGTCACTGCCGAACTTCTGTCTCTAAGGGTTCATGTTGTTTACAGGCTGAACACCCCTGGGGAGTTCAGTCTTTCAGCTGTATTTACACGAAAAAATGTCTGTTTACATGAAAAGGCAGGAGGCTGCAGAAATTAAGCATCAACTGTGCTCGAGTTCAACATACACGGTGAAAAATTATTCTCAGAAAGACGGCGACCTTTTCTACCAACAAACAGAATCCGTCCCATATAATTAACAGATTGCTCTATTAATCAGTCTCTTTCCCACTATGCTGAACATCTTGTTCCACGTCTGGCAGAAATTGAGATCCGAGACGAAACCATATGTTGCGGTTTGCTTTCCGTCGCCTTTTTGCAGGAAAACAGAGACCGACAGAAGAGAGAAACCTGAAAACTGATTTCCCCGTCCATTACACGCATCTATTTTAGCATTGCTCCCTCATTACCTGGAAATTGCAGAAACAGGCATAAGCTTTTACGTTCAGTACAGCAGACCCATTGGTTACACACATGCTTAAATGTCCCAGAACCCACGTCCGGTCCCCTGCTCTCAGCGAAACCTAGTTAGAAATGTGCACTCAGAATGTTGTTGTTAATGAATTTATTATGATGTAAACTGAGAGTGATGAGTGAGTTATTTGTCTGAGTGAAACAAGCACAGTGTTTACACCTCTGCACCACTTGGAGACCAGGGCTCATGGATCCTGTTGGTACAAACCAGAACCCCCCCCCCCCCATTCAACTGGGGGCCTTTTCAAACAACCTCTTTTACCAGAGAAGAAGAAGAAAAAACAAGAAAAAAATGGCCCGGGGGGGCAGGGGTGCGTTTGCATTTAAAAAGGAGCGAGGGGAAGGAAGGTGTTTAAAAGGTGAAGGCTGGATCGACGTGGAGCGCCGCCGCTGAATAATGTATGATGAAGGACATCAAAAGCGGGAGAATCTCAGGCTCTTTGAAAGATGCACCTGTGTGGCGACACCCACGGCCATGAAAGCGGCCGGGGCTCCAGAGGGAATAGCGCAGCACCGTCTAATCACGCCGTCCCAGCGGCAGACACTGAACGCGCCTGAACACCCTGCAAAGCATCAAGCTGAATCCCACGGTTTGTATCCCTCTATACGTCACCTGCTCGGTGCTCCGTGGTATCGTCACCTGTCCTAAACAGCCTTCAGTATGCTCTATACACAGCGTGTATTGATTTCCTGAAGCTATGTCGGGTGACACGCTGCATTTGCCCTGAAATCCTGCGACACCGTTCAGCATAGCTTTAGAACGTCCGGTGTGCCTCACACATGCACGGTCAAGCAATGCGAAACCGCCTTTCTCTTTTAGGCAGACATTATGAGTAACAGCCAGTCCTCAAACCCCAAAGCATTTAAACCCCTTCTGTTAGAGAGACCATACATAGTGTAACTGTGCTTTATGCAGCTGTGGGACACGTCAAACAAGAAATGACACTTAAGCTAAACTGCGGTCAGCCTGGTTTACGGTGAACTCGGACGACCTCCACCCCTCCCCAGCGGTAAATGTTTGTCCCCAGGCAACACACAGTAATGTGGTACTTGAGAAATAATCAGTCATTTGCCTGTTCATTTATGTCTGGAAGTGCCATCACTAGAGGCTGCACACCCTACACCCAAAGCAACAGATTTTCCAGACTAAGCTGCATAAGGGAGAGGCTGATGGAACCAGCATCAGGGGTGTAGGAACGTGTCCTCCTAAATGGTTAATTTGGCTTTGTGCATCCCCCCAATAAACAGACATTTGCATTTAAAATAATAAATTGCGTCCCTCCCCTAGTCTGACCCATTACTTGCGTCACAAACCGTAGCCACTCACCCGGTAAATCGGCATACCAATGAGAGCACACAGGCTACCCCCCACCCCATGCCTGAACTACTGTTAAAAGTGGTGGGTTTCTGGCCGGGTTACTGGCTTGGATGGGATATAATTTTTCATACCATTATATCACCCAGACATTATACCGCGGTCTGCGTTTTGATGGTATTTTCAAAAGCAACGCTTCTTTGCTATTGTGAAATCTTTGCAAAAAAAATTGCCAAGAGGGGGAAGGGATTCTCTCACGATATATTTTGCCGAACGACAATTTTTACCGTGGGGCACCATCCCACCCTCCCCCGCTCACTAAGATTACCAAAATACCACGGCATGCCATGTTACTCTAATAGCGCTCAAGCCTGATGCTGACTCTTCCACGTAACCAGAAGGCTCTCAGGTGTGGCTGGATGTTTAAGGGTGCCCATGGATCTTGACGAGTGATTCACATAGGGCAGGTAATCTCTGTTAGTAAGACCCCAACGCACGTTCAGTGAAACACAGATACAAGTTCCACATAGCTGTCCCCACAAAGATCACCTGCCGAGACTTTATCACGCTGTGAACATCAGACTGGATACGTTCAAACAGCATTTCCTTCTAACCAACAGGGGGTGCAATTACACCCCCGCTAAAATCGCCTCTGTACGGAGCGAAAAACTAATGACATTCGGCGCGTCTTTAAAAGGACCGAGAACGGGAAGGAGGAATGAAGGTTATCTGGAGAATAAAGAAACCCTGACATCTGAGTAAAAGATGCAAAGAGGAGAGCAGAAGCAGAGTTACGACAGCAAAAATGTCTATGGTTATGCATTATGTGATAACAACAGACCAAATATCTAAATTTACAATGATTAGGGGAAAATATCAGCAACACAGAGGTGATCCAAACAAATCAAACACACACATACGTGAAGTCCAAATCGGCACCATGCCTTGAACTCCACAGCGACACAAATTGAATAATATATAAACGCACTGACAGATTAATCCTTTATCCAGTAACTCTCCTACCAAGAGCTTCCAAATGTATGGAAACTTTAAAGAAATAAATCTAATAAGGAAAATTTTTAGGACACTAAATAAAACTTTGGGAAACGTATCACTAAAACATTATATATTACTTAAAAATGTTTCAAAGTCTGAAAAATCTAAGTGAACGTAAACTAAACGCAACTAAAACCAATTAGTGGTACGAACTTACTTTATGAATCCTGCTTGGTTATTGATGAAATCGTGTCTAGTTTTCTGTTCCTGCATTATCCAATTGAAACAACACAGTGCTCAGACTTTTCAATTAACCCTCACTTGCACGGATGCTTGGGTAAAAAAAGCGGAAAAAACCATCCAAACGCCGTTGAATGACAGGAAACCACATTTTCAGCAATGCTTCTTGAGTCTGTGAAACAATTTACCATCCGCGTTATGTTTCTTGTGAGGTTTGGCCCAAGCTAGTTGCCGTACCATAACGTCACAGACCGTCAATACAGCCGTCCGGGATGGTGAGACAGCGTTCTGTTATGTCTGTTTTTACTGTGTGTTTTGATCGTTATTATACACCGATTTCCCCGTCATTTCATGTAATCATGTGTCGTGCATGTCAGTTTTTAAACCACACAGTGATCCACGTTAAAAGGATTTACGTTTGCTTGTTGGCTCACTTGAGACATCCCTGTCCAGCGGTATAACGGTGTGACAGAAGCTTGCTGTTTATTCCTTCGTCATTGGATCTGTTGAGCATGTCACTATAAATACACCGGGCCGCATGCTTGTGAAGTCCAGCAAGGCGGCTCAGGGCCACGGTAATGCAGCTTTTTGAAGCAGCAGTGAATATGCGCGGTGTGGCTGAGGCTAAAATGGTAACTCGTCTAGTTTTGTGCTTATGAATAATAACAGGGTCAGAGTCAGAGTGGAGGCCATGGGCCGGGCGGAGGAAAGAAGGATGACAAGGTGAGCTTATCCAGAGTTCTTCTCTGCCCATCCAAGTACCTGTTTTTATCATGACAACATCTCCGTGGAAGACACTGCAGTACATTTTCTAATTTGCAAGTGTAATTTTAGGAGAAGAAGAAGAAATATGAACCACCAATTCCGACTAGAGTGGGGAAGAAGAAGAGGAAGTCAAAGGGGCCAGACAGTGCTAGCAGGCTGCCTTTGGGTACATAAGGGTCCAGGCTGGGATGGAACTGATCCCTGGGATTGACTTGGAATATAGTAATCTCTTCTGTGTCCTCTGACAGTCACCCCTCACAGCCACTGCCGACTGAAGCTGCTGAAGCAGGAGAGGATCAAAGACTACCTTCTGATGGAGGAGGAATTCATCCGGAACCAGGAACAGATGAAACCGCTGGAGGAGAAGCAGGAGGTGGTTATGGTTATGGTTCTGCTTCAAAGCCTTGAAATCAGTCTCTGCTATGGATCGTCAAACCTTTGGTAACTGACATCCTGCTCAACATGTGCAGGAGGAGAGGTCGAAGGTTGATGACCTGCGGGGATCTCCTATGTCAGTTGGGACGCTGGAAGAGATCATAGATGACAACCACGCCATTGTGTCTACATCTGTGGGGTCAGAACACTATGTCAGCATCCTGTCCTTTGTGGACAAGGACCTGCTCGAGCCTGGCTGTTCTGTGCTGCTCAACCACAAGGTATCGGCCCACCCTGTGTAGTAGTCTGCTGATGATTGCGCTGATTGGCTGGTGAGGGAATGATACATTGGCTTATTGACAGGTCCACGCTGTAATTGGAGTGCTAATGGATGATGCAGACCCATTGGTGACAGTCATGAAAGTGGAGAAGGCCCCTCAGGAGACTTACGGTGACATTGGAGGCCTGGACAGCCAGATCCAGGAGATCAAGGTGCTCAGGCTGAGCAGCTATGCCTGAATACATTATCATCACCATGGTAACACACACACAGCATTTGTTAAGTTCTGGGGCCCGTTTCACAAAGCAGGAATTCTTGCTTAGCAGGATAAGTTGTCTGATTTAAGGTGGCATGGGCTAAATCTCTGTGAATAAAGTCCATTTAGCTGAGACTACCTTAAATCTGACAAGTTATCCAGCTAAGTAAGAAATCCTATTTCATGAAACAGATCCATTCAAAGAAATCGATAAAGATGTTGCAGAGGTTCAGTAAACATTCTGTGGTATAAAATTGATTAATTTAAGAGCCACTCAAAGCTAATGCCACTTTTTTTTATGTTGTACTAACATTGGTTTTTTAAATGTGGTAGTTAGTATGACCATCCAAGCATATCCACAAGATCACATGATCCCTGACCTGTCATCCTAGGAGTCAGTAGAGCTTCCACTTACCCACCCTGAGTACTATGAAGAGATGGGGATTAAGCCCCCCAAAGGGGTTATTCTGTATGGGCCTCCTGGAACAGGTGAATGGGGCTTTCCGGGGGGGGGGTCAGCAGCCAGATTTACACACCAAAGCCCCTCTGTGCAAGTTGAGGATACTCAAGGCAGTTTTTCTTCTTTTATACTTCTGCATTTGTGGGTCATAGGGAAAACCCTACTGGCTAAGGCAGTAGCCAACCAGACATCAGCCACTTTCCTGCGGGTTGTGGGCTCAGAGCTCATCCAGAAGTACCTTGGCGATGGGCCCAAGCTGGTCCGGGAACTCTTCCGGGTGGCTGAGGAGTATGCTCCCTCCATCGTCTTCATCGACGAGATCGATGCCATTGGCACCAAAAGGTGAAGCTCAGTAGGCAGATTGCTACGGTTTTCTCCCACACACACACTAACGGACCAGTCGGTCTCACTGCTGGGAGGCTGAGTGCTTGTGACCTGCACTGAACATGGGATCTCCCACAGGTATGACTCCAACTCCGGCGGTGAGCGTGAGATCCAGAGGACGATGCTGGAGCTTCTGAACCAGCTTGATGGGTTTGACTCACGGGGGGACGTTAAGGTCGTCATGGCCACCAACCGCATAGAAACCCTTGACCCAGCTCTGATCCGACCAGGTGGGTTGCTTCATTGGGATGTTTCATGTATATAGAGTAAAAAAACGTTGGGTATATGACATTGACAGTTCCGCAGTACTCCTCCTCAAAAGCTGAGGAT
>JABFEB020000026.1:12776926-12793874 GCA_019775895.2 Stomatorhinus ivindoensis
GTGAGGATGGGGGGGTGACTCTCAGCGTGAGGATGGGGGGGTGACTCTCAGCGTGGGGATGGAGGGTGACTCTCAGAGTGGGGATGGGGGGGTGACTCTCAGAGTGAGGATGGGGGGTGACTCTCAGAGTGAGATGGGGGGTGACTCTCAGCGTGAGGATGGGGGGGTGACTCTCAGAGTGAGGATGGGGGGTGACTCTCAGAGTGAGGATAGGAGGATGGGGGGTGACTCTCAGAGTGAAGGGGGCTGCATACTGCAACTCTGCAATACAACATCGTATGAGCTGTGGTCACCATGCAGGGACTCCAAGACAAAATGTTTCATTTGGTCAGATCCCACCGGCTGTCCATGACTGGCTGACATGATGTGATGCTGTGGGGTTGGTCATGCAGCTAAAGGCACAGACTGAACATGGACTGCAGCACCACCCACGTGGCCAGCATACGGCACACTGGGGCACAGAGGGAGCGGCTGTCACCGGGCCACTCCATACCTGCTGCTTGGTGTGCATGTTCTTCACCGTATCCGGCTTGAAGAAGTTGAAGTCGAGCTGAGCCTGGAAGAGAGCGATGGCCTTTTCCGAGTGACCTGCCTGTCTGAGGAAGTGGCACTGCTGCAGGAAGATGCCTGTGGGGAGAAGAGACCGGGCACTGCACCATCAAGGCAGCATCGGGGTGTTCTCTAGCCCATACCCACCATGGCATATCCCACAATGCACTCTGGGCCATACCCCATGGCAAATCCCACAATGCACCACAGGCCATACCCCATGGCGTATCCCACAATGCACTCTGGGCCATACCCCATAGTGTATCCCACAATGCACCACAAGCTGTACCCTGAGCAGTACCCCACGCCGTATCCCAGGCTACATCCGGTGTCCTGGACCTGCGCTTTCCCAGAACCAAGGTCTTGTCTCCTCAACTGCTATCAGAGACCGTTTTTCATAATGAAACCAATGGTGCTTTTCCACTGTCATACAGGAACCGAGCTGAACCTGGAAGAAGTGCTAACTGCAGCACAGTTCCAGTTCACTTCAGTTTTCCACTGCAGATGGGTCGCCTCGATAAGGGCATCGCTGAGTTTGGAGAGCATTAGTGACGTAAAACCAAAGAGACGCTTATTCACTGTTCTCACGGTATACATCATGATTTACCTTTTTTTTTTACTGTGTGCTAATTTCTGATAGCACGTCTGAAAGAACCACAGTGTTATGCAAGTATCAAATGCTAGTGGAATTAGCAGTCGCTTGTGTAAATCTGCATTACGAATCCATTCCATTCAGCTGTTGACACTTTCCATTTCGCACAGCCAAGCCAGTGTAATGCTGACTTGAACCACTAGGTGGCAGCAGTTGATCATTGTTAAAATCCCAGAGGAAAAAGCCAGGCTGTTTTCTAAATGGGCCTGAGAACGAAGCTTACATGGACAGCGGCTGAGTGCAGACGCAAGATCTCAAGACAGTGAAACGCTACAGTGAAATGTGAATGAAAGGCATCTACTCCTAAAGACTTTCTAAAGAAAGGGATATAAGAGTATCACGCGAGGTGCCTTTTACATACGACGTTTCCAGAAACAACAAAAAGACTCTGAGAATCTCAGTGAGTAACTGTGACCCTTTGGCATGCATGTGGCACCTACCCAGCATGGCTTCCTCTGTGCCCGGCAAGGCAGGGTGTGACACCAGCGCCCCGTCCAGCACGGCCGCCAGCGTGCTCAGGCCCTTCCCGTAGATGGCGCTGACCTTGTGCACGGTGAGCGTGCTGAACTGGCCCTGGATGAACAGCAGGTATTCCCTCCAAAGCCGCGGCTCATTGGGCCGCAGGAACACCAGCTGCTTCCACTCGTGAATCAGCGTCGCCGCGTCCCACAATTCGCGGCCCAGACGCAGGCGTGCCAACTTCAGCTCCACGCAGCTCGGGTTACTCTCCAGCGCCCTCTCCAGGATGGACACTTTCTTCTCCAGGGTCATCCGCAGGGACCTCCTACGCCCCTCCGCCGCGCCCTCTGACCTCGAGATGGGGTCTGCGGTGGCCGTCAGCTCATCCTGAGCACAGACAGGGAGCGAAAGGTTAAGGATCATGTAACGCCAAAGCTGGTGGGAGAATTCTGGGAAATGGATGGGATGCGGCAGCTACCTGGAAGCGGACGAACTCCAGCCAAGTGGGCGTGTCGGCGGGATTCTCACGCAGCCTCCGGTTGAAGTCTTCCACCTTAGCAGCCAGCAAGGAGCCACTGCCTCCACCCGTCCCCGCGGTGACTGAGGAGGACTCTTCCTTCTGGCCTTCTGACTCCGGCTGGCCTTTACCCTGCAGCCACAACGAGGTGGAAGAGTCGTACACCCCTAAGGGATTAACCCAAGTAGGTGCCATGATGGTTCCCATGCTCCCCTCCTCCTCGAGGATAGGAGGCACGGGAATGAAGCGGACTGCTTCCAGACTTGGGCCCGATCCACGTGAGCCGGGTACTTCTGGCCGGCCGGCCGCACCCAGCTGCTGGCGGCTGACGCTGGAGTAGTAGCGCTCCACGGTCCGCGACACCCGCTTCGCGCTGGATGGCTTGGTCTCAGCCCAGCTCACCGCCTGAGTCTTGGGGTCCAGGCCCAGGCAGGAGCTACCTTTGCGCCTGTACCTAAGAAAGAGAGAGAGAGAGAGAGAGAAGGATGTAAATCAACCAGGCTGCCAGTCACAGAACATCAACAGGACAAGACGAGAAAAAAAGATATCCAGATAGCTGGAGGAGGATCTGCATCATATAACGAAACACAACATCAAACATATACCAGGCGGCCAGGAGAAGAAAAACTTAAGCCCAGATAAGTGGATCTGGAGAGTAATGCTGAGGAGCGAGCAGTACCTGGCGATGTCTCCACGGTACAGGGACTTATACTGCCAGTTGCCGGCATTGGCCTTCCTGTCAATGCAGAAGGGGCGGTCTGAGGGGGCTGGGAGGTCGTCCAGCCACATAAAAGATCCCTGAGACAAGGTCTGGTCCTCCTGCCTGCAGGAAGACGGGGGCGTTGGAGCAGGAAACAGGAGACACGGCCACAAGCATAAGTCACCTCCAGGTGCTCCAGTAAGATAATGCCTATAATTAAGCCATAATGCACAGGTCTGCTGATGGGTGAAATAAACCTCGCAAACGGCTCCATCATTACTTGCAATTGATGTCTCAGCAGGTTCTATTGGCACATGTGCATGTTCACATGTCAGAGTCATGTATATAAGGACAGCAAGAGGCACCATAATTTTATTCTTAGAACACCAAAGGGATGACTTGGGCGAGAGCTCATCACCCCTGTTTCAGCTTCACAGACATGCGCTGGCCCCCACCTCTCTGCATCTTTAGCCTGTTTTAAAAGGTCGCTAGGAAAGACTGTGTCCGACTCATAGCCGCTGCCCCCAGAGTCCTCTCCGCCGCTTCCCCTCTTCTTCTTCCTTTTCTTCTTCTTCTCTTTCTTCTTCTTTCTCTTAGACCTGACATCATCCTTCCATTCAGGACCCAAAGACCTGTGACAAATTATAAATAGTCAAAAGAGACTCAATGGTATGTGTAGCTGATATGGCAGGATGAGGGAGGGGAGGGGATGCGAAAGTATCGACTTTACAATGGAATCCAACCCAAATGAGATTATTTCACATACAAATGGCTAAAGAAAGTAAGTGAATTTCCTAATAACTGTAATGAAAGAAAGTGAATAATAAAACAAGAATGACAGATATCTATGTGGATTCAGCCTGGAAGCTGGATTGATTCATCCCAGTGCCATTACCCATCTCGTGAGACCTCCTGCCCCTCAGATGCCGTCTGCTCCAGGGTTCTCTGGTGAAGGACCAGGGCGTCATGGGGCCGGAAGCTCTGGTTGCTGAGCCAGTCCAGCTCTTCGGGCAGGAAGAAGAACAGCAAATCAATTGCAATTTGCCTTCGGGGCTTTTAAGTCAGAGATACATCAGCGCTGCAGGCAGGAGGTTCATTCTGAGTGAGCAGCAGGGCAGGATCCAGAGAGCCGTCAGTTCAAGTACATCAAAAGCTCTCAGTAGGATGCAAACCAAACCCGGGCCAGATTACAGAGCTTATTTCAGCATTTTCAAACCTGCTGATAAGTAGGATTGTTTTTACTTTAATCAAAAGATAACCTTTTCATTAAATACTCTCTGACGGCTTAAATAACATCAGGAGTGACTGCAGAATGGCACCATACTGTTCAAAAAAGCGGCAGGTTTAAGACCCAGATATTTTCCAACTCATATATATGTCATAATATTAATGCCTAATTTATGTTGGGACAAGTGACTTTTATTATAAAGGACCCTCGTTGAGTTTCTCTTTTCTTTTCTGGGATCCATCACACTTAACGCACAGAGAGAAAGTATCGCTGCTCATTAAAAGAATAAACCAGCAGCAAATACGTATCAAGAGCAAAGCAAAGTCGTACAGAAAGGGTCATATGAACATTTTTATATTAAAAATGTGTTATATCGCTCGATAATTCACTTTATTTGAATAAACATTTGTCTGCATGAACACGCAGAACCGTAACGTCCGTATTTCTGATTTCTTCACCACACATTCTGTTATAAAGGTCCTCTCTGGATTCGCTACAGCCTTCTGCACAGACGGCTTTTTTGAGAAACACAAACGAACTTAAGACGAATCTTCTCTCTCTACCTTGTTTCTAATAAATTAAACACCATTGGAAACAGTAGCGACCGCGTGGAACCAACTGAGATGACACCCCGCGGCCAGTAAAGGCATCCCCTGTTATCTTTACTGTAGTTACACTGGTGAAACTTGTACAGGTTAGTCAAGACACTCTCGTATAGAACTTGGTGATGGGAGCTACAAAAATACAAAATTAAAGCAGATGCCTTTTGCTGTTTTCAGTAGTACGCGCTCCCGAGACAGGCATGTATTATACGTCAGGGGTACGTTTTCCGCATAACACCTGTTAAATATGAGGCTCTGATCAGCTAAGCTAAACCTTACGTTTTATTAATAAAATGTCACTTAAGTTTATTACACTTAGCATAGCATATAAATGACCATGGTGAGAATTCACATGAGAGTACACATTACTGGCATTGATGACAGGACTGTACATGGCACATTCTAGGGATTCAACATGCAACACATACACCCGACAAAACTGGTTTTAACACCCATGCTAAACACGTCCACAGTGAAAAATAAAAGTCATGTTCTGACCTTTGGAAGAATTTTCATTATTGGGATTTCTGTTTGACACATCGGCAAAAGCTGGAAAGAGTGCCATAACTGGACAGCGTCTCCACTAGTAAATAGTCGCACCGTTTTTACGTCAGAGAGAACGCGACGCCATTCAGCGTAGATGTAGAATGCATAGATCAGACACCGTAAGTCTATATGCGTATAATATATGCTGGCCGTGAGCCATACTGCGATGAATTTGTAATACTGACGCAAGTCCAATTTCAATATGGGCTTGGGAAGGAGAAGTTCAGTGTTTGTGTGTTTATGCAGGTATTCAAGACGGCTCAACGTACAGCGGCGTATCTGACCTAGTAGATCTATAACTTAGATCTGTAACGACAGCCGCTACTTTCTTATCAAGGCGTGTGGTGTAACTTTCTTTGCATGTTACCTGCCTTATACAATGCAATGCAATTACAGAGCCATGGCTACGCCAGTTGGATAACCGGTTATTAAAATTCATGGATGACAGGTAATATGCAGGCTACTTATTTAGAGCAACCAAAATAAAAACCTGTTTTGCAATTGATGAATTGATTTGTGATGAAATCCTGCATTAAAAAGCGAGATGCTTCGCAGGCAGTTTATTCAACAAAATAAACATTACTCAATAAAACATAACTATATTAAGATTACACATTTTGGGAGTGAACAAACTTTGCAGTTGGAAGATTAATTGAAAACTGAGGGAAAATGACATTTACTGTGAATATGTATGTAATTTTAATTTACGCGATCAGTTCTGTAATCATTCGTAAGTGAGATAACTTATCCCCAATCAGGTTTATCCCAAGATTTAACATAAAATACAAGCTATGGTCCACATCTCCTGTACTTGCCTCACTAAAAAGGCGCACGTATTCCAGCGTACACATGGCCCTACCTTAAGAACCACTACGGAGTAGGAAACCGGTAGACAGAACCACTCAGCTACGCTACTACCATAAACGACCGCTACTTGACGCATTGCAGGTCTAACGTAGCCAATCATGGACGCCGACACACCGAGAAAACCATTGCGGATTTGTTGTAGCCAATAAGCAGCAGCGTCACAAAGAACACGGATAACTCTGTAGCGTCTAGAAAGAAGCCGGCTCCAAACTTCGAGAGTATCCCTCCGCAGGAATAAAGTAGGGCCTCGCAGTCGCGCTGAATTACGGCTATATGTCGGTGACGTTGTGTACATACCAACTGTCAGCGCAAATTACATACTGCTTACCCTACTGAACACGGAGCTAGTCAGAAGGCAGAAAGTTGCTTTTCTTCCACGGTGCCAATTTTTGAACAGTGTTTTGTTTTAATAGAGGAAAGAAACTGTCATCAGTTTCAGAGATGTAGTTTATAGCTGCATACATTTTAATTCTGATTTAGTTTGAAAGTAATACTTTTCAGGCAAAGCACACAGAAACTGAGAGAGAAACGATCGTCTTTATTAGTAGACACAGGCACATTGGATTAATTAAATATTTTCAGCTCTTTTAAACTTTTTTATCCGCCCATGCAGAAAAGTCGATCTGTGCCGACCTTGCAGAATCAGAATGTGGAATATTCGATTGACACACCCTCGATTCACATATAATAATAATAATAATAATAATAATAATAAATAGGAGTAAACCTTTATGAGCACCCAGTTATGTTGACATAAACCACCACAGATATTTAATAAAGTGCGGCTTCAGTCTCCACTCATCACAGATAGCGGAGAGTCGTAATTTTCTGTTATTTACAGTAGTCAAAATTAAACGTAAAGACTTTATATTGTAACACATGTCACACTTTCAAATACCAATACTTGGTTTTTTACTATTTCTAACACTTGCTCTTGTTAAATTTTATGTATTTAAAACTGAGTTTCTTAAATCGAACATCATTCATTAATTCAAAGATAACGTGTATGAAATAAACAACAAAAATTACATATTTGGAGAAGATGGAGCTTTAAATTCTCTCACCTTTTCCAAAACGGTCGGCATTGTTTTACCTGGAAACCCCAGAAGAATATACAAATTAGACCGACCAAAAGTATGTAATGGAAACCGGCGGTATGAGCAAAACGACTGGTGCATCGTTCCGGCCAGTGTTTTTGTGCGGCACCAGCGTATGCTGCGCTGTCTGCGGTTCACGGTCTTATCGCGCCTGCTGCGCTTTTTGCGTCCCTTACGCTCCCCGATCCTGTTGCGCCTCTGGCGCTCTCTGCGCTTGCTACGCTCAGCTGAGACGGCTGAAGTGAGCAAGTTACAGAGGCGAGCGGAGGGGCTGTGCGTGGCGGATGAATACACGCAGTTATAAATACGCGGAAAGGCGCACATACTCCTACAGCCTTTAGTGAGGAGCACGGAACGTAGGTTCGTGTTTTGTCCAACGTCAGGAGACGAAGTAGACTCGCAGATCCGGTCCCATCAGACATGGTACGTATTCAGCTTCTCGTTATGAACCGATCATGTTAATGTTTTAAATGGTGACATACGGAGAGGGGATAATTATGCAGCAGCACTGCGCACGGATGCCGGAGAGCCAGCTGCTGGTGTGATGTTTGGTGTTCTGATGGTATAAACGAATCACAGTTGGAGTCCGCGGTGGTGCGCTGGCCAGAGGAAGCACTGCGCTTGTTCGTCGTATTTCAGTGCCGAGATAAACCAGTGAGCAGCCTGACTAAAACTAACAGCTTAATTTCTGATCTTTCTGCATGCGTCTTTTTGTAATAGTTTTGCTTGGGTTCTGTGTCAGGTAGCAGTAATAAACCTGCTAAGATGGACAGGTTTTGGTTTTGACAGATAGGGAGCTGGCCGCTAACTGCGCTGTGCGGATGCGTTTTTGACTCGCCACGCTAAAAGTGACGGCTGTTAAGTTAGGAATTGGTGTGAGGACTCCGATTCATTGCTGAGCGGTCTTATTCTGCGTCTTGGGGTTGGGAAGTAACCCACCGCATACCACTAGATGTTTGTCTCTAACCATTCTGCCTTAAAAGTCTTCTTTCCATCTCTGCAGATGGGTTCCGTTTCGCTTGTATTAGGGAGGAATAACGATTCAAGACTGCGCAAGTGACTGTCCAGAAAACGTTAACCTACTTAAGGCTGCCGATTGAACCTTTAATAGAGAGTATAGACACTCGAATCAAACGTTTAAGGGGAAAATTAAAATTTTCCTACCTATAAGCAGTGTTACACAGGACAGGCCGGGTGGGTGCGGCATGCACCCTTGCTATTTCTTACGGCACATAAATAAAACATTTACAGCATGTGATCTGCCGGGTGCGTCTTCTAACAGTCTGCAGAAATACATATTTACATTCCATGCTTGGGAAAGACGCAGTTATACTCTTTTGCACTTATGCACAGATACATCGAGTTGGCTGGGAGCACTGCGTATACTTGAAGGGACATACAGTCCAATAGTGAACTATTTACGAATGTTCGAATAGAATTTCACTTAAAGTACCCATTACGTAGTTGTTAGGGGGTCAGTTAATAAAGACTTACTACTCCATAGTAATTTTTATAGTAAGCTTCTTGGATGCGGTAACTCGCAACATTTGGGCTCAGACTGATAGTGTCGTTAAATTGGAAACACCGGACTATGTGTGTACTGCAGTGCATTATGGGAAGGGTCCTGGTCGATTGTGGAGCACATGCTGATTTCCCCTGTGTGCAGATAGGTAAGCAGCCTGCCAGTAATGACCTGATGGTCATACAGGACACAAGTATCAAAACGGGTCTGGCTGCTGCTCTGCCGGGGTTTAGGTCACTTGCCATACACTCCGGACGTGCGCATCATGGCAGGGAAGTGGGTCACCAGAAGAACTTTCTGGACACTTGTCGTCAAAGGCATATCCAAGAGCAACCTCGGGATTACTTGTTCTTCAGGCCTGTGGACTTGGAAGGTTCCCGTTTGCCAGTTTTGAACTGTGGCGTTAAGAACCATGCTGTGTGAGTGGCAATGTGGAAATCCCATAATGCTGAGCTGCAGAGCCTGTGGCAGTCTCGCCGTGAGTCACAGGCAGGACGACACCCCCAGGGGGGGTCACTGCTCAGGGCAACCTCCACAGCCATGTGGCTGCCACACACACACGACATGATATAGGCACCTTTTGAAAAGCAGGGGCATAGATATTGCACCAGATACCCAGGGCAGTGAGACGTTGGTCTCTCGGTGCTGAGCTTCAGGTGAGCCACGCAGACTGCCTCGCTCCCAGAGCAGACCACCAGGTCGGTCGGGATCAGAGCATGCTGCTGAAGAAGGCTGATATTTACAGGGGGGAGGAGCCCAAGACTCCGGGGCGCTGTCTGAGCTGCTGGAGGGGCAGCCGCTCTCTTATACGCAGCTCCTGCAGGAGCAGGACCAGAGGTACCGTTCCTCCCTGTGGGCCACTGCGTAGTCCACCAGCACCCATGTGGATAGCCTGACTCTGTGAAGCGCAGGGTCTGAGGACACTCCTAAGGGATGGGCCCCAGAAAGGTTTGGCCAGGCAGCTCGTAGACAACTGGACAGACCTCCGCCTGGGAGAGATCCAGGTGTGTGGATGGGTGGTGGGGGGGGGGTGATGGAAGGAGGATCAGCGCCCTCTCTGGTCAAGCGGAGGCGGTGTTTTTATCAGACGTGTCAGCGGTGGGGGAGGAGGGGGAAGGTGTGAGAGAGTGACACAGTGGGTTAGCAAGGAGCTGTGTTGGAGGCGGTGGATGGGCAAGGCGTGAGGGTGTGGCCACCGCGGGCTTAGCGAGCCGACTGCAGCCTTAGCCCTCCATCTGCGTCATTTTTGCGACTCCTTGCCAGATTGTCGCACCCCTCTTTAGCGGTAAATATGCACCATCTGCTCTCCAGCTGGGTTGAGATTCACGGGGCAGCAGCAGCAGCCTCCATCTGCGCAGCCAGGCTTCAGCTCCCCCCGCAGGGCCAGCTGCAGATCCGTCCTGTGACGCGTCCTGCAGGGAAGACCCACGTCCTTCATCTGCGGCGTCACACTCGCGGCGTCTGTGACGAACTCCGAAACGATAATAATGTTGACGCTCCCTCTCTTCCCCTCCCCCCAGGCCGACCAGCTAACGGAAGAGCAGATAGCAGGTAAGTGTAGCTAGCTGGCGTTAGCATCAGTAATCCGGAGAGGGAGTGATTTGTGCTTGTGTGGATGTGAGGTGGTTACAATACAGGCCCTGAGGTTGTAATGTGATGACTGGCTCTCCGTGAAGTTAAAATAGCCACCCACCCCATGGAAGGTGCATGGTTGGGCCACCTGTGGCAAAAGCACTCTGACCCATTCACCTGCCTGTCCGCTGCAGAATTCAAGGAGGCCTTCTCCTTGTTTGACAAGGATGGCGACGGCACCATCACGACCAAGGAGCTGGGCACCGTCATGAGGTCACTGGGCCAGAACCCCACAGAGGCCGAGCTGCAGGACATGATCAATGAGGTGGATGCTGACGGTGAGCGGGGCTTGGGATATAGCCCACCCTCTTGGACCGCTGCCATGGCAACACAGCATCCAGGAGTGATCAGTCAGAGAGAGAGAAGCGGTCTGGTCCAGTGAGGCGCTCTGCGCAGCGCAATAACGAACTTGTTGATTAGCTGTGAGAGCTGCAGACCTGCTGGGTGTGTCTCCTGACAAAGGAATACGATTTACATGGCAGCAGTCACACATTTTAGTATGACCAACCCTTGTCAGTGTGAATAAAATGCTTGGAAACAAATCTGTCCAGGCGGAGCTGAGCCTATCCGCAATCCCAACGCAGTGACCCATTAGCTGACAGTGCAGGGTGTGTGATGGCATGACGGACATCGGAATCCATGGCTCTCATCCCGTCGTCTTCTCCAGGCAACGGGACCATCGACTTTCCTGAGTTCCTGACCATGATGGCCAGGAAGATGAAGGACACCGACAGCGAGGAGGAGATCCGTGAGGCCTTCCGTGTTTTTGACAAGGTGGGGTTGGGTAATCGGGGCAGTTGCTTGGGATGACGACGTCCGTGGCGTCTTGTTGTTTAGGCAGCTATCTTGGCATCTGACTCTGGATCAGTTCTTTAAACCATGACTGTGTGCCGTCAGCTTGGTCGGAGGGATAGAAGGTGCTCAGAATGCCGAGTATGTCCTGGTGATTGAGAGACACCAGACCCTAACCCCCCGACCTCCCTCCCACAGGACGGGAACGGCTACATCAGCGCGGCTGAGCTTCGCCACGTCATGACCAACCTGGGCGAGAAGCTGACGGACGAGGAGGTGGACGAGATGATCAGGGAAGCGGACATCGACGGGGACGGGCAGGTCAATTACGAAGGTACAGTCGTGACGCCGTGTCACCGTAATCGAAACGTGACCCTGCCAGGGTGCACCTCTTCCGGTCACGCCGGACTGGCCCCCTCCCTGCTACAGTAACAGCCTGTCTGAGTGTGTTAGAGCCCTGTTAGGACTCGTCACTGTGACTCAGCCTGCTAGCCGCCCCTTCCTGACAGAGATTCTTTATGCTCTACGGCTCTGTGCAAATACAGCCTGCCTCCCCCAGGGGCTGCAGTGTTATTACATAAATGAGACCAAGTACAGGGCGTTCAGTCAGTGGCAGCCGGAAGGCGGCCAGACGCAGGGCGGGGCCGAAAGCCCCACCTCGCACCCAGCTTCCAGGAGCCCACACAAACCCCACCCCCTCTGTTTCTGTTCTCTCTCCGCAGAATTTGTACAAATGATGACGGCAAAATGAAGTCCTCTTGGTTCTTCCTCATCCCTTTAGAAGAAAGAAAAAGAAAAAAAAAAAAAGTTTACTAACCTCTTGCAAAGATATTCATTTACTCATCCTGTATCTGTATAGACAACACCTGAATGTTCGAAGTCCTTCTGTCAGAAAAGCTGAACATGTGCATGGTTAGTGGTTCTGTACCCCAAGCTCAGACTCGCACCCGGCCTGACAGGAACAAGCCTGTACCACCGCTGACCCAACAGGAAGTGCTCAAGCACTGTGTGGCTCCTTCCGCTTCGGCAGTGTCTGGGCGGGCCGTCCCCCCCCCCCCCCCCTCCTGCATGCAGCTTAAGGGTGGTGCTTTTCCGGCGGATCGTGATGTTCTGGCGGCGCCGTGCCGCCCTGCCCCACCGACAGGCCAAAGCGGGGCGCTCAGACTAGGAGAACGGGCTGCTGTCGCCTCCCAATGGGACCGGAACCAGGTGACTTGATGAATCTGGTCGTTTACAAACCACGTTCGGGGATGCCGGGCTTGTGGGATTTATTTCCTTGCGGCAGGTGGCACTAGGGTGGAAGGAAGGGGCGTCAGGTGACCTCTGAGTCAGAGGAAGAGCATTCTCCTTTCAAGGAAACCTCAGCCGTTTAACAGGAGCGTCTGTGTTCATGGGTTTTGGCACAAGCTGTCCATCTGATTTCAGTTTACATCCATTCCAAGTTGTACGTGCTGGTCTTTTGATTTAATTTTTTTCCAATAAAAGTCCATGACCTCAGTTGGCGTTCCTCCTTTTCTTGCTTTGGCCACCGTGTGGCGCAGTCCGGATCCCCGCCCATTTCAGCCTTAGTCTTTCCCATGCTCTCAGTGGCGTTGGAGCCAGATCTCGTCCAGAGGGGCTTGTAGATCGTCCCCCTGGAGTGTCCCCCATGCTCACAGGGACACTGCCTTCGTCTCCCGCGGGCCGTGTCCGAAATAGCTGCCTCGCACGTGTCCAGTGCCGGAGCACAGCAGGTTCAGACTCTGCGGGTTGCTGAGCAACACTGTGTGCCCCAGGGGCTTGGGAGAGATTTAAAAAGGCACGTGGGGGGATTGTGGGAAAAGAGGAGAGCTATATGTGGGCCTTTGGTTAAAACCTCGGTATTTATTTCTATCCCCGGTGATCCAGACCTAGTTAACGCTTTTCTTTCAAATGGAACATTACATAATGAGCTCATTAACGAGAGCTGCCGTAGCCGCTCTCCACACACCAACTGGCTGTCTGCCCCAGCGTGGCACCTCACACCCAGGGCTCGCCAACGTCCCGCGGGCGTTAGGCCTGTGATCACTCAGAGAACGGGGCTGCGGAACGGCCTACAGAAGGGCAGGAGAAGTGGGCGAGATCCGTTCCAGGTGGCACCACACCCGGGCCGAACTGGACCTGCCTATGGCCACCTGCTGCATGGAGGAGATGCTGACAGGAGCCCAAACTGCCCCAAGGGGTCCAATAGGCCCCTATATCTTCAGGGAAGGGTGGTGAGTTAGCAGTCCAGAGGTGTTCACACATGGGCTAGTCCAGCAGAAATAAAGATACAACAGGTTCCTCATGCACTAGATGAAGGTCCTCCTGAGCAAAAGTGCTTATATTTTCAAGGGATCCCAACCCTAGGAGCACAGGAACATATGGAGATGCTGCGGACAGATATAGGGAGCTCTCAGCAGGGAAAGGGGAAAGGCAGCCATTAAACAAACGAGCGACACAAACAGCAGAAGTCCCAGAGGACGGGGAGTCTAACGAGCACTCGCGAGTCCTGTGGTGGCCGTGGGCAGGATGGGGCTGGGGTCACATTAAAGATAACAACATAAAATGGGTGACATCACAGAGTGGGAGGGCAATCAGCCAGGTGATTGGCTTAACAGGAACAAAGCTTTCATTCAGCAGCAGTGCCAGCTGTGTGCTAGGGTTAGGGTTAGTCCATAGCAGCACTTTTCATTAGGGGGACCTCTGTGTGTGTGTGTGTGTGTGTGAGAGGTGGGGTGGGGGTATAAACACACAGGTACTACTGTATTCTCAGGGACAGACAAGTTTATAGATGAACTGGGAGGGTGTCATGCGTTAGAAGCCAGAGTCATTGGAACTTCTCACAAAGACTGAGAGGGGGGGTTGTGAGTGTGTGACGGGGTCACATGCTGTATCTGACAGGCTGTGTCTCCCTCTCACTGACGCATGCACAGCCCCTTAGAGCAGCGTTTCCCAATCCGGTCCACGTTTTCACTACCTCTGACCCAAGAGCAGGGAGTGAGCAAGAACATGGACTGTCTGTGGGTCCCCAGTGACCAAACTGGCCAACACTGCTTTATAGCATAAGGCTATAACCACACGCTGCACCACTTTCTCCCATGCAGCGCTTGCATCATGCTATCTGAGACTGGAAGGAGCGCTACACTCGACCGCATGCAGAATAAACCAGCTGCTATGCTGGGGTACAAAATAATACCCGGGAGCAGATGAAACACGACCGCGTCGCATGCGACACATTACCTGGACACTTGCATGAAAATGATACTTTTATTTCTAACATCCATACATCACGTTGGTACTGAGACGCTTTTGGCTTTACTCACACATTGACTTGAAGGGTTTGCACGCTCCCAAACCGCCACTTTAAAAGCACCAAGTTCACAGGCTGCTCCAAGGAGCAGAACCAGAATCCCCATCTCTCCCCTTAAAGCGAGACGACAGTGACTTCACGCAGCGGACGTGGACGAGTCTGATGTGACATCTGTGAGCTCGCCGCCAGCGGGACTGGCAGAGACACGAACGAGAGAGGGTCTCACCGGTGGTGGGGGGGGCATGGAGTCGGGGGCGCCAGCCGAAGGCAGGTCAGCTGACGGGCCACCTCCCTTCCATTATCAGCAGGCTATCCCGATATCTCTCACCGCGAGGACAGGCGGTTTCCCCACGCTGACACGCTTGTCTGATTCCTCCGTACAACCACACCCAGACTGATACAGTCACCTGACTTTTCTGCTCTATATCTTTGACCCAAATAAAAAAAAAAAAAAAAGTTAGCGTTTGGCAACAGGTGTCACTCACCCTGATCCCTTTTCAGAAGAGAAGGGAATGAACTTTCCAAGAAACAGGTAAGAGAATTCTCTGGTGTCCAGTAATAACATTCCATCCATTCCTGTTTACATACTGTTTACATACTTATGTGTACAGGACATGAGGACGGCGGGATGGGGTCAACACTATACACTAAAGGGGAGACAGGACAGTCTTTGTCACATTGTTTCTTCCGTATTTTACAAGCAGTGTCTTTTTTTTGTCACTGGCAAGACACAGGGTGGGACTTCCTGTTATACAGGGTGCCAGGCAGCCAATCAGAGGGCTCGGGGGATGATGGTGAAGGGCATGATGGGGCTGCTGGCCTCCAGCTCTAGCGCAGTCAGGAAGCACTCAGTGGCGGCGTCGTCGTTGCCCTGGGCCTGCAGCACCTCGCCCAGGCTGTTCCATACGTCATGGGCCGTGGAGTTGACCTGCACTGCATCTCGCAGGATCTTCTCTGCGAGGCTGTAACGCTGGAGCTGGTGCAGGATCAGGCCCTGGGGTAGCAGATGGCAGGTGGGGGTGGAACGGGGCAGGGTGGGGCAGGGAGAGAGCAGATTGCGAATGAGCCACAGACTCGCTACGCATTTGGACTTCATCATTCTTTCCCAGCATGCATCACTGTCCATCCCAATGGTCAATAATCTACCCAAGAGCAACAAGGCTTCTGGGAAGTGCTGAGGATCAGAGGTGCCCCCCGCTAGAGGCAGGGCAGGCGAAGAGAAGTGATATCAGATACACAGCCATCTTAGGGGGAAATCCTCAACCAACCTTCAAAATCAGCACTTTGGAAAAACTACTTCTGTGGAGACATCCACAAAGATCTATGTCGCATCCGTCAAACGCACGGCCAGTCATTGAGGTACGTATCATCACTTTGCAGTCCCTCCTTATGGCTGCCTGGAAACTGTCCAACACCCAGTGACCGCTGTCACAACTGCAGCTGTGATACAGTGTTCCTGTCACCATCTCTACCCTGTCACCGGCCTCTCCGTGCCCTCTCAGGATGTCCATCTACCTGGCATTAGCCAATGGGAACCTGGGAGGCCCCTGGGAAAGTCTAACCCCCAGGCACCAGCCAATGGGGATGCATGAGGACTCTCAGTGGTCCTCCTCCTGCCTGGCCCTGATAAATCGTGCTTTTAGAGATCTGCTAACTGAAGGACACGTCCGTCGAAGGCGGAGCTGGAACGGCTCGGTGCCAACGTCTCTTCTCACCATTTAACATGGGAAGTGAGACTCTGACGAGCACCACGGGCTTTGCTCACTACAGCCGAGCGAGGGAGGACACACGAGCGTGGGTGGGGTGTTCGTCGAGGGCTCTCTCACATCCACCAACCCCCCAGAGCCATCGGCAGCCAACCCAGCATTAACCGGCTTCTTCAGGCCCTCGCTGTTCAACCTCAGCATTCCACCTTCCCTCAACATCATCTGCGTCAAGTTTTGTCTGGCCTGGGGTGGGATGGCAAGAAGGAAGCCCCGCCCCCATGCTACACCCAGTCCCTAGCCCGGCCAATCCAGCGTCTCATGAGTGACCATGAGTACTGCACGCTTGGAGGCCAGGTGGAGCAGAGCCCAGCGTTCAGACCAAACGCGGCGGCACCATCATTCCCGTCCCGCTTCAGAGACTCAGTGGCTTTAAACAGAAACAAGAAGCACGTCTCCCAGCCTCTGGTCTTAATAGCTACTCGGTCCGGTAGCTCCACCTCCAGGAAGCTGGGAAGACACTAGCCCCGCCTTAATGCAGCGTTCCAGTATCTCGCAGGTATCCGTCGCGTTCCTGAGGAAGCCCTCCACCAACCAGAGCTCTGCACATCATCATCATCATAATCATCATCATCACGGTCATGACATCAGAGCCGTTTGGAGATTTTGCAAATACAATCTGACAGTCAAGGGTAGAGCGATGATCATCCGGCCCCCATGACAGAACGGGGAACGAATCAGGAGCCCTTATGGCCGCCCTATGCTCCGCCGC
>JABFEB020000026.1:12799155-12814450 GCA_019775895.2 Stomatorhinus ivindoensis
CACCTTGACTGCGCGGGCCGACTGGGGGGGCAGAGGAGAGGGCGTGCGGTGACGGCACGGCATGGTGACGGCACGGCGTGCCGCGACTACACAGCCCAGCATGCGGACCTACTCACTTTGCCGGCAGCCATCAGGGACAGGGCGAATTGGTACCACAAGTGGAACTCCTCAAAGGCGAATTTCATTGCCCTCTCGAGGCACTGCGGGGTAGCAAGCAGACAGTCAGCACAGGCACATAGAGACGCAGAGATATAGGCGTGTAGAAAGAGCTTCGAGGGCAAGCTGACACGAAGCTGGAGCCAGAATGCTCTAAACTGGGAAGCCTCCCCCCCCCCCCAGCCAGCCGCATCTCACCTCAGAGAGCATCTCATACTGGCCCCGCCGGCCCAGTGCTATCGTCAGCAGGTCGTACACCACCGACGCACTCTGCAGGCTGATCAGGCGGTCATTGTTGTGCTCTGGGATCCGGCTCAGCACTGCATCCCGATTGGCCTGGATAAGGGGTGCAGGAGGTGTGAAAGGCATCCCCAGTGGTCCAAAGAAACATGCTGACCACCCCCCCAGTTGGCCTGGACCAGCAACAGGTATGAACCATGTCCATATTAATTGGGAGGGCGAAAATAGATGTCATAGAGCAGAATGATGAAATGGTCCAAAAGCACAAGTGCAAGCCTGAAGATAGAGCACCCCCTGGTGGCCTGTAGGACTTACCATGGACTCGCTGATGAGGAGTAGCAGCAAGGCCTCCTCTGTGTTCTCCTGAGGACAGAACAGGCTGTGGGGGCAGAAAGCAGAGTGTGCTGTCAGCCTTTGGCCCCCTGATTCCCCGGCTGCAGGTGAGACACCAGCTCTAAACTGCTGCCGTCCTGCCAGGACTCACTTTTCCCCAGAGTAGAGGCGGGGCCTGCGGCTCAGGCTGTACTCCCGGGTGAGAGGACCCTGCCGCAGGGAGTCGTTGAGGGGCGACTGCTGGGGGGGATCCTCTAGGGGGCTCCAGTAGCTCTGCTCACACATCCCCCGGAGGAGGATCTCGGCCAGCTGCCGGGCGATGGTCTGGAGCGTAACGAGAGGCAGCGTATTAGACACCGCGTACCTCGTCCCGAACTTGGCCGGAACTCGGCGGCCCAGGCCGTCGCTCACCATGCGTAGGTTCTGCGTGGTTCTGGTTTCCACGGCACGGAGGATCTCGCGGAAGCGGCCGACGCCTCGGGTCAGATTGCTGGGAGAAAATGTGCAGAGTAGAACAATGCACAAGTTGCCAATTGATAAGGCACTGGACACGGTTCACGATGCCCCCTCTGGGACCCAATACAGTGGCCTGCAGCTCAGGGGAGACGAAAAAGGAAGCCTAGGGGATGAGGGGAGCATTTGACCAAACAGGGATCGGTGAGCCTCAATAACGTGCAGGAAGGCAGTCGGCCAATCAAATGATGCATGCTAACTTCTGAGCGCTGACTGGAATAAAGTCTGATTTTAATTGACCGTTAGCTCTACTGTGAATGATTTTTCCCCCCTCTTAATTGCTAGAGGAATTGAACCATGGGATTGCTCCTGTTGGCGAGATGCATCCTTGATATTTGTCGTGGGCCAAGAATGGCATGGGATTTTCACTGTCTACTGTGCTTCAGTTCTTAATATTGGAACTGGTGATCGGCAGTGGAACACGAGAACACAAGAATGGTCAAGTACGGATACTGATAAACAGCCAAAATGTCCGAAACAAAGTGTTAAGAAGGTTAAGCAGCCTGGCAATGCTCAGCACTCTCTGACATGCTTGGGTGGGGGGGGGGTCGGCATCCTCTTACCCGTTTTTGAAGTGAATGACATGAGCCCTCTGAAGACCTGTCTCTAGGAAGTAGCCCAGCTCCTGTTCCTGGGTCACTGGACCGGGCTTTGGGCTGCGGTTCTGCATCCCAGCACTTAAGGCCTGGCGGTGGAGGGTGGTACATATTATAAAGTGAAGTGGGGTGTAGACCACCTTCTCCCTGGTCGTTTAATGACCCTAGGTCAGTGCCTGCCTGCACTACCCTCACAGGGACGCCGACCTGCCGTCAAGATTCCACCACTGGCAGAATTTCTAACTGGCAACCATTTAGGGCACAGATGGGATCTAGTCGCGGGCTTGTTCAATGGCGCTGTGGATACTGAGGCCAATGGTCAGTTAGGGGCAGGCTGCGGCCTGCCTTTCATACCGCCGAATCTCACATGGTGTGGAGATGATCGCGCGTCAGCTACCTTCTCCATCTCCTGCAGGTAGAGCAGGGCGATGTCCCCCGACTTCTCGTAGCACGTGATGATCTCCTGGTCCCTGTCGGGCCCGTGGCTGGAGATGGAGGACGAGGCTGAGGGGAGCTTCTCCAGACACAGACCTGCACACAAGTGACACATGCTGGGACTAAGGGCCACGCTGACTATCCAGCAGAAAGCCCAACCTGGGATTAGGGCCGAGTTCCTGCTTTTACCGGCTGTTCCATCATCGCCATATAGTCCCACGTGGGATAATTACCTCGATTTGCCCACATCATCCACACAGACTCTATACCAGACAATTACTGGGAAGGTATGGACATTATCTGGCCCAGGGTAATAACTAAACAGTGTGCCCCAATAAGTCTACAGAACTCAGGACTCATGGGTGATGCAGATGAGCCAGGCATTAGGGATACTGTGCCAGGGGTCCTTATCAGACGCTGGCTGACTGTGTTCCGCTCTCATCCGCTTCTTAAATTCCTTGGTTGAAAAACAGAAAAGCTGACTGTTTGTTGGAGGGTAACCAAGCCTCACAGTAGGGAGGCTATGTATTGTGCCTGACAGAGCATCGTGAGACAGCTTGGCTATTTTTAACCACAGAAATGTGGCCCCATGGAGCTGTTGAGGTTGGATCCAGCAGCACGTCTGAAGCTTCCTGATTCGATTCCCCTGAGTTAAGTCTTCTGCCTTTCTAAAAGGACCAAAGTCTCCGTCAATGGGACTTCTGCCAAACGAATGAACTCTTGTTTATGTCATGACATGTAACCAAACTCTACCTTTGTCAACAGCACTGGTAGAGAGGTGTCCACACCTTATGCCATAGAGGACTGTGGGTGTTTTCAGTCTACAGATACACTGTATTAACAAAAGCTTTGGGACACACCTCTCAGTCATTGAATTCAGGTGTCTCATTCAGACCCATTGCAATATGTGCATAAAATCAATCACCTACTCATGCAATCAGGTTTACAAACATTTGTGAAAGAAAGGGTCATTCTGAAGAGCTCAGTGAATTCAAAACTGGTGCTGACAGGATGCCACCTTTGCAATAAGTCAACTCGTATTTTTTTTTTCCCCGCTAGATATTCCATTGTCAACTGTAACTGGTATTATTGCAAAGTGGAAACACTTACAGTACGAACAACAGAAACTCAGCCACAAAGTGGCAAATCACATAAAGTAACAGAGCGGGGTCACCGAGTGCCGAGGCACAGTGTGTAAAAGTCGCCAACGCTCTGTTGACTCAATATAATGAGTCAATATCTGCAGAGTTCCAAACTTCCTCTGGCAATAACCCCAGCACAAAAACTATGCAAAGGGAGCTTAATGGAATGGGCTTCCATGGCCGAGCAGCTACATGCAAACCTCACATCACCAAGCATGATGCCAACCACTGGAGCAAGTGTAAAGCAACCCGCCACTGGACTCTGGAGCAGTGGACATGTGTTCTGTGGAGTGACGTGTTCTGTGGAATGCCTCTCTGTTTGACAGATGGACAAGTCTGTGATTGCCAGATGCCAGGAGAACGTTACCTGCCTAACTGCATTGTGCCAACTGTGAAGTTTGCTGGTGTAGGGATAATGGAACGGGGTTGTCATCTAGGCGCTGGGTTAGCCCCTTAGTTTCAGTGAAGGAAAACGTAATGCTACAGCATAGCAAAACATTTTGGACAATTCTATACTTCCAGCTTTGTGGGAACAGTTTGGGGAAGGCGCTGTGCTGCAATGCACAAAGAACAGGCCATAAACACATGGTGGCGTGAGTCTAGCGTGGAAGAACTTGACTGGTCAGCAGAGCCCTGACTTCAACTAGAATTGAGATTGTGAGCAAAGTCTTCATGTCCAACATTAGTGCCTGACCTCACAAGGGCTCTACTGGATGAATGGGCAATGGACAAACTGCAAACTCTCTTGTGGGAAGCCTTCCCAGAAGAGTGGCGGCTGTTATAGCTGCGAAGCAGGAACCAACTCCATGTTGATGCGTATGGATTCAGAATGGGACATCATAAAAGTTCATGTAGGTGCAACGGCCAGCTGTCCCAATAGGTTTACTCATATAGTATAACATGAACTGTAGATCACAATACCAGGACGGGGTTTGGCCTGACCTCAGGTGAACCCACCACGAGGAGAGTCCAGCACGCCTAAGTGGGGGAAACGGACGCACATGCACCACTTTTAGCCCTGTGGCCCCACAACCTGACAATTGAGTGACTTAAAATTGAAAGAAAGAAGCTAGCCTAGAGTCATTCCCATGGGAGGAAACAAACCACTTGAAAACCAGTAAGCCACTTCTTAGTAAGGTAGTAGGGTAAGCTGCTTGTGTCATACTCATTTGGTCAAAGTAATTTTTTTACAGCTGTTCCTCTGTAAGTAAGACAAACAGTCATATTAGAGAAAATCAGCTGCACAAATGACATGAGAGATGAAGGTCTCTACCCAACCCACTGCTGGGATCAAAGGCAAGCAAGACACAGGAACTGATCCCAAGACATGAGACAGTGTTGCCCCCATCAGGCCAAACTGTGACACTGCGAGTGACTTACTGTCACGACAGACACGTTAAGTTAATGGCCAAAGTTATTACAAAATTAAGAGTGAAATAAAACAAATAAGTGGCTAAATAAACAAACAGGCCCTGCAGGCAGCTTCTAAAATCACACTGAAGTCGCCGGCTGTGGTTTCAGCATTCAGAGGTTTGTGGAAAAACCCAACTGCCTGTTCAGGGAGCGGCACAAGGAGACCTGTGTTTATAGGGACATTAGGTCCATGTGTGGAGCTCTGTCCCGTATAGCTTGGCACACGGTCCCTCCTGGGCGGAATCTGACCTTTGGTTGCGTGAGCCTCGGCGATCATGGAGAGGCGGTAGACAGGGGCGCCCACAAGCTGCATGTCGTCCAGCGCGACCTGGGAGTACTGGCTGGTGGCTTCCTGGTAATCCCCCTCCACGTAGCATAGCTTGGCCATTAGCAGTTGGGCCTCCTGCTGGTGGTCGGGCTGTGGACGCAAACCCTACTTATGTGGACTACACCGGGAACTCAGCATGGAAGGAACTTCGCCTTCCAGAAGGCTGCTAAGCATTTCCATTACATGGGTGTGACCGAGGAGAAAACAACTAAAGTGGAGCCAGGTCATCTTTATCCCGTAGCGGCACTTGCTAATGCTAATGCATTAAGCTAACAATAGGATGAATAAGCTCGTGGGAGTTTTACTTATACAAATATGTTCTGAGGGTAGAAGGAAAAATTATTGATTCAGAGAGATAACCAATCAGATTGTAGAGGAGGTGGGACTGATACATCTGATAGGTTGGTCCTGCTTCCTCTAGTTGCTTTAACCCATCTCGTCTATAATCTGATTGGTTATTTCTCTGAATCAATCATTTTTCTTTCTGCCCGAAGAACATTTTTTGTGCAAGTAGAACTCCCAAGAGCTCCATGGCCCATGCAAAGTAGAGTTCACAGGGATAAGCAGCCCCATCCTGCATGGATTTTGGAGCCTTGCCTCCCCCTACATTTAAAAGGAGTGGAGCTCAACACCAGAGGCTAGCAACCAGTGTGAATTTCTTAGGTACCATCAAGGCCAAGGGCTGGTGAGCATGACTTTCGTCTCTGTGTTTAGCAAGTCAGCAACAGCCCCATAAACAAAAGGAGACAAGACAAAAGGGAGCACCCAAATAGATTCATCTTCCGGGGCTGTTTTAACTTAGCAGATGATGCAATAACCTTCAGGAAGGGCTCACCCACCCCTTCAAGCCTCAGACAGGACAGTGACTCACTGGAGAGTCACACCTCACCCAGTTTCACTCTTCTGAGCGGGGACACTGACGCTATGAGCGCAACATGAATGGAGCCAAACTGGATTCCGGCTTGGGCTATGTCGGATCTTTCATACCATCTGGACATTATAATTCAGCATAGGCGACTTTAGGCTTTTACACCAGGGAGTGCATGATGAGAGAGCCCAACAAGACATTCATCCAGATAAATCAATTTAAATAAATAAAATAGTAAATGCATTTTCAATAATTATTACACATTCACATGGGTAACATGAGCATTTCTATCTGACCAGCAGGGGGTGAAATAGCACACCCTGCATAACCATCTATACACTGACACATTCAGGAAACAGCCACCCAATCTTCAAAAGATTTTAAAATGCCATGGAACATCACCCTAAGATAATTTGTGGTTTATTTTAGCTGTGCTCCTGAGCGTCGAAGCCTTTCCCTTGAAAAACCAAAGTCCATTCGGGACACAGGAACATGCTTCTGGACCTACCTTGAGGTTCCCCCGGTCCAGAGCGGCCGTCAGATGTTTTCGAACCTCAACCAATTTGGGCCGGGCACCCCGGGGACTGGCTCCTGGCTTGATGGGGTTCTCCTTCAGGTACTGCTGAAGCTTGGCCTCCCCTAGGAGCAGCTCTCCCAGGTCATCTGGGGCAAACAGTCCGCCTAGTTCATGACTCTCACAGGCTTAGACATGTTGTCCCATGACTTTCAGTATCGTATCAGATGTAGACATGACATTTTGAGGTTGTCTATGTTATGGTTCCTCCGATCAAACGAGCATGTTATCCATCTATGTGGATGCAGCATGAATGAAAATGGGACAAGCGACATGCACATCCTGCAGAAAACCACACAAACAGCACCACATGCAGGTCTTACAATTTCTCAGGACTATACCACAGAAACAATAGTACAAGCACTGGTAAGGAACAGTCTGTCTCTTTGCCATGTAGCCTGTTCTAAGTGAACAGCCCTCAGTAATGGGTAACGCCTTCAGTCTCTTTGCCAAAACAACACCAGCCGTGCCAGGCGGGGTGGCTCTCCCTCGATGTGGGAAAACAGAAGCATTCATGGGGGCTGTTTGTGACTGATCAAATGAAGTCCGCAGAACCATATCTCTGGATACAATCTGTGCTGGCCACGTGTGGCCTGATATGGTTATAGACTGCTTGCTTCTGCTCCATCTCAGGATGAGCTTGTCTTAATTAACCAACTAAAAAAAAAAGCAGCGGAGAGGGGTAATATGCGGGACGTTGCCACAGAGTTTGTCTAAATGAACAAGACGGGAATCAGTGAAGCACTACAGACATTCAGCCACGGAACTGTTCAGGAGCACCTTGGAGAGCTGCTGTCATCGCACCGGAGCCGATAGATCTGAAAACCTTTAATATCTGTGGCAAACCAAGTAATGATGTTCATTTTCAAGATGACTGTCCGCCTATAACACTGCAGGCCAAACTGCAGGAGGCACAATCAAAGCTGTACATGTAAAAATGAACTAACTACTAACGCTAGACAGCTATACCAGCAGCTTGTATGTGAACAACAAGACTGTTTAAAGATGAATTAAACGAAAAAGAGAAAAATGTGACACGAAGGGCTTTCTTGTCAGTTAGCCGGCTAGCCGGTTTGACAGGCTACACTTTGCCCATTCCTTCAAAATATATATAACACAGCGGACTCCTAATATCAACGCCGAAATGCTGTCAAACTGCAAGCTTGACGGGAAATTGAGATTAGCGACAGGAGGTGATTTTCTTTAATGCGTCTTATTAGTGACAGCTATCCCCAGTCGCGAACCGGAGCTGAGCATTCAAAGTCAGCAAGCATCCGCTTAACTTCCGCTCTCTTGTTCAGGAAACATCGCGGCTGTCGTACAGGCCTGTGGGAATAGCATTCAGCATGCTAATGGGCTACCGTACCGTTCGAGATGAGCTTGGCCGACAGCTGCCGCACCAGCTCAGGGATCTTGTCCCACTGCCCTTCGGACCGGCAGCGCTCGATCTCCGTCTCCAGCCGGGAGCCGGACTTCCTCGCCGTCATGTTTCTCCGGACCGCAGCGAAGCTGGGGAGCCAGAAGACGCCGAGGAAAAGTGGTGCAGCGCCGGAGAGGAGAGAGGCGAACAGCGACACCGCGGGCAGCCCAGGCGACTTCAATGGACATGCGAAGGGGCGCTGCTGTTGGACCGCTACCACAAACGGAGGACTTCACGTTCTCGTCGCATCAAACCTGCGTGCATCCTTGCCCGTACAAAAAGTGCACTTTATCACCCATTAAATGGAAATACAAATGGCCAGCAGTTCTTATCATAGTGTTAGCAAGCAGCTTCGAAACGCAGACATTTTATTACCGTTTATTATATTACTAACCACCCCTGGCTAGTCACTAGTGCATAAAAATATATTAATTTAAATACTGAGACTCCAAGTATACTTTAAGATCATTTTGCTTTTGCTTGGAATACTATGTTAGCTCCACGTTGACTGTGGAAATTGAAACGGCACATGTAATACACCCCAAGAAATGCCTAAGCTTGAAAGGACACTATGACTTGACTTTTGTGAGAATACTGCTACAACCATTCAGGTCTTGCTGTAGGTCAACACCCCCATGATGGATCGGCACCCCCTCCAGTGTCCCTGTTTCCTGTGACAAGATCTAGGTTCACCACGATCCGATACAGGAGGAATAGTTATGGAACACAGATACATAGATTGATGCACATCAGCACACTGATTATATTTTTTAAACCAATATTTTTTCTGTACATGCCCACTTTACTAACAGAAAAGGGAAAGCATTCAAACATACAGGACAGGATGTGTATATTACAAAAGTAAAGAGAACAGAGTCCAAAATCTCTAGAGATCAAAGCAACATCACCTTCACAGGATCTTTTTACAGGGAATTAAATTCCACAAAGATTTATTCACACATCATTTCATAAACAACCAGGTCACACCACCCTCTCATAGAACAATGACTCAAGCAAAAATCATGTTTAATACTGCTGTAGAGAAAGGTTACATACCCAAAACACAGTCAATAACCATGACCATTTATAATGATGGAAAAAAAACACAATACACAAGAAGACTGACTAATGGTTCAGACACAAAGGTACTGAGATCCTGCATCGATGGGAAAAGCTTAAAAAAAAAAAACCCATCAGTCCATCTGCTGATATTCCAGCACATCACCACCTCACAATGTCCCCAGAACATTTTCTCTTTGGCTTGGGTCGAAGTAGCACATTCTGGTCTCACGCTGCCCTAACAGATAAGCGGATCCTTCTGATATGCATGCTGTTGCACATTATTCACATCGGCAAGTAAGTTAAACCATTTTCCTACATATACACATTTTGGACAGGCTGCCAACTTTACCACTTTCTATAATTTATTGTGAGGTTAAAATGCTGTCTGACCACTGGATTCTGCGGAAAAGAAGCATCCCAGTAAGTAAGAGCTGACGACATGAACATGAACTCCTGCCCTGTCACATTCCACAGCAAATAAGCAGATGGCCAGGCGGGGGCAGCACACACGTAAAAGATACCACTGCAGGCTGGTGAGCTTCTCCCTTTTCAATTTCCTTTTCCTGTTTAGGATGAAAGTCAGAACAAGCCTACTGACCATGTGCAGTACACCCACATTCTGGTAAAGGCAGCTGAATCTCATTCCTTCTTACTCCATGCCCTAGTTAAACCATCCCTTTCATCTCTCGTTCTAATTAAGGAGAGTATTCTCCATCAACACTCAGCAAACACATGAAAGCTACAGCTCATGGGTGTTTGACAGAATTAGGCCAAGCGCTTGGTAGGGACTCATCTCAGCTTTAAAATGCCAGTCTTTTGAATGCAATATCTGTAAAACAGCACTCTTCAGAGGTCTGTGAGAGATGGGCCAAGGTGGGAATCACACATGTTTGATGGTGTATTTGCCCTTTTGGAGCTGCGAGATGTACAGCTTGGATTTGCTGCCATCAAGCCGTTTGAACCAGACCTCATCGTGGTTGATGGTAGTTATCGTGGCGCTGTGAGACAGAAACACATGTCACAGAGAGACTATGTACCCATCCCTGATACATGGACTATACCCAACCAAACAGATCACAAACCCGTACCACGCTAACCAGACCCACCCCCATATACAGATCACACATACCAATGACCCCATCCCCCTGACACTGACCAATCACGTGCCAGCCCCACTCACCACCCAACAGGAGACAGAGAAGCTGATTGGCAGTCAGATACCTCGTGGGGCACTCGTACTTCCTGTCGATGCATATGGTCTGGCCCCGGCAGTACCACTCGCCATCGTATAGCAAGCGGCCATTTTCAGATCGGGCCCTGTGCTGATGTCGCTCAGGCTTGGAGAAGGATGGCGGTTTAGTGGGTGCACTGGATTCCGTCTGAGCAGCTGGACCGGCAAGGGCCATCGTCATGAGATAGTGGACAGGCACACAAGGGCATGAAACAGACCATGAGAATCAGACAGTGGGTTGTATTCTCTTTAAAAAATAACTGCCCTTTTTGTGACTTATAAACGCCCTAAGACAATTATGATAACTAACTCTGAAACACTGAAAAATTTGGACAGAGTGTCACTTTACCATCTGTTTTTACTCTATGGGGTCCGAGTGAGGCGACAGCCTGTAAAAACAGATAAATAAATAAATAAAGTGAACACATTCATCTTGCTAATTTCCATAATTCAAATTTGAAGTCAAACACCTTTCTAATCGTGGTCCAGTCCTCGAGGATGTCCAGATCCTGCAGCATGTAGACGATATATGGGCGTGAGAGAGTTAAAGGCAAGCCATTTGCAATGTTTGGCTGACAGAGCTCCTAGTGTCACCGACTGTGACAGAGCAGCGCCATCCTGTGGGAGACTGAGAAAACCTAACAGGAGGAAGCTGGCAGATCCGGGTCATTCCTCCGGTGACACCAAAGAAGGATATCAGACACGACCACAGGCTTCTTCTTTTTGTCTGGGCTGAACGGGTCCTTCTTCTTGTTCCTACGGGAATGCAGCTCATCGTTCCACAGTTCTGAAAGACAGCATGACAAAAGAAAGCGCCAGTGATTATGACCCAGACGAGTTTGGAGTATATGGCCTACAGCGTGAGCAAAAGTGAGAAAAACCCTCTGCAGATTTTCAGTGAAGAGATGTGTGGCCCCGTACCCGAGGTAACGTCGATGCTGTGCCGGTCCTCCTCCAGCCTCCGTATCTTCTCCTCCAGCTCACTCTGCACCGTGTCAAACAGGAGCAGCTTCTCACTCTGTGGACACAAGGTTTCGGGGTCACATGATTCAGCCAAGAAAGGGGAGGAGCTCCCACAGGGGATGGGGCCCCTTACCTCCCAGTGCTGCAAGGCGGCCTGGATCTCACACTCATATTTGTTCTTCACAGACTCCAAACACAGCTCCTTGTAGATACCTAAATACGGAAGACAACATGCACAAAAAAAAAATCACCTAATCAATACCTTCATGTACATGACATCCACATGACCAGAACTTTCCAGGATCTGATGCTCCATCACGTGCCGATCCCAACATACACCCCAAATACACGCATTCCCATCCTCACCGGCCACTTTTGTTCTGATTAGCATGTTCTCCTGCAGGTTGGCCAGGGGCTCTAGGTACTCTGGCGCCTTTCCTGCCATCACCTCCTGCAGCTTAGCATCCACTTGTGTGATCCTCTCTTTATACAGTCTAGGAAAAAGAAAACCCGGTCACAGCTACCGAAGCGAGAACCCGCTCATAAAACACTCTGGAAGGAGAAGGAATGGTGTGATAAAAGACACATCTTACTGGTCTTTAAGGTCAGTGAATTGTTTTTCTAAATTAGTCATTTCATCCAAACATTCCATTCTTCTCCTTTCATAGTCCTCATCGTCCATCTCTACACGTGGGGAAAAAAACATTGGACAACAGTCACGGAGATTTTAAATTTTGACACCACTATAGCATACGTATTAATCGCTACCTCACACGTATGTGTGTCATGCGGACCTTCCCATTTTGGAACACAACCCATTAACACAACCTAGTTAACCTGAAATATTGGCGGAAGGTTTTCAAGTAAAAATAAACCTTTGCATATAAAAATGCGTATAGCTAGTTGATGTTACCGGCTCATTAATAACCAGGGGGATGCAGAACAACACCTGAGCTATCTCCGTCCTCGGACACGGTAGAGCTGTCAGTCTCCTCCTCGTCGGAGCTGCTGCCGTCCTGCTCCGGATAATCCAGCTCCATCTCCGCATGGTTACTCTCTCTCTTTTCGCGGGAATGAACCGGCATTGCCCAGCCGCCAAAGGGGCCCGATCAGTACCAAGCTGGCTGGATCAACAGAACTACCTAGCCAGAAACAACCGAAGCAAACGGCAGTTGACTTTGTTAATAGACCAGGTGGTAGTTAAGCTAAAGGAATAACTATTCAAGCTAGAACGCTGGCAATTACACAAGGCTGCTACTTGAAAGCGCTACGTAGGTAAGTCAGCGGAGTGCCTAACCACCAAAGGTAAGTGATCCGATATACGTTAGTTGCAATGGACCGAGTAGGTAGTTATCTAGATACTGGAGTACGTAAGTCAAAACAAATCACCTACCGCAGCTAGCCTATTTGGCTAACTAACTGACAAGAAAGCAAAACTGTCAAACTCGCAAGGAGATAACAGCCGTATCTTTCAACTGAACGTAAACTAGTTAACCTTTCTATATTCCTTTAAACACACACAGCGGCTAAGTTAACGTTTTCAGATTAGGGCAAAGTCGTGCTCGGCTAAAAGCTAAGCGACTACCGATCGCGCAAAGGTAACTGACTGGCGCGGAATTTGCGTCTTTCGTTTGCGTGGGTATTGTAGTTCTATTAACGAGGCGCTATAATTGGTGTTGAGTTAGAAACGAGTAATTGAACTACACTTCCCGAAATCCACCAGTACTTCAAATTTTACGGCTCCCAGTATAACAGCAGATACATTTTATAGGCCATATAATCGATTAGAGAACAACGGTATCAACACTGACAAGATGTCTTGGGGGACACAGCTGAACATAAACTGTTATGAATACGTGTACCTTGTTAATTACAAATTACGTCTTTTGCTCCAATATATGGATCACGGCACTATTCGGATGGTTCTTAACTTTGTTTTATCGCATTTAATCACATTACCGTACCTCATACACCGAACGACTGTATATGTTAATTTGGACACCCCTAACCTGACCACCACCTTAAGCTGTCCGCATATTTGGCTTGCGTAGCCTCCATGCGTGCTTTCCGCCCCCTCCCTCCTTGTTCGAAGTTAGATTGCTCTGGGCTAGATTAAGTGGCTCCTCCTGCCTGGATTCCGCCATGTTCGGGTCTGGTCTGTTTTGGGGAGTGGGGTTTTGAGCGCTACGCTGGAGCACACATTTCAGCTCAGCTCAGCTTGGCGCAAAATGTGCGCCTGTCCGTGCCAGTCAGATATCCATGTACATATTGTGACGTAGAGGGAGCCCTAAGTGTGCGTACTGCTCTGTGGTCAGGGGACCGGACACCGTGCGCCCAGCAAACCGTGTTTTGACGACCCGACAGGGGCTCGCTGCCCTCCGAGCCCCGCTCGCCGCCGGTATGTTTTCCAAAAAACCCCATGGTGATGTGAGGAAGTCCACGCAAAAGGTGCTGGACCCGAAGAAGGATGTGCTGACACGCCTGAAGCATCTGCGGATAGTGATCGGTGAGTATGAGAGGTCGGCTGACGGTGCCGCTTATAGCACCAGAGGCAGGTGGCTCCAATCCCAACATCGCAATTAAACCCCAAGGCTAATTGCTCATCCGCACGAGATAATAATAAACCACGCCAAGTTTCCCCGTTAAACGCAGATGTAGGATGACTGGGTCACGCCATCGTCGTATTTATGTGGTATAAGGACATAGGTGTTATGAGCTGCATCATTATCTAGTAATAATAAATAATATAACTGTACTGTTGAGGTTGTTTGAGGGCGATGCAAGGATATGCAGTAGCTCACCAGCAAATTGGAAGTTGCTGTTATTGTGTGTGTGCGCGTTCAAATGTCCCTGGCCTGCTTTCTGTAGGAATCAAACATCCGGGAGGGGTACATGAGTTAAACGTCCTTTAATGAGTGAAAGTGTGAACCATTTGTTGTGCTGACCCTCACTTACACAAGCGATTAAGACCCGCAAAGCCGCGAATACACTGGGGTAGATTCGGATTAATCACAGTAACCACCTGGAAAAAAAGTCACTTTTGCAGAAGCTACTGGGCCACGAGTTATTAGGCGATAGCCCCGCTAGTCGGTCTCACATCGCTGATGTCCCTTTCTGTTTACACTGTGCCATGTTTGTGCTGTGAGGCTGTGCAGTGATATGTTTATGCTGTCGCTTGAGACCCGACTTCTGTGAAGGCTGGAAAACTCGAACCACCATTAGCGTTTCTGGGAGCTGTCATCCATAACAAGTATCTTGTATGTCTGAATGTCCCATAGACTTGCTATATGCTCTCACAGAGCCGAGATGTGTTACTAGGAGGGAGATGATTGGCTGGTACTGCTTCAGGGCTTTGTTTGGCTGATGGAACGAGTTGGGGTGAATAGCGTATGAGGTGATGTGAAAAGGCAGCCAGTCTGATTAAGCAGTTTTCTGTGTCATGTGACTGGACTCTGCTATCAGTCATGGCTCTCTGCTTGGCTGGGGAGCAAACTCTGACTGTAATAACATTCTTCTGTTTAATCAAGCGATTGTCAGCAACACAAGTAACAAACCTCTGACATGGATAGAGAATGGGCAAATGCAGTTTGTTTGGACAATGAGCTGGCTGGGGTCCAAGAACTGTCACTTGAGGTGTGGAAAGGTTTTGTTTTCGAGTCTCAAAAAAACCATGTTGTTGTACTTCCCAGTGTTCAGCCTTTTTGGATGCCTAATGGTGTGAAATGATGTTTCAAATTTAATTTGGGGGGCAAAAAAGTCCATTCTTAGTATCAGGGATATGGAGTAAGTGTGTATCTCAGAGATGATTTCATTGCTTCTCCGCCTGGCAGGAATGCAGGAAGGGAAGCTGTGCGGTGAGACGTGCCTGCTCTGTGAGGGATCGGGCGCTCCAGTGTAGGGCGTGCCTGCTCTGTGAGGGATCGGGCGCTCCAGTGTAGGGCGTGTCTGCTCTGTGAGGGATCGGGGCGCTCCAGTGTAGGGCGTGCCTGCTCTGTGAGGGATCAGGCGCTCCAGTGTAGGG
>JABFEB020000026.1:12815348-12826884 GCA_019775895.2 Stomatorhinus ivindoensis
GAGGGATCGGGGCGCTCCAGTGTAGGGCGTGCCTGCTCTGTGAGGGATCGGGCGCTCCAGTGTAGGGCGTGCCTGCTCTGTGAGGGATCGGGGCGCTCCAGTGTAGGGCGTGCCTGCTCTGTGAGGGATCGGGGCGCTCCAGTGTAGGGCGTGCTTGTTTGGTGAGGGATTGGGCACTCCAGTGTACCATCCTCCAGTCGTGGATGTTTTGGGATTCCAGGGGTGGGAATTCATTCAGGCTGAGATGCCTAAAGTGGCTGCAGCCTCAGGGTCACTTGCTTTGCATGTGTGGGGTTTGCATGTTTCCACAGGGTGCTTCTGTTTGTTTATGTTTATTTTCCCCTTTGATGCTCGATCTCGGTCTCGGCGTCTCAGTAACTGCCGATTGCCGTTTGTTTGAGCATTTGATTGCTGTAGCTAGTTGAAGGACCTGTTGCACACTAGGGCTGCATGATTCTGAAAAAAAATGTGAATCACAAATTTTTTTTCTGCTTACCACTGAAATCATGATTCTTTGTAATGATAAGAATAAGGTAGCATTCCTCCTTCACTTTCACAGGCGACTTCAAATGCTCCGCAGAAGAATATCTGATGGGACGAATGAAATTAACGTGATTGGCAGATTCAGATGGTGCAGAATATGGTTAACCAATTGGGTGGGCAGACCATAAATTTGGGTGGGCATTACCTACCCCTGCCCACTTCTACATCCGGCCATGGGGCGTACAGTAACTCATTTTCAGTTCTGTTATTTGCACCTCTTTCCAGTCACAGGACACTTTATTTTGATACTTGACTAAGTGAGAGAAGATCCTCTAACTTAGTGCAGTTTTGGGGGAATTTAAAGTTTGCCAATTGCTTTTATTATGAAAATACTATTCTGCATTGAAGATAAGCTGATTTTTGCTTGTAAATGTTGTCAATTATAGCTCTTAGAAAGCAAATCAGAACCAGCAAAACCAGTATCAGCAGGTCACACTAGCAAAAAAAAACGGAATTGGCCAAGAAAATTGCAATCAGTGCATCTCTAGATTTTTACGATTAATTGTGCAGCAATATTTCTGGATGGATGAATAATGGATTCTAGGTGCTTCTTTAGTCAGTGACCAAAACTGTGGAGTCTTCCTTCTGAGCATTGGCTGCTGCTGTTGGCTGCGGCTTCCATACACATTCTGGGCTTGAAAGGTCCATGGTTTCCTGCAGTTCCGACTCTGTGGGTGAGTTGGCCGCACGCACCGTACTGCGGCCATCAAAGTGAGCCTGGATGAGCGGCGCCGAGGGCGGCACGAGCGTAGCGTGTCGCGTCGCTGTTTTTGTAGTGCAGCGCGCACCGTGCTCAGGGGCCCCAGGTTGGGAGGAGTGACCAAGGCAAGCGGCAGGAAGCCGCCTATGTGGAATGTGTAAACATTAGCTTTAGGAAGCGCCATCCCGCTCCATCTGATAGCGCGGATTGCTTTGTTCCATCTCAGGACCGGATGCCGCAGCGTACGTCAAATGCTCCAGCCTTCCCCAAGGCCTCTTCCCACACCACACACGGTCTCAGGACGCACTTGCTAAATGCAAGGAAAGCAGGAGATCGTCACCAATCCTGTTCCCAGGTGTCCCTTGAGATTTGGGAGCCCTTATGTTTGGGGATACTTGATTGATCAAGAGAATAATATGGGGGGGGGGGGGGGGGGCGTGATATGCTGCTCTGGCGTCTATCAGATAGAGGTGTGAGCCCACTGGGGCCCGCCTCGATGGTGACCCAGGTCAGCTGGGCAGTTTTAGTGGAGCTGATTGGCTGTTGGATGGTGAAGAGGGTCTAGTGTGCTTTAAGTGATTCCAAGGTTTCCCTATCCAAAGGCCCTTTAGGCAGGCCCTTAGATCTCCAGGAGGGCATTGCTGAAGCCTCCCAGGGACCTTTGGGGGGGGGGTCTTCATCCGTGTCTGCCCAGTTCTGTTTGCTTGTCTGTAGTTGCATCACTGCCTGGGGCTGGCAGATCCTGCCTCACTCGGCCTGAGGTTGGCGGCCTTCAGCTTGGTCCTTCATGTGCTGGCCTGAAGGTCTCAGGTGAATAGCCCTTTGAGGGCGGGGGGTGGCAGGTCTCTCCTGCAGTCTTGGTTGCTCTGCTCAGAATGTTTACCTGTGATCAAGAACAAATGACATGCTCCCGTTCGCCCATGCGGAACCCGCTGCAGTTTGAATGCAGCCTGCTCCATTATGGCATTTCCTATGCTTTTCCCGTTACAGAGAATTCTGAATCGGTCGATCTGAAGCATTTCTTTGAGCAGAACTACTCCCATATCTATTACGTTTTCTTTGAGAACTTCGTGACGATTGAAGCCAGCCTGAAACAGAAAGGTAAGCGCCCCCCATGACGAACTACACCCCCTTTAGCATGCATTACTTCGTGATGTCTTCTACACTGTTGGTCAAAATTGTGGAAAGGCTTCTAATTTTTAGAGATTGCTGAAGTTTATTCCAGTTACTCCCCTTACTTAATAGTCTGATGTATATTTGTAAACATTCTTTGATTACTTAAAAAAAGTTTCTGCCAAAATAATGCTAAGTGTTTCCACAGTTTTGGCCACTGATGTAGCTGAGCCTGAGAATCTACCTTCCTCTTTAATTCATGACCTTTTTCTATGTACTGCTCCTATGAGAATGGCAATATGGTGATGATTTGCAAACAATAACTGGGGGAAAAAAACAAGGAAACATGAGAGGTGAGCAAAGGGAAATTACAGAGAGAATGAGAACAAGAATCTATAAAGACTAACGGCCCATGTGAGTCTCAGACAAAAGTAATCAAAGACAGAGGTTAACAAGGATTAGAAAGGTGAGGGGCATTTTATGGGGAATCGGTGAATGATTACCCTGAATGCCACATTAGAATGATGTAAAGTGTTGCAAAGGCTGTTAGTCCACCGTGTTGTAATTTAGCCTAAATTTTTTAACAAAAAGCAGTAAAATGGATGAGGCCCAGGTGATTTTGGTGATGTCACCGGGTAATTAATGTCGGGACATGTGCATTTACTCCGTTAATTGGGAGCAGAGCAAACAGGAGAGCAGCACGCGGCTGTTGCATCTAATTCTGTTTTGATCCGCGTGGCTCGCACCCTGAATTGCTTTGTTACGGAAATAGCCAGTCCCTCCTGGCCTCGTCCCAGAGTTAGGGTTAGGCAAGGCCCACGAAGCTCTTAGCAGCTCTTAGCCATTGCCCTGCTAGCGTGAGGGCAGAGATGACCAGACGTGTGTGTTTCTCACTGACGGCAGTACGGAGTTTCCGCGTTTACAGTGTTCTCCCTGCCTGTGTTCCAGGTCACAAATCGCAAAGGGAGGAGTTTGACTCTATTCTCTTTATATTTGTGGTAAGAGCACCCCCCCCCCCCCTCCCAGGCTGGCCAGGCCCATCCTGGGTCACAGTCAGACATCTGTACGCTGTTATGTGTAAGGTTAGACGGGCCTTGTGACATCACGGGGTGCCTGGCAGACTCCTCATCTGATTCCATTTCTCTCCTGCCGTCTCCTTCTCCCATTGCTCTGCCTTCCTCCTCCTCTCGTTCTCTGCCTCCCTCCCTACCTCCCTGTGTTCCTCTTCCTCTCTTTCACTCCGTTTCCTCACTCCTCTCTGTGACGCGTGGTATTTATAGAGGCCTTTTCAATGCACATGATATGAGGTGACCGGCAGGCGGTGCACAGCACCACCAACGGAGGTCGAGACTGACGGCTCCCGGCGGGGCCACTTGCATGTGCTTCCTCGGGCTGCAAACTCGAGGCACTCTTGTGTCTGGTACAGTCACCATTGCAGCTCCCAGTAGCCGTAGCGTTCATGTTTAGTGTCATCTGCGGGTGGCTGGGCCTGGGGGGCCGCGGTTTCCTTATTCACTTACCCTCTGGCTGTGTTTTTCTCACGTGACCACTCAGCGTGGGCCCGGCTGCAGGCTGGGCCCTCACTGTAATGAGAACAGCCCCTTACAGTCACCCTTCTGAAGGACAACGTCATACTGCTCACATAGCGTATGGAGAGACGGGCCTTCAGGCACAAGCGCAGAATGCCGTACACCACAAACGCTGTGTAAGAGGCATGTCTATCCCTTGTGTTCCAGAAAATACTGCAGCTGCTTCCGGAGAGAATTCAGGGTCTATGGCAGTTTCACAGCATTGGTAAGTATTCTGTCTGTGTCTCTGACCTCCCACATGGGGGCGCCCTGCGCACACTCGAGTAAGACTCCATTGTTGACTACAGTTGGACATGTTGCATGTTTTTTTTTAATCAATATTTTATTGATTTTTAAACACGCACAATAAACTGACATAACAGAACTAGACAAGGCGACACCAAGATAATACAGGACAGTGTGATGCATTGGAGAACAAACAGTTTAAAAAAAGATCAATCAGTAAAATAATGATTGCAGTGCCATGACAGAGCAATACAGTTACATGCCATTCAATCTAGCAAATCGAACTGCACGCAGCCCAACATATGCGCATACCCATCAACGTAAAATTGTGGCGAATAACGTCGCATTCAGTTCCGTAAGGAAGCGTTCCACTGAAAGGTTGGCCTCTACCTGTGCACTAGATCCTTCGTTTAATTGGATAGATGGTCTAAAACTGGTTCAGCAAGTTTTACAAAAAAGTTTATCATTCCCACGAACAATAGCAGTAAAGTTCTCTGTCAGAAGTACCTTGTAAATTTCTCCATACCCGTTGCATGTTTTTTCCATTTCCTTCGGAGTTGGGCTAACTGCGTTAGCCTGCCCTGTACCCTGTCAGGCCGCTCCAGGGGCGGTCTGTGGCTAAGGTGGTCTCTCCTTTCTCGCTGCGAGTTGCGTAGCAGCGGGGTACACAGACCACCGAGAGTAAGAAGGAGAATGCCAAGGGCCTGGTTACGAGATGTGTCCAGACCTGACCGAGACCTCCGACACGGCCCTGGCTGGCTTGCTCCCAGCAGCCCAGGCGACGGTTTATGTCAGCGGTGGCCAATCTTATCCGCAAAGGGTCCGGTGTGTGTGCTAATTAGTAATATAATTAGGGAGCTGCAGCAAAAACCCACATGCACACCGGCCCTTTGCGGATAAGATTGCCCCCGCCTGGCCTATGTGAACGTCTCTCTTTTGCTCACAGGGCTGATCCTGAAAAAGCTGCTCCACAGTGGCAACTCCTTGAAGGTGCGTCCTCTCCATCAACCAGGCTCTGCACTCCATCCTACTATATATTAGCTGGCTAATGCTAAACTGCAGACTTACAGCACATTGAGTTGCTTGCACTAGTTCTGTCACCACATTAGGTTTAGTTAGTCCACTAATCCAAATCCCTTTCTTTACATCTAATCATTGCATATACAGTATTCAGTCTTTTGCCGTTACACCCAATCATTAGCCAAACAGTAAATCTCATGCTGTTACATGCAAGCATAAGTCTAATGCTATGTCTTATTCCATTACACTGTCAGTAGCCTAGTGATAAGCGCTCATACTATAGAATTGTAACTTAGCTTAATGCTAAATCTTGCATGAAGTGATTAGCGTCATGCTAACCCTTGTGTGTCACATGATGCTAGATTCGGCGGGAAGGCGTGCGCCTCTTCCTCTTATGGATGCAGGCACTGCAGACCAATTGCCAACAGGAGCAGCTCTGGCTATTCGCCTGTCTGATTCCTGGCTTCCCAGCTCCCATATCTGAGCACGGCCCCCGGACACTGGACGGACTGATCAACCCCCCACTTAACCTCCAGGATAGTAGGTGTTCTTGTTAACTGGTGTTAGTGGTTACCATGGCATCCTCTACACCGAGAGTAGGTTCATTCTTCACTGGTTGCACATAATTTCTTGAGAGATTTGATGTTTGTCCAAAACCTGCAGTACTACTATTATAACGGACCAGTGTCAGTCACTCTTGATCCAGGTTCCTACAAGGGACGTCAATAAGTTTGTCTTCTCTAAACACTAGGAACCTTTTATGAACGCTGTGTCTTTGGGGTGGATGTCCTGTATTGACTTGGTGTGCTTCTGTTTTTTCCCACCTTTTTTCTACCGTTTTTTCTCCCCACACAGACCAAGTCACTCCTGAAGAGATCAGCCCCCTGGTGCCTCCGCAGTCTGGAGACAAAGGCCAGGAGGACCTCACTGGATATTTCCTAGAAGCACTTTTGAAATACATGGTAAACCAGGTACACATCTGATTCTTACTAACCTGACTAATGCCTTGTGGATGCATGTGCAAGCTGACTTAGGCGCACGTGTCTTGGCTTCACCTGCTGTTGGAACCATCTTTTTTGTGACAATTGTGACAATTCCAAGGACTCACATGGGCATCTGCTGTGTCTTCACAGGCTAAGAGTCTGGAGTGGAGATGCAAGGAGAACCATGAGAAGGGCTTCGCTTTTCTGTTCGGCATGTTTAGGAAGCATTACCTCCCACACATCTTCCCCAACTTTGCCAAGGAGACCAGTCTGTACAACCCTATTCTGGGTAAGAACTGCACTCAGGCTAGTGTGTCTGGCAGGGAAGCCCATTTTCGTTGGGTTTTTTATCTTTATTTCTGAATGGAATGGATGACGTTTGATGGACGAGTCCTCCTGGGCTTTCTTGAAAGAGTCCGTTTGTAGAGTTGCATGCATATAGACCATGAGACCACTTACATGGTGACCCTTCTGCTCGTCTCCCAGAGGTTCCACACATGAGAACGAAGCCCCATTACCTCATCGTAAAGCGAGACCAGGAGACCAACGAAGCTGTCTATTGCGTCAAGGAGATGTTCCTGAATGCAAGGGTCATCTTCATTCGCTGGTTGGTGTCCTTCTGGCTAGAGCCCCGTCCCAGCAGTGGGACTCACATCCCCGGGGTGGAAGGAGACAACGTGCCAAAGAACATCCAGGTAGGATGTCTGTCCATGACAGACCGCAGTGGCTCTCTTTCCAGGACCGCACATGTCATCGTCCTTGTCTTTAGACTCTAGGAGCAAATGTGACAAGTGGGAAGGTAACTTCTGTGCCAACGAAAGAACCCATTGAGCCAAACGTGACATGTCTATGTCCTTCAGAAAGCAGCGGCGGGTCTGGCTGCAAGGGAGGAGAGCGTGACTCGGGGTCCCGATGGACTAGAGGGAGCCGGGGAGCCGGAACAGTCTCACTCGAACACCAGCACCCTGACAGAGCGGGAGCCTAGCTCCTCAAGCCTCTGCAGCGTGGACGAGGAGCACCTCACTGACATCGAGGTGCTGCGCAAGGTCTTTTGCTCCTCTAGGACCAACGTGAACTTCATCATCGAGGTGTTCCGACAGGTAGACCCCGACCGTATCCTCCGCACGGCTAAGGTAAGCGGGGGGGGAGGGTCTGTGCAGGAAGCTGAAAGTCTATGCACCCCCACAGGCCTTCCTGCTCCCCATGTGTGAGGCAGCTGCCATGAGAAAGGTGGTGCGTGTCTACCAGGAGTGGATTTCTCATGAGGACAAACCCATCTTCATGATGGAGCCAGAAGAGGAGTCGTGCCCACCCACTTCAGCTACCGCTTCTAACGGGGACCATGCGGATTCTGGACAAAATCTGGAGAGGGAGGAGGTGAGGTGGTTGAATTGAGAGCCGACATGGAGAGGGTGACCTACACACTGCTGAGAGTTCGCACACTGTCCTGCCAGAAGAGAAATTAGTAATGAACACAATGACCTTGGGCCTGTTGAGAAGATACCCTGCACCTTCCATGACTTTTTCAGGGTTCTCTGAATGACGTGACTGTTTCTGTTTGCAGGACAAAGCACTGAAAGGCTCCAATGGTGGTAGAGACTCCAACTGGGCACGCAGCTCATCCTATAAGGCAGTAGAAGAAAGTGTATGTGCAGGAATGCAGGCCAATTTGCAGGTAGCTGCTTTTCTGAGTTGTTGTAGGACACATGCCGGAGGCACTCCCTCTAACACGCCACTGAGCCAAGCTCTCTGTCCACCTTCAGGTCTTTATCACCAACTCTTCCAACGTCTTCCTCTTGGAACCAGCCAACGACGTGAAGGTTCTCTTGGAAGAGCATGTTGATATGTGCAAGCGTGTCCTCAATATCTACCGCAGCCTGGTCATGCATGAGACCATGGACCAGAAAACTTGGTACTGGCCATCCGCACATGCAAATGACATGAAGCTCACGGCTTCTTATTAGGAAGAGCTAACTGATAACCAGACCTCACCTCGCCTAAGTAGAGTACCCTGTCCTTAAAGGTGGAAAGTACAGGTCCAGAAAATAATAGTAATTCAAATAAAATCTTGGTCTGGATTTGTACCTTTTGGACCTGAACATTCCACTTCTGTTTATCCTTAATGCTCCACTAAGAGCTGATCCAGCCCTGTGCACATAGAGTGCTAGCCATAAAACCTGACCTTACGTAAACGTCACACAGTGATAGCACAAACTACTAATCTGGACTTGGTCAGACAGACATGCTGGTGGATGTAACAGCATCGTAGCTTACACTGCTCATGGGCTGCAGTCACACACAGTCAGGCGGACAGACAGAGCAACAATGGCTGATCTTGCCGTCCTCTCCCAGGGAGCAGATCCTGCTGGTGCTCCTCAGGGTGACAGAATGTGTGATGAAAAAGCCCCCGTCCATCATGCCCCATGGGAAGAAGAACTGCACTCTTTCCGGGAGGCTGGCAGCGGCAATCTTTCAGGTATCGTGGGGGGGGGAACCATGCATGGGCTCCGTAGACATGTGATGACACCTTGTTACAGAGAGCAGAAGTAACGCTAAAGGCACGTGTTACTTAGGTAATGCAGAAGTAGGAGCAGCTGATTGATGTCCAGTTTCTGTAGGACAGGTGGAGACTTCAGCATTCACTCTGGTTGACTTGTGCCCTCTGTGTATCACGTATGAGTCTTTTTGTGCCATGTGGAGACCTTCCCAGTGGGCTTGGAGCCTGGCGTTCCTGAACGGCGCCCCTATCCCCACAGACGCTGATTGTGGCCTGGATTAAGGGCAACCTGAACGTGTACATCTCCCGCGAGCTGTGGGATGAGCTGCTCCAGGTGCTGTCCTCTCTCACCTGCTGGGAGGAGCTGGTCACAGAGTGGTCCCTCACTATGGAGACTCTGACCAAAGTGCTGGCGCGCAACCTGTACAGCCTGGACCTCGGCGAGCTGCCCCTGGACAAGCTCAGCGAGCAGAAGCAGAAGAAGCATAAGGGCAAAGGTGCCGCGACGTGCCGGGCTGAGGCGGGGTGGGGCATTGCGGGGGAACCATTGACCTTAATGGCTGAATGCCGCCACTAGGAGGCGCTCACGAGGGACAGAAGCTATCAGTGGATCGGTCCTTCTCCAAGGGCTGGAGCCGCGACCCGCCGGGACAGGTGCTGATGCGGCAGCGTAGCGCCACCACGGCCGGCTCCCCGGGCATCGAGAAGGCCCGCAGCATCGTCCGGCAGAAGACTGTGGGTGAGCGGCCGAGCCGTTAGCAGTTAGCGCTTTATATGTGTGGTGCAGAGGCAGCTGGCAGGATCTGGAAGGTGACAGCAAACCACACCACCTAATACTTGTGCACTTAGGGTGTGAGTAACAGGTTATCAGAAAGGCAAGGCTCATGACTTAATGATGTAGTTTAATGTATGTATGTTTTGTCCCTGCTGAAGAGCCCCTTTAAGGACAGAGAGGGGCTGGCCTCTGGCCTCTGAGCAGAGCCGTGATGATCACAGACGGAGGCCAGGCAGAAGCCTCCCACAGTGCCGTCCGCCTGCCCTCTGGCCCTTCTCTCTGACTAACGGTCTCACGTCTTCCTTGCGTGTCTCTTCCTCACTCTCTCTCGCCCTCTCTGAAGCGCTGCGGAGCTGCTCCACAGGCGACAGCCTCCTGTCTTCAGCCTTTATCCGCAGTGCTAAAAGCGCCCCAGTTCTGATCCACCCTCTTCACCCTCTCCTGCCTGATTCTGTCCTCACTCCCCTAGCTGACGAGTTGTCAGGTAGAGCGCCCTCTGCTGGTAGCTATATGTCACCGCATGCCTTCCCTGTCTGTCTCGTTTTTTTTTTCCCCCTTTGCTTTCCTTTGGTATGTGTTTGACGTGTCTCTCTGCATGTGCCTTTGTGTTGTGCACTGCCTGCATCCTCTTGGACATGCCTAACCGTGGGTCCATGCTGTCCCACGTTGGCCACCTCCAAGTAACATCTCTCTTTATCCGTTTCGGTTACGGACAGTGGTGAAGCTGTCTGGTGAGATGCCTGTTGGATGTTCAGCGCCCACTTTCCTCCATTTTTGTTTGCTGTGGATTTTGGTTTGCACTACTGATAGATCGCCATCAAAGGCATAACATTGGTGCCCCACCCCGTGAACCAATCTTGTGATGTTTTTTTTTCAGATCTGGAAGACCCTCCCATGACCGTCCGTGGTCCTCGCACTCGGCACTTCTCCCAGGGTGAGAACACGCCCCCCTCGGAGGTATTCTCCGCCCCCGGCGAAGAGCAGCCCCTCCCCCGCAGCAGCAGCACCTCCGACATCATGGAGCCCTTCATCGCCGAGCGGGTTAAAGGTGCCATCCCTGTCCTCGACAGCCCGTCACACGCCACTCTAGATGTGGGTGATAGCATCTATGACCATCTGTGCCAAATGGGGGGGTCTTCAGGGGGGCCCCCGGCCAGGCCGGTGTCTAGCCTGCCTCCCCAGGGTGATGCAGGGGAGGGCTGGGGGGACGAGGAGGAAGAGGAGGAGGAAGATGATCTGCTGGCCTCACTCAGAGAGTACCTGCAGCTGAGTGGGGTGGGGGACAGTGAGCAGGCAGAGGAGCCTGATGCTGACAGGGCCGTGCCAGAGCAGGGGGGGGGCTCAGATGGTGCGGACACAGACGAGGGCAGCCCCGAACCGCCGGAGCCGCCTTCCTGCCCAGAGCAGTGTGCCGGGGTGGGTGTGGCCTCGCTCAGGCAGGAAACCGGTGACTGTGAGGCCGATCTGCTCCCCCAGGGGCCCCGACCTCTGGGCCCCAGGCCACGCCTGGGCCGCGGAGGGGTCCGGAAGCGCCTTCGGGCACCGCACGTGAGCTTCCGTCCCTCCACCGAGTCCGTGCAGTTCCACAACCCTCCAGAGGCCAAGGAGGCACCTTGGAAGACCCGGCTGCGCAGGCTGGGCCACTTCAGCGGGGGCGGGTCCGGCCACGGCGGCCCAGGGGCGGGGCCTCAGTGTGGGGACCCTCTGGCAGAGCGGGAGGCGGCGTTCTCACGCAGGAGGCTGGTGCCTAGATCCAGGCCCCGCAGCCAGGAGGCGGGGTGCAGCCTCGGGCAGCAGCAGGGGCCGTTGGGTGGGGTGTATAAGTGTGTGGTCCATGCTCTCTCCAAGCCCAAGACACACACGTCACCCCCGCGGCAGAGCAGGCCCGCGGCAGAAGCACCGCTCAGGGAGCTCTACTCGCATGTTATGGGCTATTTTGGAAGGAAAGCAGCAGGTGAGGACCCCCGACCCCCCCCGCCTCACACAAGGGACCGACAGCGTCTCTCTGCTCTTCCTTCCCGTTTTTTTTCTCTTTGGTTTTTCGCTGAATGCCGGTCGACTGTAAAGCTTTCCATAAAGATACGAAACCGG
>JABFEB020000026.1:12846003-12865877 GCA_019775895.2 Stomatorhinus ivindoensis
CCTTGCGGGGGAGGGGGGGGGGTTGCAGGGCGTGGCATCAGTAAGTAAACCTTAGCTTTGCATGCCATCTTAGTATCCAAGGCCTGTGTCTTTAAAGGTGATTAAGAGGTCTGTATGTGTCAGCGGGGGGGGGCTCGTCTCAGCTCTGTGTGTTTCTGCGTTGCTGCCTTTGTGCCGACGTCATCACAGACTGCGAGAACAGACGGCCGCTGCGTTTTTGCTGCCCGATGAGTCTTGTCCTGTAGCCTCCAACTCTGCTCCCATTTGATAATTTTCTATTTCTTTTCCTCTTCTCTCTCTCTCTCTCTCTCTCTCTCACATGCTCTGTCTCCCTCCTGTTTTTCCTTCCGCTCTTCTCCCGTTCTGCTCCCACCTCATCGCGTTTCCCCGTCGTTGTCACTCGGGGAGATGCCGTGATTGATCTGCTGCTTCCCAGAACCCCATAGCTAACGTGAGGTTGGAGGAGATGCTGGTCCCCCGCCCCCCCCCCAGCACAGGCTGAGCTGCACGGTGGCCTCTAAACAGCGAAACTGCGAGCTCTCGGTGTTGATTAGTCCCGCATCTCCTGCGGCTTCTTCCTCCAGCGCAGCTCAGGCGAGCTCGCACATGCAGCCCCTGTCGGAGCGGAAGCATCCTTGCTGGTTCCCTTTCGTTTCTGGTTTGCGCCGAGGTGGAAAGGCAACGGCATTTCGTTACCATGTAAGGCCACTCATCAGGCTCCACTGGACGGTGACACCCGGCCAGTAAGCTCATCCTCTTCACTGGAAACCACTTTAACAATACGAGCATCTTGAATGGGAGCCATTCCTGACACCCACCCCCACCAGACACCGCAGTGTGATCCAGGAGTACCTGGGATCGCTGATTTCACGTCGGAAAACGGCCGTGGAGCGGTTCCAGCTCCGCACACTGAAGGAAAAGCCGCCCCAATGTCAGGTTGTGTGAAGCATGGCCTGGGGTTGAGCGGAGTCTGTCCCAGGACCCCACGGGCCCCACGGCAGCATCTGTGCGAGTCCCGGCCAGCTGGGTGAATGCGGGAGACACGGCCAGATGGCACGTGACCGCGAGGAGCGTCCCAGGTCCCCCTTCCCCCCGGTCGGGGCAAGCCAGCCGCTAGAGGAGGCAGTCTCGCGCAATCGAGAGTCTCTCCTGCGGGGCCCTGATGCCTCTGCTTCCCCCCCCCCCCCCCACCCCCACAGGCTCGTGTCCCGAGAGTCAACCGGCCGAAAGCCCAGCAGTGCCGGGAGATGGGACCGACTTAGCCTCACCGATGTCGCCCCGCGCCAGCAAGAGTCGCATGTCCATGAAGCTGCGTCGATCCTCAGGCTCCGCCAACAAAACCTGAGCGTCACCCATGTCCCACGGCCGGGCTGCACCCCCACACGCTAGGGGGCGGAGCCCCGGCAAGCCGCTGCCTCCTCCACACCCTCCGACAGGCAGCCAGACAGTCATATACGTGTATTTACGGTAGATATCTATATATACACATATTCATGTGCATAGTTAATGTACAAACAAAAAACAAACAGATGTGTATTTCTGTGTGTCTGCTGCATGGGATAGCAGCTAGAGCGTCTGCTTAGACGTGATTATTAATTACCCACCGGTTAATAGCCTCGTGCTAACGTCTGTCATCTTAGCTGTGGTCACCGTGGCAAGGTAGTAAGAGTCCTCCCAATGGGATCCCATCTGGGGTCGCCTGAAACATTTACTGTATTCCACACCGAACACACTTTTATATCTGTACAGTGGTATATACCTAAAAGAATAAACCTTTCTTTATTAAAGGGCTGGATGAAAGTATCCTAGTGTTTGCGAGCTGGAAGGTTTTTGTGGTGGTGTTGCCTTGCGATTGGGTTCCCTAACTTGGACTTGGCTGCACCAGGAATGACAACATGCACTGTTTTTTTTCCAATTCTGCTTCTAATGAATGTTTTTTTTTTTTTTTTTTACACACTGTATAATGCCCTTTGTCCCTTCTCACTGCAAGCGGTTATGTAAAAATATATATGTGAGTGAGAGGTATGTGTGCAAGCACTGGGTATCTGTATATATTTCATTGTATTTAAATCTGCCAGGAACATATTAAACTTCAGTTAACCTCCAGTCACCTTTAGGACGAATGGCATGTTAGAAATCCTGCTCTGACCTGACTTGGCGACGACGCCCTGTCACCGCAAACAAGCACTTCAGCCGGCAGAAGGGAAGACTCCCACTGGGGGAGAGGAGCAGTCCTCCAACAGGCCCGTCCCTCTGATACCAGGAGCTCTGCGCTCTGCGTGCCGCCCTGAGGAGCTCTGCGCTCTGCGTGCCGCCCTGAGGAGCTCTGCGCTCTGCGTGCCGCCCTGAGGAGCTCTGCGGTGGTGGACATAAGGGCCGATTCATGCCACGGCTCCCGTGATTACTTTGCTGTATTTTTACATCCATTATGTTTGGTATGTTTCTGTGACGGCAGCACGACCCATGTTTGACCTTTTCGTCACTGGCCTCCGTCTCCCCCCGATGGTGATCCTGTGCCTGCAATCGGACCACGCATCCCAGTCAGTTTACCTTGTGAGTTGCGGTCGCCAGTGCAGGCAACAGTGCACAGCTGCTGTGGTCCACCCTGAGAGCGCGTTGGACCCGAATGCCCAGTGTCCGTAGGACTGCCGCCCAGCCCGAGCAATGGCGTCCCCCACCTCCCAGTCTTCCCAGTGCCCACGTATCACTGAGGTGCCATCAGGTCATTCGGTGTATGTCAGGACTGCAGCATGAGGCAGTAGAAGCTAGTTGGTCTGTTACAGAACCACTCACCGTTAATGCCATAGCTGTCAAACATTAGATTCCCTGTTTGTAATCGCTGTACAGGAAGAACAACCGACGTGCTATTTACTTTGACAATAAAACTGTTCAAACGGAGTTTGGTGGTTTGATGTTTGAGGGAAGGACTGACTAGGCCAGTGACAGCAGCTAGAAAAGGGGGACCCTGCATTTCTATCCACTATGAGGGTGCCATCACCTTTCAGTCCCCATGCAGAAAGACGGGAACGTCACGTCAGCTGTCCATCCTCAGCAGGCTGATCTCGTACCCTTCCAACCCCCCCATTGTGAGACCATAGGAGACATAATATCTCAATGACGCTTGTTGAAAGACCTCGAACATACAGATTTTTATACAATACTTTAAAAAAAAAACATCGAAAACTCGAGTTAGATTTAGGAGAGCAGAATGGGGACAGGACAAGATGGACAAACGGCAAACATCATTAATTAAACTGTAACTGATTTTTTTTATTAACCTTTGGCTAACACACAGAATAAACAGACGTCCAGTAAGCACACATTATGTTCAGCACAAATGAAAAGCGCACAGTGTGCATGTCTACTGCAAAATACCTTCAAACTAACCAGTTTCCCAGCGTTGACACTTGGGGGTCAACTCGTTTTCCCGTCACAAAACACAAACACCGACAGGTAATCATTTTTCAGTAGGAAAATAAATGTAGATAGTGGCCTTTTACAATAACAATAGCAATATACGTATATTTCCATAGGAACCATCTCGAACAGTTTTAGACACGCCGTAAGCTGCTTCGAACGAGGTTTTATCGTGTGATTTTCAGTCTGACAAAATCCCCACAGGATATCACACAATGCCGAAACTCAGGCAAACCAATGATGATTATACCTGTAATCCCAGAAACGGCTGCAGCTGTACTGTTTTACTGTCATATCAAATGGCATCACTCCTTTAACCTATTTAAAGTTGTGCATCGACGACGCAAGACGACATACAGACGAAATCTACTGATTGATAGACTAATTTATTTGATTTAAGATGTGTTGCATTTTAGTCCCACTTCGGTACTATACACAAATTTATAAGTACTTTGGCCTATTAAAAAATACATATTTAGTTTTTAACGTTCTACGTTTTCCGACTACAGTGACATAAGTTCCGAAATATCCAGATACTTAAAACCAATGCGACGTACGCTGTGCTTGACTTCACGCGGGGGAAAAGACGCTGCTTGGCGCAGGTACGGAGTTGCGTTCATCTGCATGTTCCTTTCGGGAAGCTGACAGTCCCAGCGCCGCACCCCTAAGCTAGCAGCCCGGCCGGACGGCCATCTGAAGCAACATCACCTGTCGGCTTTCCGTCGGGTGAGCTTTATTGATGTGCCTGGTCAAGCCCGGCGAGCTGAAGAAAGTGGAAGGGCAGTGCTTGCAGGAGAAGATCTGCTGGTCGGATTGCAGGACGTCGGGAGCCGTGAAGGCGCTGGTGCCCGCTGCTTTGCTGGGACACGCCAAGAGCTCGTCCCTCACTGCGTGCCACAACCGGTGCTTATCCCGTATCTCCGCCGAGGGAAAATGCGCCCCGCACAGCTGGCAGGGGAAGGTGATCTGTCCGCTTTCGATCTGGTTATAGGACGCGGACCTCAGCGTTTCATGAGCCGCCTGGTGCTTTTTGAGGTACGCCTGCCGGCGGAACTTTTTCTCACAATATTGACACTCGTACACCTCCTCGGGGGGGCAGGCGGACAACAGGTAAGAGCCGGCGATGGCATCAACCGCCCGGGAGCAGCCCGGGAACAAATGGTCATCTCTGGGGATGTGATGCGTGTCCATGCGTTTCTCCGGCGCTTTGTAGAGCCGCTCCAGCGCCTCGTTTTCCTGTGGGTTTTTGCGATGTTTATCCTGTATGTGCAACCCGTGAGCGGGGCGGTGCTGTGGAGTCGGGGGCTGGGAGCTGTCCAGGGGAGAGTGGTGCTGATCGTTCTCTTTCCCGTCCACCGGCACCGCTTTCTCCGGTTCCTTTTTGCCGCCCTGCTCTGCGTGGTTCATCGGACGGGGCTTGTGCCACCTGCGGTGCGAGGCCAAGTTTGCCGGGCAGCTGAAAACTTTGTCGCAGTCCGGGCAGCGATACTCTACGCGGACGATTCTGGAGCACTTGTGCTGCGCCAGTGAGAAGGGATCGGGGTACTCCTCCTTGCAAAGCTGGCAGATGAACTCGCCCAGCGGCTTTCCTCTCGTGGAGGACGGCGTCTTCGACTCGGGACCTTCCTTCTTTATTTTCAGTCCGAGCACAGGCGAGGTAGTCACCTCATCTTCGAAGCTCAACTTTCTCGTCACTTTAGGTTTCTTGGCCACGGGCTTGGCTTTGCGATCGGGATCAAAGCACGACCGTTTGGTGTTTGGGTCCAGCGGTGCGCACAGGTGCACAGGTGTATTAAACTTCGGGTCCGCCGGAGAGCTCAGAAGCCTCTCCATGGAAGCCATAGGCGCACATGTCGGGAATGATTCGGCCGTTGCTGGAGAGCTCAGGCACCTCTCAAAAAAGGACTTTCCCTGGTCCGACCCGACCGGTTTAATCGGACTGTAGGAGGCGTCTGCTCTACCTGGAGATCCAAGTTGGTGTCTGTTAATACCATCCGTCGTATAATCGCGAAGGTAAGCGGGACTTTCGCCTTTCTCTAAGCTTTCGGTCAACTGGGCTTGCTGCGTTGCTGCCTGGACACCTGTACGCATTTCGTTTTCTCTCCCCGGACTTCGGACATCAGGACAGGTGACAGGGACGCCAACCTGGGCGTTGTGCAGGGGCAGCTCCGCGTTATGTGCTCCGCTGTCCGCCTCCCGCATCCTGTAGGATGCTGGTGAAGTCCGCTTGCTCCTTTTTACTAAAAATCCCCTGGGCATGTTTTTAAAAACGACTCCCTGAGTGTCAAGCAGGGGCGATCGGTGTCTGGCGACCCGAATGTACAAGTGAGGGTAGGGACACAGGGAGACGGAGTGTGTCACATTGGTTTGCTGGTTGTTTTTATCTTTGGGGTAGTCTTTTGTGCTCCGTGAAGTCACGGCGTGTGTCAAAGCCCTGCCCAATCAGTGCAGGAGTGGCGATTTACACCGCAGTCCCAAGAGGGCATCAAGTGGGAGGGGCAACGCCTAACAAGGATGCATACGGTCGATGTCAAATCTACCAAATCTACTAATACAAACGGATATTAATTCATCAAAAAGAGAAATTGCCTTTTTCAAATGAAATAGAACTTTGTAGCCTATATTCGTCCATAACGCACACGGCAAACTGTATTCCTAATAGTACTTGGTAGTACTGTATAACTGTATAAGACGTTTGAATTTATAGGTGCCTCAGAAAATTAAAACTCCCAAAATCTGTCACACATCACCTAAAGTTAAGAGCATTCAATCCCGTACGCTGCTGCAAGTCTGTCTTTTAAATCCTTTCAGGGTATGTCGGCTGTTTCTGGTACCCTTTTAAAACTGGTAAATGTATAGGAAAATACAAATAACACGGCAATATTTGTATTCCGTTGGGTAGCCCAATTAAACGTGACGACACGGCTATAATAAACATATGTATTTATGGTAAATTATAGGCCTACTTACTAAAATAACAGCAGTCATAATAGTGATCATAAAAATGCTGATTAATTTCAATTTCTTGCGCCCAGATATAAGTGGTAACTCGATAAAGCATTCCGAAAATATTAGCTCATATTTCACATAGGATATTCGCTCAAAAGTAAACTAATAAAACTAATAGTAACAATGTTGAAATATTGTAATACAAATGGGACCTGTTTGAACTCGTTCGTTATAACCATTTGGAGGGAAATGAGAAGGTGTGAGGATACAAAGTTTCCGTCAGTGTGTGTCTGCTATCACGTCTCCAGCCCGGCGCTCCCCCACGTTCACCTCCCCCCGCTTCCCTTGCTCGATCTTCACCGTTACGTATGTTTCATAAAAGCAATTAAATCGGCAGATTCCTGGGGCATGATGTCCCGTCGGCATGCAGCGTAATATATCATCAGAATGCGGTCTGATGTCATAATCTATCCATTGGATGCATTTTACCTGCTTTTTATTAAGGCTCCAGCACGCTGGCCGCATGGATCCGTCGGACGCTTCAAACTTGATTATTGTTTCATTCAAACTCTATCTCCGATGAATAACCTTCCCTGTCCAAGTCAGGAACAACTCACAACTGTAATTTCCAGTTTAATTGTTTTACTGTGTGTGCCTGACGCTTTTATATATGTGTATTTTTGTATTTAAGCCTAGACCTGCAAAATAAAAGATCCGTCAGCGATGCACGATGATTTATTGCTTTGTCGAGACTGGAATCAGCAAACTGCATGACAGATCACATCATGTAGGCCTATATGCTATATAATGCTCAGGACAACATGTCTGAATCATGTTTCTACATACCAAGTAGCTATTATTGGGACTATAGTTTACTATGTGCGCTATGGTGAAATGTAAAATACAAAGTTCTGTTTAATCTGAAATACACCTACTGTCTATACACCGTATCTATTTGTAAATTTGACATGGATCGTATTACTCAAACGGCAATTCAACTAGAAATAGGCTTATATGTCATTTTTTTGTCGAAGTACAAATTACAGTGAACCTGTTTGTTACGGATTCTAATATATAATTACTGTAATGAAGTGTAGCGTTTACAGCAGAACATGGGTTTTACATGCCTAAATTCGTAGACTTCGCCGTCATTGTTCTTACTCTGTCATCACATTAAAAATATTTACGCTGATTTATACTGGGAGCGGCTTCAGTATGCAGGTAGAAACCTGTGGAAGTTATTTCATAAATATATAAAATTGTATTACATTCTACACAGATCACTTTAATCTGGTATTAATTCGCTTTGGAGATAATGACAGGCTGTTGTTTACACACAATTTAACCTGTAGTTTATCGCAACCCAGCACATAGGAAACAAGTAGGGCTTAAATAGGGGTCCTAAAGGCAACAGCCTCGGCTAATTGATAGGTGGCTTGCGATTTGCTTTTATATGGTTTGCAGACGATGGGAATGTCTTTACCGGCGTTTTCCCGGGTGAAAGGACTCCGCTATCTGGGCAGCAGAAGGGCCGCGATGCTCACGGCTTGGGAAGCGGTCCGATCCGCCGATAAGACATGTATGTCTTGCCCATCAGCCAGGCTGGGGACGCCGATAAGACATCAGAGCGGCCGAACACCATTATCCCAACCCCAGCCAGGCAATGAGGGGGCGGCACCGTAAATCAAGGAGCCGTGAGAACCACCCATCAAGGACACAATTGCCGTGGGATCCATTTAGGGTTAAAGATAATCTCTTTTTACGGCAACATTTCACTTTGTACTACCTCCGGTCAAACCTCCACAGATACATAAAACCATTATTCAAATGACAAAATTTAATTCTTTCACGGTTTTCCCCTCGCATCAGATGAATGTCATAAATTACGTTTGTAGTTCTGCTTGTTTAATTGGTAATCCTTCGTTTGCGGATTAGCTTTACAATTATGCGCTTCATTGCCTACTTCACGTTTTAAGAAAGTTTATCGACTATACTTAAAACGGGGTTGTTTTAAGATGAATATTTATTTATTTGAAGATCATTAGAAATGATTTTGCTAGTTAATTAATGTACTTAACCCAAAATCGCCGCCTATATTACACTGTGTAGCCTACCAGCGTGCAGGAGTCTAATAACGTCGATACAGCATTAAAGTACGGAGTTATTAGCGCGTCTTAATCGGCTCTGGACCCTAATCCACCAGACTGCTGAAAATTCATTTATCAAAATGTCTACAGTATCTTAAGCACGTTATGCCAAAGACTGGACGCAACACAGGAATCCATACAAATGAAATACTTAAAAGAAATCTAATTATCCGTCGCTTCTAACGAATGCGGCTACTTAAGTCATACCGGTTGGGGCAAGCACCAGGCATTTCTTAATGACTAAGTACAATCTTGATCTACAGACTATCTGCGACACAATTCAGCACCACGGAGCGGACAGATCTAGTTGTTGACCCAAAACTGGCCGCTTACGTGCCAATTAACATTTAATTGTTCCCATCTAGCGCCGTAGATCTGTCTGTCAGGAAACGCATGTTTCATTGCAATCAACCTTAAAGACCCTTAAAACAGTAGATAAATATTATTTAAAACATGAGACAGTACTGTGCAAATGGGAAAATTCTTCTTGTAGGCTTACTTTGATCGGTTTTGTTCATTCAACATACACGAATATCCAGCTACACTGTGAATAAAACCGAAATTAAGTAAACCATAACAACATAGCAATTAATAATTAGGCCTACCGTGTTTGCGTCTGTGCGTTTTATTTTTATTTTGTAGAGCTTATACTGTCGTTTCAATTTAGGATCAATTCTCATTCTACGCTGTACGACGGGTTCCTCTTACAGTAATATATTCTGGGTACATCCAGGATCACAAAACACTCATTAGTTTGCCGTGCTCATCGTGAGCGGATGTTTATGGATTATGGTCACCATATAAATTACTTTGCACAGGATGCATAACTTGTAACTATTCATTGGAAGCTCATTTTATCCGCATTTGTGCGCGTATGTTTGTAATGTGCTGCTTGCCTCACCGGTGCCTCGATTTGGACAGAAGCGTCTACTAAATGAAGATAAATATAAATGCATAATTTCAATCCAAAGTAAAATTGTCGGTGGCTGTCGCCATCTTGTGGACAGTCGGTGGGAGCATTTTTTTTAACTTTCAACTGAACAGGTCAGATGGGCACGCCGAGTGTACGTCGCTTAAAACATATCTCTCGTGGCTAAGTCTGTAATTCATGGACTGGTTTGGCAAGTGTAATGATCTCTGTTACGCCTCTAACTGCTGTTGCCTTTGTTAATGTGCAATAAACTGCATTTAAAAGTTTTTACATGTTTCGTCGCCAGGGGGCAGCACACTGAACAAACTCATTCGATCCAAAAACTGGAATTATTTGAAACAAACGCTGCTTTCTACTCTAAGCTTTTTATATACTAGGTGTGTCAGAGCCCAGGTTTCTGGAATAGTAAAGCTTTAAAATAAATACAACAAACAGCAATGGTATATAAATAATAAAACCACAAATATATTCAAGAATATTAATTTGAAAAATAGCTCTTTTACTCTACTGATTTTGCGGAACGTAATAATTATAGACTATTTCCAGATGGTGTATTCAATTTCCAAATGTGTTGTAATCTCACAAACTGTGAGCCACTTCTATGCATGTGTCTAAAGTAACACAGACACGTCCGGACCTTATTTTCATGAAAGGCGTGCTAAATCCTGCCCTAGAGTTGGCATGTGTCACACCCACGGCAATCCCTAAGAGGTAAAGCATTTCTGCTGTTCCTGGGGGGTGGATCGGTCTATTTCAGGGACTCCCCTGTCCGGACCTCCCACAGCCCTCGGCATGCTGCAGGAGGGCATTCCCTCGAACCACAGCGATCTCTTGGGTATTGTGGAATCACTAGAAGTGCTTTCCCACCTCGGCTCCTGCTTGAAGGGGAAACCCCCACCCCCAGATCAGCAGCCACATGTAAAATGTGCCTTTTCTTAGGGACTGTTTCCCCTGGAAAGTTTCAAAACACAACACTACTACCCCCCCCCGCTGAATTGTATAAACAATGTTACACATCCTAGGGTCCCCGGAAAGTGCTGGGCCCCCTCAATCTGCCAGGGGGTCCGTGCCCTTACTGAGCCCCTGCTCTGACGGACCACTCACAAGCCCCCGCCATCACTCACACAGGGAGATCCACTTCTCAGATGGCTGGCTTTTGCTTCCAGGCCATATTCCTAGTGTGATGAGGAGGTGAGAGGGAGCCCGGGGGGGGGGGGGCATCCCTGCACGGCAGGAGTGTGACTCACAGGGTGTGGCCCCGTGTGACTCAGCCTGGGAACCATCCCCCCATTTCCCTGCCCGTCGCCCCGTCGCGACGGACATCTGCTGGTGTGCGTGTGTATGCGTCACATTCGCTGTGGTACGCTGTGCCCTGTGGTACGCTGTGCCCTGTGGTATGCTGTGCCCTTCCCCCGACTCATCACACTGCACCGGAGGATACTAGCTGGTCCTCAGGTAAAGTCCGCAGCTGCCCAGAGCTCAGAGCAAGCCTGTGCGGTCACTCCTACTGCTTCTCCTCCCCCGAACAGCCGTTGAGAGCTGTCAGGACCTTTTCTCCAAGTACACAGATAGACCTGTGCGTCATGACCTCCAGGGGGGCGACAAACCGGTCAGGCACGGGGGAGCGACTGTGACCCGGGCTTGTGGGACAATCTTCAGACGACAGGAGGTGGTCCTTTCATTTAGAACCACCAGCTCAGTCCACGGAGGACTTGCTAAACACAGACAGGGGGTGGATTTCTTTCGTCTATTTTGGAGTGTTGAAGCAGACTGCGAGTCATTCTGAGAAAAAAAAAAAAAAGAGATGATTTGCACATCTATTCTGCATCGTACCCTAAATCTCCAAATCAGACGCCTCTACCCGGTACCTCTGCCTGCTGGACATGTTTCAGTGCAGTCCGGGACTGTGTAAAAAAAAAAAATCCCCACAAAGTCTGGTATGCTGGCACGAGCAGAAACAGAATCTTTCCTTGGGGCATTCTCAGGGTGAGCAATGTGGACAGACCACCCAGGCCCAGCCAAAAGCCCCCAGTTCAGGGGCAGCTCTTAACGCCCCCAGGTGGACGCGTTGCATCACACGCACACACATTTCACCCACTTGGTGTGGCTGCATGGCGTGTGAGATAGGAGTGGGATTCCCTGTTCTCTCTGTCCTTTTAAGGGACCGTTTGCAGCAGCAGTTTACAGCATTTCCCAGCCAGAGGGCTCAGGAACCTGACGTCACTGGGGTCTGCCTCGAAAGTGACTGGTGCAGAGCCTGAACGACGACGTCAGCCACAAGAGGACGCTATGCCTCATTCTGCATGGATACAGTTGCTATGTTGCTGTAGCTGTGCCTGAGAAGTGCCTCATGCAGTGAGTATCAGTTCTATTGCGCGAGAACCTGCCAGTCGGGTCGGGTCAGGGTGGTGCCCCCAGCATGAAATTCTGGAACTGCTTTTAGTTTTCATTCCTAGAGTTTTCCTTTATAATAATAATGGGTTTATTTATATAGCACCATTGACACATCTGAAAGCAGTTCAAAGTGCTTTACGCAGAGTGCAAACAGAGAAACAAAATGAATATAAAGGAAATTAAAACCAAACAGAATCAAGAAACACAGTAATAATAAAATTAACACAAACATTCCATCAGCAAGCTCAGTTAATCAGCTCCTTATAATTCTCCCCAGTATCATAAACATGATTTGGTTGAGTGGGGGCTTCCAGACCAGGACGGGTACTGGCACACTTATGTAAGTTAACTCGGCTCATGAATGAAGGTTACATAACTTCCAGTGAATTATGGAAATTCTGGGTGACTAGGACAAAGCTCTAGCTCAGTGGCTAAAACCGGGGCTTGCAAAAAGTACCTAAAACACTCCACTCCCCCATGCAGAAACACCGCAGAATCACACACACCCCGCTCCCAGTATGAAGCAACAGAATTCCCAGTGCGTTAAGATGGCCACTCGGGTCACAGCTACTTTTTAAAATATGAATTAGTGGTAATGTGAGCGCAGCATGGACTACCCGAGAGTCACAGTAGATACCGTAAAACAAGACTAGCGCAACCTGTAAAAGGAAATAAAGAGTAACAAACGTTAGAGGAACTTCGGGGGAAAAACATTTTCCCCAGATGCAGGTTCTGACTTTCCCTACTGGCCCCAGGTTTGCTGCAGCTCTCTGGAAATCCCCCACCCCGATCGGGCTCCGCCTACCAGTGCAAATTTAACGTTTATACTGCAGCGGCACAGGGCCCAGTCAACTTCAGAGGCAGTCGAGCACGGAGCTACTTCGTAACACACTAGCATGGATCTCTACCGAAAGAACAAAAACCCGACGGATTACAGCGCCGGGGGTCGGGACGGCCAGGGGAAGGCGACAATCTGCCCCGACGACCGGCTCGACAGCGGCCTGGACTCGCTGAAGGACGATGAGCTAAGCAGCCTGACGAGCGAAACGGAAGGACTGCGGATCAGCTGCAGGGAAGAGCCCGGAGATGGGCTGGGCGAGCCATGGCAGCTGCAGCGGACTGAGGACGGAGACACGTAAGCAGGGGCTTGGAAGGGGACTGTGCAGCGCGGCGGGTGTCCGTCACTGCGGGCGAGTTTCTGAATACGGTCTGCGTGGCCGTGCGCAACAGCAGAAAGTACGGCCATCAGTGCATTAAGAGCTGTGTGGGACACTGTATGTCCCAGCCCCCCATTAGGCCCCCCCCGGCCTCCACACTCCCTTGTCTAGGGCCTCAGGAGCAGCGCGAGCTTGGAAATCCCCTGGCGCGCAGCCAGAAGCGCGATAACACGCGAGCTGCAGCGGGTGGAAATGGCCCCGGCTGAAAAAAAAGAAAAAGAAAAAAAAAAAGTACCCGCGCTTGCGCAATGCGAGCCCCTTCGTGTCACCCTCCCCCACGATAAGTACTAACAGATCCCCCCCTTTCTTTTTCAGGCTTCTTCATCTCGCCATTATTCAAGAAGAAAAGGAATATGCATTTCAGATGATCGATCTCTCACGCCACAGTGCTTTTCTCAATATCCAGAACTATGAGAGACAGGTAAAGACATTCAGCGGTCCCTTCATATGTGTGTAAAATCGAGCTGTGTATCTGGGGGCCACTGTGACTGACCTGCCCTCACCCCTCCAGACACCTCTCCACCTGGCTGTCATTACGGAGCAGCCTGAGGTCGCTGAACGCCTCCTGAAAGCGGGATGTGACCCACAGCTGGTGGATGACCACGGGGAAACCGCGCTGCACATTGCCTGCAAGAGAGGCTCTCTGCGCTGCTTCAGCGTCCTGACCCAAGGCTCCCCACACACGTTGCCATCCATCCTGGTCCAAGCTAATTACAGAGGTACATATCCCTGGATCCCACTGTTGGATTCACTACTGCCCTCTATGCTATAGAAGGCCTGAAGGCCCTTGGCCAGAATGCCCATTCCTGATTGGTTGTCCCTCCCCCCACAGGTCACAACTGCCTGCATCTCACCTGTATCCATGGCTACCTGTCTCTGTGCGAGAGCCTTGTTAAGCTGGGTGCAGACATCAATGCACAGGTAGGTCTCGGCGACCCAGCCGGGACTCGTGTCCCGTTCAGCCGAACTGGAATTAGCTGTGAGGTCTCACCAGGTCATATGATCCCTCCCCAGGAACAGTGCAGTGGCCGCAGCCCCCTTCATCTGGCTGTGGACCTCCAGAACCCACAGCTTGTGCGGCTGCTTATCTGTCTGGGTGCCGATGTCAACAGCCTGACCTACAGTGGGCACAGTCCCTTCCACCTGACCCACGGGCGGCATGATGCGGGCATCCGGGAACAGCTGTATGGGCTGACAGACCGGAACCTGAGGGAGCTGCCAGAAAGCGAATCTGAGGACAATGACGAGGACTCGGGGTCTGAGGACGAGGTGAGGTGCTGGCGGGTGGCTGGGGCAAGGCTGGGGGGGTGGGGGGCAAGGCTGGGGGGCAAACTCGCAGCACACTAACATCCCACTCCGCTTCTGTCCCTCAGATGTACGATGACATCATGCTCGTAGGACAACAGTAGCCGGGCCTGGGGAGACTGGACAAGAAAGCAGCCGTCAGCACTCAAGACATCGCGGTGGGCCTGGGCAACAGAGCGCAGTACCCACAATGCCCTTCTGTCCCCGGTGCATCCACTTGTATAATGTACAAAACTGTGGAATGTACAGAAATATAGAACACATTAAGAGATTTATTTTTTTACTAAATATTTTCAAGAAATGTACATTTTGTAAATGTCAAATGTATATATTGACACTACTGTAGATATAAAACACTCCTATAAATTAAACCGCTGCCTCTGTGTGCGTTTGTTTCTGATGTTTCTGGTGAGTGGGGGCTTGAACTGGGAAAGGGGTTAGTCTGAACTGGGAATGGTATACAGACGCAGCTAGGCTGTGGATCCTCGGTTAACGGGCAAGTTCAGGCAGCGTTTATCTTCCCCCCCCTCAGACGTACTGCCCGGGCCACTGACGGTGGTGTATAGCCAAATCCCAGTCGGTTTTTGATTACTGACTGGATGTGTACTGGGGACACGTGCCAAACGCTCTACGCCAGTATGAGGAAACAACCTTCAGCTGAAGTGAGCACAGGAATTTCCTGTGTTACTATAACCATTCAATTATGACTTGTACGTGTAAAATCCCCGTTCTGGCTGGAGCCCACGGAATCTTCCCGGATCGGGCCTGTGAAAGTACACTTAAGAAAACTCTCTGGAATGCGGGAATTTAGTTGTTCCTGTTGATGAGGAACTGCAAAAGACTCCGCGGTTATGAAATGCAGTTCCTCCTAATGTTACTACAGGTCATCTCTGGTTAATTACACTTGAATAGTTTTTTCTTCTTCAAGTCAGGTGTCAAGTGAAAAATAGACTAACTGAAGAATTGAAAAAGTCATGTCCCACATACACGGCCCTCACACCCCCGGTAGAAACTCCTTGAGGTCAGTGGGCAGCCAGTGACACTGCTTTAAATACAGACTGTCAGTTTAGCTCTGAGTCTACCGACTCTCTCCCACCCCGCACAGAAAACTCTGAAATGCCACAGACTTAAAAATAGACTTTCTGCGACACAGTACCAGTGTGTCATGGCATGGAACTCCCACGCAAAGCCGCACGTCGCAGTGTGCAGATGCCGCGGTCATGCGAGCCCCTAAACATCAGACACCAGCATGACATCTACAGCAGCGGCAGCCGGGAAAACAAAGTCACAGGACAACACTCTGCTGTTTTTGAGTGTGTTTACTCATCCAAAAGTCTGGTGTTAAAATTTGGCGAGGGGAGGGTATGAATGTTGTCGAGCCATCTTTACTCACCGGTGCAATTCGACTGCTCATAGTGCTGAGAATCTATGAAAATAACTTCAATGCAAATGTCTCAGTCATACCAGTCAGCAGCAGGGTTTTGGAAAGATGGAGCAAACTAAGTTTGTGCGGTGGGGGGGAGGGGGAGGGGTCACTCAAAACAAATGATGATTCAGCGTGATGCGGGAAGTGATACTGCACCAGGGGAAAATCCAGAGCCCCCTGGGCAAACTGGAGCCACGCGGCATGAGCAGGGACAGCGTCAGGGCAAAGGCACGAGCAGCCAACACAGCGCACCAGACAGCAGGAGGGGCACGGCGTCTGCAGCACAAGCGACCCGCCTGACGTTACTCGATTAGTGGGACCGAGGCGACGCTGCGACCAGTCAAAAAACTCCAGTGGTGAAGGCTCCCCTCGCGATCACGATGTGACGTGATGGATTCAGAAGACGGCAGCATGAATAAAATGGCAGCCGAACCCTTTGAGTGCCATGATCCAGCTGTCAAGCTATGAACTTGATTCTAAAACAGGGAAGCTGCAGAATAACATATTTCCTTTTAAGCCGTCCAAATTTCACTCTCTCCATCACTCCCATGCCAGGAAACAGATGGTTACATTGGTGACACTGTTCCCAGAAGGAAGGACAGAGTAAATCCGCATATTTATTGGGCTCTTTCATCAAATTCAGTCATGACTTCCTGTTAAAATGGACATAGTGACCCATTCAGTGACGAACCCAAATAAGGAGATGGCAAAGCCAAAGCATGCTCCTCCCCCCTACAGGACCCCATGCTGACTGGATTTTGCCACTTTACCGTGGAGGCTGTTAAAACGCACTTTGTTTTCCTTTATGTGGAAATCTAGCCCTCCATTCCAATTCCAAGCCTTGTTTTCCATTCTCCCATGTAGTTAGTTTAATAATAACTGCGTGTGATCGGCTGGAGGCTTCACACCCAGCTCACAGGTAAAGAAAGGCTGGAAAATCAGGAGCTCGGACCTTGCGGAGCGGGATTTGAACAGCCTTGGTCTAAAGGTTTCAGGGGCAAATATTCCCACAGCTCTGTTGGGTCCTTAGTGACACACTTTATAAAGGAAGCTACATGCAGAGAACAGTCAGAGAAAAATGGCTACAACTGGCGCTTGGAAACAGACAGGGCTTCAATGCTTAGCAGTAATTGCATAGAAACTATTCAATCACAGACTATCAGATTACCAGAACTGTGCTTATTTATTAAGTATGTGTGTGTGTGTGGGGGGGAATTTCAAGAAGACAGCTGTCTGCGGGTAACAGTGCCACGTCACAAATGAAAAACGAGACTAAACAGAGAACCGACCAGCACCGAGGTTCTGCTCGAATGTGGCAGAGTCTATATCAGGACACCAGGGTCCTTGAGGCCGCCACCCTGCCAAGGACACCAGATGGGTCTCTGTGTCTGACTGGGACAGAATCCTTGGGGGGAGGCGGTGGTGGATAAACAGAAACTTCATTGGGACTGAGGGCCCCGTGAATACATGTGGGAGTATTACCACCCGCCCCCCCAAGGTACAAAGAGGACTGTAACAAATAGGCACATGATATTGCCACCTGTAGCTGCCAAAAAAAACTGGAAGAAAAAATGTGGGTGTGCACCTCACATCCTCTCCACGTGAAGATGTGTGACACTTTTACTCTCCACCAGACACAGGAAACACTCAACACACTGTAGACATTCTCTTGCTTGGGGGCGACGTCGGCTGGAGGGCAGGAAGACGCCCCCACGGGACGAGCCACTAGCTAACACCTGTACCTGAACGTCTGTGTGCTGACAAGGCGGCACCTGTGAGGGCCTCTTGTTGCAGTGTTGATAACTCTTGTGCATCTGATGTGACACTCGCACTTATGAAAGAGCTCTTACGACAAATCTATATTTTTCCATTATAACCCTAACATTAGCTACATCGGAAGTGCTTGCAAACCCTACAGCAGGGGTCACCGACCTTTTTGAAACTGGGAGCTACTTCACGGTTACTGAGCCACACTAAGAACTACCCGTTTCAAAGGCCCTCCTGAACTTATCTAAACTTCATGTATAATAAGCATGTTTTAAATGCTTTTTTTTTTTTAAAGATATTGTCATTTTCAAATCTATATAAATACAAATGTGATTAAAGAAGAATAGCAACAGGATAAAATACAATTTTAGACGCTGCTCACTGGTGAGTTGTGCTATTTTTAGCACAGGTCCACGGGCGTTCATGTCATGGGGTCCTTGGGGGGCCTCCTGGTGCCCGCGGGCACCATGTTGGTGACCCCTGCCCTACAGACTATTTTCAAGGTAATAAAACTGTTACATACATGGAAATGCGTGTACAGACTTGATAGTCGAACTGAAAATCAGCCAGCCAGCTGATCAAAGTTGGAAGAGCTGGGTCAGGCCGCCCTGCCTCGCGATCCTCATAGCCAAATACGCATTTGATGTTTTTGAAAAATTAATTCCGATAAATATGCTCGTTTTTTAGGGGGTAGAATAGCTGGTTTTGTTGCAAGGTTTGTTTATTTATTTAGCTGTTGTTGTAATTTGAAGGAGGTTAATCTTGAAGTGATATGGTATGAATTTGGCAAGACCAAATACATTTCTGTCTACTCCTGTACAAACAAGGAAATCGAAAGGTGTAACATTATGATGGAGAATGTGGAAATGTTTTTTTATTTGTTGTTTGTTTGAAATAAATAAAATGAAATGAAAAATGATGGGCTGGGGAAAGTAAATAAGGCTGGTTTTAAATCATCAGCAACAACAGAATGGGCAACCGGAAACAGAAATCTTACAGCAAATCTATATTATCCCATAATAAACCTAAAATATGCTACGTCAGAAGTGTTGGGGTAATGTGCAAACCCTACAGACTATTTACAAGGTAATAAAAATGTTATATACATGTAAATGAGTGTGCAGACTTGTCTCGAACTGATCAGAATCGCACGCCAGCCAGCTGACCGAAGTTGTTGACACTGCAGCAGATATATCGCTCCTGCTCTAAAGTGAGGCTTAGTACAAAACTAACCCATTTGGGATAACTATATATTTATTTATTAGAAATTAAGTTTCAAGCAGAACACTTGGGTTTCCAAAGTTCCACCCGGAAACATTATTATGCGGCGCGCGCATAAGCGATTAATCTGATTTCTAATCGCAGGGGGTTAAAAGAATCATGAACTGGTTTCTCAGTTGTTGTAATCCAGTTTACCGGCATATTAAGATGAAGATGGTCAACATATAATACCGCAGCAATAAACATACTTATCAGAAAAACTTGTAAATAGTCTGTATGATTTGCAAACTACCCCTACGCTTTTTATGTAGCTAATTTTAGCTGTGAGAGCGTGAGATTTGGTGGCTATGCGTATGATTAGCTCTTAAAGCCGGTGAATAGAAGTAAAAGCAGTTTAAGTATTGGCGAAAGTGTATAAAAACACCATCTTACATAGGCGAATCATCGTGCTGTTATGGGAGATAAAATGCAGAATGGAGGTATTTAAACGGCCAGTAAATGACTGACGGCCAGGGAGAAGTAGTGACACTGTTATTGTAGCATCAGCATCATCTTCTTATAACTCCCAGCCAGGAAATTCACCTTGCAGACTTAAGAGAAGGCTGTTTTTTTTTGACGCACCAATTTTCTTCATTAAGGTAGTAATTGAAATTAGTTCTAGGAACAAAACCAGGAATAGGAGAGTTTCTGGGTTTTCACTTGTCCATATATGTTTAATTATTTCATCCTGAATTACAAAAACACATTATGCTTACATAAACATTCAGATAACAGGAAGTTTCCTAAGTGAAAGAGTGTGCAGCCCCATAGGTAAATCGGTGTAAAACAGTGTAAAATGTACCCACTGGACAGGAAGTAGGAACAGCCGAGCAGGATATCATGGGAAAAGGAAGGTGACATAGGGCTGCACCTCTGTCACAATTTTACTGGGCCGTGGCAGTATATATGCATGCAGAAGGGACTTCCCAAGCTGGGTGTGTGACAGCCCCAGATAAGAGGCTATTCAGGTCTTGAGCAACCATGCATGTGTGCTTTTGTTTTTTTACATGCAGGTTATGTCCGTGCTCTGCACAACAGGCACATCACTACGTAACCCGCGT
>JABFEB020000026.1:12866875-12890812 GCA_019775895.2 Stomatorhinus ivindoensis
TCCCCCCCCCCCGCCCACCCCCGTATCTGTTTCAAGGTCTACAGGTCTCATCTGTTGAGCTTTGGACAGAAGAACAAATTAGCTGGCCTGTTCTGTATCTCAGGTACTTCTACGATGAAGGCTGTTGTGCCATTCGGGGGCTGAGCTCACCTGAAACCTTTTTTTTTTCTCCATCTCTGTCATTCCCTCACTTTCGTTTAAAAGGTGAACATCTACATCGTGTCTCTGAGACTTTTAAATGAGCTTCAATGGTATATTTGCTGTTTTAAATCTCAGTAAAGAGGGAACAAGGTGCTTCGGGGGGTTAGAATGTAAATATGGTAGCCTTTTTAATGGCAGGCCTGTAGGTTTGGTCCTACAGCACCCCCTCCTGGTGGCATTTTTCTCTTTGCTTCTCTATGTGGAGCAGCGTTCCACTAAGGTACATAGATGGAGGTCAGCTGATCCTCATTTGTTGCGTGTTGATAGACCTTCCTCAGGAGGCCCTGTATGGTTTGGTCCAATTGTTGGCATGGCCTCTTTGGAGAAGCTGCTCTGTAGGTCCGTGCCCATTGTTAGACCAAAGGAAGTTGACCAGTGTTCCTGGCCCATCAGTCTGTATCAGTTGAGGACTGACGTGTAAAGAAGTTAAAGGCGCTGGGGGGGGGGCGGGGGGTTTTGTTGGTCCAAATAACAAGGAGATCGACCTGGTTTCGGAAGAGCCTGCAGCGTTACTCTGGACATGAAGGCAGCGGTTTACACGTGACAGGCCCAGAGTAAGACAGCGCAGAGATGAGTGTCAGCAGGGAGATCGTTTCAATATAAATTTGCTATTTTACTTAATCGCACCAAAAAAGTGATAACGAGTCGTTAAGTTGAAGTGTTGCATGCGTGGAACTAATCAAATTCGTTAACTGTTGGAGCAAGGGGCGCAGCAGTTAATCCAGCTCCTCAAGCTGCTAACTGAGGCGACTAATCTCTACAGCCTGAAGCCACCTGGCTTTCGGTACCAACCTTCCCCCCCCCCCCCCCCAGTGTCACAGCCACTCTTCTGTTGTGCAATTTCACGTCTAGTGTAGTAGTAGCAGCATCTGGACTACTGTCTTAAATTCCGCTCGCTCGCGTAATTCTCCTGTGTGTTAAATTGAGACGTGCTGAAGCAGGAAGAGGGGAGGCCAGTGCATGTGGTGTGTCGCTTTGTCGTCAGTGAACGACAGGAAACGTCTTTCTCAGGGTTACAGTCGGAGCGAACCAGGTGGGGGCTGCACTGCTTAGACCTGAACCACAGAAGTCAGTCGTGGAGGAAAGCAGAAACAAGTCACTGGAATTCACGTGCGTTGGTGTCCGTATCAGCTGCTGACGACGCGGCGTTCGCCGAGCACCCACACCCTGGCGGGCAGGCGGGGGGGGCGCGTGCCACGGGCTCAAGTTGGACTGGTGTGTGCACAGCTGTGCTGTGGCTTGGTCACCAACAGTAGGACTCTAACAATGCACCTGTTTCACTGTGAAGAGTGAATGTACAAAGTACAAAGGCAAATCACTAGGTTGGTTCTATCAAACCTATACGCTGCTATGAGACGTTGTAGGGACATTCCACTGGGGTGATTTCCAACCAACACGAGGCCAAATGTCTGCACGGAGCTTATTTTTTACTTTCTTTTGCAGTGGGATCCAGTTATTAGCCTGCAACTGGTCTGTCATAAAGCCTCCGTGCACCGTAGAGGTTTTTGTGTTGCAGGCTCAGACTTCGTCCACTATGGTCAAGTGGAAGGGGAGCCTTTGGAATCTCTAAGACCAGTTGTCCCTTAAGTTTGGATTCCTTTTTTTTTTATCTTGTGGAAACTGTATGCATTCACAATCTGAATTCTCTCACTGGAAAGCAGGGAGTTAACACAGTGAGCGGCTTGGATATCAGTCTCAAGCGGGTACTCGGTCGCCTCTAAGGTGGCGCTCTCGCTTCCACCTCACTGCAGCTCATCTTGCGTCCGTCCTACATGGAGGACCCTTAACCGATTGGGCGATTGGCGAGAGAGCGGCCCGGAGAATCCCGTAAGTGCACAAGGGTCACGGGCTCGCTCTGCTGTAGGCCGGGGTGAACGTGTTGCTGCAGCTCATGAGAGAGCAGATAAACTATGCAAGAGGATACACATCGTCGACCCGCCGCTCCTGCTTCCTGTCACTTACAAACGGAGAGATCATACCTGCAAAGATACTTGGCCTTATCGTTTTAAAACCTTGATTCTTCGGAAGCCAACTCAGTTTCGGGGGCAGCCGTAGGTACGGACGTGGTCTCTGTGAGACTGGCCGTCTGGCCCCAGTTTTTAGTGGTACGAATGTTGTGCATTTGTTTAAAATCAGGACAGTTTGCAATAAAGTCAAAGTGGCCACCATGGGGAACTAGCAGTGCTAAAACCTGGCTGCTACCTTGTAAACTTCTGGGATCACACACACGTGCATACACACACGCACACACCCACAGTGTGTATATATACATATGCCAGTATATGTATCTATCAACACACATGTCCGGAATCTATTTATGAACATGAAAAGTTTATAAAGCGTTATTTACAGAAATGGTTTTACCATCTTAAATGTTTAATATTTGGACAGTGTTCTGTCTGCCTTTTTGTCTCCAGTGAGCACATAGTGTTGGATTTTATATGTACATCAGCAGAGGGGAGTTGTCCCAGTGGGGAATACGTTGGGTGTGGGAGGTTTTAATCGATCGAAGGCGATCAGAGCTTAATTAAAAAGGGGAAACACATTTGAGAAGCTCGAGCTGACCGTGTAAACCAGCTGAATACCGAGTCTATGTTGAATGGATGCATTTTCTTTTAATCCGTGAATAAAGCATTAAAAATGGCCGTCTTCTCCTGTTGTTTCTTTCAGCGCCGCACATGACTGATGTCTGCGCAGTAAAGCATTAAAGCCAGAGCGTGCGCACGTCATGCACAACCAGAATCCACTTTATTACTTCTTTACATGACTGTCCTTAAGTTATAAATTACAGTAATTCATTAACAGCTGATTTGGGTGTCTTAAACAAGTACATGTCTGGTAGTATTTAGGGAAATGGGGGGTGTAATCAAGGACTTGTATGTACAATTACTTATTAACAATATATCCATACAACTTCTCTATATACAGCTCAGGGAAAGGCAAGTTTGCCTTAATTCACTGCTAAAAGGCTTCCCTGTGCTCATGAAAAAGGCAGCTGATCCACTCCTATGATGCCCTGACCGTTCAAGTGTTGATGGTGGCAAACATGGCCACGTGCCCTTTAACGAGGGAAAGCTGGACGAGGCAGGTGGCCTGCTTAGTGGCATGGGGGGACACAGGCGTAGTCCAGGTCCAGCTCCATCTTACTCATGTCTTGTTCACCTCAAACTGTCCCTTTGCTGGTAATTCAATAAAGGAGGTGGGGAGCTCAGATCATGTCCTGTGAGAATGGGAGGTGGTCTGGGGGGTGCTCGCTGCCCGGAGGGGAGGGTCTGCGGGGGGGCCCAGACCGGCTGTCGGGAGGGGGCCCTGCTGGTGGATAACCCATGGGATGGGGTGGCCATGGAGGGAATCTCGGATATATCCCAGGGGGCAGCGGCCCACGCACTGGAAAAACAGCGGAGGGACATCTCAAGAAAACATGCAATGACTGCTAATGGCCCTTTTCCATAAAAACCCGACACCCTCCTCCCACCACCAGCAGCAGCATGAAGACGCGTTAAAATATTACTCACTGCCCATGGGGGGGACTCGAGGAGGGAAATATTCGGGGGGACCGTAGAGGCCTCGACGATGGAAGTGGTCCGCAGGGGCCAGTGGGGGTGGGGGGCCCAGGGGAGGGGCCTCCCGTGTGTTTGCATCGGGGGCATTTGACGGCTCCCCAGAAACAGACAGGAGGCTCTGGACACAGAGACACAGCTAGTGTGAATTTTTCAGGTTCGCGGCGATTCCTGGAAATAGCATCGGCGGAAAGGAAATGGACACTCAGAGACGCTGGAGCCCGAGCTCCGTTTCCGCCAGTCCACAGGCCGTCCGGGACTGTACTCACATCTCTGCTCTCACTGAGGCCCAATCCCAGGCTGCTGGAGGTGCTGCCTAGTTCTGCTGAAAGAGGCGAGAGCAGGCTGTAAGGACCCAGCCATGATCCCCTAGGAAATGCTCATTCACACCCCTATAGCACCAACCCCGTTAGACAAGGAGACCTACAGGGGGGCCTGGATTCCAGAAGCACATTCACACAGACGCTCTTTGCACGATGGGAAGGATGAACGCCACCTGCATACCAGACTTATCGGTGGGATTTGGGTCGAAGTGGGCCTCGGCCGAACCGGGGCGCCTGGGGGGCAACGGGCCTGGCGGGAAGGCACCAGGTGGTGGGGGACGGCGGTAGGGGAGCCTGGGGTCTGGATACAGGTAGCCTGGAGGACAAGCAGTAAAGACCACTCAGTCCACCGTATTGTGGCAAGCGTCTTTGGAGAGGGAACGTTCTCTGATCGTTTCTGATAGGACAGAGGTGAGACCTGGGGTGGGTTATAGGTACGCCTTATGGTGAGCAAGCAACTCTGTCAAAACACGAAAGGCCGGACGCGAATGCAAGATTAATGCAATCAAGGAGCAGGACTCATACCTTCTGCCACGAGAGTGATTACGGTGCGCAACGCAAACACACTAAGTACAGCGATGACACGGTCCATTGGCACCCCTGTGACGTGGTTCCGGTCACCCAGGGCCATGCTGGTGGCCTGTTTAAGCCACATGAGCCCTACCCTTCATGCTCGAACCATGACAAAGTGAGGGCAAGACTCTGGAATGAGCATAGATAGGCTGTCACCAGAGGTAAATAGTTCAGGTCCAGAAAGTAAAAATCCAGACTAAGATTTTGTTTCAACCAGCCAGTTGAGTACTTTGTGACTGTGACTCTTCAACTGGAAGTGGCTGGTTGAAACAAAACCTTGGCCTGGATTTTTACTGTCTGGACCTGAACTATTCACCGCTGGCTGTCACCTATGTAGGTGCTCTATGCTTAGTCAGCTTTTCTGACAACTTCTCCCTCTTTCCCTGCCTGAGGGACAGCTCCCCCCCCCACTGATTACCCAAATGAGATGAGAGCAGCTGAGAATTCAGGGGATCCTTTGTCTCAGGGGCGCCAACGTGAGAGGTCTTCACTGTACCTGGGGGGGCTCCGGGACCCCTGCTGTCGGAGCGAGGGCCTTCCCTGGCGACAGGGACGTCTGTCAGGCTGGGAGGGCCATGCGACACTAACAGGACACAAGAGACAAAGCACGGTGGCAGTTAGACGAGATGGTGGCAGGTGAGACGCAGGGACTTCACACATCCTTTATGTGCGGCCACTGCAGGCAGCCTGCAGACCTCAATCTGGATGCACTCTGTCAGTCCTCAACAGAGGTCAATGAATGGGATTCTGGTTTCTGTGTAGTGGATGTGCAGAGTAAGGCCGTAGTTCTGGAATGGGGTGTGAAACACAGAGCTAAAAAAAACCCTAACTGAGAAACGAAGAGCTAACAGAGGTGACACTAAAGACAGCTAAACAAAGGCATTACAAAGAAAAAAACAAGATAACAAAATACCACACACCAAACGCAGAGCTAACATACAAAACAACGGGCAAACAAATTAGCCACAAACAAAAAAAACATGCAAAACACACAGCTAACAAAAGATGTTAAATGCAGGACTCAGATGCTTAAAGCTAATTCATGAGCTTGCTTCCATCACAGGGATCCATCCTGTTTATTTCTTTTTAGGAATCTAGGCACGATGGGAGTGTTTATGGTGGTAGGGGGGTCACCTCGGCTGCCAGGCCCCAGAGGAAACTGGGGTGATAAGCGTGGTGGCCCGTCCATCAGGGTAGGTGGCGACAGGAAGGCTCTAGTTTCAGAGGCGGGCCGCCCTAGCGGACTCAGTCCAAACGGTGATCTCTCTCCTATGGGAACGAGACGAAAACAAGGTTATGAAGCCCAGAGATCTGCATTGAAGGGAAGGAAATGTGAAAAACCATAGTGGTTATGGAGAAGATCACCTCTGAAGGAGGATCTCCCAGGGGCCTCCAGGGCAAATGGGTCCTTCTCCACCATCTCCAGCTTAAATTGGAGGTCTGTCAGCCTGCATGGGGACATGGAACAAGTTTCAGACCATGCTAAATACTCCCAGCAGATCATGTCACGGTCCCTTGACGCCCTCTCTCACTTTTGCCTGAGGTGGCCGTTCTCCCGCTTCACGTCGGTTAGGTCTCGGTCGGCCGCCCGCGCAGCCAGCTGTAAACAAAGCGCCGGCTTCAGTCACAATCACAGCGGCTTCTTCGCACCGATCTGTGCCTGAGGAGCAATGGGACGCTACTCACCCAGTTGTCGTGAGCCTTTTTCTCGTGGGCTGCGATCTGCCGCGTGGGATAAATTCTGAGTGAGCGCTCACTGACAAGTTCCAGCCGCTGCGTTGCAGCGCGAGGACTGAGGTACTCACCTGGTTCTTGTAGGCCTGGTTGGTTTTCTCCAGCTCTTCCTCTAGCTCCTGGGCCCGTTGTCTGTTCAAGAAGACAACGGCAGTGAAAAGCAGAGCTTCTCTGTACCAGAATCAGATGCGGAAATGCTGTGCCTGGCTATTCCCCAGTGTTTTACAAGTACAGTGGCCAGGCTTGGAGCTTACATCACAAGACTAACAGCTTGAGAGGTACAAGCTTACACTGAAAAGGCTACACCAGCCGGAATGACACTTTTCAGCTGTTTATTTTGATCAAAAATTTGCCCCCCTCTCAACAACCCTCACCAAAATCTAAGCTGATTAAAGAAGACAGGCCCTGCTGACAGAGCGATGCTCATGAAGAGATTCCAGAGGCTCCTGCAGGTACCTGTAGGTGCTCAGCTCCTCAGCGGCCAGACTGATCTTCTTGTCGGCCTTAATGAGCTTCTCCTCCTTCTGCAACCGTTCCCTCCCTTCCACGGTCAGCATCCTGAGGGAGATAGGGGTTCAGTGTGTGTGTCTGGCCCGAGGGTCTGGGCGGAGGCTGCCTGAACCTGCTCCTGCTCACCGATGCAGCTTCAGCTCATTCTCCTGGTACATCTCAGTCATGATCTGCAGTTTCTTCTGGAGCTTTTGTGTCTCACTGGCAAACATGACACCCTCCGCCTGTAGCGAGTCCTTCTCGCTCTGGAGCCGCTCGATGCCACCTGTCAGATCAGAAGGAGGACGTCCTTTAGATGCCACCAAGTCATATCCAGACCGAACCAAGTTGCCCCAATGTGGGGGGAAGGGCTAGGAATCAGTATATTTTTTGTTTTTTTGGAACTGAATGAGGTTTTTGCTCCAATGTGAGGTATCAGCTCTGTACCAACCTTGGAGGTCCTCTTTGGCTTTGACCTCATCGGTAAGTCTGGCAACCAGTCTGTTCTTCTCCTCTTCCAGGGACTTCAGATCAGCACTCACCTGGACACAGGGAACAAACAGATGTGATCCTCTGTGCAGACTGCAGCACAAGCCGTAGATCATGCATACATACCTTTGCTGCAGAAATTAGCTTCTCTACTTTTTGCTTCTGACGGATATCTGGGGAAAACGCATTTCCAAAAAAAATTTAAATCAAGTTTTCTTTTTGTTTGCACGAAAAGCAGAGTTTTATGGACATAGCGAGAGACAGCCTGTATGAATGAGCCCCACCTGAGGCATCCCCATTCTCCTGGACGGTCCAATCCTCCATCTCTGAATCCCAGTCCCTCATCTTCAGCAGGCAGTCAGTCAGAGACTACAGAAGAATCAGGCACTCAGCATTTATACAATCCAAAGGAATGGTGTCTGATAAGGCTATGTGATATAAACGATATACCAATTTTCAAGACATAAAATTTAAATTAAAAAAATCCGAAACTTTGATAAACGTGATAAACACTGCTTGATTGCACGCACCAAGCCAATCACATCACAGAAACTAACTGAATTCCAACCAATCATATCGTAGTCTTAAGAACACACACAACCTATGCTTAACAAATGCTAGGGGAGCAGGCCACATTGATTTCAGTTTGGAGTTTGTTCAATTTCTCACGTTTTTCATGTTCTGAATCTGGCTAAGGGGAATTCTAAGGGGTTTTAAAGCAAAATTTGAGTGAGACTTTAAGTAAAGAAACAAAGACTTGGATTATACAGGGTGTCCATGAAGTCTCTTTGCAATTTCAAAAATGTATTACAGAGGCAAATGAAAAGACAGATATGTGGAAAATATTACAAAATGACACGTATATATTTAATTTTTTTTGCTTCATTTAATACACCTCTATATGGGCACCATTAGTTGCACGAAGCCAGTACTCGATTCCTTCCCATGTTCCCTGTAGCGTACCCTCATCAGTGGTGACAACGGCATCAGTGACCCTCTGCTTTAGATTAGTGATGTCACCATGTTCGCTGTAGCGTACCCTCATCAGTGGTGACAACGGCATCAGTGACCCTCTGCTTTAGATTAGTGACGTCCCGTATCTTTGTTTGCAATGTGATTAAAAACTTTGAGAATCACTGGGTACATAGAACAAATCTGATGAAGATTTTTTTTGAAATTGTAAGGAGACTTTAGGGACACCCTGTATAGTGATGATTTTCAAAATTGATTGTTATGAAAAAAATTGTGATAAAATATTCTGCCATGTTGCCCAGCCCTAGTGCTATCTCGCTCATGTTGTAGGTAAATACCTGAATGCACTGGTCCTTGCTGGTGCACCGCTCCACCATGTCCTTGTAGGAGCTTTCACACATCTTCATCTCCTCCTCCAATTCACTCAGACGCTCCCCCCAGCCGTCAGCTTCCTGTACCAACTTTGGAGAACAGTCCTCCTCAGCCTCAGCCAGACTACAGCCACAAGGGCTGCCGTTGCACCGTAAAACATACTTCACATGTTCACAATGGTACGTGCAGAGCCACCTGGGTCACCATGCAGTGCTCAGGTATGGCGGTATGGTTTAAGCGGGACATCTGGTAAAATGACCCCATTAGGTACGAGGAGACCTCATACATACCTGGGCTTTACTCTCCAAAAGCTGGACATTCTCCTCCTTGGCTGCCTGTAGCCTTTTCTGTAACCTCTCACTGTTAATATCATAGATCTTCAGGGTCGTTTGTGCCTGATGGGATTAAAACAGAACTCATCACATCTTGGCACAATAATCCAATGAGGCGCACACTGTAATCCATGTGACTAACTCCATTCACTGTAACCCCCCCCAAATACCTGCTCCATTTGCGACTTCAGGTTCTTCGATTCTTCTTCCAGGCTTTTCAGTGTTTCCTGCATGCTGACCAGCTGAGGAGCAAACATCTACATCAGTATAACTGTCCAACGCTCAGATCATACAGCCAGCAGCTGCTCAAATTTGCTGACTAACCTCTGCTCTGCTGCCATAGACTCTTGATAGCTATTAGTGGTTATTTTTTGAGGAGATAAGCTGTGAACCAACAGTCTTTACTTCAGTTGTACAGATGTTCATGTGAGGAGTAACAAGTATCAGCTGCTATTACCTCATTAGTGAAGTTAGCTGGTCATAGCAGACTTGAGGAAAAGAGGGTGTCTTACCGTTTCCTCCTGCTGCAAACGCTTGGACTTCTGGGCTTTCAAATCCACCTTCAGCTGTTGGGTCTCATCCCTGAGTGCAGTGTTTGCCTCCTCGAGTTTCTTGGACGTGGCCTGAGACAAGGCGTTACAGAATGCCCAGAGCGCTCTCGCACATGGCACGGCACGCAGCAAACGTGTCTGAGTGGTCTGTTCGATCGGGCCGCTCATCCCACAGAATAACTCACCTCAAGATCTTCACCCTCAGATGTTTGTGCTCCGTTCTGCAGGGCAGTTTCCAATTCCTCATTCTACAGGACACAGAGACACACAAATAGTGTGTCATACTACACACACACAGTGTCACACTGCAGGTACACAAACACATACACACACAGAGTCACACTGTAGGTAGGTACACACACACACACACACACACACACACACAGTGTTACATTGCAGGTACACACATACATACCCACACAGTGTCACACTGCAGGTACACACACACAGTGTCACAGTGCACACACACAGACCCTTGCTGCAGTAACACTCACTCTGTGACTGCACTGACTGAGTGTTTCCAGTGCTTTACATTTCTCTTCAAGTAATTCTGCTATCTTCTGCCCCAGCTTTCTCTCCTTCCCTGAAAGCCCAATGGAAGATTACAGTAAGTCAACATCTGTTAAGTTAAGTTAAGAGTTAAGATGTCCTTCTTAACAAGGCATAAACCAAACTTACCGACATAGAATCTGCTTTTTATCTGGAAAAGAAACACATGAATGAGTAAGGTTCAATATCAAACGTGTGAGTGTGATGCAGAAGGTTCTGCATATTTATGAATTGAAGCCCACAGTCAGCATAACTCCCCCACGTGCAAGCTTACAGACTGATACAATCTGCAGGTGAACAGCAGCATAGTCAGTATCCCCAGCAGCGCAGTCACTATAACCGCTTCCCACGGCAGTCCGTAGAAATCCGGCCCCGGCTTCAAGTCATCAGGGAGGGAGGACACCACCTGTTAAAACAAAGACTACTTAGATATGGGAGCGAGCCGTCCACCCCTTCTCACTGCATCAGTAAAATTGTAAACTGGAGGGAATCGCCTTTTTGATCGTGACCAGTACACTGTCAGTGTCACCCGGGACTGATATGTCGGCACACCATCAGCCCCAGGAAGTCGTTTATATACCTTATCAACATTGGCGGACTAAGCATCAACAGGCAGATTAAAACATTTACTGCGCACGTTATAACGGATAATGTAAAGTAAGCTTTGCAAAAACGGAGAGAGGTGGGGAGTGGAGAGCTCCTCTAGGCTGGCGGTGGGATATCTCACATCTCTCACGGTCTCCACCACACGGGAGTAGTAGACCCTCGCTGCCACTTTAAGATCTGTCGCTTCAGGCGACGAAAGGACCGGGTCGCCCGCTAATTCCTCTGCCATAATGTATTAAGTTTAAGCGCCGCTGTCCACTTTGTTTTCAGGGAATAAATGCGGACATGTCCAGACCGTCTGCTGTCACTTCACGGCTTCCGAGACACCTAAACAGAAAGCCACCACGTAACGTTGAACGGGTCGACATCGGTTGCGGAGGGGTGCCTTGCTATCCGGACATATCATTATCTCACCCGAATTTAACATTTTCTTTAAAAAATCGGAACAACTAAACAAACGTGTATGTTTACTTTGATTATTAATACACTCGTAGATAGGCTGGTGCCTATAAGCACACGCACACACCCCCGTTTTTCGTAGTTTTCCTAGGTGGTTCATTCCAGACGTCACCAATTGTAGAACGCCACACGGCACCTCAGCTACAATGTTAAAGTGACACAACTAGAGACGGGCTGTCGTCGACGTAGCTTACGGCTTTGTGTATTCAGTAATAAGTCGGCCAACACTCCTGAATTAATGGGAAGTTACATCAATGAACATAAACTTAAGCGTCTTTATATTCAAGAATGTTTCTTCAACCGGTCTGTGACACAATAACAGGATCCCGTCATACACACTTCCTGGGGAATAGCGAAAAACGGCTCGATCTCATTAAACTTGCCTAAATTGTTCAGCATGTTCAGAACATTCCAGATTCGGGTACGATTGCTTGACCAAAAGGATCTACTCCGACCACCACGTAATCACCCGACTCATTGCTTGGTCAGCGAGTATATTCAACCAGTACGCCGAACTTGTACGACTCCACCGTAGAAATACCCACCTCCATGTCATCGTCAGCTTCCATTTCAGATGTGCGCTTCTCTCATTGTAAAATATTCCCGATTTACGCTTATGAAGAGACCTGGCTAGGAGACACCAGCACCCTAAAGAGTGCCTCTCCCCTTGATATAACCTGAGCCTTTACTGACATCAAATTACACTTGACATACAGCAGGGCAGTCCCAGCAAATTCGGCACCGTAAACAAGCCTTAAAGTAACAGCTTCACCAAAACGGCGCTCGTACAATGTAAATACTGCATATTAACCGGAGTGTATTCAACACAACAAAAAGTGATATTAAGTTACAAAAACTGCCAAATCAAAACCGCAAATTTCCCCATTTAAATAATGGTAAAATATGTCCACTATAAACGATTGTTTTTTTTTAAACTTTGTAAAGTACGATTGATGTCCATACCTGTATGATGACTTGTGTTAAACGTGATACAGTGTCTTGAAGGCGCTCTGTAGTTTCTAGTATAACTTGGCCGGTACGGTTTAGAAACAGAGCAACAGCAGCAGCTCTACCTGTCAGATGAGCAAAATCAAACCTATTGTCATAATTTTATATATGCTGAAATACATAGTTTTGCATATGTTCCTTGAATTAGGAAGCTACTGAAGCTGATTTATCTTCAATCAATACATAATTGGCAATTGGCTAGCATGGCATTTGCCTTTGAAGGACGCAAGACGTACCATCGTGCAAGTCCTTCGACTGTGACTGAAAAGGAGTCTCTTCCTGCACTGTGGGGAGTAGGTTCCCGTCCTCAGACCTCTTTCTCTCCTTGTCTGCTGCATCATCTTCAGGGACAAGACAGCTGCCATCTGTGCATTCGGCTCCACCTGTCACTGCTGATGCGTAATCATAACTCAATAGTCAAACCTGGGGAAAGCCTCCACATCGTATACAACTGTTGTTTCCATGGTTACTCAGGATTACAGCACTACATATAAAGAACCAAAAATACATTATATTGAAAGACAAGAATGGCACTGCTGAGCTGTACCAATAAAAAGTGCAAATAAGATTTCAAGAACAACGTATTTCCATAGGTTTTTGGGTTTAGTAAAAAAACATTCATTAATATATTATATATTATACTGCGAGAAGTAGGCTCTAGCTTACAGATAAGTTGGGGGAAGCAAAAAGAGAATTTCCTCACAGGGATCAATAAAGTATCAATTAATTTTTAACTCATGATCATACTTAAAAATAAAGTTACACAGCAAAAGTACCTTGATTAGAATGTTTAAGGACAGTGGGTATCTCTTGTGTGAATATACTTTTTAAAGTAGATAAAAGGGCTTTTAATTTTTGAAGTGAGGCTTCCTTTGTATCACCATCAGCTTGACTGCCTTTTGAAGTAGAAGTTAGTTCAATGTGATATTGTAGAAGTCGTTCAAAATCATACAGTATGGCTAGGTCGTTGTCAGTATTTTCCACAGCTTCCCAGTCCCAAAGATTTTCCAGCTGATATTCAAGCCACATAAGTTTGTGTTTCCCTATTAAACCCAACACTTGGTGTAGGTCTTGGTTAGTCATGTAGTTCTGGATATTTCGGTAATCTTTAAGATGTTCTGGGAACTTCACCGCATCCTTTGTGGAATGCGGGTTTCCATTAGGCTGTGGAACTCCCCCATGTTTTTTGCTGGCACTTTCCATCGGTTTTGCTGTTTCTGCAGCACCTTCTGCTGGTTCTGACCTTAAAATGCCAGTGTGTTCTCCCGATCCAGCATCAGTTTGCAAACTAAAATAATCACGTTCGGCGATGTGCAAAGTTCCAGTTTCAGAAACCTCCTGGATACGTCTAGAAGAACGAATGTCTCCAGCTTGGTTTCCCTTCCAGTCGTCCGTCCCACCAAAATGTTCATTATTTACTACTTTGCTGCAAGATCCTGTGTCTTTGCTCTCTCTTTCCTGCTGCCCGGTTTCTTCGTGTTCAGGTGCAGTAAATGGATCTGGTGTTCTCGCTTCATTTTCAGCACCAGATATACACGCATCTTCCTTTGGTTGTAATGTCTCAGTTACAAGTGTGTCTGCAGCCACACTATTAATAATATCTACTTTCTCTTGTATTTCAGCTTGATTTCCCCAAATATTGTCCTGATTTTCTTTGTCATAAGATACCAAATTTATTTCATGTTGTCCCTCAGTGGAATGATGTTTATAAGAAGGTGGATCTCGACTGCCCATCTGGTTTAAAGCAATTGTTTCTTTGTTCTCTTTCATTACAGAAACATCTGCAGTGGATGCTGATTGTGTTTGGTCAGAGATGATTGCAGAGATCTGTTCCACATTTTGACTGACCGATGACCTCTCTTCACTGTCAGCCGCAAGAGATCCCATCCCCTTCTCAGATACAGAAGGTATTTCCTCATTGTCAAAAACAGGTGAAGTGTCCACCACCTCTATCAAAGATAACTTGTCAACCACTAAGAGTTCTGGCTCAGTGTTCACCCCAGATGACTCACTGCCACTGTCAATCACAGACGGTGCCTCCCCATTTTCAAGGACAGTATACTTGTCTCCTTTTTCAACAATGGATGGTCCCTGTGCTGCTATGTCAGCTATAGCTGACCCATTTCCACTGTCAGTTAGGAATGTTTCTTCCACATTATCATTCACAATCAACTTGTTCCTGCTTTCAGCTACAGATGGCCCCTCACTATTGACAAACACCATGTATTCCTCACTACTTTCAACCACAGTTGGCTCAGTGACTCCCAAGGTTGACTCTTCCCCGGCATCAACCACAGAGGTCTCTGTCTCTCCCAAGGTAGCCTCCCCTCTGGTGTCAACCACAGATGGCTTAGCATCTCCCATGATGGACTCCTCTCCGCTGTCAATTACAGATCGTTCAGTGTCTTGCAAGGTGGATTCCTCTGCACCATCAAACACAGATGGCTCAACATCTGCCATTGGTGACTGCTCTCTACTGTCCATTATAGATGGATCAGTGTCTCCCAATGTGGACTCCTCCATGCCATCAACCACAGGTGCCTCAGAGTCTCCCACGGCTGACTCCTCCATGCCATCAACCACAGGTGCCTCAGAGCCTCCCAAGGCTGACTCCTCCATGCCATCAACCGCAGGTGCCTCAGAGCCTCCCAAGGCTGACTCCTTCATGCCATCAACCTCAGGTGCCTCAGAGCCTCCCAAGGCTGACTCCTCCATGCCATCAACCACAGGTGCCTCAGAGCCTCCCAAGGCTGACTCCTCCATGCCATCAACTGCAGGTGCCTCCGAGCCTCCCAAGGCTGACTCCTTCATGCCATCAACCTCAGGTGCCTCAGAGCCTCCCAAGGCTGACTCCTCCATGCCATCAACCACAGGTGCCTCAGAGCCTCCCAAGGCTGACTCCTCCATGCCATCAACCACAGGTGCCTCTGAGTCTCCCAAGGTTGAGTGCATCCCACTGACAAACACAAATGGTTCAGCATCTCCCAAGGATGACATCTCTCTGCTGTCAACCACAGATAGCTCAACATCTTCAAAGGTTGACTCCTCTGCATCATCAACCACAGACAGCTCAGTATTTCCCATGTGTAATTCCTCCACACTGTCAATTACAGACAAACCCCCTCTACTATCAGCAATTGCAGATGACATAGGGGAACTTTCCGCACTGTCATATATTGACGGCCTGTCCCCAGTGTTTATTACAGTCTCGTCCACAGATAAATCATTATCAAGGTTGGAATCATCAATGACTGATGACTCTGGCCCACTGCCAAACAAAGATGCTCCTTTCACAACATCCATCACAGATAGTCCCTCCCCTCTGCTAGTCACAGATAGGACCTCCATACTATCAATCAAAGTTGACTTATCCCCACGCTCAGAATGCACAGTTTTACTGTAACTGGCAACAGGGTTTTGAATGGTCTTTGTGTTATAACCTTCATTTTGAACTACTGCAGTCTTCTTATCCTCTTTACTGACATCCATTTTGGAAATATTATCAACAGTATATACTACTGATACATTACGAGACAACACACTGTCTACATTATGAAGATCCATTGGTACTTGCAGAGTACTGTTTATGTCGACTTGGCCTGATGAATTAATGCCAATACTACTTGGAATTTTGTCATTAATATCTACATTATATTTTTCATTTGACTCTATGGGTTGTGAAGCATTTATGTCTATATCACCCATCAAATCCTCAATGACATCTGAAATCTTTAGCTGATCTGCCGATCCAAGTTCAGCCTTTGAAGTACCATGAGCTAACTGAATGTCCTCAGCTGCTAATGTTTCCTGTGGTGTTAGCGGAGTTATATGGTGCTCATTTGTATCTCCTGTACTTGACAGAATTGTATATGGTTTATTGTCGGCTTTATCAATATTTTCCTGTTTAATATTGTTGCTGGATGGATTAGAATTACTGGTTTGGGGTTCTAACAAGACGTCCTTACCTTTGTCTGTCATTTCTAGGGCTGACTCATCGTAGTTTTCGGCATTTTTATTAACATCTCTAATGTTCTGCTGAAACTTTGACGGCAAGCTCCCAAAAATGGTAGAAATACCACCAATGGAAAACAAATCTCTTGTTCTTTCATCCTGGCTTCCATCTCGTGTATCAGATCCTGGCTCTTGAACATGTGAACCTTCAAAAGACCCAGGCGAATTATCATCGGCATTCTCAACCTCACGTTTTTCATCATAAAGCTCTAAAACACCGCTGTACATGCTCCCATAACCAGTTTCTCCATCATTTTGAGACTTTCCATTTTTATAATCATTATCATATCCATTATTTTCTATTGAAGAAAAACCTGAACTATCATCGATAAATTCCACTCTAGATTCTCCTCTTATCTTCCCCTGGTTCCATTTCTCCCCTAGCTCAGCAGAACTAAGAGGGTTCTCAGTTACTATCTCCACCTCTGTGCCTGAGTGCCCACTATCTTCTATTCTAAGTCCACTATTCTCATTGATTGATTGATGAAAATGGAGAAGGTCACCAATGCCAGTGTATAGCCAAGAGTCAGTGTTCATGGTTTCCTTTTGGTTTGGTGTAGATCCCTCATCTTTGGGGTTTTCTGTTAAACCCTCATCTTTATTTTGGTTTATCGGCTCCTTAGGTGCAGTATCTGGACTTTGTTCACCAACACTAAAAACCCCAGCCAGTTGTCCTCTAAGCCAGGAAGCCATTTCAGTCCTTTCATTCTCCTCTAACTGGTTAACATCCAGAGCGATCTTTCTGTTCTTAAAAGACTCTTGCTCCTCATTCTTGGCTCCTAAACCCAGCCATCCAGTCAGTCCAGATCCAATCCAATAAGACCCACCTTGTTCAGCTGGCTTTGACTTAGTATTATCAAGGGGATCCTGCACTATAGTCTGACTTGTTTCCACTTTTTCCACAGTTTTCGTGCTCTGAGTCACTTGCATTGGTTTGCTAGTTTTGAGATCCTGCATGTCATCTGCTGGGAGGCCTCGAAGCTCCACTTCTTCATCCACATTGTCCGATTGACTGAAATCACCCTCAATTATAGCACCATACTCATCTATACAGAAAAAATCCAGTTCCTGCAAGAAAAGAGTTACTAGATTAAAATTTCTAAACTTTAAAGTGAAATAAACACAAACAAACACACAATTGAAATAATGCTTGGATACCTGTGTTGCTAATTCAATTTCCTTTTCCTTATGTGTGTAAATTTCCTCAACTTCAACAGCATCCTTTGGAAAATAGCCAAATTGCTTGTCAATCTGAAAATGATGGCAGGTTATTTTCAATTGCACTTTGCATTCCTCACATGAACAGTAAAACTAGTTTAACTGATTTAGGTTACAAGTTTTCATTACAAATACTATCAAACTATAGCAACTTTAATAAACAATGCACTGAAGCATATCAGTTATATTACAATAAAAACAAACAAAATCAGCATGCACTTTTCCCGTCTACAGTGGACTGTACTGATCATTAGAGACTGTCAACAATACTCACACTTCCTGCCCAAAGATCCTCCCTTTTACCGGAAAGCTTGAAATACACAAATATAACATCTCCGCTTCTGAAGTTTAAAAACCTGCAATCGGGTCCTTTGAAATCTTTGGTGGCCTGAACACGACTCAAGAGGGCTAGGATCATAAAGAAATTAAAAACATGCTTACAAAACGGTCAACGATAACTTCGCAGTTCTTTCCACGTGAAAAATATTCAAATATATTATATATGTCATATAATATTTCAAGTTAAACTACGAAATTATACTATGAAATTTATTTTCCGAATGATACCAGACCTTTGGACAGTGTTAGCCAACTACTGTTCCACGCACCACCTGTTTAAAGGGCGCTGAAGATCAACATTTTGTTACCTGTGTAATCCGTTACAACACTAAGTATAAATATGTGACAACAATATTTAATAGCTATTTCTTAGAACGTAGGCGCATGCATGAGTAAAACTCGATCGAATCGCTTACTCTCACATCCGGGATCGCCACACAATTTGTAGTCGGAAAAAAAACCCCAACACAGGGCGCAGAGCAGCGGTAGTAAAACGCAAAACTGTAAAGGAGTCATGATTAAGGAAAGAAAATATCCCGTTATACACCTATACACCCCAGTCCATTCCCGGGTGAGGTTGGGAACGGTAAACCAAATGTCGGACGTTACACATAAGAACAACCGTTTAACATCTGCCTTGCAGAACTGAAATTTCACAATTGCCCACAAAGAGGAAAAGATACTGAAGTTAAGGAAAGCGGCGTGTGGCTTTCAGCAGTGGGTAAATGATTAACCCATGTACGTGGCCAGGAAGAGAAATCAGTGTATGTATGTGTGTATCTATATACATATCTTAGCTCTTAGGTTTTATATATATAAATAGAGAGGGAGTTTGTAATTTATTCCTAAATATGCTACAACAGGTCAATAAGCAACAAAGTACTGTATTGTAGAAAAGAGATTTTCGCGTTTCAAGTCATCATTTCGACCTTAAATCAACGACGCGCAAGAGATATATGTTGCTTTGCATGTCCACCGTATTGCTAAAGTATATGACATTAATACAAATCTGAGATATGGTGGTTTTGCACACTGCAATACACACACAAGAGCTGTTTTTCGTCGGTATAGTGTTCATCTTTCGTTTCGCTTAGGTGTCGCAATTTTGGCGGCTTAAATTTACCATGGCAACGGGCGCACGTAACTACGTCACACACCAACATGGCAGCTTGCAGATTGGAAATATCTGTAATGGAAGCTTAACGCAGGTTCCTGCCGAGAAAGCATCGTATGTTCAGTCTTTGCAGCAACCTTTTGGCTGGTTTCTGTACTTCCATAAAATTGTGTATATCTAGATTGTTAGTTGGCAAGCATGAACTCAGATGTGGAAGAGCTTATGCCCAAACTTCTCCCGATAGACCCATGTGATCCTGAAGATGTTGATCTCAGCGGACCTCCGAGGACCCCTCAGGAATATTTAAGACAAGTCCAGTCAGTCTTCTCGTCGCTGCGTACCTTTAATTTACTTGTTTACATGTTAGGAAATTGAAGTTAAAATGGTCGGGATCAATTATTTGAATTAATCGATGTCGTGTGTGTATGTTTTAGATTGGAAGCGTCCCTTTGCCCAGATGTGGTTGTGGCGCAGATAGATCCCAAGAAAATAAAAAAGAAGCAGACTGTGAGCATTTCTGTAAGTGAGAGACTATGCTAATTATTTACTGTTTTTGGGTAAAGGGCATTTCTTCACTATGTGTGGCGTATGTACAATTATTGTGTGTTTTTTTCCTGTAGCTTACAGGATGTCAGGCAGCTCCTGTGGGCTTTTCACCGAGTTTAAAATGGCAGCAGCAGCAAGTTAGCAACTTTTCCGCAATTAGACAGGTAATCGTAGTTGATGTTTCCTGTGATTCTGAAAAAATTAGTTACTTGATTTTTTTTTAAAGCCATGATCCTGTATTTCCAGAGTATTAATAAACACGGAGCACATTGGAAGGCCCAATCTTTGGATAACAATGTGATAATGGTATGTACAAAAGCTGAATCCAATATTTTATGACCATTTAGCTAAGCATAGAACGCTTAGCTCTTAGGTTATAACATGCATGAGATGTATATTTTAGCCAGAATTAGAGGATGAAGAGGGATGGAAGAAATTCTGCTTGGGGGAAAACATTTGTTATAACACATCACCGACAGCTGGAGGCAGTGAGCATCCGGGCCTGGATTACACTAAGGTAAGGGCTCTTCCTAAAATATGACTTTTGTAAAAGCAGGCATCCTATAAAGTGTGCATAGTAAGATCCATGCTTTTCTGTGCTGTCCTCATCAGATTGGCTTCCCTCCATTTCTGAGCATTGTTAGCAGGCTGAACCAGGTGAGAATGCGAATGCAGTAAACATTTAGCTATTACCAAAGCTTGTGATTGCTCTCAGCACCCACCATGGAAACCTATCTTCTACAGGCCACTGTTTCTGCAGTGCTGGAGTACCTGATAAACTGGTTTGAGGAAAGGGAGTTTGTCCCACAGTTGGTAAGCAGGGTGGTCCTGGTGAATTGCCTGGCTGGTGCGTTGTATGAATAATAAAAACAGGCCCTTCTGCATTTCAGGGTAGGTGGTTGTATGCGCTGTTAGGCTGCCTGGAGAAGCCCCTTCTTCCTGAAGCCCATTCACTCATCCGGCAACTGGCCCGCCGCTGCTCACAGGTCCGAGCCTGCCTGGTAAGCGATCGGTTTTCCCATTTTGCACTTGCATGGCAATGATAAAGCTTTTGATGCTGATGGATGGTTTTGGTTTTCCTCCCTGTGCAGGAGAGTAAGGAAGATGAGAAGCTGTCAGCCCTGAACCTCATGATTTGTTTGGTTGGCAGGTAATGTGACCAAGTACCATTCTGAAGAACAGAATCTTTCACGCTAGAGTGAGTGCTGTGGAAATGACTTTTGTTTCTCCTTGCAGGTACTTTGAACAGAGTGACTTGGCTGATAATGAATGATGGTGATGTTTCAAGTCAAAAAGACCAGGAAAAGTTCAAGGAGAAGTTGGGATTGATACACAGAACTGATTTTTACGTTTGTTTTTTTAAATGTTATTTTTCACTGTTTTCATGGAAAGTTTCAGGTTAAAAAAAACATTTTAAAATGTCAAATATTTTTTCAGAAAACTATGTAATAACACAGAATACGAGCATAATGTGTATTCTTGTCTATTGTACAGCCACTAATTGGAGATCGGTTTTCCTGAATTTAAAAGCAGCAGTAATAAAGTGTCACTTAAATGTTCTGATCTGTTTTATAAAGGCGTATTTCTTTATAAACGAAATAAAACAAATTACTCCATACAACAAAATGCGTCTTGTCTAATGAAAGTAGTTTTCAAATGCTGGCCATTTAGTCGGAACCAAGATTTATTTTGTCTTCCATTGCCCTGAAACGTATGCAAATAACAGCTTCCACTCCGTTAACATCACGACTCCGTCCATCCATATAATAAACTCCGGCATTGGTCTAAGCGTCCCGCCCCATGATTCCTGATTGGCTTTCATTAAACAGTTCAATCGTTTCATTGGGTAAAACGGTTGCCAATCAGCGGGACCACCAGCCGCCGGGCTGCGCTAGGATTCCGTTAGTGGATTTTAGCTAAAATGGCGGTCGCTGTGCGAACTTTACAGGACCAGCTGGAGAAGGCGAAAGAAAGCCTAAAAAGCGTAGACGAAAACATTCGCAAATTGACTGGCAGAGATCCCAACGATCTTAGGTAAGTGCACGTTAAACTGGAAGTTAGACTGGTGGACACTGATCCACAGCGGTGCAAGGAAGGGTCATTTTACCTGCGTGCAGCAGATGAGAATGGTTTTCAGATAGTGGGAACGCTGTAGTAATGTAAAGCGGCCGGAACCGCAGGAGACGCATGCCATATCCGACTGTGCGGTGCCTTACGTATCTCTACTGGGTCCGGATTGCAGTAATAATTGGTTTTGTTTTATTTTCGCATTACGGCACGGTTTCGCTTCACTTAAGTGCTGGATCAGTGATACCTGATGCGTCTCGCCTATCGATCCGAGGCTCATCCCGTTGTGTAAGGCATTGGAAACCCAACACATGCTGTTAGTTCTGTTGAACCTGACGATAGAAGTGCGACATTGCTGCCTACGTTAATCCTAAAGGCACAGATCTAAGCCCCGTTAAAACACAAGGAGAGAGAGGGTGTGTCCTAAACCCAACCTTTCCCCCGTAACACTGAACCCAGATCAGCAGTTATATGCAGCCAGGTGGATTTGGAAGGTAAAAAGTAACACATTTCATAATGTTTGATCAATAGATATCTATGACTGATTGACTGTCTTCCTTGTTCTCATCAGATCTGGCCAAGCCAGAAGGCTAGCCCTCTCAGGCCCAGGTGGAGGTAGGGGGCGAGGAATTGGTCTGTTAAGGTAAAGTATGACTATGAGTCTGCCATCAAATAATAGAAAACATGGCATTTTGTGTGCTATGCTAGGACTGTACTCACACCTAAAGACAATGTTTGGTGTCAAGGCGTGGACTCTCAGAGAGTGGAGGAGGACTCCCAGCTAAGCAGAGGGACATCGAAGGGGCACTCTTGAGGTGAGGCTACCTCCCGCCACATCTTGCGTGTTGCTGGGGTATCCCGACAAAGGTAGTGTGGTCTAACCCCGCCTGTGTCCCCACAGGCTTGCCGGCGATCAGCGAGGGAGGAGAGATTCACGCCATGACAGCGACGCCGAGGATGATGATGATGTCAAAAAAGTAGGCCCCGCTAATATTTTCAGGGGAGTGCGGTGTGCCTGTGGACCAGTGTCGGGCGTCTCACACGTATCCTTTCGCCAACAGCCGGCGTTGCAGTCATCTGTTGTTGCTACCTCCAAAGAACGAACACGCGGAGATCTAATTCAGGACCAAACGATGGATGAGAGGGGAAAGCAAAGGTATCAAATGTCTGACAAACCTATAATCGGTGCTGATGATGGTGCGTGCACTTGTGTATATTCATGGCACTTCATACTCCGGCAAATATAATTCAAGACCAGAGGTGGATAGTTAGGTCCAGAAAGTAAAATCCAGACTTTTGTTTCAACTAATATGTTCTCTCACTCTGTGACACTTTATGCTCTTGATTTTTACTTTCTGGACATGAAATATCCCCCTCTGTTCAACACCAGTTTAACCTATGTTTAACAGCACTTTACGGTATTGCATACTTAACTCTGCTTGTTTTGATTGGCTACAGGAATCGCCGTATGTTTGGCTTGTTGATGGGAACCTTACAGAAGTTCAAACAGGAGTCCTCTGTAGACAGTGAGAAGGTGTGGCTGTTCGGACAGCGGCATCGCCTAGGCTGATATGTAGAGCTTTTTCAAATTATTGTTAAACTGTTAAAACCACTTGCTTGCAGCAAAAAAGGCGTCTGGAAATTGAACAAAAGCTGGAAGTGCAGGCGGAACAAGAGCGCAAGAAGATCGAGAACGAGAGACGAGAGCTGTTTGAGGAGAGGCGCACTCAGCAGACACAGCTGAGGCTCTTGGAGCAGAAAGTGGAACTTGCTCAGCTGGTGAGGGTCCTCTCCTGTTGTGGATGGCTAAATGCGTGCCCTCTTCAGCGTTAACTCGGAGGCGCCCTGTCTTTCAGCAAGAGGAGTGGAATGTGCACAACGCCAAGATCATAAAATATATCCACACAAAGACCGAGCCTTCTGTTTTCTACATTCCTGCCAAGATGTGCTCAGCCACTCAGAAGCTCTTGGAGGAGTCTCACAAGAGGATGAATGGTAAGCACCAGACGGCCCTGTCTCGCTTTCACCGAGTCGTCTGGACAGGCGTTCTCGTTCCGAGCGTTCAGTTTGGCGAGAGGCTGATCTTTTGTTTTGATCCTCCACCAGCCGTGTTAGAGGAGAGGCGTGAGGCCTTTGCAGCGCACCTGAACAAGATGGAGGCTCGGCCTAGACGGCTACTGCTGAGAGTCAGGGACCGAGGGGAGCCCCGTGGTGGAGCCCCGAAGACTGAAGAGCGAGAGGAGGGTAAGGCAATGGGGCAGGAGGGGGAGCTGCAGGTGACACGTAACCATGGTGATGTAGGGGGGGAGGGGGAGGTGGGCATAGCGCAGAAGGTTCAGGAGTGGCAAGCTGAGATGAAGGAGCCGAAGGAGGAGAGTAAAGGGGGCAGTGAGGAGGGGGAGGATGGTATGGGGCTGGAAGAAG
>JABFEB020000026.1:12898665-12910510 GCA_019775895.2 Stomatorhinus ivindoensis
AAATCCAGTTTGAAATGTTCTCCCGCTAATTTCCACCTATGGCCATGAGTTCTTGTATTTGAACTAATGCTGAAGTAACTATTTGGCTGAACAGCATCCAAACCTGTTAGAATCTTATAGACCTGGATCATGTCCCCCCTCAGTCTCTTTTGCTTGAGGCTGAACAGATTTAGCTCAAATAACCATACATTATTGAATCTGAGTGTTTCAAGGACGGAGGAATACCTTATCCCAGAGTGATACCCAGGTCCATACTGGGAGTGAGCAAAAACGTCAACTGTCAGTGGTTCCCCGAGGACCAGTTTGAAAAACATAGCCCTAATCTATAGAGTCGTGATGGACAAAATGACACTTCATGAACCATTTGCTGTATTTTTTGAGATTGTGGTTTGCTCTGGGGCATGCTTTGAGCCGGTTTTGCACAGAGAGCTCCATCTAGTGGGGTGAAAAATGACAACAAATGGTTCATGAAGCATCATTTGTCTATCACTACTATAGCTTGGATCTATATTAGTGCCATACATTCGTCAGGTATAAATCATTCCTAGTGATTTATTAACCTGAAGAAAGTTCTCAGCTCCTTCACATAGATGACAGCCTGGGCTATTCAGTATGTCTCAGGTTTTCAATCTACTTGTTTCCAAATTCATACTTGGACCTCTTGAGTCGCATGCCATTCTCTTGCAATCTCTGCAACACCTTCTGAAGCTTCACCAAGTGCTCTTGTACATTTATCCCCGTAATATGAAGATCATCCAAGTAGATCACTGCGTTTAAGTCACTCATCAGGTTTTACATGGTTCTTTGAAAAATGGGAGGTGCTAATCTTTCACCAAAAGCCAGTCTGTTGTATGTGAATAGCCCTCAATATGTCGATGGTCAGTGGTTTCTTGCAGGTATGCTGAAGCGAGGTCATTCATGGAGAACGCCGCCTCGCTGCTGAGTCAGGGGATCCGGTCCGCAATCCATGGCAAAGAGTAAGTCTGCAGGGGCAGCCTTGTTTACTGTTAATTTGTAGTTCATGCACAAACAGTGCTGCTTTTTTCCTGACATCGATAATCCAGTGCTGCCAACTCACTATGTTTTACTGATATAATAATGTTAGCCTTCTCCAAAAGATTCAGCTCAGCATCAACTGGCAATGGGAGCTTTTATAGATCTTTGGAGGAAAGTCAGGGTTCACCATGAATGTTGCCTTGTTATCGTGCAGCATGCCCAATTCATCTTCCAACGCTTCTAGTCCGACTCCAGTGTTTCATTTATTGATTTTGGAAGCATCTGGCTGACGTGTTTTATTTATTTTCAATCACTTTTCATAGCTCAATGAAGCTTTAAATTGCCCTAATACAGGCATGACTTCCCCTGTGTAAGTCTTCAGCTTTACTTTAGTGCCATCTAGTGGCTGTTCAGGGATATCAGCTTTGAAAAACTCTGGATATAACTCACTATAACCCCAGTGTAAATTTCCACTTAAATTTCTTTGCCATCCACCACAAAATTCATTCTGAATGATTGTTTATGGTCTCTGTTGTTTCCTACTGAAATCATTTCCCAATCCCATTCTTGTGCTTTCAAATACTTTTCTCAACATGTTTGCTTCACTTTCTGTCTGAACATCTCCTTTTCCCTTTCAAGCTTGCTTACTATTACCAGTTTTTCCACAACTGTGACATTTTGAATCCTCACCATGTTTTGCAGGTTACTTTTTACTGGACTCTTACTTGACTGACCAAAGGTTCCAGAAACAAAACCAATTGTCTTATACATCACAGAAACAAAATCATACAGAAAGGACCTGCTATCACTGGGCAGAGACATACAGGAGAGACCTACTATCACTGGGCAGAGACATACAGGAGAGACCTACTGTCACTGGGCAGAGACATACAGGAGAGACCTGCTGTAACTGGGCAGAGACATACAGGAGAGACCTACTGTCACTGGGCAGAGACATATAAGTGAGATCTGCTATCACTGGGCAGAGACATACAGGAGAGACCTGCTATCACTGGGCAGAGGGTAGAGACGTACAGGAGAGACCTGCTATCACTGGGCAGAGACATATAGGTGAGATCTGCTATCACTGGATGGGGGCATACCTTCATTGGACATGGGTGTGCCAGCTGCCTGTCAGCCTGCTGTATTTGGTCTGTATGAGTGCAGAGAGACCCACAGCACCGCAAGTGTAAGGTGCTGCTGCCCCAAACGCAGGATGCGTGACAGTTTGACACACTCTTCCCAGACTGGGGGCATTACAGAACATCAGACTGGCTTTGTGGCAAACTCGAGAAAATCTGCCTGCTCTGAGACATTTGTGTCAGTAAAGAGATCAGTGACAGGTCCTAAGTGTCAAGTGTAATCTCAGCTGGTGTTACATAAGGATCAAAGAGCTCGGCTCTCAGATACTTAGTGTAACTGTGAGGAATGTAAAAACAGCTCTGTACATTTAGCGGGGCTGAGTGACGCCCCTCTGATTTTCAGCTCAGACTCAATCCAATGCTCACAGATCATCATCCCCGATAGTGCATCACTGGTGTACTGCAGAGCTGGCACGAGAGCCGAGAGCGCCTTCTGTCTACGGGGATTCATGAGAGAAACGGGAACAAAGTGGAGCTCTATTCATCAGGCCTTTCCGACCGCTTGGAGCCAGGCCAGCACATATCAGATAGCTGTTTATGCTTTGGTGAAGGTCTCTGCTCAGATGTGACGTTCTGGGAGAGCAGGATGACAGGTGTGCTGTTCCCAAACAGAGTTGATGTGCCCCGAATGCTAATTGTTACTTTATTCGTAGACTCCCATATTAACCTTTATACGATGATTTGTTCCACACGTGGGGCTCCAGGGGAAGGGTGCGGACACGCCTGCAATTCCACAGCTTTTTTACTGGGGGATGTGTAGTGGGGTGTCTCATCCCGGCCCCTCCTGCAGCAGCGAGGGATGAAGTGGCCTGGACGTTAGGTCGTCCCAGATCCTGCATGGCCACCTCAGGGATCCCGAAATTCCAAAATGGTGTTGGTTGGACAACCTTGGGTTTGTGTTTCTCAACACCTTACAGATATTTTTAAACAAGCAAATGAAACATTATGACTCATTTGCGTCTTTAGGAATCCTACAGGAGTGATATTTTGAATCATTTGGTCCAGGCGCACACCCTGTTGACGTTTGCTTGCGGAAGTTTCACTCTGCAGGAGTATGAGGGCAAACTCACATGTCCTTTTAAACTGCAGTGCTTCTTAGGGGGGATGCTGGCGTGTGGACCGCTTCGGCGTTCCACCGCTAATATGATCTATTTTTAAGTCCCGCACCCTCAGGTAAGTTTATTTCTGATATACGGCTGTTCCAGACACCAAGCTCCTATCAAAGAGATAGCGGGCATCGTCATGGTAACCGGCCGACCGTTCGGCCCGTGTGTCGTGCCTGCAGAGGAACGAGACCTCGTTAAGACGGGCTAACATCTTCCCGTCCGTTTGGACCAAATACGGAACGTCTGCGTGTTTCTGTGGATGGGGAGGCCGCGTCTACGCGGATTACGAGGAGTTGGAAGGCTCCATGGTGACTCAGCCGTAATACTTATAAGCGGCTTGTTCGAGGGCGGGCAGAACATACACAGTCTGACACATAAGACTCTTAATTTGCACATTACGCGACCGAACGACGTCTCCCGTTATTAAATTCGCTTTCGCAAGCGCACACTGTCGCCTCTAAGCTGAAACCATGGCACTTTGTGTAGTTTAATAAAAGGCTGAGTTAGGCCTCCTCTTTGTACCCAGACCCTGAGAAGGGTGGCAGCAGAAGCCTACGGTACCTGAACCGATCACTTGTTTTGTCATTTTCTCTGGGAAGCCGGCAAGCCTCTCCTTCAAGGTGAAGGTCGGCACATGGGAACATCTGGTGGTGAGACCAGCAGAAGACGTACATATGTGATGAGCACCATTACCGCCGAATGATCATTAGCTGTGGGAACGTCATCGCCAAGGTCACTCGCTCAAGGCTATGCTGGCTCAGTGCTGATCAGTCCTGCCCTCATGACCACCGTGACATTGTATGCAGTGGCATCGTTGCAGGTCTAACCCTAACCAATCGGGTTGGTGTTCTGTCACGTGGATGCCAGGAAGAACCTGTATGACGTGGATAAAGGGTAACTCTCAAAGGGTGATGTGTGGCTCAGAGGGTTATGCTGAGTAGAAGGTCGTTGGAAAAAAGATGCCACTTTCAGGCCCAGTTTCTTCAGGGAGTGTTTGGTCTTGCCCAAAAAAACAATACCTTGGATACAAACATCTTCTCAGCTTAGAAGCTGGTGCTCTAAGTGGCCGCCTATGGAGTCTAACGGGTTGACCAGCACTGTATCTGCTTCCCATGATCACCCACATCAGCGAACTGAACACGCTTCCAGATACTTTTCATGGTCTGGCTTCTGTGATGGGAGATGGTCTCTGGGGAGCCGATAGCTGATTATTGTTTCATTCCTTAAGCAACGCTTGTACCCAAAGTGGCCCCACTGAATTAGATATTTTGCTGGAACCACCCCAGTTTAACAGCATTTTCTTCTGGGAAACTTAAATATGCAAACCAGAGTCGATTTGTTCATAACTGGACACCCCACAAGCACAGTGGGAACAGAGCACAGTACATTCCCGTAAGAGGAAGGTCATGGGGAGGTCACATGACATGGGAGGGACACTCACTACTACTTTAATAATGCGTCACTGAGACCTAACATTAAATATCACTTCTGATTCTGAAGCTCTGTCGGGATACGAATAGGGGGGGCTGTCAATGAACAGATCCCAGGAAATGAGGAGAAAAGACAGCGAGCTGGATACTGGTGGAGACGCCCCCACGTCTCAGCCTCCTCTCTGTTTACATTTAACAGGTTGGGCGGAATCCATCCGTCTCCTTAAATTTGCATCCTTCGCTTTCCAGATGCATAATTGATTCCCACAGCTGCCGCTGAGTTGGCTCCTGTATCCTGAGAGTCACACGTGGGAACGCTCCGAACCGAGAGGCCCGGCTGTGGGGGGGTGGGCTGGCACACCCCTCCCCGAGGAAGCTGCTGTTCAGAAATAAGTACAGAGGAGCCGTTTCACGAAAAAGGAAATGGAAATCATTCCCCTGGTGGCTGAAATCTACTGCAAAGGCAGCACGGTTGATGCAATGCAAGTCACGCTTGTTTAAGGTTTGTACTCAATGTCCCGTTGAAGTCCACTTCCTGTTTTAGGAGGAAGTGTCTGCATTCGGCTCCCACTCGACGCCCTCTCTGACGCCCACTGATGGACCTCTGAGTCCAGTCTGCTAGATTGTTCCGCTTCCCGGCACTTTATGTAGGTCAATATACAACACTTTGATAAACACATTTAAATCACATTGTTCCACATTGTTTTTATGTTCACTTTTGAGTACTTTGGAAAACTTCCTTTGTATTGGCATGAGGTGTATTTCTAAGCAGATTCATACTACCCAGAATGCATGGGGTTAGACTAGTGACCCAGTATTTACTGGTTTGAGCTGGTATGAAGCTGTAAAGAGTGTGTCACAGATTTGTTCCTTTCAGAGCTAACCTCTGCAGAAAAATGAGCTTCCTGATGATTTTTTTTTATAACTATGGGGGCGCGCCAATGATGTCAAACCCAGCAGCACGCCTGGAGTAGCACTCTGCAGAAAGTGGGGAGTTACCACGATTATCTCTGCCTTTGGCTCTAGTGGGGTTAGGTCTACGTCGGGAGATGTGATTCATGTCACTTCCTGTTGTGGCGAGCTGGGGCAGCTATGCATTTAGCAGGATCGGCTAATTCAGAACGGCTGACGTGACTGAATAATCGGGCGCTTCATCGTTGCAGAGCGGCGGCGGGGCGCTTTCCGGACTATCACGCTGCTGAGAGGTCATCAGCACAGACGCTAACAGGCCTGCTATGAAAATGTGTCCTCCTTCAACATGCCGGTGACTGATATTTAAGGAGGGTTACGGGCCAAAGATGTGAATGCTGGTGTCCAGAACTGCGGTCACCCTCACAAGCAGCGTGAGCTCACGGTGAGGATGTCGCTGCTGTTTGTCACCGTTACTGATTCGGTGATGCGGCACGTGGAGTAAACGTGTACCAACTGGTCTTCTCTAAATTTTCTCCTCGCTCCAATACACAGTCAGGGGTGGAATGTATACATTTTTGCTAGTAGCCAACTGGGCTAATTCAGTGAAAAATCCATGACAAATTTTCTTTGGCACACAATGCACAATGTAATTTTCAAACATAAAAAGCACATTTTATAGCTATATCATCATCTTACAATAATAAATTACCATTTAAAAAAGTTATTTTCAGTGTATCATTCATTAATTTCCATAAACGATTTACTCATTCAGAGCACCACATGGTATGACGGTTGGCACAGAGCCAAAGCCTACCAGTCATCCAGCTATGGAAAAACTTTATGATTCTCACATCCTCATGTTTTTTTAGTCTAAATTAGGATGCTTCACTGAAGGGGGGGTGGGGGGTGGATGGATTGAGAAAAAAGTGATGCATTAAGTCAAATTAGCTTTTTCAGTTTCTTTTCAGTCTAGCTGGCCAATATCTCCCCTAATTCTTTGCGCTAGAAAATGTAGAATTAGGGCTGTCAAACGATTAATTGCAAATACAATCACATCGCAATATCTTAAAATAGTCAGTATATTCATTGTACAAATTTATTTATTATGAAGCAGGTATGTGTTTCCTGTCACTGTGTTTATCAACAGGCTCAGTATACATATTTGTCAGTATATTGCATTGCTTTCAAAACAGAAGGTGACTTTGATAAAACAAATATTGCAAATTTTGGCATTTTTATGCCACTGCGCCGTCTGGCAACTTCAAAGAGAAACGAACCAATTAACGACGTTTCATCGCCTTTTGCCTCCGACGGTTTCCCCTCGAAATGCTAACTGATGCTAAGTGATGTTGCAGTTGCGAATGATCCAGTTTTTTTCCAATGACTCTTTGGCACGGACGAAGGGAAACAAGTCGTACTTCAGAGCCCTTCCTTTTATGGTTGTGCCCAAATTGTCCTGCCCTCGATGCACTCCACTCCCTGTTACGTGAACAGTGGGAGCAGGCCAGACAGAAGTGGCAGACGTTAGGTTTCTCAAAGGCAGGATGAACAGGATCAGTGCCAATAAAGTTTTTAATATTAAGTGTTGCATCAACTGCATTCAAGGCAAGGAAGTCGTATTTACATAACACGTTGCATAGAGAGGGTAAATTTAAAGTAGCATATTCACTGACAAAGCAGCGGGATATGGCATCACCTTGTATAATGTACGATGCTGACCATCGACATTAGGTCTGGCAATACGAGTAATTCAGTGCGGCTAAATCTAGTACACACATGTAAAATGAACTTATATTGGGGGGATGTCTAAGTCTGAATCTGATACAAATTGTACCCTATTATTATTCTAAAAACAAATTAAATACGCCAAGTTCTGGCTTCCGTTCTGGAGCCATCATTCCCATCACTACAAGGAATATGATGGGTCTCTAATAAAGATCTTTGTTACATTTTTTCTCAAATGGATATACACTTTTCCCAGAATACGGCACAGAACTATGTACACAAAGCTACAGGCACAATACCCAATATCAAACGGTACTCCTGAAAAATCGTAAACACCCAAGGAAGAAGCTCCTTTTTGTCGAAAAAAACCTTCACACAGTCCTCAAAACCATATCACACAGGTAAGAATCACACACTCTACAAAACTGTAGGCCACGGTGAGCACTAGTTAGACACTGTGTTGCAAAAACGAAAACCATTGTATTGCCGCAACTGTGAGTATTCTGTAGAAAATAAAGGATGCTACATCTAACGCCAAAAAAGAATAGTTACAATTCATTATGAAACAGAAATCCAAATATATTCCAAATATACACAATAATGAGTCATGAACATTTGAATTGTGACAGTAAATAGTCCTCACAGTACCATACAAAAATAAAGGACACAAACAAAAAGTGCATTATCTCTATGTGGTCTAACATAGCAGACAATGCAGAGAGTGTAGTGGAAAACAAGACAAAGACAAACAGGCGTGACAGGCTGCTTGCATTGCCTGAAGAAGACTCACTTGCTCAAATGGGTTCCAATCATACACCTTCCATCACCAGCTTAATCGTATTAAGGAACGGGGAATACGGTGGAAGGGAGATCATTTGAATATGTGGGTGGGAATTAAGCCATTCTTGGATGACCTCTGAAGGATGAAAAACCACGTTATCCCATAGGACAGCATAAGTGGTGTTATCTGGGGTCCTGTGCTGTCTCTGTGGGGGTGGGAACCAAACGTCATAGAGTCTGTTGAGGAATTCCACAAGGTGTGCTGGGTTGTATGGACCAATTGTGACATGACGATGGACCACCCGGATTGGCCACCCAGATGGACCGCCGCTTGTAGACTGGTGGCAGCACACATTATTACATTTCTCCGTCTCTGGCCAGGGACCATCCACTCGAGCTTTTTGTCCTACAATGCTGCCTCTTCAATGCCTTTTTAAAAAAAAAATCCAGCCTCTTCAATGTAGATGTATTCAATCCAGTCAGCATTTGCATAAAACTCAAGTATTCTCTGGAAGACAAGACATAAGCAGGTTGTATTGCTGTAGAACAGTGAATATGTATGCAATACTGAAGAAGCAGAAGGCTGTACAGTAGAGCGATACGCATTTCTGTACATGCATGTCACATTTCTTTTGCATGAGCAGAATGCCTCTCAGATGGAGCCTGATATATATGCTTCATACTCTGTCTTCTCAGTATGCGGTCAGTGGTTGATGTAGACACATGTTCTCATGAACATGCCATCGTCCTCTGTGATTGGTATTTGTATTTCTCCAAGTCTGATGGCGTTACCTTGCAACACTGTGTTTCTGATGTCTGCTTCTTGCTCCTGACTGAAGAGACGGCTTCTTCCACTATGTGATGGTCTTCTGTGAATTCTGCAGAGCGGAGTTCAATTACACAGTCAGCACGTCTTCTCTTGGACATGGAAGTTCGTAACTGTGTAACTATATATTCAGACTTATCTGTTCTCGGTGTGAACAGCCCTGATGATTCCAGATGCAGTGTAACATCTAAAATTGAGCTGAACTCACCGCCAGCTTCTTCCAAGCTCTTGCTATGGTTGATGAACCATTTCATTTGGAATTTTGTGTTTTCTGCCTCGTCCATGTCCTCTTCTTCATGTGCTTTTTCTCGCGCCATTGTGCTGCAAGTCATTGTGTTGTGTTTGCATTATTTTATAGAGAACAGTGTAGGTAATTGGCACACTGAATTTTAATTGGGGAATGAGGTGCTTGTGCAAATTACAGCGGTGTGGTCAAACTGGAATTTAAGCTATTGGGCTGAAAGGTGTGTGTAGGGTTTTGCAAGATGAGTACGCCAGATTTGCAAACTGTGCACATACAAGAAGATTGTGTTTTTAATTTCACTCTGGTGTGCTAGCACGAGAAACTGGATTCTTGGTGCTTACATTCAAGTGCGCATCTGTTTGGGAAAAACTGTAATACTGTTCTCCTATTGGGCTATCAGCATTAGTTTTTTCTGACTGCCGAGGCACTATCTTTGAAACTATTTTTTGCAAAACTCAAAACTAACGACAAAACCTTACACCAAATCCAGAAAATCATTATACATCTCTCGAAGAAGCAAGCAGTTTCTTCAGGCTCTTAAAAAAATGTGTCTTTGTGTCAGTGCAGTGCATACAAACCACCATTTGAATTAGCACATGAAGCAGCAAATATGCACTGACGGTATAAAGGAAAGGCATTTGTGACTTTAGCTTTACCCATGTGCAGTGTGCAAAAAAGTGCCACCATACATGTAGCAAACACACGTTCATACAGGTATCTCAATGTATACGAGGTAAGGATGTGTATTCTGAACATGACACACCATCAATACAAATAGGGGACTAAGTGTTTTTTTTTCCCAAAGTGTTCTAAGACTTCCCAAACAAGAAAAGTACAGCAGATGAAGACAAAATCATTTGACAGGAATAAACTAGCTTAAATCCCACCTTCTTTGTTGTTGATGTGGAAAGGCAATCGGCAAAACAGTGTAGGAATGTAGAGGCTGATGTTTACAGTTTTGCTAGAAGTATGTCATAAAATTGCAAACTGAGTGTAAAGCAGAGAATATACATTCAGTTTGCTACACTTGGCATTGGTTGCATGTGTTAATGGTTTCAGAGACACTGCTTCAAGAATCACTGTTACCATTGAAGTATTCAGAAAAGCTGTAGCACAGTATCTAAGCAACAGAGCAGTTTGATATGGGAGGGGCATAAAACTTAATAATTTAAAAACAAAGTTTATTTATTTTGTGGCGTGAATGAATCCTAAATGAATGCTGGGGGTACATGTCCCTCTGTGGGGTTACAAAAACAATTACGAAGTAACGCAAAACTGTTCAGAATATTATTTTCCAACCCCATCCCTTTAAGGGCTGTGTAGGATTTTTGTTGAGGTCTGACATGCATTTTTTTTTAGCCACCATGGTAATGTTCAGTTTTTATGTACTCACCCTTCCTCTAAATGACTTGCCTCAGGCGAGTGGGTGGGTTTAATTTCCAGCCCTGCAAACAGTCCTGTAAAAAGGGCTCGAAGGTACGTTCAGCAGACAGCTAATCCAGCCACAGGACTACAGGAGCAAATATCCATCACAAAGCTCGTTCATTTGCTAATCGTGTCCAACAATCTTTCAAAATGCATCAGACACCGAAATGCTGTTATCAGGATCAAGCTTTGATAATTTTCGGCTTGAAGACGTGATAATTATCCATGTCTCGATATGTCTGGATACGTCTCTTTTGTCTGGAGGAGATACAGAAAGCTGCCGGGACTGCGATGCATGCAAAGGGAGTTCACCGGCAGCAACTGTGCACCAGAAAGTGTGTATTTATGGTAGATCATGTGTAAATATTGCTGGTAAAGGAGCTCTTTATGGTGCACGATCATGCAGTTCCTGGGGTTACCACAGAAACCAGGTGACAAAGAGAGGCTGACAGCCCGCAGCACAGACAAAGTGAACAGACCATCACAACAGAGCTTCAGTTTAATTCCTAATCAGAAGTGTCATTCCATACTGTGTGTGTACTGTGTGTGTACTGTGTGTGTAATTGCTGTCTTAACACCTTAGGGCAGATAGAGGCAACGTGGGCACAGCTAGTTGGAAGGCAGACAATTTCTCATAAAAATATGACACTAAAATTACATAAATCTTGCGTGTGTCTCCCCACTGACATGAACTGTTAATGGTGGCCGTGAGTATATGAGCATTATAAACACTGAAGAATTTAGCAGATAGTTATAGTCTGCAAATTAAAGCTATGAATGATTTATTTTCATTACTGTGCTACAAACATCCATGCACAGAAATATCACAATAAGAGGATCCATGGTTCCCCCAGGGATACAGGTGCTCTGAATCAGGCTCTGTGTTTCCTCTTTTTCTTCTGTTAGGGGAGTCAAAGCCCAGCCACCTATTAGCGTGCCCTGGTGACACCAAAATCTTCAAACTTCCTGCTAATGACACGTGGACATGGGACCTGCACGTGTAAGACTTCCTGCTAGGTCTTCTCTGAGACCGTCTGTGGTCATGTGACTGATCACGGCTCATTCAGAAAAGCCCCGAGTTGTCAGGCAGAAGGTGCGGGGTTCTGCCTGATATCTAGGGCCCGTGATGGTAGCCTGCATACGCAGTACACATGTGTACTGGAGCTGTTCACTGGGCTCCAGTGGCGCTGCTGAAATGGCTACTGAAATAGACTGTCGGTGGGGGGGGGGGGGGGGGGGGGGGGGGGGGGGGGGGGGGG
>JABFEB020000026.1:12918175-12928601 GCA_019775895.2 Stomatorhinus ivindoensis
CATTACTACTCAGCGTCTGTCTGGGTTACGTATTCTGCGGGCATTACTACTCAGCGTCTGACTGGGTTACGTATTCTACAGGCATTACTACTCAGCGTCTGACTGGGTTACGTATTCTGCAGGCATTACTACTCAGCGTCTGTCTGGGTTACGTATTCTGCAGGCATTACTGCTCAGCGTCTGACTGGGTTATGCATTCTGCGGGCATTACTGCTCAGCGTCTGCCTGGCTTACGTATTCTGTGGGCATTACTGCTCAGCGTCTGTCTGGGTTACGTATTCTGCGGGCATTACTGCTCAGCGTCTGCCTGGGTTACGTATCCTGCGGGCATTACTGCTCAGCATCTGTCTGGGTTACGTATTCTGCGGGCATTACTACTCAGCGTCTGTCTGGGTTACGTATTCTATGGGCATTACTACTCAGCGTCTGACTGGGTTACGTGTTCTGCGGTCATTACTACTCAGCGTCTGACTGGGTTACGTATTCTGCGGGCATTACTACTCAGCGTCTGACTGGGTTACGTATTCTATGGGCATTACTACTCAGCGTCTGACTGGGTTACGTGTTCTGCGGGTATTACTACTCAGCGTCTGACTGGGTTACATATTCTGCAGGCATTACTACTCAGCGTCTGACTGGGTTACGTGTTCCGTGAGCATTACTGCTCAACATCTTTCTGGGTTATGTATTCTGCGGGCGTTACTACTCAGCGTCTGACTGGGTTACATATTCTGCAGGCATTACTACTCAGCGTCTGGCTGGGTTACGTGTTCCGTGAGCATTACTGCTCAGCATCTTTCTGGGTTACGTATTCTGCGGGCATTACTACTCAGCGTCTGACTGGGTTACGTATTCTGCGGACATTACTACTCAGCGTCTGACTGGGTTACGTATTCTGCGGACATTACTACTGAGCGTCTGACTGGGTTACGTATTCTGCGGGCATTACTGCTCAGCGTCTGTCTGGGTTACGTATTCTGTGGGCATTACTGCTCAGCGTCTGCCTGGGTTACGTATTCTATGGGCATTACTGCTCAGCGTCTGACTGGGTTACGTATTCTGTGGGCATTACTGCTCAGCGTCTGACTGGGTTACGTATTCTGCGGGCATTACTGCTCAGCGTCTGACTGGGTTACGTATTCTGCGGGTATTACTGTTCAGCGTCTGCCTGGGTTATGCATTTGCTGCAGAGCCAGTCATTTCCTATTTTAAATAACATTGTTATACTCAAATCAAAACGTTGGTGCTTATTTACATTAAAGGGTTAATATTAAATAGAGAAGGTCCATTTGGTGGCTGTAAGTGGTACAAACTGGTCCCGATAAAGTATTTTGGCCTAGTGAATCATTCAGCTATCATGTGACTAACTTGTAAATGGGAAAGTAAAACTGCTTTGAAATGTAGAAAGGAAACAACATTAGAACAGCACTAAGTACTACAGTGGTTTGCAGGAAAAGTTCTCCTCCCCGCTTCATTAAACAGGTCATAAATAAAAGCTGAGTCATTATCAATCCAATCTAGAATATAAATAGCCTTTTTCTTTTTGGCGAAACCAGTCCATCGATTATCTAGAATGTCCTATACAGGAGACGCCGACAGGCTGGCTTTGCGACCCTCAGCATTACTGGATGCATTCTGGGTAATTTGCCAGAATGCAACGTCTCCCGAGGAGAGATGGACCGTGTGGACTAGGCAGTTTTGTGCATCATTAAATTCACAATTATACGCACTTCTATAATTCCTTTGAATTTCACATCATTCTTATTAATTGTTTATGCAATAGGCACTGTAATATGAGTTTGTTACTGTTACCAGAAAGATGGAACCTGAAATTGCTCAGCTTTATAACCAGAGCGCAACAAGAACCTTTCGATGGTTGTCCGGGATGGTCCATAAAGCAGTAATTATGGAGCTAACTGCAATATGCCTGTCTCCTGGTGATCCCAGGCCCTGAATGGGCGATACTGCTGAAGAGACAGCGTTGTCATTACTTACTGTACTCTGAAGTGTTCTGCCCATACGCCTCAGGGTCTCGCCATACGTTCCTTTTGGTGCTTCCTTCGCTCTACCTCCTGCCCGCCTGTTCTCTTCTCACCCCTTATTTCCCAAGATACCAGCAAACATCCCAACCATCACGACCATCAATGATGATCTTGCAACACCCAATCCGCCTTTTCAGCCTAGACAGTCCTTCCAACGTGACTCATCTGACAGGCGCTGACCAGCCCCCACAGCACCATCACAAGTCATTTGATGCGTGTGAAATGTTGGGGGATTTGCCCAAGTTCTGCTTCCATCAACGAGACACATTGTCTTGACTGTAGCCATACAGAGGTTAATATGACAAATGACAGTGGAAACTTCATTACTCCAAAACAGACATTCTTGGTTGCCATGGACACAGACGTTAGCTAAATAAGGATACGATAATGCGGCATTCCTGCCGAAACCCCACAAGGAGCTCCTCTCGCATTGATGGTCAAACGGAATGCAGTTTGTGAGGGTTCCGTGCGAGGTTTTCATACTGACAGCTTTACCATGAGAGTATCCCCAGCAGGGGATATTAAAGTGAGGTCGGGAGACAGAAACTGCAAAACTACAAAGGAGTCAAATGGTTCACCTAACGTCTGACAATATCTTCATTGGGGAAAATCAGCCACCCAACCACGTGCCTCCTATGGCAGATGGAGAAGCACCGTTCTTAGATTCAGGTTCAGTTACTCAGCAGCACTCAGCTGTGCTCATCTCGCACAACACGACTTACCAGGGTCTTTCCTTCAGTTTGGCTGAACTGTATGGTGATCAGTAGTAACGGGCACATGGCTGCCTTTCTCCCTTACTTGCATTGGGTGTTCTCCACACCATGTGACCTTTGAGAAGGACAGATTTTCATATGGGCCCATCAGGTTTGTTAGGTCTAGTCTCCCGGAATGTTTCCTTAGCTTTTAAAGCTAAGAAGACCTTTGTGGAAGGTTCCGGACGGTCTCAGACACTGAAACTGCTTTATCCACATTTCTTTTAACACATTTCTCACCTTTTTTAAATTTTATTTTGTTTCATACTTCTATCGTTCTATCTATGCAACCATACAGTAGCTTCCAGGATAGACTGGATGGATTGATGGATGTATGGATGGATGGATGGATGGACATAAAATTTTCTGCACCACGGAGCTCAACCGTCTCTACAGATGATCATTTTCTGTAGTTATTTCAGCAAAATGCAACAGCATGTTTCCATCAGGTTCATTCTATTAGTCAAACCCTCCTTATGAGATGCATGAATGTCTGTGGGGGGGCCATAGCATAGGCGTCATCCTCAGTCGGTCACTTATCGGTCATTTATTTGCTAGCGTGCCATCGGTTCCTGTGCTTTGACCTTTGTATCGTGGTCTCCGCCAGCATCCCAGCGTCCTTCTCACTGGGAGGTGTACAGGGTGCTTTAATAAAACCCAATAATACCCAACCTCCAACTGGTCCATCACCCCACCTCTCTGTGCTTTAGTGGAGCCCTACAACCCTCGTGCCAAGTTTTATTCGAAAAGTGAAAAAATGACACGTTGGGATAGATGATACCACTTGTTTTCTTTTTGATTTGATACCAAGTAATACCAATGTTGGTACTTAAATCCAATAGCGATACCGATATTTGTTGTCTAGCTCTCTCAGTGGCATGTTCCATTTTCCCCGTGGCTGGGCCATACTAGTACCTGGGACCCCAAAAGTCTTTTCCTTTCTTTCCCCTTATGGGTGGACCTGTCTGGTAGTACTTCAGGTCCTGCTCCCTATGAGAATATAAACATTTAATTACCAAGTAAAAAAAAAAAATAAAAAAAATCGGTATTTCAATGTCAGAATTGATTCTCAATCCTCAAAATGGAACCGTCAGATATTTCAGCATTGATCTGCTCATCGTTAATGACGACTCTTTTTACGTGTATAGTGATGACTCAGCTTTTACTCTCACCGGTAGATACAACCTCGTCTACTAACCAGACCTGCTGCAACAGAGCCATGGAACACAAAGTACAGCTCACTAAAATCATAGATGAAAAACAGGAACAATAAAACTGGATGAAGACAAACAGTAGATGCCTGCAATTCATTCCATTTTCAATAAGGAGTGCTTCATGTCCCTCGGCTGATCACGTCTAATTTGGTGTGAAACTCATAAAAGCAGAAAAGAACAAACAGGAATTTGCGGGGCAGTGAAGAGGCTTGTGTGTCTGTGAAGCATCGGCACTTGGATTCATTCTACGCCCTCAGTGTGATTTAGACCATATCCAGGTTGCTATGTTCCCCACTCACTGTAATTGGTAAACAAAGCCTGTGTCCAGATTACACTTGAAAGACGTTAAGAGTTAAGCACTAAGCTCAACATATATCAGAAATAAACCCATGAACCACGAGAGATGGAAAAGCTCAGACAGATGAATTTCAAATAGACTGGAGCCGTTCTATTGCTGCATCTGTTTCTATCCAATCACCAGAGGTAGAAAGTTCAGGTGCAGAAAGTACCAATCCAGACTAGGGTTTTGTTTCAACCAAGCAATTCAATATAATGAGTCACAGTCACAGAGTATTCAACTGGTTGGTTGAAATAAAACCGTAGTCTAGATTTTTACTTTATGGACCTGAACTTTCTACCTCTGTCATTCAACATCAGACACAAGCAATTTCATGTCTCCTTATGTCTTTCCAGACATAAAACATCACTTTCGGTCTCGTGACCTGGGCAGGGGTGTAACTGGTGACTCCGCCAGGTAGCGTCTTCCACGACTGCGTTCAGCGCATTCAGGTTTACAGGATTTACTTGAGCGCTCAGATTTAATTGTTGTGAAAATTCCACTTAACTACTTGCTCAGAAGCCGAGTGTTTGGGCCAAGTCTCTGTTGAAAGCGCTGCTTCATCTTGCAGTGAAAGGCCAGGCTGGGTCTGCTGCTGCCTTGGTGGATTGTTGGCAGGGGCTGCGTTCATCTCTCTGTGGCTTTCCCAGTGGAAGTCCCCATGTCTAGGACTGGCACCCGTCCGAAGGGCCTGCTGAGTGAGGATATTTGTGGCGAACATGCCCTTATTCATTTCCACGGTAATTTATCCCATAGGGATCTTATTACCAGAAGGATTTTCTATGGAAACCAAAACAAGCTAAATATCCACAAACAAAAATGGCAAACAAGCAAGATCACGAGTGCCTTGCTGGGCTGGTGAGCCTCTGAAAGTGTGTTTTGGGATAAGCGTGTCGACCAGAGACAAAGGGAGACAGTTCGGCGTGTTACCATATGACTTCATGCTCTGAGCTCCTTCCTACGACACAGGTGACCTCATGTTGTTTCGCAGCGGCGGACTCTCTTGAATCCCGGCGGCTGAATCAATGCAGGCATCATTTTTGCTTCAGTGAACAGAGGAGGTAACTTGGCTGTACGCTGCACACGTCGACAGACAATCTGGAACCACTGCTGCTGTTCTACAAAGACCAGAACACAATTATCAGTTGTAGAAAAGCCCAGAAAAAAAGTGTTAAAAGTGGCCAAATAATATAATATAAAAAAGTGGTAAAAGTGTTTGCCTGGGGAGAGGAAAATAACGGTCACTGTGTTACACAGCAATCTGATTACCCAAGAGCCATTAAAGGCCACCACACAGTCAGGCCTAAAATCAACATCCTGCACGATGTGTGGGTGTGAGTTACTGCTGCTTTCTCTGAACATGAGGTTTAAGATCAACTGGCCTCCATACTGCCATGAGCTGGAGCGACCAGTTTGACCTGGGGTCATCGAGCTGAGAGGATGTTTAGCCCTATCGAGAGACCTAGCGACAGGTGGGCAGAGCATCACTGCTGGGGAGATTTTGAGCCATTGATCATATGGGTGTAAACTTGCAGAGCCAAACGGCAGCATCTCCCGAGACTTACCATGAGTAAACAGTTTAGTCTGAGCTGCCTTCATAGTAGAGTTTTTGTACCTGAGATAGTTGTATGTTCACTAAAGCCGTCAGTGTTAAAGACCTTAAGGGAATCTACTCTTGTCCTCAACGGAGCAACTTCAACAACTTCAACTTCCTCCTGGCCTAAGCGACCTACTGTAATACAATGATGTCTCCATGCTGACTGAGGCAGGTCTCATGCTAAAAGGTCAATAACTAACCGGACAGTTAGTGATCGGGGGCCAGCACTCGGCTCTCGCCGACGTATAGACCTGTGGCGGCACATGGCTTATTCACAAGAGCACAGTACAGATGGCTCAAAGCAATTCCCTGTGATGATTTCCAGGGGGAACATCTTTCATGGCGAAAAGGAACAAACCAATATTTTCCGATGCGCCATGCAGATTTCAATCTACTTCAATTTTTGAGCGTTGAAACCTGTTTATTTCAGTCATGCTCTGGGAGAAACAGGCTCCCTGAAGAAAGGAACTGTTAACCAAGGGAGAAGATCCATTGCGTGTAATGAGTCCAGACTCATCACACACTTTCACCGTATGCTATACATCTGCTATTCCCCTATATCGGTGGTTATCATTCTTACTGTTGAGAGTGATGACTGTACACACGTCATCCATTTTTATTTTATTTGTGTAAATGTACCAGATGTCCTAACCAATATAACACTTTGTCCTCTGGGGGCAAAAAGGACAATTTGTACGTCTGCAAAATTCCATCCAGATATTACATCCATTGGCAGATGATCAGTTAAGTATCCATATATAACTTACAGTATGCAGCTGAGAACTAGCCCTTTGTTTTATGAAAAATTACACCCTCTTACATCATCTGGAGACATTCTGTCCCTCCTATAACTCTGCGGCTTTTAATCTTCACAGAATGAATCCTTGAACCTTCTTATCAGTTTGTTGAGGTGGTGTAGATGATGGCCAGATATTGAAAATGCCAGCTGCTGGCCGTGGTCCACCGGGGAGAAAAGGACATGTCAGTTTGTTGGCGTAAATTTGCAGCACACGTGAAATGCAGCCACTCCGCACTTGAATGCCAATACTAATAATACCCTGAGAGAATCTGCTCACTCAGCAAAAGATTACACAGAAATAACGCGGAAGGCTTGAATTAGCTGGCTGAAGGTGTCCTCCATGCCTTGTTCACCTGGGGACAGGAACACACATCAAAGGCCAAACAGAAGACGCTCAGGAAAACTCTTGGCCGGCGCCACCATCAATCTGCCAATCGGTGACACACGTGGCACAGGCAGACATAGGCGTCAACTGTACGGGGGCTACTGCCCTCTCAGGGAACAGACAGTCGGCCACAAAGCGCTCTGTCACGTATAGCTACACGAAGGCCTCTGTGTGAAGGCAAATATACTTAAAAACATCTCTATTCTATGGAAATAAAGTACTCATCCAGTAGTTATAATTTCTGATCGTGCTCTACTGCAGAACACATCCATTTGTTGTAACTCTCTGGAGGAGCAGAAAGCTGCAAAAATGTTTTTTCCAGGTAGCATAATGGGATCTGAGCAGCCCTGGTCTAAATGCATTTAATGATCTGAAAATTATCCCTGTTGAATGGGATGGTTATTTTTTTGATTTTCCTACAACACAAGTAAAAACGCCTTCGTGCCAGCTAACTGTGTTGCAAGCTCGTAGGCTAGAGTCTTATGGCCAGATTTACTAAGCGGTGCAAATTAGCATGACGGTCCAATGGGAGTGGCCAGTACTGAGGGTGTTTACTAAAAAGGCGCAAATGTATGAACACAGACGCAGTCAGTTTATTGAAATAATGACCGACTCAATCTACCAAGGGCAACGTAAATTAGCGTAGGGTCGCAAACTAGCACATCTGATTACTCTGTTTTTTATAATCTGACAAACACAATAGAAGCGGAGCTGGTGCTAGGTGGTAGACTGGTTCATCTGCTACTTCCTTTTTATTTTCCCATATTATATGAATTTTTCATATACCATCATACTGTAGCGTAGCTGAAACAACAGCTGTAACGCTACAGTAGGCAGCAATTTATATAATATTGTTCCCTGCTGGAAGCGCTACGGACGGATGTGCAGAGTGCACTGAGAGGGGACCTTTTTAACTGTGCCTGTCCTTCTCATTAACAGTTATAACTGTATAGCAATACAAAAAATATAAAACTATACAGGATAGTATCTATACCTACTGCTTCAGTCTGTGCCTGAAAATGTTAATTTATGGTTATAATCAATAACCATCTCGCTATCAAGCTTAATATACACTAATAATCTAATAAGCATGTCGGTTATACTATCAAGCTAAATGTAAATGACTTTTGAATAATAGTTCATAGAAACAGACATTTATAAAAACATTAGTGTATTTTATTGATGCAGATGCTCGCTGCCTCGGTAAGGGAAAATACCACGACGTACCGTGAAACTGACAGAATCTTGAAAAAAGTTTTTAGACATACTGCCAAGCAAAAGTGTACGTTTATACTCCTGTACTTTATCGCAGCTTTGGATAACACACAGTAAGACGTGATTTCTTTTTCAAAAAAGATGGTGGATTTGCAGTAAATTGCCAACAGCAAACCTTAGTAAGTCATGCTGCGTGACCCATTTAAATACTCTCCTCCCCCAAATTTGGCACTTTGGAAGGGAACTCCTACAAATGCGTGTGCAATATGCGCAGTCGAAAAATTAACTGTTACTGCCCTTCCACTGCTAAGTCTTCACTATTTGCGCATCTTTAGTAAATCCAGACAGTACTATTTTAATGGCAAAACAAGGTTTGCTTTGGTGCAACTGTTAGTAAATCTGGCCATTAGTTTTTTCACAGATTGAAGCAGCTCCCTGAAGGTCAGTGCCGTCTCACACCCCCACCAGCCGGGTTCACTAAAGCAGAGATTAATCACAGGCCCCCTGCTGGCGATCTCTCGGAACAGCAAGAATACAAAAGTGCGAGGCTGGTTGTATCGGGCCTTGTGTTTCATGCAGCCTTGCCCTTCCTTGAAAAGAGCTCATGGTCAATTTTTCTGAAAGAATCTGAGATTCATTACACTGTCAACACTGGTGGATTTAGATATGAGCCTGCGGCAACACAAACAAAAAAAATCGCAAAGGTGACAGTTCTCTGTTGCTCATTTGCATGTCACGTCAATGATATCATGTCACCGTGTGTTGTAGTGGGTGCCTGGATTCTAGCTTGTGATCTAGGCAGGTAGCCCCACCGGAAGCCCGAGGCTGGGGGAGTCAGGGAATCTATCAAATAGTGCACCTCTAACTTTGTACAGTACTAATGGAATTAGTAAAATCAGCCACACTATGAAATGCTACAAAATGAACCACAATTTATTCATAATACTATGAAAATATGGACAAATTATATCATTGAATTTTATTCTGGTCTGTGCAAAATCATTAAAAATTATATAAAGCCAGTCTGCACACCATTAAAGTGAATTTGTTTGGTCTTGACTGTTGACGGTGTTGGCAGATGGGTAATGTGTTGATGCTCAAGTGTCAAATTAACACAAATAAATAAGAAAAGGTGAAAGACATCAGTTGTCCAGTTTAGAAAAAAGAGGGAAGAAGTACAGAAACACAAAAAGATAAAGGTCTGTAGCTATTTCATTTCATTGTGAGTATAAATGTTATGTGTGTAATGAAATAGGTTAGTATATCATTAGTATGTTTGGTAAACATTAAGGTAACACTGTAACAATTTTACTTCTTTTATTTAGGTCTATGTACAACAATTTATTACTTGTCTTTGTTACTTCTTTTTGATATTTATTAATCTTATTTTGTACGTATTTTTATATTTATGGAGTTTTTAATTTCATCATTATTCATCTCTCCAAACGTCATAATAAAAATACAAGTTTGTGCCATATGGTGCATTTCTTTTGTTGCAGAGAGGTGCGGGGCTGGGAGATGGAGACACAATTTTTGTTGTGTGTGTGTGTGTGTGTGTGTGTGGGGGGGGGTAGCCCAGAGTGCCATACAGGCTGGAACCACCACTGACTGTCAGATGCCTGGTAGACAAAGGTCAAAAGGTCAAATTGAAAGTGTGAGAGATGCAGAGGCGGGCCCGGGTTCTGGTGCAAGCAGCGTGTCGAGGATGATCCGACCTGTGCCCGTCAAAAGGGAGATACTGAGGTGCATGCTCCTGTTGTGTCAGAGAATTTCGAGCTTGTGATAAAGATGCACTTCCAAATTCTCAGGTGAGGTGCATCTGATGATGGCCTGTGCCGGCTGGGGGATGGATGGAAATGTTCGCATGTCAGAGGTCATCCTTTCTGTATTATTCTTCATCTGATTGTCTTGCTTTGGTCAGTGCCAGGTTAACCTGATATTCTGGAGGGTAGGAACACAGGAAATGGACCTCTCCACATATAGGAAAGGTGGTGACACCGTAGGGAGGCTGTCAGTAAAGGTATTATTCTCTGAAAACGAATCATGTCATGGGCTGGTTGAAGTCCATGTGACGCCCCAGGCAAG
>JABFEB020000026.1:12968470-12979849 GCA_019775895.2 Stomatorhinus ivindoensis
ATCTCATCTCATCTCATCTCATCTCATCTCATCTCATCTCATCTCATCTCATCTCATCTCATCTCATCTCATCTCATCGTTGCCATGTAAAGTCAATATCGGTGCAGAAAAAGGTCTGGAAAAATCCAGAGAGACTCATTGTCTAGAAACACCACACCACAGACAATGTTCTGGTCACCCTTCTTTGAGGGTCTGGTGAGAGAACTAAAAAAAGCAATACATCTGGCAGATATTAACTTCCATCTTTCAGAAGAACATTTACCAGTTTCTGTATTACCAGGCAAATCTGCAACCAGTTGCACTGTGAGCCGGACTCTCTGATCTTTGTGCGGCATGGTAAGTAATGTATGTCTGGTTATCTGAGTCAGGTCCTCCTGGTCCTGAGGAGATCATGTTGAGGTCAGCCGTGTACATCCACCTCTGACTCACCTCTGAGTTCACCATGTGAATCTAACTCATAGCCCACTCACACAGAAGCACACACCTTCAGGGCCAAACAGAAGCAGTGGCCACCCTCGCCTGGCAATCTGCCATCTGCTCCCAGGGGCGCCTTTAGTCCTTCCCCAGGTGGGTCTCCAATGTTGACATCAACAAGCCACAGCAGGGCAGCAGAGCCAGCCGGGTGAGTGGCAAATACATAAACGCTTCCACTAAATCTCCCAACAGCTGTGAAAAGAATAAGGCGAATATGGAGAGTGTAGCGAGTGCTGTAGAAGGAATTAGGGAATTACTGCTGATGGGCCAAGATCTTCTCCACAGGAGGCAGCTACTGCCAGACTACATATCTTGCCGAGGAGGCCCGTGTGAGTCACCATAAAACCACGGTTTGGTCAATCTGAAAGACCTTCCAGTCTGCCAACAATGATCCCTCCCTAACTGAAGGACACTAAACCAGGAGGCCTCCTGACACTGCTGACGGACACGACCATGCGGTCACTGTCAGCACCGCCACTCTTCTTAGTGGTTGCCGTAGCAACAGGGACAAGGTCAACACTTTTGTTCCCGAAGAACAGGCCGTGGTCCAAAAAGGCTGCGTGCATGATGAGGCATGCTGGGAAAAGCCCCTCCCAGCGTGGAGGCTAGGTGCCAATGAAGCTGCAAAGGTGCGACTCAGCAGAATGAGCGGACACAGGGGATTATGGGATTGTGGGCTGATTACACATTCCTGAAAACGATAATGAAGACGGCAGCTATGTTGCCCCAAAATAAGACAAATCTTGACCCCTAACCTGTGATGATTTTTTTTTTGTTTTTTTGGACATTACTAACACACCAAGTGGAGCTTCAGCCACTGAAATATGGTATTTTAAAGGGCTTGCTGTGTTGAGTGTGAATATACTTAGTATAGGTTCCATTCACCCATTTGAAGCGCATTCACTGCTGCAGCAATTATGGGACTGAGACCTGACTTCCTCAATAAATGCATGGATCTGCATGAGGAAGACTGCAGGCAGGGTGATGCAGAGGCTGCGTGCTAGCTGTCAGCCACCCTGATTTTCACGTCACGCCCGCTTCCGTCCTTGTGCCCACACCACCATAACGGAAGACTGTCTCCACCTTTGTCCCCTGTGCCACAGAATTATTTTCCACTGTGATGTTGAAGACGTCTCACCTGCAAATGACACAAATTAGGCAGGAGCGGATGATCAATACAGGATATTTCAAGTCAGGTACAAGCTGAAAACAGCCACATTCCTGGAAATGGAAGAGTAATGCGTCTTAAAGGCACACGGAAACCTTTTATATATGTCTGCATCCTTAAAACACGGCACGTTAATTCCACAGCTCGCTTATTCAGATATTCATGAATGTTTATTTATTTAGCACCTTAATATCTCAGGAAGCGTGCCCCCGAAACTTCACACGTGTCTCATATTATTCATACATTACAGACTCATTTTGCAGGGCCCTGGTTAAGGCTGTGGTTCTGCGCAGTCTGTCTGGAAATGGCTTCAGGAAAAGCCTTTTTGGTTTTCCAGTCTGCCTGCAGCCCTCATGCATAATACATAAAACATGGCGCTTGGAGTGGGAAATCATTCACCCGAGGAAGGCACGTCACAGTCCGTGTTTCCGTGATGGGAGCTCGTACCGGACCGGAGGGGCACCAGCAGGATTCCGTGTGGCACGTGTCCCCATTCTTTCAGCTGTGTCTTAAGAGACAGAGGACGCACAGTTACAAGCAGGGGCATGGATATGCCGGCAGATTCAGGTGGCCCAGCGCTTGACAGAGGCTCTTGAATACATAAAATTACTCGGAAAATTGGGGGGGTGGGGTGGGCAAGGTGACATTCCATCAAGGGGTCCACAATTTCTTGCTACGCCCCTGACTACCAGGTTCGTGTCTCCTGAGAAGAGATGAGACCCCACCACATTCTGGTGGAGAGCTGCAAGGAACCATTAAAGTTATGTTACGGATAGCACTGAGGAATCCCCATCGTCAGCTCAGCCACGCCCCTCCGATGGCCCTGATCGATCTGGCTTCTGCGAGGTTCTGCATCCTGTCAACCAGTTTTTCCGGCCGTACCTTGTTGCTCCCGTTCTGGACACTCCTCTCCCAGCTGTGTCTTGTTTTCCCCAGTTTTGGTTTCTCTATACCGGGCAATTCTGCTCTCCGATCGGTGCGAGATCTTCATGGTGTGCCCTCAGTTCGAGCGTTTCCCCGGCGTGTGTTTATCTGTGTCTTGACTTCTGCTACGTTTCCTAGACTCCGAGTGTCTGCCTGCCCCTCATCTGTACCCACGCAGACCACCCGACCCCTGCCTGGATTCCCGACCGTGTTTTGTGCCTGCCCCCAATTTGTACCGACGGGCGATCACCCGACCTCCCCGCCCGAGTTTCGGTTTCCGTTCCGGGCTCAGCCCCGGGTTCCTCTGACTTCTCTGTGGAGAACATTAAACAAACAGCGATACTACAGTGGAGCCGCATCAGTGTCCGTCTTCTTGCCTTCATAGCAAGCTAGAAGTTCCTATGATCAGCAATGAGGGACAAGGCTTCAGGAATGGTGACCTCGTCTTTGGTGATTCCCATCCTAAAGCGCGAATGGAGCAATATATACGGGGCGGGGGCCTATGGGGAAGAGCAAGTAATCTGTGGGGGAGGCCTGGCAGCCGTCCGTCCATATGGAAAACAAAAGCATATTTCAGTCCATAACAAAGGTCCAATTGGCTGGCGGATGAGGCGCTATGGCGCCGTGCAATTAGGGACGTCTGGGTTTATTGGAATACAGAGACGAGTGGAGTTTACTCTCTTGACGGGAGGGCACTGCAGAGACGGCTGTGGTATTTGTCTCAAAGAGTCGAAATGCCAGATACGCCTACGATCACTCCGAAGGAGTTGGGATTGCTTGCCGTGCTCGTTTCAGACGCTAATTGCATCACCTTCTGCGGGCGAGCTAAGTGGGGAGACCTCATGCCTGGCAGGGAGTTGGCCCTCCATCTCGGGGACCTTCCAGAGAAGAGAAGCAGCCTCTGCCAAACTGCTTTCACATCACTGGAAAACAGCGAAACTCAGACGGACGCCATCCGGGAAATTGACAACCAAGCACAAAAGGCCAAGAGACTCATGCTTCCTGTTGGCTCAGCTATGCGGATGACCGTCTCTGTCATGTTGGCTCTGAACTCTCGCACTCTGCAAGATGAGGATTAACAGACATCTATGGCCAATCAACCACAGGCTCATTGATCTTCAGCACTCAGTAAATCACCTGATAAATTTCAGTACTGATGCATCAGCGAAGTCCACCCCGCTGACCCTGGGGGGTGCAGCCTGTAATGACTTTGTGTCTGTTTCCGGTCCGACGATCCGCATGCCAGACATCTGTACTGCAGAAGATTGATGTCATAGTGTCGTCTTCAGAGAAAACACAGCGCGTCTCACTGTAAATTCCACCCAGTATCATGAGACCGAATTTTAAATATCACCTAGGAACAATTTACATCAACGACGTCATGATCAGCCCTATTCCTGATGGGGGCGAGTATGTTTTCCTGCATGCTTTTTAAGTTATAAAAGACAAATGTACTGGTCTGTATTTGAGTTATATTTTCTGTTTTTGTGTTTCAAAGTAGTAATGTTTAAATGTACTGTCAAAATGTACTGTTGACTAAATATATTTACCCCCCCCCCCCCCAGCCACCCTCTAGTCCTCAAAATGTACCAAGGGGTCCGAAGGTGACATTTTGTCAGGGATCCCAGAATTTCTAGCTGCACCCAGTCATGCTACAGACACTTCATCTGAGGAAGACGTGGAAAATTTTTTATAGAGGAAATAAACAGAGCAACATCTGCTTTGACGTGTCACACTACGCTGAAGACGTGCATTCTTTTGGAACGGTTGAATTCATCACTGGTCCAAAAACATCCCTGATGCGATAAAAACACTCCCCGAAAGCCAAGGGTACAACTTAAAAATCAATAAAAAATGCGGCCCGACATGCTGTTTTTTTTTTTACTACCCAGCAGGTTAACCTTCAGTTTTTTGTACTCCCTCTTTGTCTAAATGACTCGCCTCATTTGAGTGGGCCGGCTTAATATCCAGCCCTGCCGAAAAGCTTTCTGTGGATTGAATCCCGGTCAAAGTATCTCTAAAAGCATTTCTTACCCACAATTACACGCAGCATCTTCAGGTGCCGATGTCACGGGTTGGTGTCATGCTTTGGAGAGCTGTAAGTACGACCACGAAGGGAAAAGTGCCGTAGGGGAAGGATACGGCTGACGTTTTCAGACAACAGCCTGAAGTGAGATAGGAGGTCAGTGTCTGGAGCAGCCGTTCTGATTTCTCCACCTGTATCATGCGTTGGCTCAGCCTAGCGCAGCAAGTGTCACATGACCGAGTGCTAGTGTCACATCACACCACGTGACATGCTGATTTACCATATGGTTTCTTTCCCGCCCCCCTCCTCTTCAGGGTTGTCAGGTACTACACCTTGCTATCAGTTTGGATTTCCGCTCCCCCCCAAGCACTTGCATGATAATTAAAGAGGCCGATCAGACCCCAGGCCTGGAAACTTCTCTACTTGTAATCAACAGAATGCAGCCCTTGTAGGAAGGGTGTGGAGACCCCAGACTCAAAGCCCAGCATGTCCAAAGTGAGGCCAGGCACAATACACTGCATCTTAAAGAAGCTGCATCTTAAAGAAAACTCCACTTCTCTGGTTGATCCAGATGGGTAGAGGGACAAACAGCGTTTCAGTATTCAAGTTCCGAGGACTGAGTTATCCATGAAGTCTCCATAACAGTTTTTCCTACTCAGTCCTCGGGGATCCATAGACAATCCATGCTCCTTGCCAGACAGTCCACATTTTTGCTCCGTCCCAGCTCCTGGAGCAAAAATGTGGACTGTCTGTGGGTCCCAAAGGACTGGATTGGAAAACAGTTCTCAGTAACCAGACTGCGTATGTATATTTGTGTCTGTTTGTTTCCACAGACAAAATGGTCATTTATTTATTGTCTCTTATCTTCTGGATGGCTCACGCCGGTGATTCCTCTTGGTGCTCACGCCGGGTGCCCCGTTCACGCTCCTACAGGCTCGCCTATGTACAGTAAATTTGGAAATACCTCCCCTTTTGGCACCTTTTTGTCTCTCTGACCCGCTTCTTGCTACCCAGTATCCTCCCATGCGAGGAAATGCTTTCTCAAGGCTTCTTGAGCACAAAACACACTGGACTGAGTACCTAGAACCTAATAGTACCCAGCCTCCATCACTCAAGCCAAACACACCCTCAAGAACTTGGAACCATTCCGACCAGAAGCGTGGCTGAAATACCACTTGTGTCCCTTCTACTGTCTCAGATAGTCTCGATTAAACAGCACTTAATGATTCTCTTTTGGCCGATGAAGAGCGCCACAGTTACCTGTCTCGGACTTCAAAACCAGCGTGAGAGAACTTCGGAGCTCCTTTCCACACGGGCAAGCTGGAAATGTGGAGGGAGGCTGAGATTAGATAAGAAAGCAGTTTGCCAGGAACACAGCTCGATTCTGCTCCACGCAGCAAAATCGCCGGATCTGCTTTTTCAACAGAAAGACAATGGTTTCGCATGACCTGGAGCAGACATTTATTATTCCGCGTCTTTTGTAACGTAAGCAATGTGCGGGTAACTCGGAGAGATGCTGACGAACACGGGGACGAGCCGGGCTTATGGAGCTAAGTTAACTTCAGGTCAACTTCTGCTAAAGAGGTTCCATTTTATCCTAACCCAGCATTTCCACATGGGTCCACCGTTGCGAACGAACCTTATGCTTTCACTAAAAGGAAATGGCAGAGAGATCAACACCTACTGAAGTTCTCAGATATGTGAGAAGTAGGACTTCAATAAACAGGCCGGTTCTTAGAAGGGGTCCCAAAATCACTGCAGGATAGCTCCAGCCATACAGTGAAACATGCTGAGGCATTGGAGAAGAGCTCAGTGCAAGTCACTGGTGGGTGCTGCTTGAAGCCAGCGGGGCTGTAACAGCATAACTGCTGCTGTCTGGGGGACACGAAGCCCCAACTTTAAAGGTTACCTTTCACACCGTGAGAGGCCAAGTCAAGCGGAGAATTAAACTTCAGGGGAAACGTCTCACGGTGCCCTTAAAAAGGCTAAATTGCCCACATAAAGGGCAGAGTTTGCTTTTGTTTTGACCGTTTTTCTAATATGTAGCAGGACCCCTTCCTTGCATACAGGACAGGACAGGAAAAATTCACGCTGGAACATGTGCCCGTGTGAATGCAATGTAAGCAATGGATGTAATTTGCCTGTGACGTAGCACTAAGGGGTGGGTGTTCCCCATATCGCCTCAGGGGGTTGAGCCTAGATTTGCCCTGCGTATCAAATTTCAAGTTTTATTTGTCACATGCACAAACATAACACTTTATATCTGACCAGAAAAAGCTCCTCTCCCTGCTTCCGGGACTGTACTTAAAAGGAAGCGTGAAACCTCAAGAGAAACTAAAAAAAAAAAAAAAGATAAGGATAAGTAAGATTAAAGATAACAATAAAAATGATTAAATAAGACATAAAATAATCAGAATCAGAATTCACTTTATTGGCCAGGTACAACTGCATGTACTGTGAATTTGCTTTGGCAGGGTTGGCGCTTACATTTACAGATCACATAGAACAAGAACACAAGTTAAGAAAAACGGATATAAAGTATAAATAAAATAATACAATAAAGGAATAAAATACTGCAATATAATTATATGGACATTAAGCAGAACAGAGATATATTGAATACTGGAATATAAAGGTATGAAGATATATCTTGTCCAGGAGGTGATAAAAGATGAACAAAGATGGGTGCAGAGTGAGTGGGGGAGCGACAGAGGCAGGGACTGTGTCAGCGGGGGTCAGGGGGCTTGTGTGATGGACGCTATTTTGGTTTCCTGAGCAGAGGCTGTGGCAGGTCCCTGGCCACCCAAAGCTCTCAGTGTCACATCGCTCTGTTTGTCATTAATGTAGAAGGACACTGACGCAGACACCAGCACCAGCGGATCCGCACGCACAGGAGAAGCTCACGGCCCATTTACTCCCAGTAAAGTCCAGACCGTCCAGCTGCTACAAGGAAGGGGATACTGCAGTTCAGGGCTCATGAAGTCTTGACATTGCTGATTGTGGATGTTCTGTCAAGTCAGAGGGCAATAGACTTGCTAATATGTGGCTTATTTATGCTGTGTATCCTTGTTAACAATTCACAAAACCAGGACGAGAACCCACACCGTGCTGGTGCCCTTCACTTGCAGATTACCTGAGAATTGTTACAGGGATCCAGGTCAAAGGAAGCCTAAAGCGCTATGAGACATGGGGTAGCGGAGAAAGCTGCAGGGGATACTGCCAGCCACTAGGGGGTGATAAGGTGACGGGTCACCTAACACGGGTTCATGACCTCTCAGCGGTTACCTATGCCATCCATAACTGACAGATTGTCTCCATCATACCTTTGGGAGACACATGAGTGCAGTTATTGTCAAACTTCTTAAAGATGGTTTCTCGAAATGTCATGCGTATTTTTAATTCTGTAAACCCTGAAAGAATCACTTATTTGGAAAAACATTGTCATTCATGACTGCTTTCACACAAAATGCACGAGTCAGGCACATTCCTGTCAAACCATGAATACAGATCTGTCACAAGAACTATTATAGGAATCTGTAAATGAGCTCTATGGTTCGCAGCTGGAGAAAACCAATAGCATATTGTATCAACCTTCAAGATATATCTATGCGCACACACAATTGGTCCTCATAATGTAATATATACATAATTCACACACACACATACAGACTGCACATTACCATAAACATACTGCACCCTAAATACAATGTAATCCTTGATCAGAATGTCGCCAGTTTGAATCTCAAGACCAGAAGACCGGTGCTACACTTGTGCCCTCAAGCAAGACCCCCAACCCACCCCCTCCCCCCAGCAGTGCGGCACACTGGCTGACCCCCAGATTTGCTCTCACCTATGTGTTCATCTCACGGGGAGCAAAGCTAGGATCAGCGAAAAGACAATTTCCCCACGGGAATCAATAAAGTATCACAATTTGATTCTACGAGCTTTAATATGAGTTAAAAATTGAGAAAGAGTGAGAAGGAGGAGGAGAGGAACAACAGCAAGTTTGGGATTAATCTCAGCCCACAGAGTCTGGAGGTGGATCTCTGAGTAGATCAAGAGGACGGCAGAGTTTATGGAGCGTCACATGACCCCGAAGGGCCATCCTGTAAGTGTGCCCTCGGGCCTGGTCATAAATTACTCTGCTCAGATACTGTGTGAGGGCTCAGTGGGTCTGAACGTGTCCCAGATCAAAAATATGGAGAACAGGGACATGAAAAAATGTGTTTTCTTTTATTATTTTGTTATTATGCCAGTTTTCATCTGTTATTTCAAAGGCAGGCCTACATAACACATTCAGGGTTAATCTCATTGGTGTTGATCACTGGGAGAGTACATTTCTCACACCCGTGCCGCTCGATTTCTTTCTGTCGCTTCTTATAATGAATTATTTTTAGTCTCGTACTGCACAATTTGCAGGAAATGTGTTACTTTGTAAAAGCGCAGAGGTTAGCTTTATGTTAACAGTTTGGGGGAAAAAAAGACACGTGAAGCTGTTTTTATCTGGAATTTCATCAGGTGTGTTTTAGAGGAAGTTGTAGAACAGTAGTTATTTTTGTCGTGGCACTAGTAAACAATGGCGAAAAGATTAGCTGTATGTCAGCCTAACCGGAAAACCTAACTGATACCACACAGCCGTTTGAACTGAGGCAGCTACGCCTACTTTATCATATATCTGTGGCTCATAATGGTTTGATTTCATTGGGGGACAGAATTACACATCAAACAATGCCACAGTGATATTTGGTGCCCCGCCCTAAGTGACCTGCCAAACGACGTGTATTTTTTTATGTGTCCTGATGGGGGCAGCACTTAAAACGTTCTCTAGTTTTGAGTTCCACTCCCTGCTGGTGATGTCAGACCAAACACCCAACTGGAGACTGCCTCCTGTGTGGAAGGGTGTGTCCCCGGGGATTGTGACTGAATCCCAATATATATCAACAAATTTCATCTGCGTCCTCTTATTCAAACACAACAGGGTTTGCGTCACACTTAATTAACAGCGCTTAATTAGTTCTCTCCCTGGAACAGCATTCACTCAGTGTCAAGCACTTCACAGCTCAGAAGGAGATTCGCACTGACGACTCCCTTCACCTGTCTGTCAAAGTAGGCCTTTAAGGCACAGCAGTAAAATAGCTGCACTTTGACTCCTCCAGGTCCAGTTCCTCGCCCCCTGTGCCCCACTACTGCTCCACCGCTGTCCTACCTTTGTCCTTCTGAAGAGAGCTGTTGTCCAGCTGACCCACATTTTGCTTCGCTGGCTGGTTACATGGAACTGTTGAGCGTTGTCCCCACCAGGTGAAACAACAAGGTCAAGCGAAGCTGATCCTGGATCAGTCTGATCATGCTGCACTGAAAGCTGATGCAGGTGGAGCAGATGAGCGTGTGTCTGTCTGGTGGTGCGGACACAATGAGTTCATCACAGCCATGAAGCTGTCTAGGACCCAAAAAAACACTGGTAACTCTCTCTATGAAAGCCATGTCTATAAGAATCTATGACCACATTCATTACACATCATAATGCATTCATAAAGCATTATAAACATAGTTATAAAAAGGCTTGACACATAGCCATGTCTATTATGCATTATTAATGCTTCATGAAGCTCTCAGCTATAACACACTATAGATACCTTTATAATGCAGACAAAGTATCTTTAATTCTAATATCATTATAATGCATTATGAAGGTATCTATAGTGCATTACTGATGACAGCTTCATTTGAGTTTATGAAGTCTTATAATCAAGACTATAATGCCTTATGTTTATCAATAATGCATCATAGATCACAACTTCACGTAGTGTTACCAAAAGATTCACCAGCTCCATAGTCCAGTGATAAACTGCAAAGGTGTGGTGAGAGGTGTAATAATTACAGAACACACCACAGGTGAAATCATTCAGCGAATGTTACGGCACCTCACATGAGAAAAATAAGCCCTTATGGCTTTTCTCAGCCGGTCCTGAAATGAATATATTAAACATGGATAGACGTGAGTAAACATAACAACACAATGCTATGCAAATCCTAAGTCTGAACATCAAGCTTTGCAGACATTTTCATTTATTTCACATCAAATATTTTCACATCTATTATTTCCAAGCAACCCACAGTAGGATGAATGAGGCAGATATTTTCAGTCCCAGGCCGTATAACTGACCTGAAACCTAGAAATATTCCCACACACTAAATTACAGCACAATGGCCCGACTTGCTTCCGATCCACCCCGTCTTTGTGCCGCTTCTCCGTTTCGCAACGTTGAGGAGATACCCAGGCTGGCAGCCTTAAAGTTCCCCATGGCCGCGCAAAGGGCTGCACATCACCGGCGGCCTCCTTCACCCGGTGCTGCACCATTCCTCTGGCTTCTCTGGAGGCGACGAGGAACACGTGACTCTCAGGCCTGCTGTTCCCACTGACGCTGCATACTCGTTAAATGAAAACACAGGTAGGACCGTTTCCGCGGGAGTGGATGTTAAGCACTGTGCTATTAAAATAATTCACAGGGTAATTTAATGCTTTGAATAGATACTGATGATTTTCGCATGAGATACCAAGTCATAACTTGAACTGCCAGCCTGGTTCGGCGACTCCTAACCGGAAACCATTCAGGTGATTGATGTCAGGGAACTGCATGACAGGCTGGTGTCAAAAGGGGGGTGTATTGGCCATGATCTGCTCCCTCTGCTCCGTTAAGACTGGTTTAGAACCAGGGAAACGGTACATCAAGCCATCTTGCCACCTGTGCGAAGGCTTTTAATTGCACACTATGTTGACTTGGATGGG
>JABFEB020000026.1:12995907-13006452 GCA_019775895.2 Stomatorhinus ivindoensis
TGCTACCTGTGCCACACACGGCACAGATTAGTGCAGTGCTACACAGGTTAGCATGGCACAGATTAGTACAGTGCTACCTGTGCCACACACGGCACAGATTAGTGCAGTGCTACACAGGTTAGCATGGCACAGATTAGTACAGTGCTACACAGGTTAGTATGGCACAAATTACTACAGTGCTACACAGGTTAGCCTGGCACAGATTAGTACAGTGCTACACAGGTTAACATGGCACAGATTAGTACAGTGCTACACAGGTTAGCCTGGCACAAATTACTACAGTGCTACACAGGTTAGCCTGGCACAGATTAGTACAGTGCTACACAGGTTAACATGGCACAGATTAGTACAGTGCTGCCTGTGCCACACATGGCACAGATTAATACAGTGCTACACAGGTTAGCATGGCACAGATTAGTGCAGTGCTACACAAGTTAGCCTGGCACAGATTAGTACAGTGCTACCTGTGCCACACATAGCACAGATTAGTGCAGTGCTACACAGGTTAGCATGGCACAGATTAGTACAGTGCTACCTGAGCCACACATGGCACAGATTAGTATAGTGGTACACAGGTTAGCATGGCAAAGATTAGTACAGCACATATTAGTACAATGTGGCACAGATTAATACAACGCAACACAGATTTGTACAGTATAAATGAGTACAGTGCAACATAGATTCCTTCAGCACAACACAGAGTAGTACAGCCCACATGGTACTGTGCTGCTGTGATCATGTGACCCAGTTGCCATGACACGCAGGCCCTCGTGTGTGACTATTTGAGTCGTCCATCTCTCTTGTAGCCAGCAGATGAGCCCATCGGGCCCCTGCACACGCTGCGCACACACATTCTGGGTGGGGCATGGCTTTGACATCACCCTGGCTGCCTGGGACCAGAAAGGATCATCCCTCCACTTCGCTCAGCCCGCCTCATGCCTATCGCCATGCTGATTGTGGCAGGGGAAGTGAGGGTCTTGTGGTAGAGGAGAGCCAGTGACTCTGTGCGTCCCTTTGTGAGCATGGGACAAGTACAGGGTTCCCTGGTTTGGAAGGATAGCACACATCATCGCTGGGGGCTTGTTTGCTTGCCAGTGCTGTCAGCCAGATGCTCCAGCTCCAACTACAGGACAACATGTGTCAAGCACACATTACAAAAAACATGTTTCCTCGTGCTTTTATCCTATCATACACTATGAAAAACAGCTATGCTTAATTGAAGTTAAACATCTCTCAGTTTAGACATTTGTAAGGCCAAATTCTTACCGTCCAGAGAGAGAGAGAGAGAGAGAGCCAGCTATAGGCGTTGGCTGTCACACTGTCAGCATGCGAGTGGGACTTTAACTGGGATGAGGCACTCTGCAACTGGGTGCCCTGTTTGGTTTCACTGAGCCACACTGGGACACAGTTACACACACCGGTAAATATACCTGTACTCATATCTACATAGACTGATGACGCATTTCATTGCGGGTCAGAAGTTCCTGTGTTGTGCAGTATATACACACATCTGTCCCTGTTACACCAAGCTAGGCTTTGCCGTGCTGTATTAATCTATGCCAAGTGCCTCTAATACATGCCCTGCTGTACTAATCTGTGATTCACTGTACTAATCTGTGTCATGCTGTACTATCCGGTACCAAGATATACTAATATGTGCCCCAATTAACTAGTCTGTGCTATGCTAATCGATGCTGTACTAATCAGACCACTCTCTACTAATCGGTCCCATCCTGTACTAATCTATGATGTACTAATCTTAACCATGCTATATTAATCTGTATTGTACTAATCTTTGCCAAGATGTGCTAATCTGTGCTGTACTAATCTCTGTCACTCTATACTCATCTGCACTGTAATAATCTGAGCCATGCTGTACTAATCTATGCTGGGCTATACTAATCTAAGCCACGTTGTAGTGATATATACTGCATTAATCTGTATTATGTTGAAACAGTCTTTGCTGTACTAATCTGTGCTCTGCCTCACTAAACTGTGCTACACTAATCTGTGCCATATTGTACTACGTTGCACTGAACTAATCTGTGCCAGCCTGTACTAATCTCTGGCATTCTATACTAACCTGTGCTGTACTAATCTGTGCTATACTAATCTGCACCATGCTGTACTAATCTATACCATGTTGTACTAATCTGTGCTGTGGTGCTGCAGAGGAGGACGGTAGGGTTAGGTGGAGGTGGGTAAACTTAGATGGAGGGGCAAGGCTGCTGCTGTAATCAGCCTGCAGATAGGGTCTTATCAGGTCGTCATCCAAACAGCCTATTGTCCTCTGGTTCTATGTGAAGCAAACCAATTATACTGTTGATTATCAGTCAGCCAGGGCACCGGGAGTTGTGGAGATGCCAGCTTTCAAGCTGGATACCGAGAGACACCCAGCCGCCATCGCGGAAGGCTTCTTGCATGACAGCATTAACTGCTACCTTCTCTGTTGAACTGGCCCCGTGGGGCACCACTCTCTTTCATCCACACATAATTAATGATGAGATTTTTTTTTCTTGTGTTGCCATGGTCACAGACAGCCTGGCTGTACACCCCTTGCCCCAGAACAAGGGGGGGGGGGGGGTGTCTGTGTACATTGGGTCTCAGGCCTCAGCCTCCTCTCACCTGAGGTCTGTGATGGAGCGGATCATCCTGGCCCCTGCAAAGCCCCCCGAATGTCATTCACACAGCGCCGCCCTGCTGGCTGCCAGTGGGGACCAGTCACCCAGGGACGCCAGCAAGGGACTCTGTTAGCTGTGGGAAACACGGCTTCGCACAGGAAGTCAGCACAACGAGATGCCTCGCGCTGCGGTGCCATTGTAGAAAGCAGGATAGATGATCCAGGGGTATGACAGAAGTCCCCACGTTGACATAAACACTCTCTGCTGGGAGGTGGGGCTCAGTGGTTGTGGGTGTTGGGGGAAGGGGGGTTTGCAAAAAAAAAAAAAAAAACTCCCAACCAGCTTGAAAGTGCTTAGTTTCTGAAGGATGCAGTTTTACAGACATATAATTGTTCAAAGGCAGCGGTGTGGAGGACAGGCAGAACAGAAGCTGTATGGAAATAACGCTCAGAACAGCACTATTTAAGGGGCCTGATGGCATTATTAAGGGGGGAGATCGCCTGCGGCACAGAGCAGAGTCCCATTAGGATGATTTCCTGTAGGTGCGCTTGCTGGCTCTAACAAAGGTGGTACATTTCAGTTAAGAGGAATGCGTGCGACGTACGCATGTAATGCACGAGTGTAACATTTCATCACATATGAACAGTACCAGTCAAAAGTCTGGATTCACTTGCTTTTAATGCATATGTCTGTTTTCGCTACGTTGTTCATTTCATAGTAAAAGGTCTCAAACCAATTAAGTAATATATATAAAACATTGCATCGACTAATAGAAATGTTCAACATCTCAAATTTTATAGAATTTTAGGCTCTTCAAAATGACAGTATTGCAGGCTCTTTGCATCCTTTCAACCAGTTTCCAGCTTCTCCAACAGTCCCGAAGGAGCTTCCAAGTTCTGGACATAAGTTGGCCACCTTGATCTTACTTTTCCATCTAATTCATCCCAAACCAGCTCTATAGGGGGAGCCAGGTCATCTGTTACAGCAATTACATAATCTTCAAGGTCATCTTAGAGTCATTATGTTATTGAAAAACCAATGATTTTTAGTAGGCGTGTACAGACCTGTAAATATTCCTGGACATTTATGGCCACTAATCAGGTGAAAATCGTTCTGATTTACTGAGGTATGCCCCACTCCACCTGTCACTGTGGGTACTGGGCTCTGCTGGAGCACATCCCAGCCTGGCCCATTCTCCCACTGTCACTGGGCACACTGGTCCTTCATCCTGGGTCCTGTTACAAGATGTCCTGTGAAGGCAGGTGTGACGGGCTGGCCGTGTCTGAGCACCAGCAGTCCTCTCAGGGCACGTCCTAAACGTCCTCCGAATCAGCTACCTTGACCCCCCCCGCATGGACACCTCACCAAATGAGAAGCCCTCACCCCACTTGGGGGATCCATCCAGTGTGGGACACGTCTTTGCCATTTAAACACATATAACTACCCTCTGATAGATATGGATGCTTTCTCACTGTGTCTGACAGCAGTTTGGCAGTAATCCGTCAATGGCAGGGGTCACTGGATTCCCGCTCCAGGTCTGCACACCGCGTGCATCCCCGCTGCACCTGGGAGGAAAGAAGAGAAGAGATCAGTACACAGGATCACTTGCTCATCAGCAAACGTAGCTCTTCAGAAGATCAAACATCAACTCACCTGTTTTGGCACGACTTCATTAAATGCTATATGAGGTGCATTTGACTCTGAGATTAAAAGTAATCCGAACAAGTTTGGTGCCACAAATGGGGTATCAAACCTAAAGACTGCATTCCCTTGGGGACTTTCCGAAAGTGCAGCGTCTTTCCCAGAGCATGGCGCCTAAACTATAAATAGCAAATTGGAGGCGCTAAATGGGTCACGCAGAGCACTGCAGGCTGCGTCTCGTATCAGCACTGAAACAGGGCTCCTGAGTGGGTGAGGCTAAAGGCTGTGAGGGAGTCGGCCTATTAAAGCTACGGGAATCTTGGTTGCAGGAAGCAACAGGAATGCCAGGCTGTTGTGCTAAAGCTACAGAAAGCTACGGGGAAGCTGAGCTCTCGTGTTAAGGCTACAGCACGCTCAACTCTGATAGCAATGCTACAGTATGCTGGGCATTTGTGTTAAGGATACAGGAAGCTGGGCTCTGCTTTTAATGCAACAGGAATCTGGGTTCTGGTATTAAAGCTACAGGTAGCTCGTCTTTCATAATTAAGGCTACAGGAAGTTATAATAAAACGTCAGGAAGCCATGGTAAAGACAGCGAGGTTTCCACTTTAAAACCTGCCACCCAGATGCTGTACCACCTCCCATGCGCTTTACACCTCTTGTACACCACGCTTCTTCTCTCAGATGATAGCCATGACTCTCTGTCCTATGGCTGATGACCAACAGAGAGGGAAACAACCATGAATTATTCATCAGACCGAAAGCTCTCGATACGTGACGCAATCTCTTTTAACGCAAGGCTCTGAACTGGCATCCCATTGTAATCTGCCTATTTGCGTCCTTAGCCCGATTCCCCACATTGCTCCGGGGGTGTGAGCCATGCCAGTTTACTCCACTCTTCCCCATAACTCTGGGCTCAGGGGGGGTGCATTATGACCTGCAAGCTGATTAGCTGCAGGTCTGCGTGACAACACCACACACTCAGGGAGGGCATTTTTGAGCGACACAGTGACCTGTCTAACTAAAAGAGCACCCCCCAACCTCAAAACTCCACCTGTATCTCTCAGCTCCAAGTGCTGCTGCTGCTATGTACCTACTAACAGCAGGGTCAGGCAGAGGAAAACAGACCGCCCGGATGTGGTCATGATTCCTGTTTAATGAGGCAGACCACCTACCATTAAGCGGTGTCCTAAAAATGCCAGAAAACACTCATGTTCCCTGTAACCGATGAGCGTTGTGGCGATGGGATGGCATTCACAGGAAATCACATGTGGCCTAACACCTTGGTGTCACCTTTGTGGCAGAGCCGTTATCAGTCATGAGCAGATTCGACAGGCCCAGCTGAATCCGATGGCTTAAAAGTCCGCCATCAGCACAGAGGGGGGAGGTCTGCCTTCTCACACAAGCCTGGTCTGCTGCCATTACTCATCCATGGCTCATTCCACAGAAGTTTTCTAACATTCAGGGTGAATATGATTAGCTGACATGCCTTCTTAGGAAAGGCGCATTGTGGAGGGAGAATGACTCAATGCTTTCTCTGTGTTTTGTCTGGTTTAAAAAGGCAGCTGCCACAAATGACACCGTGGGGCGAGAGGGTCTTTCAGCAGGATGCATGCGAACAGTTGGCCTTCTTAGTGGCAGCAAATTAAAACAAGGAAATGTTTTCACCGGTAGATCAATCGTACTTAAGATAGCAGAGAACCCACCACAGAATACACAACAGCATAACTATCTGCAGCCCTGCCTATATACAGTATATATATATATATACACAACAGCATTTGATAATAGAACTTCTGCAAAATCTGTGCTTTTTTTATCAAAACCATCAGCAGGATGATGAAACATGTTAGACATTCTGAATGGTATGATGACAAAGTCTGACTCGAATAGGTTAAAGGGGACACCAGTGTTTCTGGAATCACTCTGAATGAGGCTCATTTGTTCGCCTCTGGAGGAGTTAATACTGCAGAGTGATTCATTCTTCGAGGCATTGTGAGGAAGTCCATTAAGGCTCTGACTCCGAACCGGGCGAAATGGAAGAATATTGGTGCTCGGCGCGAGTTTTCATCTGAAGCATAGAAGCCCTTGGCTGCCGCATGGTGAAGTTTATTCTGTAGCGACAGCCTAAGGAAAACATCGACTGGAAAAGCGGGTTTAGATCTTTTCGTGCACTCAACAAACCAAGCTGTGAGAGATTTCAGGCTAAGATGAAAGCTGACGGATTGTTGGGGGATTCAGAAATGTCACGATCCGCACCGCCATAACCTTCGAGATATTAGTACTCCGATTCTGAAAAAAAGAATAAGCTTGTGTAAATGCATAAAACCATCTTTTTGGCCTCAAAACACCATATTGTACGTGTGGCAGCACAATCCATAATGCTAACAGAACAGGAATCCGACAGCCATCCTCTGGCATGACATAAGCAGGGCTGTCGTTCAGAGGAAGCACCCAGACTGACTTTGTACTGATGTCACATGGGCCTGAAGCCAGCACCTGTGATCTAGCTGGGTCTCACAGCTGCATCAATAAGCTGGTGCGGCACATGACAATTAACCAATGAGCAGAGTACAGAGAAGCAGGCAACAGGTGGAGGGAATTAGCTAACAATTAACAAGCGCAGAAACTAGGGAACATTAATAAATACCAAAACTAGGAAACATTAACTACATACCGGGAATTAAACACTTGGAATATTGAAACAGATCAGAAGCAGAAACCAATGCCTGGAAAATACAACTCACTGACAAAAAAAGTTAAGCATCCAGAAGTGATTTGGATGTAATTTGGTACACGTGCGAACTAGTGATGGGTATGTAAATGATATGATTTGCAAGGACCTGGCACGACTAGTCACCAGACACAGAGGATGCCTTATAGACGCATTAGACAGCATTACCACCACTTGATGGAGTTTGATAGGGGTTGCATTGTGGCTTTGCATGATGCCGGGTGGTCGTATCGTGCAATTGCCCGGCATGTGGGGCATGCAGGTGTCACAGTCACCCAATATTGGAACCAATGGCCATGTGAGGGCACCCAGGTTCTGGTTCTGGTTCTGGCCACACCAAGGGAGGATCATCATATTGTGTGCCAAAAATTTACAGAACTCCATGACATCTACTGTACGCTTGTCATCCAGACACAGGTATTGGACCCTCTACAACACCCTGTGTCATCCTGCACTCGACGGCTGGCATCAGCAAGGTTATGGGTACACTGTCCCATGCATAGGCTGCCGTAAACACCAATGCAGAGATCGCTGCATTTGGAGTGGTGCCGTAACTGCGCGGCCGGGACTGATGATGAGCGGCATCGTGCCATGTTCAGTGATGAATATTCTGCATAGATGACTGTCATGTATGCCAAATGGAATGGAACAATCCTGTAAAAGTTGTGGAGAGACACACCAGCATTACTCCTGGCGTCATGTTGTGGGGAACCGTAGCATATCACTTCAGGTCATCTCTGGTAGTGATTCAGGGGACCCCGACGGTACAGCGGTATGTCACTGACATCCTGCATCTGCATGTCTTACCCCTCCTGAGTCAGCACCCTGGTGCAGTCTATCAACAAGCCAATACCTTTCCACACATGGCATATGTGTCTATGGACTGCCTGCATCATGTTGAGGTCCTCCTGTGGCCAGGTCCTTCGATCTATCCGCAATCAAACATGTGTCAACTCAAATCCAGTGCCATTCTGCAGAATGTCGAGGGGCAGTTACAACAGCTGTTGGCTAACTTGTCGCAGGAGATGATCCAATGGCTATACAACTTCCTTCTGCACCAGACATGGGACCAGCAATGTGCCCGTACTGCCAACTCTGTTGTCCGATTGATCTGATATAATAATCATTGCGAAACCATAACCTGACTTTTCACAACGTGTGGATTCATTTAATTTCCACCACTCCGTCTAGGTGCTTAACTTTTTTGTCACACAACAAACACAGGGAAAACAAAAAAACAATAAATATTAATAAATTGATGAAAAGCCAGCCTTGAACCCATGACTGGATGATACCAGTCTCAGAACCAAACACTCAATTCAAAGAGCTACACAGCAAACCAAGGAGCAAGGGTAACACATAAGGATTATAAAACAGGGAGTGACAAAACGGGATGGCCACTGACACCTAGTGGCAAAATGGGGAGTGACACGAAGGGCAGGGTTAGTTGGATGGACACCGACACTGTCCGGTAGCCAAAGACAGAGTGGACAAATGGACTGATACACAGAGAACCCAGCAATAAATACAAACAGCCGGTTCAGATAGTGAAATCTGCGGATTCAGGATTGTCTACATAAAAGGCCGCAGCATCATTTACTCTCAGCCAAGTTGCTATTCATGAGATGCAGTGACCATCCCTTGAAGGTGACCATGAGGGCCTGACTGAAGATGAAATCTTAACGACACACACAAACCCTCTCGATGGATCGCTGGAGTGAGCTAGAGGCCTTCAGTCATGCATTATTCTTCACATGTGAGGCGTTTTAATTCGGATTTTGGCATCTGGCGGGACTTTTAATCTCTGGTATAGTCAGACGAAGGGGGAGATCAGTCTGGTAGGTACTCAGTGAGGCTGTGCCCTACGAACAAGGGGAAAGTCTTCAGGAACATGCAGTCGGCAGGGGAGAAAAGAGACAGGCGGGGCTTTGTGTCAGGGATGACTGATCCGGAAAGGCCTCAGTGAACTCGGCCGGGTTCCCAATGCGGCACTGGCCCACAGGTGTGCTTGTAAGGCCATTATTTACAGAGAACGACGGCAGGATTGCTGCATTAGCAAGCCGGAGTCTCCTGAGCATTACATGGCGCTAATGTGAGACTCCCCTTTCTTTAAAAGCCCGCGTCTGAATCCCAGCAGCTCGTAATGAGAAACAAAGTCATTTTGAATCACAAGGAATCGCACCTGTTATGTAAATAATGGTTTGAACATAAAAACATCAAAACAACTCGAACACATCGTACCTAAATTTCCCACGTACAGGAGAAGTCAATGGAGACAGAACTAATGTGAAATTTACCAAACGAATACTGGAAAGAGGTAAAAATGAATTGCTTGCAAAATGACAAGCATCCTCCGGTGATGAAGAACGAATCTCGTTTATGGATTTGGGGAGCCAGGGTCTGTCTCTCATTTTCCTTTTTAGGAGTCAAATCACACCCTTTCCAGGAGATAATGCACAGTAGTCAGGCTCCAACACAGAGTGCAGCTGTGAACGGATGCGACTGCGCCGCTTTTATACCACACAAATTAGTGCCAGCTAAACCCCAGCACCCTGTACTGGATTTGAGGTTTGCCCATGAATGGATGGATGGAAGCTTCAAATATTTCTATGAAAGTACAACAGCAGTCCACTGAGAGGCCCTGGGCTTCACTGCACTGCAGCTCTTAATTGTGCTCAATTAGTGATAGCTTATTGTATCATAATTAATAAGGTACAATCGCCTAGTTCATCTCGAGGTACAAATCAGTAGAAAGACTCTCTGCGGACAGCTACACTTAGACTTTGAATGGCTCAGGGGTAAAAATGAGTGACCTATAAGGAGAGAATTTGTTATCAGTATGTGATTAGCATGCAGGCAGAGAAGCGGGCTGACGGGCGTGATGTTGACCCGTCTCACATTCTAGTTTGGAGGAATCAAGGAAGCCTCACACTACAATGACACTTGGGTGGGTCTTCAGAAGGCATCAAGAAAAAGCAGCGTCATTGTCCTGGACTGCTGGAACAATACCACTTCTGTTCCATAATATCTTCAAAATTACCTATTGAGAAGTACAATATAAGACAATTTATTTTTGATGTCCATGTCAATTATGGAAAATATTCCCGTTCTTTAAAAATGGATTCCAGTCACCCTAATTAGCTTCACATAAACAGCCGTGCCTCGTTTAAATTGTCTTTTAAGATTGTAGGATGGAAGCAGAACTGAATTAGATCTGATGAGTAAACCATATCTGCCCAGTGTGTATATACTTCAATTCCACATGCAAGTGACAAGTTACTTTCAATTAATGACCATATGACTTACAGAAACAGCCACATCATTAGCATCACTGACATCATTAACATCTGTATAGTCATCATTACCCATAAATGCAGTTCCTGTCACAGGAGACCCGCTAATGGCTATTTCCGTCCAATGGCTCCAGCAAAGCCACTTTTCCACTGGCATTTCAACCCATAAACGTGCCACCATCAATTCATCTTGGGAATGACAGATACCAGTCCTGCACAGTGGCCAGAGTGATATTGAGCCGTTCCTCTTGCAGAA
>JABFEB020000026.1:13019283-13029969 GCA_019775895.2 Stomatorhinus ivindoensis
GGTTAGCTGAGCTGAATCTGTTTAGCCTCGAGCAAAGGAGACTAAGGGGGGACATGATCCAGGTCTATAAGATTCTATAAGTCTGGATACTGTTCAGACAAATTATTATTTCAATATTAGTTTAAATACTAGAACTCGTGGCTATAAGTAGAAATTAGCAATAGAACATTTTAAAACAAATTTGAGGAAGCACTTCTTTACGCAGCATGTAGTTAGAGTATGGAATGGTCTTCCTGCTAGTGTAGCAGAAGCTAAAACCCTGGGTTCCTTTAAATCAGACCTAGATAAGATTTCTGAGCTATTAGTTAAGTTCTCCCCAAACGAGCTTGATGGGCCGAATGGCCCCCTCGTGTTTGTAAATTTCTTATGTTCTTATGACCAAGACATCTGATTGGTTGGTCCTGCCTCATCTAGTTGCTTGGACCCACCTCCTCTACAATCTGATTGGTTCTCTTTCTGGATAAACCATTTTTCGTTCTGTCATCAGAACATTTTTGTGTAAATAAAACTCCCAAGAGCCTCTCATGCACCTATACAGCTCATTTTTACAGACAATTACACACTACTGCCTCGCAATTAAACCTTTGACCTGGCTGTTAATTAAGTATTCATTATTAACTCATTTAAGCATTTCCAAAGGCAAAGGTGTTGGGTGGAAGGAGCTTGGCTAAACCAGAGCAGAGATTTGCTGCCACCAGTAATGCTGGGCGGTGGAACGGCTTCTCGCAGGGTCTGAAGCTCCAGGCTGAAGCTGCAACCACTTGGCACAAAATAATATAAATGAGCAGATTAGTATGACGAGAGATGGGGTGGGGGGGGCATCAGCCCTCCGGACAGCTTCATCTGGCCGGTTATGCTGTCCACCTTCCACTCTGCTTCTCTATCTCTCTGTTTCTTCTCTGTTTTTTTGTTTTCTTTTACCCATCTATTCTGTCATGTTTTCTACCCAGTTCTGTCTTTCTGCTACTCCGTCGTGTTTTTGTTGTCCCGTCTGTCCTCCATTCTGCCATCCACTCCTTCCTGTTTTTCTCCTCCTCTCTGTTCTCTTTCCTTCCCTCTCTGCTCTGTTTACATTCTCCTTTCTGTTCTGTTTTCCTCCCCCCCCCCCCTCCATCTTGTTTTTCTCCTCCTCTCCGTTTTGTTGGCTGCATGACTTCTCGATTCCAGGCAAATAAATAAATAAATAAACATATAGACAGATAGGTTGACTTGCTTGGCAGGAGCAATGAAGTTTGTGGGTGGGGGGGTATGAAGTGCCAGGATATTTACAAGCCCTCACAAAAGGGCGGGGCGTTAAATCTATGAGCGGCAGACCCCCTTCGGCCTGGACCCGCCGAACCGCCATTGTGACTGTGTCACTTCTCATAATCCCTTCAGAACGCCGTCTTCTAAATCATCATAATTAAACTGTCTGTTTGGCTCTGCCCTGCGCTTCCTCTCATGCGGTCTGGGCCGGGCTGGACCCTGCGAAGAGACAGCGTATCCATCACCCGCTGCAGCAGGCTGCCCCCCTCGCAATCCGCTTAGTGCGGAGGCTCCTGGCCGTCTCCCGAGACCGTAGCTGTTTGTCAGACGAACAGATCGGAAGCTTTATGAACTGCTCCTCCGCACATCATCTGTCTGCCGCCTCAATCAAGCGGAGGACTCCGGTGAAAAATGACCTTGAGGACGCCAGCCTTCCGACGCCACTTGGAACTCTCTAATCTCACTCGCTATATTAAGAAAACCAGCAGATGAAAATGGCTGAAAATGTTGGTTCCACCGCCTGTATTTTGAATTGAAAGAATCGAAACTACAACATGAGTGCAAATATTAGCACGGATCTTAGGCACGCAGTCAGTTAACCACTAAACGATGTTTCTGTGCTCCCCTTGGCACAAAGTGTGAACGTTTTGGGGAAAAAGACTCCGGCTGAAGCCCTTAATCAACTGACACAGTATCTCTGCAGCCAGAGCAACAGACAGACTTATGGGCAACGCATAACTTCTGAAGGTGATGCTGACAGGCTCGTGCCCTCTGTTAAACTGCATCACCAGCGGGATGGTTCCCATTAACGAAGCGGGCAGGACCCGGGGCGACCTGCTGGAGAGTGGTAGCCACGCGTCTGTGAGGCGGCTCCATGGCTCGGGAATGACGGTCACGTCGCGGCGAGGGACCAGGATGGACGTGCGCAGAATCAGCCCGGTGCGTTCTGTGACCGTATCTTTGCACATTTCCAGTCACCGTCCCGCTGGTCTGTGTCTCCTCGGCAATGCAAACAAATCATTACTGACAGCAAAACACGGATAAGAAGAGATTCTTCAGGCTCAAAAGCGACATTTTTGTTAGGAAAGTGTCATCCATAGTCCCGATTAATAATAACATACAGGAAATGTGAAAGGCACATTGATTTCGGTACATTTGTCACTCCGTTTTAGCGTGCCTGTCCGGCCTGTGTTAGGGCAAAATGAAGAGTCAGCTTCGGTTGGCTGATCTCACGGCAGCTGATGGGTCGCTGCGTCACCAAGCATCAAACACTGCTTGTGAGGAGGCTCTTCTGGAGCTGAAAACTATTAATCAGAACACTGTGGAGACCTGAAACTATGCAGGTGAGGATCGACACTTTTATTAGAAAGGAAACGTCAGCCTTAATAATTATAGCTAAATATATATCTTATTTTTATGTCATTCATACTGTCTGCAATCCCCATTATGCTTGGCTGGGACTTTACCTATAACACAAAATTCACAATCAGCAGCTCGGTTGGAATTAAAACACATTGTGAACAAGCATCATACTGTGCCATCGTTGGTGTGGATGGAAGCATAAATCATGCGGCGGTCACGCCGAGCCCTGATTGGTCACTGACGTCACAAGGACAGCCGTGCCCGTCTTTCCACTTACATTAGTAGCACAATCTGTCATAGACTGCAGCACGGTAATCAAACGTCTCTGCACTTCAAACACAACATTATTATTTAAAAGACATCCCTAAAAGCTGATTTATAAACATTACTCCATGCCTGTATGAATGTTACTGTATTTCAGACATGGCATTTCGTATTCTCTAATAGCACTGCTCCGACCTGGATTAGTAAATTGCATTTACATTTTGAGTAACAAATAGTCCTTTCAGAGACTTTCCCAAGCTGCTTGCTCCTGCTTTAAGAATAAGCACCTACATTACAACCAAGTGCTTTGTCATTAATCAATTTTTGCACGTAGACGACCCTTTTAATTCCGGCTGATGTTGCCCGTGGGTCACGGTCCCGTTTTGAAGGCTAAATGCAGCCGGTTCTTGTGACCCGCACATGACTTGCTGCTGAGATTGACATCCCATGGCTTCTCTGTCCCAACTGTCTTCTCCCCAAATTCAGGAGGATGCCAAACAGCTGTATGGAGTCCATACCAAGAACTCTACATGGCCAAATATCAGCTAAGCATGGCGATAACAGGTCCAATAAGGAGCAAGATGAATATTCTGCAGTGACCCAATGAAAATGCAAGTCGCTCCTGCTTGCTTTCTGGATTACTGTCGTGCAGGTATCCATCCATTTCGAGTGCAGATCTAAGTGCAGGTATCCATCCATTTCGAGTGCAGATCTAAGTGCAGGTATCCATCCATTTCTAGTGCAGATCTAAGTGCAGGTATCCATCTATTTCGAGTGCAGATCTAAGTGCAGTAAGCCTAGATGTTGGGAGGGGAATTGCAGCCCCTGAGCCGGATGTGGCTGGGGACTCTGGCCCTAGTGTCAGCCCAGCTCTGCCTGGGGAGATCGCCAGCCACATGGGCCTCATTAGAGCCCTCCCAGGGGGGTGACAGGGCACCCTGCCCATGGCCCCTACCATCCTGACTGCTCATTAGCAGGCCCTGCAGCTGTCCGCCAGGGGTGTCAGTAATGTCACACGTAACTCAAGCTGCCGCAAACTAACATCTTTCATACAGATAGTCTTACGGCCATAAAATAACTCGCTCGTGGTTCTGTGTGTGTAAGGACCGTGGAGGTGTGGGTCTGACTTGACACCGTATTAAAATAGACGTTTCACCTCCCCTCTCAGTCCAAAAAATGGGGATCGGGGTGGCGGCTCCAGCAAAACCGTCTTCGGTGTCCCAGATGTACAGAGGCACAGACAATGAGCATAGAAGACAGGAAGTCCTTCTAAGAAATGGGTTGTCTGATCTCCCCAGATCCAGTGAGGCAGCCCCCCTGGACTAGACTGATCTTTAAGGAAAGACTGGCCGTTAAAGATGACATCATCTTAATGTTAAGTATAGCTCAGTAAAATTGACAGCCTTGTAACCAGGCTGGAAACCAACCAATACGGAGCTTATTTTATACTTACTCTCAATACTATCCGCACAGTCACCTAATATTTGCTACTTAATATTTGATACCATTTTGGGTATCAAATGAAGACAGATATACATTATAAATGCTGATACAGACCGGGGTGAGTTTCCAACAATAGCTGTCTCTTGACCCATGGTACCGGGTCAGGATGCAAGCTGGACCTTCAGGAGCATAAGAACAGATCTTAGTACCTCAAAGAACATCTGAGGGCCTGTGACCTCATGTGACCTCTGTCTTCACAGAATCACATGACGGCACCCCATCACTCACCTGGTCCATGGCACGATCTTGGGAAGGAGGAGAATCATGGATTTCCAAGGGATTGAATCTGCTTACATGGACAGGCACTCTGGGCCCCAACCATAGCTTCCCCTGAGCAACTGTAGGCTCTGTCTTACTTGATTTGCTTCTGCTGACTGTTATTCTGTCCAGATAGGGGGTCACTGTGACCCTTTGGAGCTTTGTGTATTGAGAATGTAGCATCAATACCATCAAAATATGCTGCTTTTCCCTAGAAATGAGAGATCTGAACCCAGTTCCTATTTTAGAAGCCAAGGTGCTGCTCAGAATGTTAACCCCCATTTCTCCAAGGTGTATTTGGGTTTTAGCTAAAGCTAAGTGCTAAGGGTTTCTGTCGCTTGCCAGAAACATATGGGAAATTACCTCATAGTCTGGCAAGGCCAGGAAGAATTCAAGTCCTCAGCGGCCCCAATTCCAAATATTACTTTGGGAAAGTCGACACCCAAAAACCAAAGAACATGGCTCCTACTGTCAAGCATGGCGGTAGGAGCCTCATGATCCAGGGCGGCCCGTTTACGGCGGGGACTGGACCTCAAGTCGTGATGGATGGGAAGACGGCCTGCACCGAAAATGAAGATGTTTGGAAGGAAAAGCTGCTGCCCTCTCCAAAGAAAACTGCAGTTCACAAAGAAATTAACCATTCAGCATGACAATGATTTGAAGGACATAGTCAAATTAACCAAGGAATGCGTGAAAAAGAAAGATCAATGTTCTGGAATGGATCAGTCAGACCCCAGGCCTCAATCCTAAAGAAAATCTCTGGAGTGATTTATAAGGAGTATAAAGAGTATTCTTCAAAAACTGGACACCCCCCCGCCACATAATGGAAGTCAGCGCGAGCTCATCTGCAATGAAGAATGTAAGAAACGCAGTGGACCCCAGGTGTGACAAGTCTCTACCAAACAGAAGATCCAAAAAAACTCAGTGATGTTGTCAGGCTTATTAAACTAAGACACTGAGAGCATAGGTGGAAGTTAAGAATTTTTGCTTCTAGCTAACTGGAAAAAAATTTAATCCAACATGATAAAAAAAAAAAAAACTAGCTAGCAGGCTACTGTTGCATTTTCTGTACTTGCCCTTCATCTAAATGACTTGCCTGAGGTAATTGGGGAAACTTAATTTCCAGGCCTGACTGAAGGGTTTTAATTTTTAGTAACTTGCATTGCAAAATGTAACCATTCACTTTGTACTTTCTTATTCAAAATGTGCAATTTCATCCATCCATCCATCCATCCATCCATCCATCCTCCATCCATCCATCATTTAATCTTCCAACCACGTATCTAATTCAGGGTCCCAGGGGTCCTGGAGTCGACTCCACTACAAAGCTGAGGACTCCTCAGACAGTACGTCAGTCCGTCACATGGCACACACACCTACACAATCAGACATTACGGGCAATTAAAATCAGAAACTTGCTTGTGAATTGTGGACTTTCAGCCAGCTCCGAGAATGTGTAGCCTTATGTGACTTACAAACAGAAATAAACAGACACACCTCTGGGTCAACAAAGTTTTGGCTTGGAGCTCCCACAGGACTAAACACAGGCTGGTGCATTATGGGAAACCAGACAGGCTGAACATGAAAAGTCCAATCTAGGGTAAATGCTCATAGTTAGGAGAAAGAGGGCCTTTCCTTCTCCCAACTATCACACGCACTAAACTTTCATACGAACACTGAAACTCCAACCTGAAGGGGCAGGAAAAGCCCTTGGATCTAATGGAGCTTGATGATATGAATAAGCATTAGCAGCAAACAGATGTTATCTCCGTCGTCTATTCAGCCTAATTGACTTCTTAACCCTTCTGCTTTAATGAAGTAAAGCTGCAATAAAATACAAATTACTGTATCAGTAGATGTGCCGAATATCTCAGTTAGGTATCCCAGGTGTAGAGATGGACATTAACCTATCAATGCCCATTAGTAATAACAATGCATGTTATATAACTATAACACAAATATTCTAATAGATCTACTGAGCAGGGGTTTCCACCTCGACCCGTCAGTCACCCCTCAGCTACAAAGACGTCATCCTGAGGTGGGAACACTGGTGGAGTATTTTACCCATGATGCCAGTCTTCCTTCAAAAACAAAAGAAAAGTCAGAGGCAGGCAAACTTGACTTACCCCCTGATTTTTTTCATTAGCTAGAAATGCCCCTGGGTGGGCATTTGGGCACGCTGGGTGGGCTGCAGTTTGAGTTACGGGGGGGCTGGGCAGCTGTCAGGTGGCAATCCCAGACGTAGCAACCACCCACATATAGCCAAACCCCTGGAAGAACCTTCAAAAACTCTAGCGTGGTCCTAAATTTGGTAACCTTGTCAGAAGGTTGTCATTTAAACAAATTCAGCATAAACCCAGAGGTTGAGTGAGCAAGAGTATTAGGAAAGGTGTGCACCAAGCATTTAGGCATTCTTTATTGATGGTCACGCAGCACCCCTGGCAAGGGGTAGTGTGGTACTCTCTACTAATTCAATAGCTTCGATAGCGGCATTATGCCACAGCTGGTTTATCGCTGTCTCGGTAAGCGCACTTATCAGTGAATTCTAAATATAGGTTTCTGCATAGAGAGAAAAAACACGAAGTTGACAGCTAAACACTAGGCGCTTCAAAATATGGGAGGGGAGAGAGTGTGACTGCCAGAGGCAAGGATGTGATGAGTTCAAACCCCCGTTTGAGAATGCGAAGGGGCGAAACCAGGAATAGAAATGAGGAGTGAGGGACAGACATGGGGTCAAAGGTCGCGGGGCCGTGTACCCCGGCTGGAGAGCTGGAGAATCGCTGACGTCGAATAACTGTGAATGTCGACGGCTTTGGAGATGATTATACCTCCACTGTCTTTGGGGCGTACCAGCTGAGTTATTTTTAAACAAAAAAGATAAAGAACAGCTGAACGTTATACTTCTGCTGAAATTCTTTACTTTCCGCAGCGTGTGACTGCGCAGTCGATTTGCGCACGGGAACGCGCATCTTGACGTGGGGGGAGGGACACGGCAAGCATGAGTGAGGAGCATTCAGTTCTTAGGAACTAAAGCTGCAACCTTCCCCTTTAATTCCACCTTAATTCCCTTTAATGACTCAGAGGCTGGAAAACACGGGAAACAGGAAGTGTGAGCATTGCCTCAGGCTTAGAGTATGCAACTTCTGCTGGGCCTAATGGAGCCCGCAGCCTGTTTAAAATATGGCAAAGTCAGGTTATACAAAAACAGAGCAGCATGCATTAATATCAAGACCTTCTCCAAGGTATACCAATGCAATTTGGTATGGTGACTTATGGGAGCCTAGGACAAAAAAACTAAAATAATTCATCTTCATTTTGTGGTTCAATGGTAACAATTTGTGTTTGTAAATAATACTCCCCAGTGAGATTGTGTTATATAAGAAATACACACATAAATAAATAATAGAGACCAGGGCTATCCCTGCTTCAACTGCTTCACAAGAATGTCACAGCTGATCTTGATATCAGCCCCTCGATCCAGCATAAATTACCTCGAACCACAGTAATGGCGAGAATGAAGGAACAGTCTCAGGTAAGGGGAGGATATCAGGTGACGCGTGATTCGCCCATACTGATGGATATCAGGTGACGTGTGATTCGCCCATGCTGATAGCAGATCTTCTGTCTGCAGTAAAGAGCAGCGCTGCACATGAGTGACTCACCAGCTGGTCCCCAGATGCGTGAGCATGCTTACATAAGCACCGGCTCGCCCATCTTGCAGTCCAGGGGGACATGACAGCTGCGGTCGGTCAGGGGGAGGGCCGCGCGCGGCGTGAGTCCGATATTCTTCACCTAGCGGCGGCTCTGCCCCCCCCTCCTGGATGTCCCTGCTACGCTTTCCCCACAACCATCAGCCTGTTGTCTGTAGAAATAGAAACCTAACGTCAAAGGGGATTGCCGCCAGCAGAGACCTGCAGATGCACACTCGTGCACTGAACTCACACACGCTATGCTGCTACCATCCGACGCTAAAGGAAGGCCTGCTAGTGTACAGGCTGCCACCAAGCCTTAGGAGATGGCTTCTGTAAAGAGAAGCGAGACAGTGGGTTCCACATAAACTTGTCACCCAAAAATATCAACGGGAAGTCCAATTTAAATACATAAAGTTTTGGTCAGTTAGGGTTCACAACAGTGTTACGCTATATAACTAGACACGACTGCAAATTCACACACCATGAATTACATAAGAAAAACATCCACATATCTGAATATTTGTGTTCAATATATGTCTCTCTTTAAAATGTGGGCAACAATACTTTTTCTAGCAAAAGGAGCAATTTACAAAGAGAACTATTTACCATACAACGACAAACCAAAGGAACTGACTGAATTATATTAAAGTCTAAGTGTTAAATAAAGCATCCATTATCCAAGTAAACAGCAATTCTAATAGTTACTGGTACATCTTTTCACACGAACGGAATAATGATAGAATAATATAATAAAATGCGTGTTATGGGTCTTTGGACTTTCTAGCAGACCTGTATTATTCTGCACGCTGGCTACTTCAGCCCCTTACTTCCCCACGACAGAGCAACGCGTGCTGAGCTTTACGTCTCAGTTAGTGGATGAGCCTTTTTGGAAATGCTGCAGTAAAACAGCAGTAACCGCAGGACACACACTGCATTACGCTGCAAGCCTTCACAGCGAGGCACCAGGTTATTGCAAATTTATTTGTGTAACGGTTATTAAACATGGAAGGAAAAACAAACAAACTCCCTAAACATCACCATAAAGTTGACATGCTTCTGGATAAGGAGTGTTGTGTGTCTAGATCACTGTTTCCCAAGTCTTCGGGGAACCCTGGACCACGTTTTTGCTCCCTCCCAGCTCCTAGCCAATCAGGAACATCGAATATCTGGTACAGGTGTGTTGGGAGCTGAGAGAAAGCAAAAACATGGACTGTCTGGGGTTCCCTGAGGACTGGGTTGGGAAACACTGCTCCACTTCTTAAAGCCCTGCCTGCTTGTCCATCCTACCCTGCCTGCTTGTCCATCCTACCCTGCCTGCTTGTCCATCCTACCCTGCTTGGCAGCCGCCGCATCTAATAAACACCTGCTCTCCAGCATTAAGGGGTCTGCATCCTGTCTGCTAGCTGCACGTCACAATTGTACTGCGCGCTATTTCTGTACATGCAGGCGTATGAACTGAATATACGTGTGTGTGTGTTACATCCATATGTAGATATACAGCACTATTATATTCTATACTCTATGCATAACAGTTTCTGAATGGATATTTGAGGTCACATGACTTCACTGCCTGACACCGCAGAAACAGGTTAATCGACATTTGAAATACACACACACACACACACACACACACACACACACATATATATATATATATATATATATATACAGTTAAATTTGGCAAGATGGCATTCAGCCCTGCAGAAGACAGTCTGATATAGGGTGAATGGGTGAAGCTGGATTTCATGTAAATCATCACACACACCAGATGCTATTTATTTATCTCAGTGCAGAATTCAGTATTTCACTAAATTTACCCCAATAAGGTAACACTGACAAGAGGGTGGGGGGGGTAAATCAGCCAAGCCCAGAGGTCACACGCCCTTCTTGTTCAACGATTAAAGGAAGGCAGGCCTGTTGTTAACACATGTACACCGGCCTTGCAACAATAATTTGAACATTAGTGAAATAATTAAATATGTGAAGTATGCAAATGAGCCTTTTAGGCAAAGCAGTGACTTTAATGACGCAGTCTAGCGAGGCTGCTGTGGTCCTGGCTCAGGATCGGTCACACCACTGCACCGTCGTACTGTCAAAGACCCCACCCTAACCTTGCTTAATCTCAATAGCTCCTTTGCATGCACACCTCATGATGCTAGGGGACAACCCCCATCAACCCCCCCCCCCCCCCCCATAACTCCTCTGATCCACACACCCTAGGCTACTGTTTTTAATGGAGATTTACAGTCACTGACAAAACGGTTTGTTTCAGTCATCAATCAACTGTATTGCATGTATTTTTTATAGGTGTGTAAGAATTTGTGTGTGTGTGGGGGGGGGGGGATGGGCCCTAATTACAAGA
>JABFEB020000026.1:13032901-13047064 GCA_019775895.2 Stomatorhinus ivindoensis
CCCCCCCCCCCCCCCCCCCCCCCCCCCCCCCCCCCCCCCCCCCCCCCCCCCCCCCACGACAGTCCTCCATCGCCTCTCTTTGCGATTAACCGCTTGTCAGATACCGTGTTTATACCCATTTCGGGTGTTGTGTCAAAGCGGGGGAGAAACGGGAGTCTCGGCTAAATAAAGTAATTTTACAAGGACGGGGACCTGACATCTGTGCAGATGGTTTCGGCACCATCTCCTTACCGCCAAAGCTCAAGTTAAAAGGACGGCGAAGCCGCTGCCTTCCCGGTGCAATCCGACAGAAATGCGTGCGTACGGATTCAGTGTCACAATATCGACTTTTACACCGGTAATTATTTGGACACGGTGCAAGCGATCGGTCGTACCGGAGGTATATAAATAACTCGGATAAAGATAATTATAAGAAAATGATGAAAGCGAGCTGTCAGTGGAAGGAAGCACAGCCTTGAAACTGACGCACATCACCCCCCCCCCCTGGCATCCCGCTATAGCAGCCGTGGTCCAACAAACCCCATTTTCTTATGCTGCGGTCAACCATGGCTTCTCCATACTTTTGTATATATATATATTGTTTTCTATTCACCTGTGTTGTAAAAGCGGCAGAAATTGGGGCATGGTGTGTGCTTTATAGCCTAATTATTACACATTTCCGAATAGGTTTCGTGCGAAGCCGTCCTCACCAGTTTCAGTGAATTTTAATTTAACACTTTCGCTTAGGCTGTAATACGAACGGGGAGGGGAAGAGGCAGCCGAGCGCTGAAGCGCAGATACAAGCCGCATGTGTAAAACGCGGGATCTTACATAACAGTAATATTAAAAACAAAAATGATGATAGTTAAACTGAGTTTCGTATCAACCTTCTCAATTTGGCCTATTATTGCTTGACAGCCGACTACTGAATGTTATATACATGTCATCAAAACCACAGAATGATACATAATAATAATAATGATAATATTAACATAACAGTGTTGATCATAGTCTAACTCAGAAGGCGTGGCAGTACAGCAAACAGCCAGAGTTATGCCGAATTACTGGCTGGAGATTGGGTTGAGCACCGGCTGGGTTCCGTTCTGGGACACACCTCTACAGGCCGCTGGTGTTTGTATGAACAGGTAGACCACATGAACTGAATCTCCACATACAAATGGGATCTTCCGGTTAGACCTGTGTCTTTTAATGGGAACCGCGGGAAGCGACACCACCGTGCATCGGGTTCGGTTCGGTTCGGTTCAAAGAGACTGAAGTTGCTCTGGGTCATCCAGCTGTAACACTGGAACTACGAGGTAATTTAATTAGCCGAACCGATACGGAAAACAGCATCTTGACTGGGATCATCCCATCCCTGCTTTCGGAGCAGCGTTTGACTGGGAAATTGGAAGAAAATGGTGGCCCAGTTTGATGTTAGGGAATCAGAATAGCATTTTAAAAGCCTTCTGTGTCTGAAGCAATCTAAAATGGGACGGGGCAGGGATCAAAACATAAGAGAGTCATACATGTGGGATGCAAATGTCCTTTGCTCATATCTCAGTGCTGAGACAGGGGCACATACCAGATGCACACTGAAAGGCCCCAACGCCGTCCCTGTCGTACTTCTGCTCGGGTTGCCATGGCAGCAGCGATGTGTCTGGGAGGTGACAGTTGACAGTTCCAGTTGGCAAATATTAACGGGTGCTGACATTTTCACACAGACACACAAGGATCGGATCACCTGTACTTAGGCAGTAACTAAGCGCAGTGTATTCTGGGTAATGTTCACTGTGTGTTCATCGTGGAACCTGTGCACAGTGATTAAGCAGGTCCTCCTTGATTAGCATGAATGCTGTCCATGTGCCTTCAGATTGCCAGGGTGTGGAATATTGCAGTCCGGTGTTTCATTGGCTCGTACAGGTTTGTGGCAGCGAGTAGCGGCATGATCACATGCAAGCAATGGTGTAAGAGAGAGTTTTATATTCGGGGGGTGGATATAAATACAGTGCTCTGTTTATTGGGATAAATGAAGCCAAATGAAGCCTGGTTCCCACGCCCCTGCATGGATGGCTTTGCCAGGGATTGTGGCAGTGACAGTGGCAGGACAGGGGTTTACATTAACATTTTATATTTAGCAGATGCTTTCGTCCAAAAAAGCTTCGCATCTGAGAATGGGGTCAGTTAGAGTTAAGGGCCGTGCTCAATTTCCTAATGTTCTAATTATTACTCTGCTGGCTATGGGGATTTGAACCCACAACCTCCTGGACATGGATACAGATTCCAAACTCACTGAGACATGCATCTCCTTAAGGTACAGGTTTTAGGACCAGTGACAGGCCCTCCAGGGAGCAGAAATACCACAGATTGTCTTAAGATAGTACTTCCAGCTGTATAGACTGTGATAGGCTGGTTTTAGGACCATGGACAGCACAGCCTGGGCACGCTGCTGAGGGCTCTCGTGACGATGGCTTGTTTCAGGACCATGGGCAGCACTGTATGAAACCACTAAATCTGTACACATAGTCAGAGCAGGGATCCCAAGATCCAGTCCTAGAGGGATAGAATCCCACACATTTTGCAGATTTTCCTTCTCAAACACACCTACTAAACCTGATAATGAGCTGATTAAGATGTGTTTGAACAAGGAAATCCACAAACTGTGTTGTGTTCTGGTCCACCAGGACTGGAATTGGGGAACACTAGTCAAGAGTGACAACCTGGCTTCAGGAAAAGGGGCAGCTCTGCTTGACAGATAATTGGTCCATTTCAGGATTTTGGGCAGACCCAGCTTGGGAGCACAGATCTCATACATAACAGTGAGACAAGCTGGCATTGAGACCATCATAGTACAGTGATGTCAAATATCAGTGAGGGTGTTGCAGGACAGATAACACTGAGACTCTCACAATACAGTGATGGCAGAGATCGCAGTGTGACTGTCATAGAACTGTGATGTCACAGAAAGTATTTTCACCATCACAGGGCAATGAAGGCAGAGACAGCACTAACATTCTCACAGAACAGTGATTTCACAGATAGTTCTGAGACTGTCACAGGACAGTGATGGCAGAGATAGCGCTAAGACTCACACATGATAGTGATGGCAGAGATAGTGCTAAGACTCACACAGGATAGTGATGGCAGAGATAGCGCTAAGACTCACACAGGATAGTGATGGCAGAGATAGCGCTAAGACTCACACAGGATAGTGATGGCAGAGATAGCACAGAGACTCATAGGACAGTGGTGTCAAAGATAACACTGAGAGTCTATATTAGATAGTGATGTCAGAGATAGCGCTAAGACTCACACAGGATAGTGATGGCAGAGATAGCGCTAAGACTCACACAGGATAGTGATGGCAGAGATAGCACAGAGACTCATAGGACAGTGGTGTCACAGATAACACTGAGAGTCTATATTAGATAGTGATGTCAGAGATAGCAGCAAGATGGCTGCCCCTCCCAGAGGCAACGAGAAATTGACGGGAACGGGCCTGGTGCCGTGTGCTAATGGATCACTTTTGTGATGCAGCTGGAGTAGTTTAATTGCCCTATTTTGATCTGGGTTAACGATATACATAAAAAACCAGGGAAGGGAGAAAAGTGTGATACAACTGCAAAATGACTCCGGATGAAAGGTTGCACTGTCTGTATGGTTACAAACCAGCAACAACAGTCAGCTGACACACATATAGGGTGAAAAATCTCCAAAATGGAGCTGTGGGAGAGGGGCAGGTTCAACGCCAGGCTCAGTGAGAGAAGACCAGCTACAGCACAGTCCCGGCAGCTACCCGTCTGCCAATCGGCACAAGCCGCTGCCCTGCCAGTCGGCACAGACCTCTGCCCTGCCAGTCGGCACAGACCTCTGCCCTGCCAGTCGGCACAGACCTCTGCCACTGGAAAAGCCATTTCCCCCCCACTGGTTATATTAGCTTTTGGGCAAATGCAGGCAATACTTAAATCAAAGAATTCCAGCCTGTTTGAAGCAGACAAATTCATTTCGACGCTCATTATTAAGGAGTTTATCATGCTGCTCAGGCCTGTACTAATTAGCTGTTTGAGAGGCAGAGTTAGCCAATTAGTTAACAACAACCAGCTGTTCCACACGGGATCATAGGGTGACATGTAGGTAAAGCTGCTGACCAAGGCAGCTCAAAGCATAGATTTCTGGGCTGCCAAACCAGCAGAGTGGCAACACGGGGATATTAGATTACATTTTAGAGGACTAATGCAAGGCGGTCGGCAGGGGCATGGTTTGGTCACGTAACTGGCGTCACAGATCATAGATCAGGCACGCACCATGTGGGCCACCCTTCAGGAGGGGGATCTTTTGCATAACAACATGGAAACAGGTCACCTTCAGGTGACATCAGAAGATGAAAGCGCCTCAGACAGCAGGAACCATCTCGAAAGTTTGTCACGTCAGCCTCGAGGGGACATCATTAATGGCCGCTCCGTACCCCTCCAAGTGCACGATGCGCTCTACACGTCAACCCAGTGCCCCTTAATGGGATTAGATTAGATTAGCCTCTCCATAGCTGTAGGCAAGGCGACGTAAAGGGGGAGGGGTGTGCATTAGGGTAATTACCAACGACCACTGAGTGACAGGGCCTTTAAAAGTATGGAAGAGAATTGGATTGGTCTGGGTTTGGGGGCCAATATGACATGCTTTCATGGGGCCCAAAATGTCTAGTGGCACCCCCGGCTGTCGGACTATTGATGACCTGAAGGAGGCGCACTGTCAAGGTCTGTGTCCATACAGGCGGAGCCTGCGGTGACAGCAACCAGGGGACCGTGCTGTGCAGTTCCGTGGCTGAGGGCATGGGTCATTGTGGAGTCACAATGTGACAGCATATTTGATCCATATGACAGTAATGAGCGGGTTCTTCAGTGTTGGTGCCTGAACAACAGGAATGGTCCCCCTGGAGTTCCTGTCTGTCTGTCTGCCATGTGACCTACAGACCTGGATCTGCGTTGACCAGATGGCCCCGTCTGTGGTTACCAGCAGCCTTCCTCTGTACGGTTATGTTAACATGACGCACGAGTGCATGCGCCAAACACGCGTTTTATCCTGAGGAATGCGAGTTCGGAAAGTCAGGTCCGACAGCCTTTGTGTGAGGATCAGACATCCTGCACTGGAGTTGGGAAGCAATTTGTAGGGTCTCTGAATGCACAAGCCCACAGGCTGTTCTCCTCCCCCACGCCTTACCACCCCAGTCCCTGAAAATATAAACACGCTTTTCCCATCCAGAATTCATGAGGCACTTAAAAGGGTCACATGTGTCTCAGAGACATGATGGATGTTCAGTTAGGAGCTTTTCATGAGTCTTCTGTGGGCCCTTCCTAGTCAATCAGTATTCAGTGGAGCTTCAGGGCTCTGACCCCATCTCCGGTGGAGCAGCGGTGGCGTCACCACTCACTGCTGACGTCACGAAGAGGCTAGACACTGTCACGGTTTACAGTGGCACAAGAGCACAGTGATTCTGTGACAAAATCGACCCAAAATAAGAATAATATATTCTTTAATATCGAGATATAATTACTCTGCTCTGTTCACAGCTACAAATAAATCCTTATATAACCAAGTTCATGACAAATATATTAATTTGGCTATAAATAAATTAAATGAACTGTAAACGTACCTCGTATCAGCAACTGCCTGTATCCCAGTTAGAGTCACATAACTGTACTGCTGTAAAATTTGGAATGAATGTTTTTACAACATTCATCTTCTACCTTCATATCCTGGTTAGGGTCATTGGGTTTATGTGCACATTCATGAGTGATTTTGTATGATTTGCTGTCTGTCGAGATCTAAGAGCAAGGAAGGAGTGAGATGCTCAGGGATGCACCAGAAAGCACGGTGGATAATCCGTACGTCCATGTGTAATGCAGGGATCATTTGCATCTGTTTTCTCTGCTATCGTGGTCTGGGATGATAATGGATTTTATTGTATGTTGATTATTGCGCGAAAAATATAAGATTTGCCGTGAGACTTAACACTCGACGTTTCTTAGATAAACACTCACGTCTGGTACAGGCTGATAGTTTGGCAGTGGAAAGCCCCGGGCTTGGTTCAGTACTCCTGAAGTTTAAAAGCTCCAGCACTAGGGAGAGCTTTCCATTCCACAAGATGTTATGATGTCATAACTTCAAGCAGCCAATAGACAGCCGCCATTTGAACACACTGCCCCGCCTCCATTAGCACCAGCCTTTGTGCTTTTACAGTCCAGTCTGTGTCATTTCTAGTTGCCGCCTGGTCCCCGGACTTTGGCTCAGCGAGTGAATGCAGTGGATGTGTTCCTCACTCTGCGAGGCAGGGCTGTTGTGTCCTGTTTGGACCCGGTCCAAGTTACTGACGCAGAGCGGGCTAGGAGTTCACTTCTGGAAGACGCCCTCGGCGAGTCCCTCCTCTGAGCCGCGATAAGCTGACAGCATTGCTACCAGCACTGGCCAGAGGTGGAAGGTCATAGCAAATGCACGCTTAAACCCCTTAATATGACGGTAATCCCTGTGTTTACGTAAACTCCTGTATGCCTCCTGTTATGATGGTAATTCTTTTTTTTTTTTTTTTTTGGTGAGGAAGACAGCGCTAAGCGGGGGCAGTGTTTTCTCCTCGGGGGCTGTGAAATCAAATTGAATCTGGGGCTGTCGATCAGGGCAGGTGATAGGCACGTTGGAAGAAGTGTTCATGGCTCTCAGGGCACCATGAATGGGGAGAGGAAAAGAGTAAGGACGATTCCAAGAGGGCCCTAAAATGTTTGGAACGTAATTGGATTAGTCTGGGTTGCGGGCCCGATATGATGCACCTCTGGGTGCCTGCCCACTCAGACTCCTCCCCCAGGGCCGCTCTGATTTGCTGCATGTGCATACACACTAAAATCTGGATAATAAACAATCAGTCCATCCATCCTGCACAGTCGGTACATCATGGTGAAGCAGGCTCAACAATAGCACGCTCATTTTTGAACATCTACTGTACAAAAGAGACATTTGAGGTTGACAGTGCGTTTCTTTCACATCAGTGGAATCTTAAGATTGCACGTATTATTCACGTAGCATAGGTTAACTGTGACTATTATGGTATTGTATTTTGATATTTTTTCACTGTCTAAAGGTACGACAGCTGGCCCTGATACATCGCAGCAGCAAATGCTTGTTAAATTCCACTATTCAAAATCACTGCAAGTGCTGATAATGAACCTTTACAGGTCAGGATCTAAGGAGTTTTTTTAAAAGACATGCATTTTGAAAACGCCAATGAGCCGCGGGCATGATGCAGGCGTGAAATAGGTCATTATTCCAGAGGTGGCCGCGCGTGGACACAGCGTGACGCGGTCTCCCGCTGGCCTGCTATCCTTCAGCGAGCTATGTATTTCTGTGGGGGGGGGGGGGGTCAGATTGACAGGACACACTGTTAAAATGATTGACTGAGGCTAGGCTACGCAGTCGCAGGCATCAGAGCGTCAGGAGGTGCTACAAATAGAGCAGCGGCATAAACTTGTTAGGAAGGGAGCCACAGGCGTGGTCGGCCAGCAGCAGCGGTGGTAATTAGTAATGATGATAATAATACTACTTAGTCTGATCCACTTACACAGCTGGGTGATTAGTGGTCCCAGGCAGATCAGCACTCCTATCTGCCATGCTAACTGCTAGCTGGCGCCCTCTACAGTGCTAGGAGGAGAGAACAGGCTGAACCCAGAGCCAAATATGCCGCGACCATATAAGCCCCCCGCCCCCTTCCATGGATCAGGTCAGTGTTGGCCCCCTTACCTGCCTGCTGCATCCCTCTGATCATCTCCAAGTCCAAGTTAGCGGACCGCTCTCTGCCGAGTCATGTTGCCATGATTCTGAGAGGACACGTCCAATCGCGGTGAAGGGGCCAAAGGGGGCGTGGGCTGCCGCTCTTCATCAGTTAGTTCATCACAAAGGACACGGCTGCTGATGCCAGGACTGAGTTTGCAGCCAGGATGCCGTCATCTGCCACCAGCTCAACCTCTGCCTCCTTAAACAGGTGAGATTAATGCACAGCTGAGGAACAGAGACAGAAACCAGGGGATGAATCTAACTCCATTGTAGTTCTCCACAGCTCTCCAGCCACACAATGTCATTACTGGTATGCTGGTGCCAGTGTATCTGATCAACTCAGAGACCAGGCAGGGGGGGGCGTGGCAATACTAGGCCAGTCGCCTGGTACAGGGTAACTTCTACCTACCCCAGACCTTTCAGAGAGTTTCAGAGGCTGGAGATCATGCCGCAGTCGCGCAGCACACAGAGAAGCTCTGGGACCAACGCCTCCCAAATTACTGCGGCTACAGAGACACCCCGTGGTAGCCAGTCAGGAGTTGCTCCTTGCTGATGCTGCGCACCTCTAGCCAATATCAAGCCCGGCAGCGTCTCCTGCTGCGAGTCCGCATTCAGAGATCCTCATGTACGAAGGAGCCCGGTGACCCCCCCGAGGCTGATGGGCCCCTGCGAATACGGCAGCAGGGACATCCTGACACATCCATTGCTGTTCCCGCGTTGGCTGTTTGGCTGACCTTCCGTGGAGGGTAATGGGCAGGAAGCGGCGAGGCTCTGACCGGCTGTTCCCGGAGCCCCCGCTGCCGTTGTGTTTACAGTTTTCTCCACGGCAGGTGCCTGCTGCCCAGTGACGCGCACCGGGCCCTGAGCTCAGAGGTCAGGGGAGGTGCAAGGAGGCCGCAGCATCCAGCAGACGGGAAAAAGACAGGGATGAGCAGACTGAAATCGGTGTCAGCAAAAGGATAGCCCATACATCGCACTCCCAGCCTTAAGCCCAGGTGCAGTGCACAATCAGTTTTCACATTTAATTTATTTAATAGACACTTTTATTCGGTGTGGCACACATCTTTGAGAAGGTAGGGTCAGACAATTCCAGGAGCAACTGGGGCTTAAGAGACTTGCTAAGTAGTAGAACGATGAAGTCATTCTGGCGACCCTGGGATTCAAACCGATGACCTTCCAATCACAGGCACAAACTTGCTGAGGCACACATCAGCACCCGCTTTAAGACGTGTGACCGACCTGCCGTCACGCGATTGGAGGAGCTTTGATGGACGTGTAATGGGATGTAGGGGCTGCCATTTGGGGACACAGAGACCTGGACGTACATTCCCCATCCATTTATGCATCTCCAGGGGAATATATCAAAATGGACATGCGTCATACATCAGCGCCACTGGAAAACAGTCACGAGATTAATCATAAGCGTCGTTCCCAGGAGCTCGAGGCGTGTACCCTGATTTAATATTCAGTGAGAACTCGGAATTAAAGTGCTCTCTTGCAGATCGATAAAACTTATGAATCTCGTCAAGCTGTCGTTTGATTCCTGTTTACCTTTCCGTCAGACTAATGAGGCAGCGTCTGTTTTTAACGTTTTTAAAAAGAGCGCAGGACACCTGAAAGCTTCACCGTTTCCCTGCGTCTGTATGACATGACTGTCTGGCGGCATTTAAAAAAAATGCGTCAGTCGCTCCGTACCGCTCTGTTGAAACGCAGGTGTAACGTGCAGCGAACCCAATGCCCCGCGATGAGGCCTGCAGGGCTGGATCTACCTCTTTGGGGGCCTTAGGCCGAACCTGACTTGAGAGCACCCCCTGCACCAAGAAAATTGTTGTTCATTTCACATAAATCTGGGGCCTTAGGTCGATTCTGCCTACAGCCAGAGCTGGCCGTGTCTCTGCCTGCACACGAACATTTAAATTTGATGTTTATGGATTTATATTTGTATTATGATGAATTTTGTGTAAATATTCTTATTTATAAATTATATATGAGAATATTTTTTTAATTTCATGACGTGCCTGGCCTCCTTGTGCTGATCGGGCCCTGGGCAACTGGAGGGTGACAGTGAGTTAGGGTTGCGGTCACGATTTTGACCCGCTTGTTCTTGCACGATTTTCTCACGTCCCCTCCACAAAATTCGCTTTCTTAAATATAAATCATAACGCATTTATATTTAATTTAGTCATTAGACTAAAATGAATAATATATCGGACTGGCACGCAGGCCGGCGATGGGGCGTCATTTAAACTGATGGTCCATTAAAGGTTCGTATCAATCCGTAAAACGCCAGATCGATAGAGGCATCTGAGGAGCAGCTGCAGCTCAGTAAGACGATAAGTTCAGAGTGCGGTGAGTGCAGAACGAGGGGGAAACAGGAAGAGAGATACTGTGTAATCTTGAAGGGAGATCTGCTGGCGGGGCAGTCTGGGAGAGGCAGCTAATCAGCTCCGCCCCATGCACCCCTGCTGCCCACTCAGGGCAAGGCACCCCCATCACACCACCCAACAATCCCAAGATTTTTAGGGATGCCAAAACTATTCTTGGTGAGTGAGCCCCTCCTAATCCGTAGTTTCTCCCCCTGGAGAGTCTAGTAGTCCATGTCTGCTGGAATATGTCTGTCTGTTTCTGCCGATAATCTAGGCTCTGCCCTGTACTGAATGGTTCTGTTGGTGAGAGAGGACCTCGGAGCACTACTGTTGCACTAACTGATCCTGTGTGGCAAATTCATTCTTGAAGACATGTTGGAGACTCCAGCGAGGTGCGAGGGAGGGGCAAGGGGGCATGGTACACCCCTGCTTTCACCAGCATCTCCTGTCACCCAGCATCTCCTGTCACCCAGCAAGGACCCCGGATCTGACACAGGGACTCGTGATTGCCACACGTAAAGACTCGGCAACGGCTACAGAAGGTTTTACTTGGTAAATTATTTATTTTCGTCTGATTTCTTCATGTAGACCTTTTGGTGCGTATACCAGCGTATTAATAATTCAGTGCTGCAGACTCACGCATGTTCAGCCACGTGAAGTGTAGCGTCGGGGTTCGTCCTTCCGCTTCTGCGTCCTCTCCGTCGTCTGCTCACCTTCATCAGTATTCTTAGTGCTGGTGGGACATCATTACCCATGGCAACCGCGGCATCATGTGACCTGTACATATTTATACAGCTAGGTGTTTTGCAGCTGTGATTCAAATGGAGCGCAGGACGAGTGACATACAGGGGTGTGAGCGTGCGGCGGGCTGGTGACAAGCCATCCTCCTTCAGCTGCAACCCTCTCCGCACCACCACGGATTTTTCCAGAAGGATTCAGCAGCCAGCAGTCTGAGAAGACAGGCAGGCCTTTCAGTGAAATGGTCTCTGTTGAAAATGTATCTGATGCTCGATAATGGGGGGGTGGGATCTTGGGGGCTGCTTTCAGTATGGCTTACATGCCTCTGCCCGTGGTTGGGAGGGACCTTGAGGGCAAACCACAGAGTTTCCATCAAAGAATCATCACAAACCTTGTCTCTGACAGAGCAGGGAAAAACGATCTGGCCACACGTGAGGTCATCACCGTGTGCTGCAACACTAAGGGAACTGAGGTCATCACTGTGTGCCTCAGCACTGGGCCGCGACACTACAGGGAATGAGGTCATAACCATGTGCTTCAGGACTGACCCTCAAAACTACAGAAAATGAGGTTATCAACATGCACCGCTCCTTGCTGTGCATAATGCAGCATCACTGTTCCCAGGAGCCTTTATTAATAATAAGTTCCATCCCAAGGCCTTTGGATGTTATAATTCACATCCAGATCCTCGTGGGAGCGATTAAGCAGCTATTTACCGTCTTTGCTCCTTCACGTGCCCATGGTACTCTTTAGGGCTCCGGCGCCGGCGTGTGAGGTCATCAGCCCGCGCCTGGCATTTGTCATCCGGGTGGCAGACAGGCTGAAACCGGGCAGACGGTGGAATCCGACGTGGCACGGATACGGCGACTTCTTCTGACGCGTGGCAGGGAGCTGCCTCCCCTGACTACAGGGACGCAGCCCACTCCATGTTAGTCAGCCGTGTGGAGCCATGTCGCCCCCCATCACTGCATATGGCCCTGGCTTCTCTGTGCCTCCCGACTGCCAGCACAGTCCCTGGTGTGTGCAGCCTCCCCCCCCCACAGGCAACAGTGAGCTGACGGGTCTGGTGTGTGTGGGGGGGGGAGGGGTGTAAGTGTAACAGGGTATAGAGCTTTGTTATAAATAATACCAGAAAACTGAGCATTGTCACTTAAGATAGAGTGACATCTGGGGGCTCATCAATCTTCTAAGAGTGCGTATGAAAAGCCAATAACAGGTCCTAACTATCCAATCAGAGGACAGGAGTTATACAGCTAAGAACATCAGACAACAGGCCTTACTGTCCAATCAGGAGATAGGAGTTATACTACTAAGAACGTCAGACAACAGGTCTGACCATCCAATCAGGGGATAGGAGTTGCAGAACTAAGAGAGGTAGATGTTCAATTAACTGTTCAATTAGGGAACGGGAGTTATACTGCTAGGAGGGACAGAGGGGCAGATGCAGGTTCTAACTGTGCAGTCGGGAGACAGGAGTGACATGGTCCACTCTGTCAGCCATTTAATGGCATGAAACTTGAGTGAGGGACTGGGCTGTACTTAGCCTACAACCCCAGGCTATGTGGCTCTTTGGTGCTGAATAAGAGGCAGCAGAAAGCATCTGTTTGCCTCCGAGTTTCTAATTATAGTTTAAAAGATTTCCTAAGAGCCATTGTTTGGCCGTGGAGAGTGAGGCTTTTAAGACTACATCCCAGCTTTGTCTCAAGTGAGCATTTCCCGCATATGGCTAGTGATGTGCTCTAGATCGCCCCCTATCTGTGGACCCCCCTCCCACATACACACACGCACACACTCACACACACACTTGTTACCAGATCAGCCTCGATTGGCCCCACATAGGAAAGAGACTTATGGATTTTCTTAATATTAAACGCCACTCGAGTTCTCCCAACAGTCACGGATGTGAGGAGCACAGTCATTTTGGGTGTTTCCGTGGGCCTGGATCATCCCAGTAAGACATTATGGTAATGAAGCAGACCTCCTCCCAGAGAAACAGAGGTTCTTTATTCTCCCCTGATCCAAAGCGCTGCCATCGTCTCCCCGTCTGTTTTCAATATCCAAGCACCATCATATAGACCTTGAGTAGATTCCCTGATGCGACCACGAAACAGCCATCAATCACGACTCATCACAATTCCTTTTTCCCGGCGTTCTCATTTTTACGGTCTGATTCTCTCCACATAAACATAGAGAGCGTGATGAATTCTGAAGGCTGGCTATTTGTGCCTTTGGCCATGTGTGGAAGCACCTGCCATTCAGGAGAGCTCATGACTGGATAGAGACTGACCACCATGACTGACATCTTACAGGGATGGAATAAGGGCAGCGGGTCACGTGGTACTTTAGTTGGGCCGATTGGTCCTGCTGTTTTGCCCTTGAATTTAAGTCATGCAATGAAACCTCCAGTTAAATGCTTGTTCCCGCTCCTCCGGTCTCCTTTCAGCTCCACACTCCAGGGGCATGATGTGAGATTCGGTGTAGCTGACATAAAACAGAAGGACTGAGCTCCACCCCAAATCACCAGCCAAAGTTCCACAGAGCCGTTCTCGAACAAAATCATGCAGCTGTCAATGCAGGCGCGTTGAAGTGCCATGGGCAGGCAGAATGTTGGCACAAGCACGGTCAGGACAAAGGCAGTTGCGATTGTGCCTATTGAGGTACCCGCTCTCACAGTCCTAGCTATGTTTATGGGTGCCCTCTGTGCCACCTTTTAATGAAAGCTGAGCCCGCTGATGAGGTATAATTTCAGGTTAGATAAATGGACGCGCAGAGCCGCAGAACTTCGGGGACACATTACATCTGCGGCACTCTAGTTTAATTACAGAGTCAGATACTGTACTTTTAAAACTTGCATTTGACTAACAAAGAAAACACTGTTGGTGCAAATTGCTATTTAAAGCTCTGAAGATGTATAATTAACTCTGAAGTAAAATAAATACCGCAAGTGTCTTGCGTTTCGCTCTACATTCATTTGAAGAGCGGCTTACAGTGAATCACCAAAACGTTCTTGCATCACACAGCCTGCCGTCTTTGCCACGTTCGCCTTCGTTAAGACCAGAGAGAGCAGTTATGGCTATGGTAACGGCACACTCATTGCACACATCCATGCAAGTAAAATTCCAGGAGGTCTACAGATACCTGGCTGTACCCATTGTCTGGGGGGGGGGGGGGACATCTTCCTATTCTGTCCACATAAGCTGGCTTGATGGGACTGATTCCCTGCAGAGACAGTCCGCCGTGGGACCCCCTGACTACAGTACTCTGACAGCCA
>JABFEB020000026.1:13090461-13102525 GCA_019775895.2 Stomatorhinus ivindoensis
CCCCCCCCCCCCCCGTGTCCATCAAAGGGAGGCATGGGCAGTGTATAAGAATGTGGGAGGAGATGGAAGAGATAACAGGAAATGAGGTTGGCTAGAGAAGGGAGCAGAGAGACAGGAGAAGCAGGTGGACAGAAGGGGAGAGTGCTTACGGGGGGGGGGGGGCGTGGAGGCCAGCGTGCCGGGGAAACACCTGCCTGTACCGCGAGGGCAGCTTGTACCAGCTGGGGGCGGGTCTGGGGAAGCCCCTGTGCCCTGCCCCTCCTCCACTCCACCTGAACAGCAGGCGTCAGCAAGTCATGTGATTGACCGAGGCACTGCATGAGAAGCAAGGTGGCACAATTACCCATGGGGGAGTCAGGCTGCGCGAATACCCACACGTGCAAGGAGCGTGACAGGCCCGTGGATCGATCAGGCAGCATCACCAGTCACACTGCACCTGTTAGCTGCCTTCACTGCATCTACTGCGTTGGGGATCATGCCAACCAGTACATGCTAACAGAGGGGGGAGGGGGGGGGGGGGTATTTAGACCTGAGAAAGAGCCTAAGGCTACTTCACGCCACACCTGTTTCACAGCTCACCTGCCCCCCCACCTCTGCCTCGCTGCCACAGCGAGGGAACAGAGGCTACAGCTGGGTGCAAAATGAGCAGCCCTGTGCTCAGGGTCACAGGCTAACAAGCCAGCGCTCATTTTGTGCCTCAGCATGCAGACGAAACGACAGTTTTGCTGTGGGAATAACACATCAATATGGGCTATTAATAAAAGGTAATTAACAAAGTGGAGGGGGAATGCTTTAACTTCCCAAGAGGGTAAGAAGAAAGCTTGAATTTATCAGACCACATCGAAGCCTTTTACTCAAAGCAGAGACTTTAAAAACAGCAAATCACCACATCAATAGCTGTAGCCTCTTTGTCCTCGTAATCATGTTATTAAATGTCCTTGGTCATTGAAATGACTGTAAGATGCAGAGTGTAACATTTTAAATGCACCTGGATATGCTGATTATAAAGGAAATGAAGCAGAGATCTTCAGAGTGGGAGGGGGGAGCGCTTTGGTGTCTTCCAGGATGCAGCTGTGTGACGGTGACAGGGTCAGGCGGGTGACAGTCGCTCCAAGTTCACATGGAGTCCTTTCTGCCTCTGCAATCCCCACCTTCAGTACTGTGCAGGGTCTGGAAGGCACCACCCAGAACCACAACAGCCACACCCCCACCACTCTCTGCCCAGCAGCTAATCAAAGCAGGAAGTATCGATCATCACGCCTCATTGGAGTTAATGACTTTGTAAATGACCAATGAGGAGCCTATAATGTGAGCAGACCAAATAGAGACGTGCAGGAATGTGTAGCGTGGCCTTTGCACCCTGATCACATGATCCCTTGAGGACACATGCCCATATCTACATGCTCACCTGAGATCGACAGATCCAGCAGCGTTTTAGAGAGCTGTTCTCTCCATTGGACAGAAAACATTGTATTGTTATTGGTTTAAAAAGATGCATATGGAATAGCCGTTTAAAAAGTTGACATCAAGCTAACAGCTACCAGACCTCACTAAGGATTGCAAAGCTCTTTCTACAAAGACGATCCACTCAGGGAACCATCGAAGACTAATGAATTGTATAGTATCTCCCCATTTTTGATCCGCCCCTCAAACGAGCGCTTAGGTAACACCAACCCAACGTTCCTGGCTTGTCCCGCCTCCCTGATATCCACTGGCCCCTATCCGGGGGGGGGGATCCTCAGACATGTTCAGGCCGACAGTGAGGCTTAATTAGATTAAGTCTACTCAATTATGTCAGTGTAATTAATCTCAGAGTGATTATAAATCGTGGAACACAGACATGACCTTCTTAATCAGCTTCATTGTCACCAGCTTAAATCAGACGGCACAGGGTAGGGAGGTATTCCTTTCATCCGGAACCATGAATATCACAAATTCCATCAATTCCATCAATGAGGCCTTCTGGAGAGCACAGCACACGGTCCCTACAGCTATCATACTGGGACCTACTGGCCGTACTGGGAACGTACAGGCCAGCAATGGATCTGCACAGGTTTCTTCTTCTACGCACAATTTACAAAACAGGAATAATTGTTCCCAAAACACATCCAGGACCTAAGATCCATTCAGCCAATCTTGTTATGAAAGTCTGTCCCCTAACCGTCCTAAAGGATCCTGGGATGATGCTGATATTTCACATCTTAACAACTGAGCATAAACAGGAGCTTCAGTAAAACTGTTATTTTGCTGTTTTCGGAATTAACAGCCAAACACTCAATTAGGATGTTTAGTAAGCAGACAAAAGCAAAATCACATTCAGCACAGGAGCAATCAACCGCCATTCTACAGTCTGCGTCTGATTTCTCCAAAGAAAACCGAGAGCTTCAGACCGGCTGGAGGCAATCGTCTCAGGCCGACCTCCACGGAGCAGGCACCCATTTTAATTTGTCATAATTTCTCATTTGGCTGATGATTCAATGTTGACAATATTTTGAAGAAAACTGCATAAGCCGGTCAGGTCACGAATGCGAAACAACCACTTGAAATAACAAGCATTAAACCGTGAAAAAACCCCTGACGGCATTAACGTCACACACACTTCCCTATTATGCAGGATTGCAAGTGGGAGAGGAAGACGTCAGCCACCCTTGTCTGGTGTTGAGTGACATGCCGCTTGTCCAATAGCAGCCTCGGTGATCCATATAAGGACACATACTGAAGCCAATGGCTGTATTTGTACATGGCCCTCCAGATCAGTTCAGGTCAACTTGTTCCAGTCTATGTCAGGTTATTAAAGATGCTTAGAGTCAATGTTGACCCTCTCTAGTCCTTCTCAGGTGATGATGTTCCTCTCTGGGTTTTTCTGCAGGATGTGGGGGGAAACATAGAGTTGGTACATTCCTCGTGGGAGAACGGTAACGCTGAATGGTTTCTTCCTGCCAGGGCCAGTGCCGAATGGGTTAGACCACAGCCATGGACCTGCACCTCTGTGGGATAGCCTCAGCCAGGCAAGGCGAGTCGGTTCCTAGCACTGGATTTACTGCTTCTAGAATAGGCACCATCACAGGGCTGTCCTGTCATGCTAACTAGGTTTGCTAACGCTCTTGGGTGTCAACAGAGCAGTTGTTTTACTGTGTTAAAAGCGAAATATACTACTTTGTAACATGTTGACATTTTTCACGCACCTTGTTCATATGCTTGCTGTTGGCAGACTTACAACAGGCCAGAGAAGAGAGATTGTGACCGTGTGACTGTCCAGCTGGGCTGATCTCACGTCGACATCAGATGGCGTTTTAGTCTACTGTGGCAAACAGCAACGGGAGGGGCAGCCGGCAATGACATAATGTCCAAGCCGTTAATGTCACGTGACTCGCCAATAAGGGAATGCGGGGGTCAGACACCTGTGGATGCCCCCCACCCTCAGGAACAGCTGGATCTCCTGATTAATGCCTCCCGTTGCCCGCGTTGATGCTGGCTCGCACCTACACAAATCACCCTGAAAGCCACGCCACCTTCCCTCCGGATAAACACGTTACATAGAGCTTCGACAAGGACGCACTTTCAATTACTCCCTGGGAGGCCATAGCTCACGGAGGTGTTAATCACCCGCTGTCGCCGGGACTTCAAATCGCCTGCTCAAGCGGATCGTTACACCTGACATGCGAGTGACTTTCCGAGACACATGGGCCCTTAGTCAGGGAGGTCGCTACCTTCCCCTCAGCATGGGAGGAAGCAGGAGATGGTGAATCTGTATCTGCTTTTCCTTTAGGTACTGAGTCACGGCTGGGATCGCGGGGTCAGAAAAACCCATCGTGACCCAAGCTCCGCCCCACTGCAGGCTGGACCAATCCACGTCAGAATCTAAGCTAACAGTAACCCCACTGCAGGACAGACCAATCAGCTGGCCCTGTGCGCCCTGGGGGACCTGCGGCTTTGCACAAAACAGAAGGAGACAAAAAAAACCCCCAGTGAATTTCGTGCAGCTCACGCAGACATGCAGACTCAGTCACTTTTAATGGCAGATTGGGTTAAGAATGCTTCCGAATGGTATGAGAAAAACGTCCTACCTACTGCTGAAGCAGAACAGGCCACCATTGACGAGCCGTTCTGTGTCTGCAACCCTGGTGCTCAGACGCCTACAGGAACGCTCAACCACTCAAGCCATGCTGTGCCAGCAGAGAACTAGGCCACTAGGGGAGCCCTCGAGCCGCAGCTGGACCTGCGGGCTCACACAGAGGGAGGAGCTAGCGAGCCGAGGAGGGGGACCTGGGTAACAGGGGCCTGCTCAAGGTGGAGGCTATATCTGGCTTCACCGAAGAACACACCCACTCCTCTCAGGGAAGAAAGCAAGAAGATCTAGATCAAGTTAATGGAGCTGCAGTGTGTGCAGGATGCCATCATGGCGGAGGCTTTGTGAGTGTGCCAGCGCTCAACTCCCAGCAGTCCTGACGCTGGTGTTTCTTTAAATAAACTTCGAGACGGCCAAATTACCCAGCATCCAGCAGGGCCCCGTCGCTGACAGCAAGCAGTCACGACTCAGACGGCAAAGGAGAAAAAAAGAAAACAGCGCCATCTATCGTTCCAGCGGGAGAGGCAACGTGTGACTGCGTCGGGAGCTCACACACACACACACACACGCACGCGCACAGGCACACGCACATGCGCCCAGGCGGATGGGGGGGCGGGCTCTGCGGTGCCAATCGCGTGTCGAACAGAAGCAATCTGCTCCAAGGAATAGCAGACCGGGGAGAGATGCGGGGGAGTGACACCACTGGCATGCAAATGTCAGATGTACGGGCCTTCAGGGGCTATCAGTGCAGACATGTTTGGAGCGGCCTGCGTTTGAGACTACAGCTTTTAAAGAGGGCGGCAGCTGCTGCACAATCATACAGCGATCGCAGCCACCTCAGATTACGGAGGTATCAAATTACGCTCTTGTTAGTAGAACGGCAGACACGGAATCATCCTTCCTCCCCCAATTAGCAATTAATACCTAATGCAATTAAGAGCGCTGGGGCCACAGAATAGCAACGAAACTGCGCTTTAGTGCTGCCCCCTAGCGCACCGAGGACCCAAGGTGGGATGGACTGAAGGGAGGACCACGCATGGTCCACTAGCAGACGGCGCGTCTCAGTCTGTGAGAACGTAGGGTTTCAGATGGCGAGTAACCTGTGTGGCGGCATCTATCGCACAACTCCCGAGGTACAAATTAGCTGTGAAGTACAATCAGGCGTTATGAGCATCCAATTTCACCCCGATTCAGACCTGATGCAGCTCCTTAGCTGTTCACCTCCCTCTGAAATGGCATGAGTCATGGTCATATATTGTTATCCAGTCCAATATGGTGGAAACGGAGAACAATCCCTCACACAGAGCTTACTGCTGTTGTCCGCAATGGTCCAGGACTATTCCAAATACGCCAGCACCTAGAACACTTGAAACAAGGAGAAGATGAATTTAAAATAATATATATATATTTTTTTATGTTTGTATCTCCACTACTGTCTCAAGAGGACCTAAAAGCAATTCCTGCAAGGGAAACATTCTGCTCTGCCCTTTTAGGGTGATGCTGAAGTCGCCATAGAAACAGACAGAGGCCGATAACCACATTCGGATGTGGTATATAGTGTCACTAGGAACTAGCTGGATAAATATCTGGTGGCTGATTGGGTTCACGACGTATTTAAAGACAGTTCACAGAAAGGCCCAGGCCTGTGTTCCGGAGCCCTGCTGCGCTGGGAAATCATCGGAAACGGCAGTAATTTCAGGGAAGTCAAGGCCCCCGCAGCGATCCCTGCTGTGTAGCATGCAGATGTCACTACTGGGCTGAAAAACAGGTGCCTTTTTTTTTTTTTTTTTTTTTACAGCATTTTGACATCTTCGGATATTCATGCTCACAAATGCACGTTAGTGTTAGACATGTAGCAATTGGGTCGTGATTAGACAGGAAATGATAAATGGCAGTGGGAGTCTCAAGGTGGGATCGACACTGGGCAGGAGTCACACAGCTCCTCAGAACCACGAGTGACCAGGAGATGGAGAAAATGGAGGGAAAGGAGTGACACTTCCTCCCGCCTTCCGGGGAGGTGACTTGGGAGTCTGTGTTAGGGTCCTGGTCGGAGGGGCTGCACTGAGAAGAGGAGATGAACGTGGTGTCACACTTGCAGTTTACACCCAGAGGCTGAAAAGGCCCGAGACGCCTTGTTGAGGAGGAGTGACACCCTTGTGACACCTCACACCCACCGCATGGCCTTCCAGATGTGTCATCTGCAGCAAGTGACCAATTAGGAGATCCCACATGTCCCCTGTAGATGCAATCCGTGGGACTAACACCTGCCAATACGCTCAAGTCAGCAATGGGCAGGAAATATGAGAATGCTGAAGAATTGATTCGTTTGCAGCTTATCGAGTAATAACCCAAAAGCGTTTGTAAATATTAAGATGCTTAACTACAGAGGATCGTGGGGAGAGAGGTCTCACCAGTCCACACCTTTCCTTTAAAAAAGATCAGTGATTGTGATATTCAAATCCTGTCTTCAAGTAAACCCTATCTGAAAGAGTGAAGCAGGAGTTCAATCTCTGGTCTTCACCTCGCCCTTGTAAGGGGTGGAGGGTTGGGGGTGTGGAGGGGTCCAGACCCAAGTCAGCCATGGATACATACTGGCAGGGAAAACCTACAAGGAGATGAGTCAGCAGAATGAGTCCCTGTATCCCATGAGCTGATTATATATCTGTGTAGTGTTAGGAGTTAAAGGGGTGTCAGTGATCAGCGAGATCCGTGGATCTGACCACTATACTGCAGGTATGTACTCTAACTCCACTAACCTGCATGAAAACCGGGAGCTCCGGTACATCACATGACATGCGTGATGGCTTCCTGACGTCGGAAATGACTGGGGAAATGAGAAAAGCCTTAAACGATGGCATATTTGACCAGAAGAGGCGAAGCTAATCTGTTAGCTTATTCTCTGAAACGAACGACGTTTTTGAAGGATTGATCTAAACTAATTAAAATGGAGATTAATTGCAGCCATAAAAATACCACATGAAAAAGTTAATTATGGCAAGCAGTAATTGACAATAATAATTTGAATGAAATAATGGAAAAAAAAAAACACAAAGCGTTTTTGCAGATCAAAATGTTTGTCGTAAACAAAACACCCACCAGCTTTGACACGCAGGGCTCATGTAAAAATATGTGGAAAAGCAAGTAAATCTGCAGCGACCCCAGAACAATGAGTAGTAAACACCACAATGCTTTCTCATTGGACGACAGATAGCCAATTAATTAAGCACTAATAGGCAATGCCTGCTGCAGCTATTACTTCATTAGCACTTAATAACTTGATGAACTTAACATGCTGAGAATGTTAATAGTTGCAGAATTCATTTAATTCTCAATGCATAACATCTAATTTGTCTAAGTCCTTCTATATTTAGCGTGTGAGATGAGTACACACCCAATGAGAAGGGTCCCATCAGCCTGCCAGCCCCAAATCCTGCCCATCTCCTGGGTCACAAGAAGCCGGCATGGAGCTGGAATTAGGTACATGCGGCATGGTCACCTTGGGGAGACGAGTGGCCATATTTTCTCAGACGGGGTTGTGAGGCCTGGCGTTCAGCTGGCCCTGACGTTTTGACGGGCTAAGCAATCCCATCCACCAGGCTCCGAAGGTCGCTTCACAAAGCCAATGTGCGGCCATAACTCATGAGCTTTGGAGTGACGGGGCCTCTGTTATTACAGCTGAGAGGCCGAGCCCTATAGACGGTATGAGGGTGAGACAGTGACAGGCTCACAGACACTTTATGAGGGTGAGACAGTGAAGGGCTCACAGACACTCTATGAGGTTGAGACAGTGAAAGGCTCACAGACACTCTATGAGGGTGAGATGGTGATGGGTTCACAGACACTTTATGAGGGTGAGACGGTGACACAGACACTCTCTATGATAGTGACACAGTGACAGGCTCACAAACACGTTATGAGGGTGAGATGGTGACAGGCTCACAGACACTCTATATGAGGGTGAGACGGAGACAGGCTCACAGACATTCTATGAGGGTGAGATGGTGACAGGCTCACAGACACTCTATATGAGGGTGAGACGGAGACAGGCTCACAGACGCTCTATGAGGGTGAGATGGTGACAGGCTCACAAACACGCTATGAGGGTGAGATGGTGACAGGCTCACAGACACTCTATATGAGGGTGAGACAGAGACAGGCTCACAGACATTCTATGAGGGTGAGATGGTGACGGGCTCACAGACACTGCATGAGGGAGAGAGGTGACAGGCTCACAGATGCTCTATGAGGGTGAGATGGTGACGGGCTCACAAACACACTGTATGAGGGTGAGATGGCTTTGCAGGATTAACTATTTATTTGGGATTAATTAACCTCTATGCAGCATATTTTTCAGTCTAGGTGGTGTGCATGTGTGTGTGTTTTTAATAGCTAATCTGTCACAGTCACGTACCACTGCCCAAATGGACAGGAACACAAAGTCTGAGCAGAGACATCCCACACAGCCTCACACTGCGCAAATCTCACAGATTAATTACGAGCCAATTAAAGCCTGAAAGACTAAAGTTATGCACCCTCTAATCTGCCTTGTATCTCTATAGTATATAACAAAAACAATACACCCCATAATCTTAACATCTGCATCCCATTCAACACCCCGTGTTTCCTGGGAAAAGCAAAAAGCTTCTCGGCTAGCCATGACAGAAAGGGGGTTCGGTCAAATGCATGGATGGAGTTCATCAGAATAACATAAATCACAAATAAAAAGGTGTATGTGGTAGAAGGCGGTTTGGCCCTTATCCCAGTAAGTTTAACTGGTTAACTAAAGGATATTGGTGATGGGTATAAAAGCGGAGTATCCAAGTATCCATGATAAATAAAATTTCAGTAATGAACAGTGAATCTCCCTCACACGCCTGCCTCTTGAGACCAAAATGATGACTCAGACCCCCCCCAAAAAAAAAGCTGCAGCCAGAGATGGCAATCCAGAGATGCCCCCTGACATGCAATCAGTCCGGACTTTGTCTGAGGCACCGGTGACAGTCAGATGACTGGTGTGAGTCAGCCATGCACCGTTCGGGAACACCGTGCTCTGTGTGGAGACTTCCTGGAAGCTGTCAAAGAAAGAAGAAAGCAAATGAAATGAAAAATCACGAGAGTATTAGGTCAAATAAACAATGACACAGCTTTTAAGAGAAGTCTTCAGCTGAGCAGCCTATCCTCAAATCTCTCCAGGAGTTTAATATTTGTGAATTAGTCAAGTCACCAAACTATTTGCGTAAGAGGAAGGAACTTTTTTAAATTAAACTCTTGTCAGAACAGAACACATCTCCTTTCCTGTGTGAAATATAGCTTAGAGTTATATTAACCACTGTGTCCCACCCAGAGGAAGAACAGCCAGGGCACTGACTGTAGGGAACACGGCTCCCTGGAAGAACGGAACATCGAGAAGAGGACAGATCGAAGCCACTCAGAGTGAGATGCTCTCTGAGGGAGACAGCGCAGCAAAACATAAAATGTTCACACCTGCTCTTACATTTATGATTATTTAGTCAATGCTTTTATCCAAAGGGATGTCTAAGAGCGGATTACAGGACAAAAGTCAGCCAGTCTGGAGTAAGTGAAGATTAAGGTCCTTGCTCAAGGGATTTGAACCAAAAACCTTCCGATCACTGGCACCTAACCTGTTGAGACACACTCCACCCCCATAAAAAAAAGTCTGGTGTATGTTGGGGCGAAGAGCAGCTGGAATAAACATATATGACAAATGACATATCGAGAGTGGAGCACGGAGACAGTGGAAGGACGTCCAGAGGCTGGAAGAGCCCAAAATGAACATGGCAGCCGGCGCTAATCCGTGAAGGAAGTCTCAGTGCTGTTCAAAGCGGGCACATTAATTCTGTGGTGACAAACAACAGTGAATACACACACACACACACATTTACACCCTCAATTGGGGAGGATGAATTGATTTAATTCCGCAGACAGCCGGGGAAAGGCTAATACAAATTAGAGAAGATAAATCATGAAATGAAAATCTATTAGATGCTGCTTCGGGGGTGGGGGGTGGGGGCTGCCAGCTATGCAGAGCAATATCAGAAGTGCAATTAAATCAGTGTTCGGCCATATATCAGCAGGTGCTGACTACAGCCACCTAACGGACAGGGACCTCAGCTTGCGTCCGGGCAGCGGTATGGCAAACAGCATGGCGTGATTAGGGAGCGAGTTTGGGTACGGGGTGGGAGCAGCCGGGGCTCGGGCCCCTCCCGCAAAGTCACTCTGGCTGTCACCTCTGCCGATTTTCGGCCCGCCCCCTAAGCCGCGCCTGAGATGTTCCTCACAGATGGCCTTCGCTCTTCTCACACGTGGTCATTAAACCCGTACGAGCACCTGGCACGCTTAATTAGGCAGCCTTGGGGTCCATCTATCCCCAACCCTCACTGGAGCGGGAGGAAGTCCGCCGCCTGCTGCTTCCACGGTTCCTGGTTTGGAGAAAAATCTGATACCGTGCTTTTTCTAATTTTCAGATTTACTTCAGAAAGACTGAGGGCCTCATCCGGCACCCTAACCTTCCTGTAACAAGCTGGGGCAACTCTCCTCTGTAACAGATAAGAAGCTTGCTGTTATGCAGGCTAAATGGATCTCAGATGAGAATATCTGCGAACAGATACTGAAAGGAAGAACTCGGGTCACATGTTCTCTGTGTGATTCTGACAATTACAGCAGGTGGTTCTGGAGCTGCTGTGACCACACATTCGGTCCGGACCTCCGCCACAGTACCACCCTGCTTTTATGGGGAAAGATCAAGCCCCTTGCCTCCAGCTTGTGCCCCATTTCAGAAGGTCCCCGGAGCCCCTGTTAGCCTTCGGATGCTAATTCCTGTCCACTTGACCTTTCTTTCGGTTTCCCGGGCAGGTGTGGGGGAGCCACGGCGGCAAATTAAAGGGATTAGCAGAGTCGTCTGGCGGCGCGGCCGTTATCTCCTCGGCGCACGTGCGATGACGCTGTCGCCGGGCTGTTTACCCGGGTGCAGACTCCGAACATACCTCCTAATGCTCATTGTTACCTGCTAATCCTGGGCCCCGCCCTCATTCCCCTGGGGGGTAAGTCTGGCATCCCTGGGACTTAGCGCACGCTCCAGCGTTAATCCAATCATGTTGACAGGGGCTTAGCGCCGAACTCCAGCAGAAGTAGCTGTGTGTACACCCGACACCCCCCTCATGTGAGAGTAGCTGGAAAACATGTTGGTCAATCAGAGACCAACATGCATTTGTACCAAAACTTTTGGTGTTTTGGGGGGGGGGTAAGAACCCACTACCCACCATCTCTGTGACCTTTACCTATCACCAGGTGACTTGACAAGGGGGGGCACAACTGCCAGGGGGGCCCTGTAGATCCCACATCACCTGGCTCCATGTCAGACACTCAGGCTTCAAAGCCCCGTGCATAAATCTCACTGCATTCCAGCCTAATTTGCATAAAACAAACCCTGCTGACATCGGTTTAGTAGCAACCAGAGCCCACAGGAGGGGTGGGGGGAGCAGAGGACAGGCCTCAGAGGAGCCCCACCTATGCTGAGTGGAAGCATGTCCACCCGTACAGCTGCCTCACTGGGGCCTCACTGGAGCCTCACTGGGGCCACACCTGGGCTTCCACCAGATCTCCCGCCTGGCACCTCCTGACAGTCTCTGTCTCAGGTGTGTGTGGATAGCAGGTTCTGGGTGTTCTGGGGGGTGACATTAAAGGTAACGTCCGCTTATTGATCAGGAAAATCAAACTGATCGTCTCTCCTATGCAAACAATAAACCCTGGGAGTCAGTGAAAAGGACCAACTGGCACCAGTGTGAGTCTGGAAGGGGGGGTAAATCTAAGCAGTCCTGGTAAGAAGGCATCGGAAATTTGGCCTTATTAAGTGGAGTGTATAATGTAGAGAGCTAGAATGCGCAGATTTATTACTGTTTATGTACACTCCCAAGTGTTCACACACCCAGCATTCCTCAAAAATACAGGGGGGGGGGGGGGGGGGGCCGGGGGGGG
>JABFEB020000026.1:13129916-13144733 GCA_019775895.2 Stomatorhinus ivindoensis
CACCACCTGACCCCTGCCCGACCCCTCACTCCATCCTCTGAGGAGACCAACACCAAGCATGGCTGTAAAACGGTCCGTCAGGCCTTGTGACTGAAGAGCCCCTCGTGGACGGGTTCTTGTCATTATCTGATCCCCATGAGGGGCAGAAAGATTGAGAACAACATAAGAGAACAATCGTGCGACGTTCACAAGCCCCGCATCGCAAAGTACCATGGAGATACAGATAGATTACATCCTGAACCCACTGATCCCTGTTAGAGCAGGGAAGGGGCTGGGAACCGGCACTCGGAAATGCTGAGTCAAAGCCGCCATCGGACTTAGAGTCAGACACTTGGAAACAGTCCGGTAGGGGCACCGTGATTTGACTTGCAGAGCTGGCAAAACAGGCTTAAACCAGCACCTGTGCGGATTAAACCGCGCAAACACAAATCGCAGCCTCGCTGATCTGCAAGCTGCTTCGAGTTGTTACGACATGTGCGTTTACTTACTAATCAGTGGAAAACTAAATCCTTCCTTTTTTTTGCTCTTGTATAAATTTGGATGCTATCGAAACAGTGTCTCTGCAGAAATGAGATCTCTAGGGGGCTGCTTTAGGGTTAGATCTAGTTTGATATCGACCACGTTGGTGCGTATATCCAGCTTTGCACGAAATGAAACCTTGACGAGCTCAGGGGGACCCCCCACCTGGTTTTTTTAAGTAAACAGCCCAGGTAGGAAGCCTTCCACTAAATTAAAGATCTCGAAGTGAATAACACATTTTAGTCGCGAGAAATGGGTAAATTGTTAACAGCACAGCAGGAACAACAGAATTGGGGCTACGGTATATATGTTGGATAGTTAATCCTACCTAACTCTGCAGCTGCTTCCTTGTGCCTTTTTGGTGGCAAAGACATTCGGGGGATATAAAGCAGCAAATTGCCGCGACTAACAAGTACAATCCTGCAACAAGAAAAACAAGCCTGACATTCGTGATGCCTGAGGCCGGATATTAATAATGTCCGATTCAACAATAATACCTGGTTGTAATGGACCCAAACCGCATCAGCAAGTCCATGTATCACACATCTCCAAGGAGCAGGGGCTGATTGCACGTCATATGCTACATCTAACAGTGTTATTAGAAAGCAGCGGGGATGGCTTCCTCAGCGAGCCCACCTCTCTCAGTCCACTTCCCTCAGTCTCAGTCCACCTCTCTCAGTCCACCTCTCTCAGTCTCAGTCAACCTCTCTCAGTCCACCTCTCTCAGTCTGCTTCACTCAGTCTCAGTCGCTCAGTCCACCTCTCTCAGTCCACCTCACTCAGTCTGTCTCTCAGTCCACCTCACTCAGTCCACCTCTCTCAGTCTCAGTCCACCTCTCTCAGTCCAGCACTCTTAGTCCACCTCTCTCAGTCTGCTTTATTCAGTCCACCACTCTCAGTCTGCTTCACTCAGTCCACCTCTCTCAGTCCACAACTCTCAGTCCACCTATCTCAGTCTGCTTCACCCAGTCTGCCTTGCTGAGTTCCTCAGTCCATCTAATTGAGTCTGCCTCAGTCTGCCTCACTGAATCCATCTCACTCAGTCCAACTCACTGAGGCCTCCTTGCTCAGTCCTCCTCACTCGGTCCTCCTCGCTAAGTCCTCCTCACTGAGTCTGAGGCCTCCTCACTCAGTCCTCCTTCCTCAGTCCTCCTCACCATCAGCATTCTCATTCCCTCCAGCTGCTGTCCATCGAAGGCCAGTGACAAACAGCTTTGCGACACAGTACAGATATGGGTGAAGGTGCCTCCTGAGTCTGTCCAAGACCATCCACACTCATGCCGTCGATGGTGTGATTCGATGTGCCTCATGGCGTTTTATCAAAGGAATGAAAAAACATTCTCTCACTTTCAGAGAGCTCTGCTTGCACAGCAGAACTCCAGAGGTTATCCTCATTAATTATAAGCAGGTGATACAAACCCTGTCCTTTTTTTCAGGAGCCTATCCCAGAGGCCATGAGGCATAAGGTAGGGGGGCAATCAGGGAGGGGCACCAGGAAGAGGCCAACACAAACGCTGGCCTGGGAGGCGCCTAGGAGCAGCCCCAACGGGTGTTATTACATGTGCCCCAAATCAATGCCAGCGAGCCCCCCCTCCCCCACCCCCCCATACAGGCCCCTAATTAAGTTAAAGCTGCATAAGTCAGTAATCAGCCACAACTGGGATGAGGAAAGGTGTCGCATTTAATTCCTCCATCGATCGGATCAGTTCCCTAGAGAAGCGTTGCAAACAAAGAGCCGCCCCCTCATTTGCTGGACATTAATTGCTCTGTTCATCGCTTCCCTGCATGAAGACTGTGGCGGCGTCATTGTTAGCGTGGGGGGAGGGAGCCCGCTGCCTGCGGAGCTTCCCCAAGGATTGCCAAGTCCCCCATCAGCGCTTCAATTTGCACGGGGGTCACAGGGGGGGGCGACAAGGGGCCCCGCCACCGAGGAAATGGCACAGAGCAAAAGACAACAGCTGATAGAGCAAACCACTCCCCCCACCCCCGGGGCTCTCCTGTCATCCGTAGAAGAAGACGTTTTAATTTGCTCAGAGTGCAGCCTCCCCCTTGCGCTGCAGAAGCTCACTGATCCCATATCAGCTGCCCAAGCGCTGTGGGAGCCAGTCCTCCAGCTCAGCTCTCTTTATATTCACTGATCCCAGATCAGCTGCTCGGCCCAAGAGGCAGGAGTGGTACCCTATCGGCAGGAATCTCACCAAGGCCCCACTTATTATGGGGGTCTTGTTCTGGGGTGGGGGGGTACTTCAGCACCCTCCCCCCCCCCCCCAACACAAGCTGAACTACAGCTGCAGTTTCGGGTGTTGGAGTTTCCATGGAAACACCCCTCAAAAGGGAACGATTTGGTCAGACACGCACAGTCTTATGTAAAAACGTTTCAGCGGCTCTGCATTTCTGTGTGTTTGTTCCTTTCACGAAAATTTCAGAGAACAATAAAAGGTGTGTTTTCTTCTTCATGCCATTCAGATGTATCCCCCAGTACTCCAAAGAGGGCGCTCCATATGAGGATAAAGGCCCACAGGTAACCAGACATGTGGCACTCACTGCGGTAACAAAGTCACCTTTCTAAGCCTAACCCTAACCCTAACCTTAACCCAAACCCTAATTCCAAATCCCAAACCCAAAGCCCTAATCCCAAACCTTAAACCCTAACACCTAACCCCAAACCCTAATCCCAAACCTTAAACTCTAACCTCAAAACCTAATCCTAAACCCTAAACCCTGAACCCTATCCCTGATCAGTGACAAGGGCAACGTACAGCCATATTCGCTTCCGGCTGTAAAATACCAGCTAGCAACACCAAGGAGAATCACAGCTCCAACTGTCAGCAAATCCGTAGAAAACCCAGTGCGGAGCGATGAAGTCACAAGCTGTGGCAGCTACTGCGTGAGGTTAAAATTAACAAATCACACTAAATCGCTTGTAGCTGCAAACTTCTCTACCGGTTAAAGGTGAAGGGAGCAGCACACGGATCCTGGAAACAGCAGCCTCGCTGCTCACATCTCCGACAGTCTCAGAGAAGAGTCTCACAGCGCCACCAGCTGGTAGAAAAGGGAATTGTGCAATCTGACAGTGCCTCACGCAGGAAGCATTTTAATAGTGCTGTCCAAACATGCCTTTATATTGCTAATACACACCACCACTACAAATGTTTTCTTGTTACGCCAAGGAGTATTTCTGTATTATAGAAATACTCTGATCGAAGTATTTGCCTCAGTACAGCCCCACGCTTGCAAGAGTATGAAAGTATGAAAGAGTAGGAAAATACAGGCAGGAAGGACTCCACTAAAATACGTTATGTCTGCCTTGACACATTTAGTGTGTAATCAGAACCCTCTCCTAAGGAACAAAGGCTCTGATTATGCAGAGGAAACACCCCCCCCCCCCCCGGCACCCTAATATGCTAAATGAAAGTAAATTTTAAATACATTCTCCTGACATTCGCTGTTATCAGTCACCATACACCCGGACACTTTCTGGAAGTTTTGATGCGCCTCCATAACTAGGATCCAGCAGATTCTCCGCTCCTACAGAACGGTGATGCTCGTAAATCACTGTAGTCTGAGAAGAATAACACATTTGCCCACTAACTGCTCGTTGCCAAACGTCACGGGCTTTGCTTGCTGGGTGGGTCGTGCTTAAGGCTGACACGCTGCAGTCAGTGGACACATTAACCCTGCTCATAAGGAGGATTGCTGCCATACAGGAGGTCTCACAATTAAATTAGTTACTGAACGTAATTAAGGCATTTGATAAGAGGTCTTGACTCCTCATAGAAGCTGGTTATCTATTTCGGTACAGAAGCAGACGATATTCGTTCCTTAATGAATGTTCCTCCCATCCCATTGAAGCCTCGATATGGAGGACAAGCAGAGAGCGCCAGGGACCTTGGCTGCCTGGAAACCTCACACAGGTTCTGACAGCTTCCAGGAACGCCTCCATGGGCTGCTCATCTCCACCTGACAGGGCCAGTTCCTGCCAGATGTACCAGTTCTGCTCAGACCCGGTGACTGTCTCCAGTCCGCCCCACCTTGCAGAGAACTTCTCCTCAGAGGAGGACCTTGAAATGATGTTGTCTGCCCCCCCCCGTGGCCTCATTCCACTTACTGAAGATAACCTTCTCTGGAGAGATGTCCTTGACCACTTAAATCCATCTATTTAAAAAAAAAAAGCACACACATGCTGGCAGAGGTGAGGGGCAGGGCTGGATAAATATTTGAGATGTTTTAATGTGTTTGACTTCGTAAAGGCCTGATATTCGGCCTGATAATTTCCATTGACAGCGGCCACCTCTCTCTCTCTACATGAACAGTGTGACCAATCGGCCTATTAATGTTAAAAATTTCGGTATTGATTGACACACCTGTCACACCTCGCTCTGGAATTTCTCTGGCTTTTAATCTCCCTTTCCATCTTAATTGACCGATTTCTTTATACACGGCACATTAGACAAAAACTGGATGTAAGGCTGGAGTTGGGCCGAGTCCTGATACACAGCTCAGCTAGCAATGGCCGCTTCTGACAGTAATCATCCCTGTATGCTGCATTGACTAAGTTAAGTGCTCTCTACATCACACAGATTTCCTTTGTTTACCAAACAGTTCCTGCAGATCCATGAGGCACAGCCAGGTGAGAACTGAAGAACACTTCAAACCCCTTTCAGAACGGTACTTTTCACATCTAATTTATTTATTTAGCAGAAACTTTTATCCAGAATGAAGCACCTTTTTTGAGAAAGGAAGGTCAGACGGTCCCTAGAGCAATTGAGGTTTAAGAGTCTTGCTGAGAAGTCCTACAGTGACATCACTCCTCTGACCCCGGGATTTAAACCAATCACCGGCCAAATACTCTAACCCACTGAGCCACACACCGCCCTTATGTAATTTACAGTACGCACAGATTCTACCTGGATCCATGTCTTTTCACAGCCGGAGGTCAGGGGAATGCAGGGCCCGCACTGAAATGGCAGGTCATGCATCGTAAAGGGTAAAATGCGGCCGCATAGTAAAGCACAGAAAAACCTCAGCGAGCTGTTTCTCCAAGGCGCATTCCTCTTATCTGACAACAGAATTAGCGCAGCGATGGGCACATTAAAAGGAGAGCAGGTGCGCTCCCCAGATAATGTATGGTGCCGTTTAATGAGTCGTTATCGAAAGGATATTATCCTCAACGTTTAACATGTCCCGGGCCTTCCGTTCATCTTCCGGGGATCACGATGGATGAATTAGCTACACATTCACTTTCCAATCCATCCCTCCAACCCCCCTGCTACCACGTTTGTCGCTCCGCAAAGTTTGTGCACAGAGCAGACTTTCAGGCACGATCTTTAATTAGCGCCTCCGCAAATGATGACAGACCAGATGCCACGCTTTCAGGGAAGACGCATGGAGCAGGGACGGCCGGTCCATCTCGCGTCCCCCCTGTACCCTGCACGCGCGCGCCGTCACACTGGGGACCTGGATCGGTCACGCCGACGTGTGACCTTCCGCCTCACTCCTCCTGCTTTTAACTCGCTCGCCTCAGGGAGTCTGAAAAAAAGCTAAAATTGAAATCATACCAACGACGGTAACACGTCGCCGCGCCAGAGATGCGGTTAGAAAAATGAGCCAGGGAACAGCACGTGTTTGACGGAGCTGCAGGCGTGTGATGAGACCCCATCCACTACACGTCCCGCCAAGGTCGGCGCCACATTGGCACGCAGACATCGGCTTCTCGCTTGTATCGATGCACAATGGAGGACGATCCCCCATCCATTTGCATGTTATATCCCTAAGACACGAAGGGGTCTGAGCTGCTGGGACAAAACCGTGGTGCTATGGTGTTTAAATCCTATTTTGTTGGCCGTTAGCACAGGTGCAGTGCGGGCTGTGATAGAGGGCGCCGCCCTTCAGCCGTAAAACGGCTTAACTCGGTACAGGAGCGTGTCTTTGAACCACGTCAAATCCTCCATGACAGGAGACGCTCTCCTGGTCCTCGCCCAGACACCTTCTGTGAAGACGTGAGAAGCATCGTATCTGCGGAGAGGCACCAGGTCCCCCGAGTTCAGCACTAAGAGCTGACTGACACAGTTTCTTTTTACTTGCATCCTTGTGAAGCCCCTTTGCACTTCTAATGTGTCCCCAGACATCAGGAAGAGGTCAGCATCACCCAAGGCTTGAATACGCATCAGTGGGGTGGCTGTTCAAGTTTGACCATCAGACCCGGAGCTCTCAATCCATCCGAGGCTATGATCCGGTAGATCGCTACCAGGCTTTGAAGACATACAACACCATTTCATGTGACCCTGTTTATAACATTAATGAATGAAGTACACGTATGGCCTCTGAATTTGTAGATCAGGGTAGATCAGAATTAGGGCTTTGGGTCACTGCCCTGCCAGTAGGTGACTTTTCGTGACACATGGACACTACAGATTGACATTGGTTTGCCTCCACTATTTCTGCACTGAATCATCTACACGTTAAGGAGTTATTGTCATTATCATCCTGACCGGTGGGGAGCATTTGCTGGACAGCAGACTTGTGATGCTAACCCCAAGCGAGTCTTCAGGGGTTACACAGAGCAGAAACTCGACACCCTGCCATACAAGCAGCCCGGATTTGCATTTGGTTTATACTGGATTCTGATTTCATTCTCATCTCAGCCATTTAATTCCAGCTCTGTTTAGATCATCTCTGGCCTCACAGTGACATCACTCCCCATTTCCCTCCAACCTAAAATAGCCCGTGTCTGATTAAATCCAGTAAACTCAGCTCTCTCCATATTCTGGAAAACGAAGCTTGGCTACACTCAGGGGATCTTCCAACGCCTTCCTCATGCTTCTGCTTTTCAAATTATTTATCATGGAGTAGCTTTGTAGCTTACAAGGTCATCAGACGCGTGGTCTGGCCACAGAGGGCTCACAGACAGCGTCGCCTTTCTTCTGAAATCATAAAGCCACATTGTAAATCACTAGCTCACATGTCTACAGGCCGGCTGACCAGCCATGAGGCTTCCTAAGGTCATTTGTGGCAGCTTATGTTGGAGGTATGATGATAACCTATTTCTCTTTTGAAGTTCACCGTGTCACCTTGAGGTTCACCATGTCACCTCTCAGTTACCAGTCAGTCCACACCTGTGATGTGGCAATCATGTGATTCACTGTCTCACCTCCAGCTCGAAGTCAATCACGGAGAACTGAAGCCGAGCAAGACCTCGCCTCCTAGTGGCCAGGGATGTCATTGCATGACACGCGTGAATTCATCATTTCTGAGACGCATTCTGCAGCTCAGAACTGGCACACAAGCTCTGCTTCTTATCAGATATCTAAGTGGTGGCCAGGACGTACAGGTGTCGATATTTCCAAAGCACAAACTGCATTGCTTTGGATTTAAATACCTCCTGCCGTGGTACTAGGCTGTTCTGCTCTCACGCTTCTTCTGTAAGAGTGAGGGACAGCTATATGGAGTAAATCTGACCCATGTGACAGATCTGACATGACACAACCCAGGCATAACCAAACTCTCAAGAGCGCAAGCACGTCTGCAAAAAGCCCTGCTGGTGATTTGAAGTGACGTCGAAGGTCAGATTGAAATTATGGGCACCATCAAGATATTATAGGTTAAAGCGGATGAGCGGTATTAGGAAGATATGGCTCACACCTGCGGGATCAGGCTGTGGCCAACAGTGGGGTGTGTTCCTTGAATTTAGGTTAGAGGCGGTAAGCAGAAGGGAGGAGGACTCTCAATCCTAGACAGAGATAGGACTCCTACAGCCTTCCCTGGAGGAAGCTCACGCACACCTGGGGCCAACCAGGTCAAGAGCGTCATTGTGACACAAGGGGACATCAGGAAAAATCTGGTACGATGGCTGCAAGTGGAATGCACACAACAGTAGGTCAGCTCAGCATTTTAAAGCTGCCCCCCCCGCCGCCAGGCCAAATGAGAAAAGAGTCGGGGTGCCAGCTTCAGTGTAACCAGAAGCATGTCGCTCATGTTCCTCAGCCACACAGCGGGTGATCAGCCGGGACACGACAGGCTACAGCTCCAACGAAATGGCAACACAAAGCGTCTGAGCATCGCGGAGAGCACATTAGCCTTGTCCAGCTCTGGACTGCCTCGGGGTCAGTACATCCAAGGCAAATTCCACATTTCCCATGATCCTTTAATGCTGTAATTAGCACAAGTAGCCAGAGACGAGAAAGCTTCTGAAATCCAGGAGCCAGGTGGGGCTGGGGGGGGGGGGGGGGGGGGGGGCGTGGGGCACAGACACTGCTCTAAGGCTTGAAAACTCTCTTACCTGCAAACCCTGACAACTTGAAATCTATTTGATCAAAAGAGTATGAAGACAATAAACCAGCCATTTATCTTTTATGGTTTTAATCCCAGGGCACTCTCTGGAACTTGGAACTGATCTTATTGGTCCACGTGGTGCATCCAATGTGACGTCAGCTTGTCTGTTTCAGACTTGATGCAGACAGTATCAAGGACCCACAGAGGGCTGTGAAAACAAAACAGAAGCATCACCTCAACACACGCAGCATTGCTTTCAGTAAAGAGCGATAGTGCCTCCTGCTGGTCCGGAGAGTCACTGCCACAACAAAGTGAGCGTGAGTCAATTTGCGATTTTTAATGGGTTTATCTGCATCTCTGCTATGCTGGAGCTAGTGTTTCATATTATAATTATAACTTCAATGAAAGAAGTCTCGGGCAGATCTCTATGCCTCTGCCGGCTTTGTGGTTTGACGGGAGTCCGGAGTAGAAGACGAGGAGGAGCTTTCGGACATCGAGGTCGGAAAGCCATGTGTGCTGCTCCTCAAAGAACCTGTCAGAGAAACTGCAGGTAGAACAACTGAAAAATGGTGGATGGCAAGCAGCTAGAAACAATGCAATGTCCTTCCCAAAGTCACAGGACGGTGGAGCAATACCCTGCAAACCAAAACATAACCAGGCTACAGACCATGGAGGACTGTGCTTAGAGAGAGTTACTCGAGCACGGTGGCAAATTCGCCTGCTGATGTGAAGCCAGCGCAGATGCATTATGACTTAAACGCGAGCGTCTCAAAGGCTCAGGCTGTAAGGCTCAGTTTGGAGAGGAAGCGAGAAAAAAGGGACCATGTGACCTTTCAGGGCCAGATTTAATCCTTGAATTTACGCTCCGTGTTTTCACAAGATGCTTAAACTGCACCACCAAACAAATAGCACACGGCTTTTCAATTTCAAACAATTTTCAATTATTTTCTCCGAAATTAAATCAGCTGTTTTCACAGCGCAGCCAAAACGGGGGCCGCTTATGAAGTTCGTAATTTAATCATGTATTTTTAATCAGCCCAAACCACAACGCCGCACTCCACCGCATGACTGATCAGCCGGCACTTGGCAATCCACTCAGACCGCGCTGCCGCTCAACCTACGGGTCAGGTTGGCGTCGCTAATTAAATGGTGGGAGTCTTAACGAATGGCATCACAGCCGAGCGCCGCTAAACCAACCAGGACTGTACTTCATGCTGCACGTCTAGAGTATTGTACGCCAGGCCAACTCCAGGTCTAGCAGTGCTCTTCAGGCCTAAAAGCCTGATGCCACCTGGTGTGATTGGCTGCCCTTTCCGTGTCTGAACATGAGGGGCGAGAGACTTCTGAGGCGAGGACATGTAAGGGTTGGGATTCATGTCTGGTCCCAGGAGCAATCCTGCGGTGCAGCTTGGGGCAGGGAGGGAGGGGGGACACACAGGCACAGCAAGAGGGCCCCTCCTACTGAAGGCCCCGGGATATGAGACAGGGACACATCTATCTGGGAGGTGATAACTGAGCCGAGTGGGGTGGATTGAGGTCAGTGGTGCGGGGGTCTCCCTGACTTTTCTGGGAGCTCTTCTTACTAGGAAAAGAGGCCACTTTTGGCAGCAGGGAGGGGGAACAGAGATTCGAAAGTGAGATAGCTGGAGTGTTACAGAGCCACTGAAAAGGTTTCTGCTAGAATGAGCACTCTGGAGCCAGGCCTCGAGCTGCAAATCATGCGACTTTCCTCTCTGATTCGGTGACACGTTGCCTTCGTCTGCGTGCAAAGTTCGCCCCCTTTGGTCTGGGCGGGGGCGGCCCACTTCAGGCTGTCGCCGCTTTATCCTAAACAGCGGGACGAAAAATCAGCCTTGTTCACTCGACACCAGCGATCACAACAGATTCCTACAGGAAGTCAAGAGCCTGTGATTTGCATCGTAGGAGCTGAAGTACAGTCCCCCCTGTAAATTCAGGAGCGCACGACACCGCGAGACGGATTTAGTGTCTTTAGAATGAAGAAATATGGTGATGTTTCCGTGCTCCCTCATCTTCTTCCAGAAGGCTGTAATTTCAGTTTTATGCAGCATATCCGCATACAGATCACACCTGTCCATTTCCAACTGGGACCGAACACCCAGCGCCGTGCTGATAATTACATGATATCGGGAAGGACTCTCACAGACAGAAGGTGCGGCTGCACTTATCAAGCTAAACACGTTACAATGTCGGATCCGCGGAGCTCTCCGCTCGTTTCCCAGGCAGAGGGAGCCAAACATGTAGGAGACAGAACCCTCTGCATACCGATGTGGCTGGGCCACTGTCAATCCTCTAAGTGGCTGGCAATGGCAAGGGGACGACTGCAGGGGCCTCTGATGAGGTCAAAGGGCTGACTCACTCACGTCTATAGGCAGGGAGCGTGATTCATTGCAGCGTGTTAATTAGCTGCTCCCTGTCTCGGTGACGCCCCCAGTTCACAGGTGCTGCCCCACCCGTCGACTTCCAGCACAGAGGACGACCCGGGGCCCAGTGTGCGTGGAGCCATCTGTATGGAGCAAACACAGCCCTCAGCCGGGTTTTGGGTACCACCTCCAGCCCTGGCGACAGATCTAGCAGCAGATGGGGGCTTGCGGAGTGCAGCAGCACATGGGGCGAGGCAGCGGACCACCAGGCAGCAGTTTATATGCCCCGTGTAATTGGCTGTGGCTGATTAAGCTCACACATGAGGCGCCCCCTGCCTGCAGCAGAGCGTGGCCACAAGGCCGGGCAGCGCTTCTGGGCCGACACCCACCTGCTGGTACCCAAGTGAGATTCGAAACACCCGTGAGGTGACGTGTCTTAGAAGCCTCCCATTTAAGCGATCAGATTCCTTTTCCCGAAGATCTGCAGATAGAAGGTGAGGGTGGGGGTGGGTTTGACTCTAAAGAGGTTTGTGGTTCATTAGACGGGATGGAAAACACCGGGTAGCATCCCTGCCCCCCCACACCCGCCCCCACCCCACTGTTGTAATTCTACAAAGCAATCGTGTTCCACTTTCCCCACTGCTCAGGTTCATGCAGTTCCTCGCCTAAGATGTTGGAGGATCTTTCGACACATTCCATTCTCACGCACAGAGAAACAGAGAGCAACCCCCCCCAAGCCCCCCCCCCGCCACCCGCTTGCTGGCTCACCGGATTGAGGTGCGGATAATGCTCCCCTCGCCTCCCAGGTTAACATTTTACTCTTATCCGTAACGTAGATGGACACCCGCTGCAGACACAGTTTTCATCTCCTATCCTGCCAAAAAAAAAAATAGCATCAGTATGCAGAAAGGAGCAGGAAACAGCAAAGGTGAATTGAAACTTCATTTTTTATTCATGTGAAGAGAGTCTGGGTGGAACGCGCCTCTGTTTTGGGATGTTGTTCTCCAAATAAACCCCGACGGGGGACGTATGGTGAGCCCCCACCAGGGAACCATTCCAATCACCTCTGAGATTGTGTGGGTCTCATCTGCCAGTTCTGGGGATGGGGGGGGGGGGGCAGCGAAAAATAGGGGCAGACTTTTCTGTGATTGTTTCACACGTGCCCTGCCAGCTGGTGAAACAGGGATACCCCCCCGCTGCCCATTGCCCAAAATGTTCAGCGCAGGACCAGGAGTGTGTTAAGGTCGGGGACCCTGCCCTCCCTCCAAGCCCAGACAGAAGGTGGATGAACACTAAGTGGCTTAGTGCTGGATCCGGGTCAGTACCAGCATCAGGCTCGCCAGCGGTGCCGCCCTTCTGGCCAGGGCAGGTACTGTACTGTGACAACCTTATGATTAAGCCAACAGTTCGTGCAAGAGCAATTGTGTGGAAAATAGGGACCCAATGAGTTGCTGTAAACCATTTATTATTATTTATTATGAAACGTCCTGTAAGAGGACAACAGTGTGAGGCCCCTTGAAGATTAACCCTGAAGCAGCATTCTGACTGTAAGACATGAATCCAGAGCCATACAGGCTTTTTCTATAGAAAAATGAATGTTTATTTTCTGAATATCCATGTTCAAATATATAAGATCCTATTTAGCAGAACATAAACAAGCAAAAATATAGTTTAGCTGATGATATTATAATATTCACTCAAAAGCTTTATAATACTAATTAAACAGCAATTAATTAAGTTTTGTATCAACCAGTGATTACATCCTAGTACTGTGTTAAGCCAACAGTCAAAAGGACTTGCTTGCATGTTTTCACCCATGTGAGTACGGTCACCTCGGCACTGCCGTTCGGGAAATGGGACCCCGTTCACACGCAGAAGCAAGTAAATCGGGGAAATTCTGTTTCTCGGGACACAGCCGTCAAACGGGCAGAGCGTGAAATCAAGCGACGGTCACGCATGGCGGAGGAGGCAGAACGAGTGGCTTTGCTAGCCTGGGCACGGCCTGCGAATGCTGCCAAGAGAGAGAGGCGCGGAGTAACTTATTTAATATCAGTGATGCAGCCTAGGACGAAAAACACTGCAGGGAGACATTAAAGAGGACGTCAGCAGGCAGGCATGCGTACACTCATTCTCATCACTGATCTAATTTTCAGGTTTATTTTCCCATGATTCAGAGCAGCGACTCTGTCCTGTATCCTATTTGAACAGCTGCCCTTGTCAGATCCAGTTTGCGAGACCGACGCAGGAGGGCAGGAAACCTCATTTTCGACCTCCTGTTTCCAGCCTAATGAGAGGCTGGCTTCCTGGACCCTCTGCAGAGCCTCTTCTTAGCTAAAGGTTAGCAGAGAATATTACACTTTAACCCCCTGCAAGCAGGCACTTGGCACCAGGGCTGAATCTACCTTTTCAGGGGCCCTAGGCAAAGCCTTACTTGGGAGGCCCCCTTAAGAAAATTGATGACCATTTCACCTCCTCCGCAACACAGGTAATTTGGGGGTCCTACGCAGCTGCTTGTTCCGCTGTAGCTAGAGCTGGCCATGTTTTTGCCTGCATAAAAATGATTTCATTTCATGTATATGATTTTTGTGAGGCATTGTGATTTAGGCTGATTCATTTGGTGTAATTATTCCTTTTTTATATTTTTTACCTAGAAATTATATATATGTATGTATAATTTTTATGACTTTTGGCCCCTCTGTGCTGATCAGGCCCTTGGCAGCTACCTAGTTTGTCTGTGCCTACATCCGGTCCTGCTTGGCACTAGAACTCCACCATACTGAGGAGACAGGACCCCTCTGCATCTCATCCAATGACAGGTAAATAACAGAAGAACTCCGTCATCTTCTGCAACCGCAACGGCATGCCAGGACCACCATACACACACCGAACTTCCAGAATCTTCCATCCAATACGGAGCAGAATCATTTTGTGGAACGAGAAATTTCCACCTGTGAAGGGGCCGGCCAGGCGTGACGGTCCAGCTGTCAGGAGCGGCGTTTGCGTACGTGAGGAGCCTCGCGATGCAGAGAGCCACCGCAGTGTGTCTAGGAGACGGCCTTCCATATTTCACGGTTTCTGCGAAAATCAGGCCCACTTTTTGTTTACATTGTTGCGAATTATCCATTTATCCCACTGGGTGTTTCCCCATGCACTGCTGGCGAGGACATAAGTAGGTCAACGTGTTTGGACAAGTTAATTACCATACTTACGGGTCTGCTGGAAGCTCAGCATCCCTCTGTGCACGTGTATTTCCCCTGTGCTATAGCCCTGGCCCCCCGCACTCCACCCATGACGCCCCACCAGCCCCCAGCACAGTAATCAGACTGATAATGAAGCGGCATGTTTACCCTGCGCTGCCATGTGTTGGTGTGATCAGAGCGGCGTGTGCAAGGTGCGGGGGACACACACCCAGAATACGTGTCCCACTGGCGGTGATGCGCTTCTGAGCAGGCCGCGTCACGGAATGCGACGGTTCCCATACACCAAAGGCCCAGTTTCCCCAGTTCCAGGCACCAGCACACAAACCTCCAACACGGTCGCCCGGTGCGACCAAACCTCACACACAGGCGGCAGAGATCAGGATGGGGGGCAAAAGCGGCCAAACACCCCCTGCAACTAGATCGACTACCTTTTGGACCATGCCTGG
>JABFEB020000026.1:13180074-13212898 GCA_019775895.2 Stomatorhinus ivindoensis
ACTCCCCCCCCCACACCACCTCCCTTCAAGAGAGTCGGCTCTGCCGCCGCATCCTCACAGGCTCGTGGTGAAACTGCCTCAAGGCACAGGGGTCAAGAAGTGTCCGTCGGGTCCTCGGCCTTCATGCACCCGAGGCCCCGAGAAACCAGAAGCAGGTCAGACCTGTAACAGTATGTATGGACAAGCGTTTCGGTGCAGAACCACCGGGGGCAGCGATGTGCAGGCCGGAATGCTACTTCGCTATGCAGCGCGCTGCTTGTGTACATAGAGATTCCACCCATCCCATATTTTATAGGATCCTCCCAAACTGAAAAATTAATTACTGTTTGTTAAATTTTGAACCAATATAGGAAGCAAGTCACCTTCTATTTTCATATCTGAACCGAAATACAATTTAATCCAGAGTATCGATCCCTGCTAACATTTTTAAAATCTTATCAGCATCCCTTATTGTACATGACTCACGGTGCAAGAATAATTCACATTTGGGGGCACAAGTTTAAACACCAATGAAATTGTTAATGCTTTAAAGCCTATTCCAGTAGAACTGCTCCAAAAATACACACATACCTTTAATGCATACCCCAAAATGAAGATATCACAGCAAAATAAGTACCTAATGCGGTTATTTTCAACCACACGCACAGCTAATACTCGTACAATCCTTGGGAGTCTCCATCAGCACATTTAACGGCCTGTCTGGCCCATTATGTACTGGCCCGGTTCCCTCAGTCGGCACTAAACAAAGACGAGCTCAGCCACACAGCGAAGGTGGGGGTGAGGGGGTGGCAGTCTGGGACTCCAGGTGCCATTTGTACATGCTCTCACTGGAGGGATTATGGGAGATTTCAAAAATTCGGGGGGGGGGGTGCTAAAAGATAATGCATTTCACAATATTACAGCACAGAATTTTTCAGAAGAAGAGCAAAATGACAGACAGAAAAATTATAGTAATGAGCCATTTCAAGGTCACTTGTTTCCTAATTTGATCTCAAAAACAGAGGAGATATTTCCTCCTCTACATCTACGAACCAGCTGTGTTTCTCCAAGGCAAGATTTAATCCGTTGCTCTCAGTCTCTGACATGAGCAGGGCGGGAAGGAAGGTAGACAGCAGAGGATGGGAGAGGCAGAGAGACGACGTGCTATTTTTGAGGGAACGGAACATCACGGGTCACACAAAGACAGCGGCTCCCTGTCGCGGGGCCATTTAGGCTGTGAACGTCCCTCTGGGCCACAGGGCCGGTACAGCAGGCCACACGGAGGAGGACATAGCTGGCCTGTTAGCACCAGAGCGAAAGGCCGCACTGACAGGGTGGGGCAAACCGGAACACCGCACCCTGATCACTGCTCAGGCACTGGTTCTAATGCCCGGTCCGCTACTCCAGGACTCACTGGGGCACTAGAGTACGGCCCAGCCCTTTTGCTTCACTGCACGAACCCATGAAGGGAGACATTGTGACATAGAAAAGGCCCCAGCATGCGAAAGGCTGCCTCGCCTCTGAAGGCTAACCTGCCCCTCAGGTATCAATAGTGCATTATAGTTCAGAGCTTCATAAAGCATGCATAATGTATAATAAACATGGCTATAACGTGTTATGGCTTTTTATAAATATTTATAGCCATATTTATAATGTTTAGGAAGGCATTATAATGTGTTACAGATGTGTTCATAAGTTATTATAGACATGGCATTCACAGAGAGTGTTAAGGATAATACTATGTAATCAATCTCAAGGTGTGTTTAGGGTCATAATTTCAGTAGGTGTTTGTAATCTTCTAACTGGCACTGTACATCTACCTGGGTGCAGAGTCACCTTTGAGATAAATTTGGTCATTCACTAGGTTTAGGGGAAACAAATTGCAGCCCCAGAGCCGACCGGGTGACCGGTCATGATGGGATGGTGCCTTCAGGAACCCTGATACACAGCGAGAGCAGGGGGATCACAGGTATCCCTGGTGACAAACAAAGGCAGAGATGTTGCAGGCATCTGTTTGGGCATTCCGGAACCTGTGGTCCTGGAGGTGGGGGTTGCCATAGCAGCAGCCTGGCCAGCACCTCAGGGAAGTGTAGCTGTAAAGTGCAGCTTCTCACGTGAAAGCACGAATGGACTTTCAGTCGGGACCTTACGGCACATCAGCTGCAGCCTAAATAGCAGCGGTGACCCCCCCGACTCCATCGCCACCTCAGGGTCAGCGGGGAAATTTGCTCTATGTGGATCAGTACTTATCACTTGCTAGACTGCCACCTATCTACCCGTCAAATAACACAAGCTTTGCATGTATTTTGCACTCAGTCCTGGGCGTGAACTGAAAACCAAATTAAATGCTGACATTTCCGAATGTTACACCTGTCAGATGGAAGGCGGAGCCGCTGCTCGTTCCCGTTTTATTGCAGACCACAAATTGGAGCAAATTCAATAAGTTTTGAATGAGGAAGTCCATAAAACGGCCACATGAAGAGCCGAACAGACCAATTAGTATAGATTTTCTAGAAAGAGCCGTGAGCCGACATGCTGGATAGCCAGACTCCGTTACTGCGCAGCCAGCTCCCCTCCATTACAGAGCAGCGGATACAAACACACTGGATCCCACAGAATAAATCACCGTTAATTCAGCTCTGAGAACAGCCATTGTCACACCCACGTGTTTTATAGACTCAACATCCTGACTTGAGTCATAACCAATTGTGACTCAATCATCATCATCAATTAATTCTATAATACAAATGCATTAAACACAAAGTCTCTTTGAGACTAATGATCTTTCTGAAGAGATGGCAGCAGTGGGATGGTCCATGTCTCCTTGGAACCGAGGCATAGCCCATTCCAGTGGCGTAGATCAAAGTATTTCCCAACCTCCCACCCCACAAGGGGTGCATGTTTTTGCTCCCTCCCAGCTCCCATAAAAACGTGGACTGTCTGCGGGTTCCTGGGGACTGGGTTGGGAAACACTAGAGTAGATTGTCACATCAGTGAACCAAAGCAGAAGCATCTTTGAATAATTGACCCGAGTGGCTGATGAGTAGCAACTTTCAGTACAAGCTACCAGAACCGGGCCAGAGTGAATCAACATCAGTAGCAGGATACGTTGAAACTGGACCAGTAGGGATCTCTGGGAAGCGATGGGACAGAGCTTTGTACTGAATAACTCAGGAAACTCATCTATCCATCTCTCCCCAAGCTGAGCAGACCATCTCCTTCCTTGGTGACTAAAGTCAATGAGCAAAAAGGTCAAAGTTCGACTCTAGTACAACCTATAATCGTATCCCCGATCAAGTGGGTGCAGCCCAACCCCCCAACACCACAAGCAGGTACTTTTGATTACAAATTGCAAATCAAGTTCACCTCTTACCAACCAGAGCTGCAGGACACTGGAATCGCAGCGTGCAGCGTGCAGAGCGCTGGGTGTGAAGACTGACAGCTACTCTGGGTCCCACACCTCCAGACAGGCCCTTTAAAGCCCTGAAACTCAGCTGGCACGTTTGCTTTATCTCTGACAAACAGCCACAGAGCTCGCAGCCCAGCCGTCCCAGCAGGAATCTTCTAGATTAAAGCAGACACCCCCCCCCCCAACCCCCGGCCTACCTGGAGCAGAAAGCTTCTCACCTGCCATTCCGTCAGCATCCGGCTCAATGCAGGCGAACCCTCGCGGGTTTCCCAAAGCCGTCTATCTGACAGATTTGCCCCAACTGGCTTCCAGTTGCCCGGACACAGCTTACGAAAACCACTCACATGCACAAATGTTCACTTCTCCTTCTGGTTGGTCTTCATAGGCTTCCGTAATCCTGAAATCCACTCGTAATGCTCACTCTTCAGGACCGCCCTCCACCCCCAGTGCTCACAGACATCATTTCAACATCATGTTAATATCGCCATTAACTATGCCTCCACCCTTTAACTACCACGACTCCCCCAGGCTCCCATTCTGCCTGTGTACAGCATCGCACCCCCCCCAGCCTTACCATCTACATCGGCATGCACCCCCTTATCTCCAAGGTCTCCTCAAAATGCTGTTTACAGCGTGATAAGACTGGCTGACATTAAAATGCTCGCTGTGGGACCCCGCTCTCGTTTTGCAGGCTGGCCCCGTTCGGCCCGCTTTACATCATTCGCGGTTCCTGCCCCCATGTGACGGTTTTCAAACCGCAGTGACAGCACCATCCAGAGCCGAGGGGCACGAGGTCATCCGTCCAAGCTCACCGCGCACTGAACACCGTGGGCAGGTCTTCGGTTCTGCCAGTGCTAACGGCTGACATCCCGGAGAGAGGAGCCTTTTCCTCGCTCAGCATCACTGTCATTGTCCATTGTCCAAAATCCCTGTCAGTGTCAGGAGAGCACATTTTTCTTAAAATTTACATTCGCCGTTCGTGTAATCCGGGTCTGGACAGAGGCCGTGCTGTCAGTAATGATCAGTGACGTGCAGAGAGATTTTGAGCGGCGGGTGCTCAACCCCTGAGTCGGTAAATTTAATGTGATCGTTGGTGATTGTTAAATTTTGCTGGCCGGGGGGGGTGGGTGCTCCCTCTTGGTAAATGTAGCATGGTTATCAGTGATCAAGAAGGGGCACTCTCAAACAAAATGGGGGGCACCAGATCTCAGGTGCCCCCCCCCGGTAAAAACAGCACCTACTCACTGGTGGTCAAAATCGTGGTCCACTCTACACTCTACACTCTACACTCTACAATCTACAGAGGTCACATCCATCTGAGCACCTGCGTTGCTGGGAGGACTGAGAGGAGCGAAACTGAAGGTCGCCCACAAGGCCATCAGCACCTCAGCCTGCTTGTGGCAGCAGACATTCTGGACGGGAGCTTCACTGAGGGCTCCCCCCACCATGCAAGCCCATCCCAGCAGAAGGGACAATAAGTATGCATCTCTCGCCTCTCTAACGCTGATTTGCCTGGCAGGTAGTGCGATAATGAGCTCCGCTCCGTTCTGTCTGATGATGGCGCCAGACCTGCGTTCTAACGTAAGATGGCGGCCAGTCAAACGAGAAAAAACAAGCCCCCCCCATGCAGCAGCTTATCACATCCCACTGCCGGCATATGTGCGCCACATCGCCACCTGCTGGTCTTTCAATGCCACAGGCAAATGCTCGCCATAATTACTCAGACCCCCTAAGCAATCACAGTTACGTAACGGGGGCTGTGTTCTGGGAGGCCTGTTTAATGGCCTCTCTCTCTCTCAATTAATCCATAAAGCATGGTGAGATCTGTCTTCCACAGACTCCCACTGCTCGTCCTACACACTCCAAATGTCCACTGTCAACTTCCTCAGACCATTTATATGGGTTAAATAAAAAAGTTAATGCGATATTTAACTTTGACTATCCAAGTTAAAGTGCCAGTAATGTTTTCTTTCCCCTCCAACAGGGCCGCCCATCCACTCCGCACCGCCTGCTTTTAAAAGCTCCATTGTCCGTCGCCTCACGTTTCCCTCAGAGCCACGTCGGGCCAGCTGGCCCTTATAAAAAGCCTTTTAAAACAGGCCCAATAAAGAGCTTCCGCAATGGCAGAGATGTAATTAGCGTTGGCATTTTTTCCTTTTGGTGCCCTATATTCATTCTGCCTTTCGATTCCTGTCCCTTCTCCTCAAGTCTCCCTAAAATGCCTTGCGCCCCCGCAGCAAGGTAAATATTTTATGAGTCGTCCTACGCCTCACCCAGCTGCGTACGCGGACCTGCTCAGCTAAGCAGCAAGAGCACTTTCAATCGCTCTCCTTTATTCCCAAAACGCCGCTGTCTGACTCACTCCCGCGACACACCGAGGCGACGGGCCGCCACTGGGCCACAGTGCCAGACTCCATCTCACCACGTCCGCCAGAGGCGAATGGCAAATCATGGCCAATTCACACGCCCCCCCCCCCCAAACCCCACTGCACCACCCGTGGAGTTAAGATGCACTGGGTTACAGGGGAGGGAATAGACAGTAACCCAGCTTACAGCACTTTGCAACACATCTACAGAAACGTTTCTATTCAAGAAGTCGGCCGACTCCCGGTCAAGAGCTGTGCCCATCAATGTTCTTAACCTCCATCCCACATCCTTAAATGCACCTGACATGAGCCATTATGCCCCCCCCTACCCTGACTATATGAGGCCAACCTAGGCTGATAATTTTGCTAACGACAGCAGCCGCGACAGAACAGCGAGCCGCAGTTAATCTCCAGCCAGACAGCTTTTCGGAACGACGTCCATCCGCTTCCAGCACGTCTGTATCCAATTAAGAGAGCATCAGTAATGTGCGCAGACTTTCCGAGCAGGTTCTCAAAATGGAGGGGGGGGGGGGTTGGGGTTGCCAAACGGTACTTCTTTCTGGTTGGGGAGGGGGGATTTTGTGATAGAGATTAAAGGGGTTTCTCTCTGGAGACTTTATTTGATACTCTGCAGTCAAAAAAGGGTCCTGGGAACATCACGGAGGAGGGGCCCTTTCACCCCCCCGCCCATCCTCCCGCATGTGCCTGGCCTGATGTACAGAAGCCGGATTTACTCTGCGCTCGCCGGTCACATGGAAATTTACTGACAATCCATAAAGGAAATAAGACTTAAAGCACGTTTCGTAAAACAGTAATTATCCGTACTTCTTTAAAGTTAATTAGATTGATGACCTCTGTTTAAAATGGTTCCGCTTAAAATATACATTTTTAAATTAGATTTAAATTAAAGTGAAATGCCTAAATAGTTTAGAGCTTGCTGGAGCTCTGGAAAACAGCTGATTATCAGACCCTTCCAAATCTATAGAGTAGTCCTGATTCTTCTCTGGTTTTCCCTCCAAACTAATCCATCTGACAGCAATTGCGTAAGGTTATCAGTTCTCATACTCAAGCCTCGGGACAGACGAGGCCCTGTCTCCGGAGACCTCATTATTCTTTCAGGAAGAGAGTCCACGTTATCTAGAACCTCTATCAGAGACTGTGTCATCTCCTGCCATGGTTAGCATGTAAAGCAAACAAAAGTAAGTATTTCTGGTCCAAAATCCTAAGGGAAGTAAAACAGACTGAAGGCAGTCATTCTAGAGAGACGGCTGGAGAATGTTTAAACAGGCCATTTATCACCACTTTATTTGAATTGGTCAGGCGTACGGAGGGATCAGACGGGGTTAAACGGGAACAGGTCACCACAGGCCCAAGGGAATCTCCCTGGTTTATTATTTGCGAGGCATCACATCCTTACAAACACGCTGAGCTGTGCAGTGTTCTGGAAGCCAGGATGGCTGTTCCTGCCATTCACTCTCTATCACTGGCTCTTCTACCTTCAGTGTCCAAGACACCGCAAGTTGCACAGATGCTGGGGTCAGCTCTCCTGACCTTCAAATGTATAATGTCGGGTCATTCCAGAACCTCCATGCTACCTGGCCAAAACAGCCCTCATGAAGTGCTTCAGGCCCAGAAGCCTTGCATACAAACTCATACATGTAGCCACCTAACCCCCCCCCGGCCCCAACCCACCCAGAGTTTTCCATGAGCTCAACCAGGATGTGGCCCAATAAAGTCCAAACCCATTTCACTCACATCACGCTCCTTTGAAGCATGCACGCGCCCACAGATGCTAATTTCCTGTATTGATCTCTGCTCTCCTCCGGCTAACACTGGATTTCAATTGGCTGAAGCACTGAGAACTTATGAACCAATGCTGTTTACCAAAGCCACATTTGTTGATCGAGTCGCTAAGTACTGGCCCAGGAACAAATTTCCCCTTCAGAGAAAAGGCACCTTTAATTTACTTAGGCAACATAAAACAAATAAGTATGTGGGTGGGGATTTGTGCCTAATTATGCATGCTGAGAGTTCCTCTCTGAGCAGGTCAAAGATTTGCATTATAGAAAAAAATCACATATTATCAGAAACTCAGACCAGCAGTCAGGCTAATGGGTAAAGAGGAGAAGGCAGCTGAAAGTCTAGGATCTCAAACAGCCTCAGAGTTATGAACAGTGTTCACTTCTGCCACGAAGGAGAATGGGGTGACTGCCCCGAATGTCACCTGACGGCAGAATCTTACGAGAGCATCCTGTGCAAACAGATTAGTGATCGGAGGGTGGCGAGTGTGGCGACCGAGAGAGCGCACTGGAAAGAGCAAGCACAAACACACCTGGGGTACGCCGGGACCCCGAGATGATCGGTGAAAAACTGAAGTCATACTCTTCGTTTGCTTAGTAGAATCTGTTATTTGGGCCAATTTGCGTGGGTGGTGTAATGGCTTCTTAAAGGGCATTCGCTCATTTCCTGCTCTTCGCCAGTGATCCTACCAGCCTTTTCAGTCACCTCCTCCATGGACACTGACCTCCGGACGCATCTCACCGTATGGCACCAGAGAAATCAATGCCTTTAGTAAAAGAATAATCACCTTTGCCAACACTTAGCTGGCAAACTTCTGAGCGGCCAGGCAGCACAGGATGACAGTCATGGCGGGCAGTTTTTTGTTTGTTTGTTTGTTTGTTTTTGGCTGCCAGGGGCATCTGTGTTTGCCCTTGACACCCAGCGCTTTGTCTTCTCGGTTAAGGCTAAATGAGCCGAACGCAGCGGAGAAGCCGTTACGCACCATGCGGCTTGGGGTGGAGGCCTGGCCTCTGCTAGCTAATGTGAGCCAACAGTTCTGTGTGGGGGGGTTAGTTTCCAAATATGCGAGTACCACTGGAGAAGAAAAACAAATCAATGCGGCAGTCAGAGCTTGCGTCACTGCCCTGCCATTAGTACATTGTCATAGGCATGTTTACTGCCCTGCCCCCCTCCCCGCACTAAGAACAAGCTATTTTAGCAGTAAATGATCTGCCCTCCAGGGACCTACGTCTGAGTTAAGGACAGCCTGCAAGCTAAGCACTTTCCCTCACCGACACGTCGTCATTCCCAATTCTTCCCCTCTTAGACATAAAGTTCTTTTCAAAAAGGCGAGGTGGGAGGCGGGCTGATCCACCCCCTCCCAGATACCGCTAAGTGCTCGCACCTTCCCCCATGAGCGGGGACACTCCACCATAACCGCGGCATTTCCATCTGTCTCTATTATGTAACACAGGCACAGAAACTGTGAATAAATTCACCGCAGCTGGGACCGAGAGACGCTTTTTAAGATACTGTTAGGGAGACTGAGTATAATTCATCAGTTTACGGCCATTGGCCGTCAGGATGGCGAGCAACATCATCCGCAGACTCTGGATCACAAACTGCACGCCCCATTCACTCGAAGTGATAGATTCTATTCATCCGAACGCCTAGTAGGAGAGAGCGTAACACAAACTGACTGCCGTTAAATAAGTGTCAGTAAAACACAAGTCAGAAGCCAGTGGACAAGCAGCAGCCACAGACAGGCAGAAGTTTCGATAGAACAGCCGCATGAACCAGGCCAGCTGGGACTACAGTGAAGAGCGGGACTGATCTTTGACTGATCTGATGACTTAATACATAATTGGCTTCCAATCAACCTTTTACTATCGACCACAAGCGGGGGCAAGGGGCTGTGGATGCAGGGAGATGTGGACAGCCACCTACACCCATCTGGCGTCAAAGCCCCAACTGATGCCGGGTGGGGGCCACATGACCAGAGAATATTAAAATACATTTAAGTGTGTTCCGATACATAATATCTTATTTCTATCTGTATCAAAATAAACTACAAAATGCAGCTACCAAGCAAAGTATCAGAATAGACTCCAACATTTCGTGTTTAAATAATACAAAAATACATTTCATATCTACTCTGTAACAGCCTGTTCCTTCAGAAACACAAGTGGCCAAGCGCAACAGCAACATTTTTTCATTGCTTAATAAAACACCATGCAAATGCTTCCTTTTTATACTACAGATGCAAATAACTCAAAAAACATACTTAAAAATGAGAAATGTCATGCACAATTTAAGCACTTCACTCAGCGACATCTTAAAGGGCCCAATTATGCTCATTTTAACTGTTCATAATTGTTTTTTATATATTTATTTTGGGGATGTACTACAATATATGTGCATGCTTTTATATGCCAAAAACACATACATTTCTCTCATACTGCACATCTCTGAAACACTCTGTGTTCATCACTCCAAGTAAGCCCAGTGTGCTTTGATTGGCCAGCTTGCCCCACATGTTCCACCCCTGTCTTGCAGTCTGCAGACAGATCCTTGCAGGTAGGCGACCAATAAGGATTGTGCTACGAGATGACCTCACCATATCACGGAAGTAATGGCTGGGAGTTTTTTCGCTCCCTTCCAGTAGAGCTGGGAGGGAGCAAAAACGTAGAACGTCTGTGAGTCTCCAAGGACCGGAATGTGGAAACACTGGTGTAGGCAGACATTAGCACCCAAGTTACCCATGATGCATTGGAGTGCAGCCAGTGGCCTACCATTCTAATTTTCGCCGCTGTGCTCCTAAGTGCTGTACTTAACTGGAATTGCTTTAGCGAAATGCCACCCAGTAACAGTTGTGGTTGGTAAAATCCCGCACTGCCTCATATGAAAGGTTTGCTAAGGAGCTAAATTACAGTAACACGGGCATCATATCCCTTGGGGCAAGACCAGAATTACACAACACTGAGTGACAGATAACTTATTTATCTCATTGGCTGTGTAACCACTACATATCTCTAAACCAGAGAGGGTGTAAAACTCTACAAGAGCAGCGCAAGCAGCCTGAGGAACTGGACCCAGACTGCTGGAATCAGTCCAAAGGTTGAAGCTCCAGGGCAGGCAAGTCCTGACGGTGCACCAGTGTTTGCTAAACCCGGTCCGGCCCATGCTGCGGCCTGCAGTTAACGCAGTCTGTCCGCAGCGCTGGGTGACAGCGGCTAATTGGCCCAAATAGCCCGCTAATAGTTACCACCTCTTTCCCCAGGAGGTCAATGAAGCATATTTGTGCTGTCACTCATTCAGCAGCCACTTGGTTACCGGCAGTTGACACACTGGGCATTAGTTGGCACCATGCCCTACACATCTATAATATGATTGCCACAGTGCACAAGTGGTAGTGAGGAGGGAATCACAAAGAGGGTTCAGGCAATCAGATAAATCTTTAGAGAGAGGTGATCCCCAGTGTGACAGTCTATGTTTTGCAGTCTACGTGTATACAAAAGGGGATCTGTTTGCGGTGTTTGGGGGACTTGGAGTTACTTTGATCGAAGAGCGGCACAGAGAGAGTAGAAGGAACACCGATTGGCATTCAGAAAACTGGCAGGGCTACAGACGTTCTGTCACTGAGAGGAAGAAGAAGCTTTTGCAGATTCTGAGGCAGACAGCGCGGTGCCGAGTCCAAGAGCTACTTCTAGTGCGCCTGCTCTCTTTCAAGGGAAGCGGCACAGTGAAGTGGGGAGCTCTACTGTCCCACAGGACAAGGTAAACAAAGGTCTCTCTGGCCAGCCAAGGAGCGGAGAGGCACATCCATCACAGGGATGGGAGCAGGCAAAACCAGACAGCAGTCCCTGCAACGAGGAACTTCACAGGAGCAGATCTGAAGCAAGGACTAATTAGAAAAGCCAGGGAGAACATCTAAGCCTTATATTCGTTCCGACAGTGCTGAACTCACACCTGAGCACCACATAGGGGGAACTTTCCAGAAGCACATCTCCATCCTGAGTTTAAACATCAAGGTTACTGAAGCCATGATTGCTAGAGGAATATCACACAGCGCATTACAGTGTTGACAGAGCATTCGGCCTGCCAGGCACCTCAGACGGACCGGGCAGGTCAGCAGGCATCTGCGCCTCTCCTAATGGCTCCAGGGCTGTTAGCACCAACGGGCAAACCTGCGGCACAATCCGATTAAAGCCAAGCCCGGCAGAACGCTTTCACCTTTTAGAAAGTTCACAATGACAGCTGACACTTTTCCATGACAACGGCTGTCACCCCGAAGCACTTGTGCAGCAGTAAAGAGCCTCGGTTACTGTGCTAATGACTCAGATGAGACGCTCTGCCTATCTAGCCAGTGACCCGTCATCAGCTTAGCACCAGCAAGCCGGCTTATTCATGCAAGGCCGTCGCGGCCAAATCGATGCCTCCCGGATTAATAGTCTGTCCGGAACCGGACTCCATTTGAGCAATTAAAGCTGTATTTACAGAGCAGCTGGGAAACCCAAAAGGGTCCTGAGCTAAGGTCAGGCTGGCATTAAAGCACTCGAGACCAGCTTGTGAAAAACCACTCAAACCAGTGCACCAGGTCAAGGGCTTCATGAAGCTCCAAACGGAGCTTGGATATGAAGGCATCTGCTGGGATCGTGGCCTGACAGCATCCCAAAAGCAGAGGTAGGGGGGGTCATGAACGAAAAGAAGGAAGGAGAGAGGAAGTCAAACAGCTCCCTTCGCTCCTCGCGATCCAGGCGATTGAGACGACGGGGGAGATGAGATCATTCTGCTCCCAAATAAATGATTTGTAAGAGGGGAGACCTTCAGCTTGGCGAGGGAGGTGGTGTGGAACCCACCCCTGCTGCTGCGGAGACCATTACCAGCATCAACTCTGGTCCTCCATCTCCCATAATAATATAACTTTGGCCCTCCCTAGGTTGGGGGGCACTAAGACCCTTGCCGGGAAAGCGGGCGAATCCGCCGAAGGTCAGACACCGAGCGGCGACCCAAGCAGACCAGCCCTTTATCAGGGTGCAGCGCCGCGTCATGCATAATGCAGGGCAGCACTCGCCGAGGGAGGCTCCTGATGCATTACGCAGACATGCGATCGCATTCCAAGCCCATTACGTGTATCAGGTGACGCGGATAGGCGCAGCAACACAGGAGTCAAATGTGCAGGGCAAACTCCCCCCCCCCCCCCACCTCCATACACCATAACGCAACTAATTCATCAAATGGATCATTGTAGAGTACCCACCTAAGCTTGATTAGAAGCAAGATTGTGTTTGTCAGCTTAAACAACAAAAATGGATCATTCCCTACCCTTACAGGAGACACGATACCACAACAAGCCAAATTTCACTACCAGCCTTTTGCATTCCCGAGGAGAGGATAAGGTACACAAAACCCCCTAGACACCAGTAATAGGAGCCAATGCCCTGGTCCATTTCCCAGTCCCAGAGAGGCTAGGTCGCGTCTGGGAGATTAGACTGTGATCAGGTTCATGCTCCTACCATTGGCATATTAGCCAGAGCTGAGAAAGGAAAACTGCATTTCAGTCTCAGACATCAGGTGCGCCTCGCAGACCTCGCGCCTACCAATAAACCCATTCATAGCCAGCAGTGTGACACAAACGTGACATCACAATTACGGCTGGCTGCCACTGTGGGGCGCTGTTGGCTGCTTAAATCGGACAGGGCCCGCTCTAGAGAATTTGAATTTGCATCCCAAATTAACAAGCGGGGGCCCTTCTTAATACTAGCCTGAATGACCAGCAGGAAACCTATCTGCTGTATAGAAGAATATGGCTAATATAACACGCTAAATTGCACATGATATTAGCCATATTTCTTGCAAGATCACCTTTTACTGAGGACCAAGTAGAAAATCAGTCACGGCACTGAAGATAAAACACTCCGATGCCCTAACACCTTCACACATAAGAAAACAGAGAATCCCAACATCAGAGTCGAGTTTGCCGGCTGTGGCAAAACCACCATCTCGGTGGGTCAGTGATATCTGCCCTTCTGTGGGGCTGCTGATGTTTTAAGTAGAAAGCCTTTTGTCCTAAGGGGCATCTAGAACCATGATGACCTTGTGCGGTTCCCCAAGGCAGGAACACGGTAAGACGAGCAGCGCAGAAGCAGCACTAACGTAATTTGTGGCCCTTAAGTGCTACAGCGAAAACGACTCCAGCATCACAAAGTCAAATAGCAGCACCGGTTTCTGTCAGACCTCTCATTACAGGTAATTAAGCAACAATAGGCTGCAGATTGCAGAACAGGACTTAAGAGCAGGAAATCACGACCTTGATCCCTGGATTCCACCAACATATATATATCTCACACAGTGCAGTATTCCAAAGCACCACGATTCTTGGTCTGGCTGTGAATGTTAGAATTCTTCACACAGTTCACTATACAGAGCAGCAAGACACAGCCCTGCTCTTTAAACACAGAAAGGTCCTGCCTTCTGAGCCAGCCAATGCTTAGCGCCGTGGACCAAGACCTCGGGCCCAATCGTCAGCTTCACCACAGGCGAACTGCCTTCAAACCCCAATAAAGGTCATCCTGTGCAAGTCGACTAAGGGCAGAGTAAAGGGTGAAAAACCACAGGGAAGATGACCGAAAGTGCCGGTTTCCGTTAAGTGTGATGTGGAATGATGTGTCCACTCAGTCCCTTTCCGACAGAGGCCACAAATCCCCTGTTCATCTCCAGTATTATGACCTTGGTAACACATATGACTGCAGTATACACAGTTTAATTACAAGAAGCCCATCCAAGAGGCTTGATGCAGGCAATCTCTGAAAGCTACAGAACAATGTCCCTTAATAAGCGATTGTGCGAGACAGGCTGACAGCAGCTGATGGGTGTTATAAAGGTTAGACTTCAATGTCTCGAGTGACCTGACTAATGGTCACAATGGAGAAGCATATCGCACTAAGCTAAAACCGGAGCAAGAGGATCCTCGGCGTGGTGCTTGAAGTAATGGCTAAGCAGAATTATAAGCAAATATACAACCAGAAGAAATGCTTGTAGACTTCTGTACTACAGTTCGTGGAAAGACAGTCAGAAGAAAGCAAACTTATGGATTATTGAGAAACAACTGAGCATTCAAGTATTCGATAAATCATATTTATGTCCTACATGAGCCAATCAAGTAGGCATGTTTAATTTAACGATGCAAAAGAAATGTTAGAGTAATAAACTTCTGGTCAGTTTTATAGACACAGCATCAGGGAGCAGTGAAGCGTGATATTGCACCCAGTACATACATGCAGAGTAATACTGAGAGGCTAATTGCAGGGATTGTCTTACTTTAGGTGCACTGACAAATAGTTTTAGACCGCTTCCTGAAAACCGATCCAAAAGCTGGTTAATCAGATAAACCAGCCCTCCCCTCTATAGCACATTTCATAGGCTCATAAGAGTTTTACCAGCATAAAACTGTTTTGAGGGCAGAACAAAAAAAAATGATTGTTATTTGGACCCATCTCCTCTACAGTCTGAATAGTTATCTCTCTAAGCCAATCATTTTTCTTGTTCTACCCTCAGAACATTTCTGTGTAAGTAAAGCTCCCATGAGCGTTTCACAGACACCTCGACTTAGAAAATATAGACATGATTATTTTCACGCCACTATCGCAGCAATTAGCTGCAGAATCTAAGTAACCAATAACATGCAGCAGTGCTTAGAGGCTTTCTGTTAAAGGCATGCCAAACGCACTGTGTCATTTTACTCCCTAGACTCTACTTGCAATACTTTTGTCATACACAAATATGCAAAGTGTCTGCGTTGTACTTTTGTATTTATCGATGGTATTTTGGCTCTACGGTTTGCAAAAAGCAGACTAGTAATAATTTTTGTGGCAAGAAGAGTCAAGCCTGCCCTCCTGAGTAACATGTTTGGTAGGGGCAGAATGTCTCAAGCAGACAGCTACACAATGCAGCAGAAGGACCCAGCTTAACCAGTGAAGGACCCAGGGATAGGTGGCTGACCATAAGCCTGTCTCCCTTGCTAAGTGCCATTAGTAAACAGGGGCAGCAAAATGGCAGGTGCGGGGACCCCACAAGCACACAAGAGCGTGTATAACAATGTGTGCAGTCCCAGGCACTGTGCCAAAATGTTGCAGAAGCAAGGAGCTTCCGGGAATCTGTGTCACCGGGCACTGAAGCCCAGATTATGAAGCTGACAGAAGGGTTTCCTGTCGTGGCCTAGCGAGGATTCTGGGTCAGGAACTGCCCCAGGATGCACATCGAAGACCAGCAGGGGCCTTTGATCCAGGCCCTGACCATATTCAGAGACTGTCCCAATCTCGACATTTTGGGCTGTCATTCCCGCTTCCCAAAGGCTGCAGAGAGCAGCAGGTGACGGTCACATGCGCAGCTTCCAGCTGTCCACAGCTTCCTTTCTGCAATCCCTGCAGACAACAACAAATCTCATTTATTTTATATCTGCTGCCCTTTCTATGGCCTAATATTTCTATTTCATACCAGGCCAGCTTTGACAGTATTGATTGCTTTTTAATTGGACAACTGGGACAGAAGGCTACGAGCTAGAGTTAGAGGTTACCATTGTCTCACTGCCAGCTCACGGACAAAGAGAAACAACATTCAGTCAAATCTGATTTATTACTTTTTTGTATATATGCAAACTCCAGATTTAATTTATAAATAATTACCTGTATTCTGGGCAGTACAGATAAATAAATTCAGTTTCATTTAACTTATACAATCAAGTGCAGTGTGTCCTGCACTTGATTGTATAAGTCAATCAACACATTGGTAACACATATGACTGCAGTATACACAGTTTAATTACAAGAAGCCCATCCAAGAGGCTTGATGCAGGCAATCTCTGAAAGCTACAGAACAATGTCCCTTAATAAGCGATTGTGCGAGACAGGCTGACAGCAGCTGATGGGTGTTATAAAGGTTAGACTTCAATGTCTCGAGTGACCTGACTAATGGTCACAATGGAGAAGCATATCGCACTAAGCTAAAACCGGAGCAAGAGGATCCTCGGCGTGGTGCTTGAAGTAATGGCTAAGCAGAATTATAAGCAAATATACAACCAGAAGAAATGCTTGTAGACTTCTGTACTACAGTTCGTGGAAAGACAGTCAGAAGAAAGCAAACTTATGGATTATTGAGAAACAACTGAGCATTCAAGTATTCGATAAATCATATTTATGTCCTACATGAGCCAATCAAGTAGGCATGTTTAATTTAACGATGCAAAAGAAATGTTAGAGTAATAAACTTCTGGTCAGTTTTATAGACACAGCATCAGGGAGCAGTGAAGCGTGATATTGCACCCAGTACATACATGCAGAGTAATACTGAGAGGCTAATTGCAGGGATTGTCTTACTTTAGGTGCACTGACAAATAGTTTTAGACCGCTTCCTGAAAACCGATCCAAAAGCTGGTTAATCAGATAAACCAGCCCTCCCCTCTATAGCACATTTCATAGGCTCATAAGAGTTTTACCAGCATAAAACTGTTTTGAGGGCAGAACAAAAAAAAATGATTGTTATTTGGACCCATCTCCTCTACAGTCTGAATAGTTATCTCTCTAAGCCAATCATTTTTCTTGTTCTACCCTCAGAACATTTCTGTGTAAGTAAAGCTCCCATGAGCGTTTCACAGACACCTCGACTTAGAAAATATAGACATGATTATTTTCACGCCACTATCGCAGCAATTAGCTGCAGAATCTAAGTAACCAATAACATGCAGCAGTGCTTAGAGGCTTTCTGTTAAAGGCATGCCAAACGCACTGTGTCATTTTACTCCCTAGACTCTACTTGCAATACTTTTGTCATACACAAATATGCAAAGTGTCTGCGTTGTACTTTTGTATTTATCGATGGTATTTTGGCTCTACGGTTTGCAAAAAGCAGACTAGTAATAATTTTTGTGGCAAGAAGAGTCAAGCCTGCCCTCCTGAGTAACATGTTTGGTAGGGGCAGAATGTCTCAAGCAGACAGCTACACAATGCAGCAGAAGGACCCAGCTTAACCAGTGAAGGACCCAGGGATAGGTGGCTGACCATAAGCCTGTCTCCCTTGCTAAGTGCCATTAGTAAACAGGGGCAGCAAAATGGCAGGTGCGGGGACCCCACAAGCACACAAGAGCGTGTATAACAATGTGTGCAGTCCCAGGCACTGTGCCAAAATGTTGCAGAAGCAAGGAGCTTCCGGGAATCTGTGTCACCGGGCACTGAAGCCCAGATTATGAAGCTGACAGAAGGGTTTCCTGTCGTGGCCTAGCGAGGATTCTGGGTCAGGAACTGCCCCAGGATGCACATCGAAGACCAGCAGGGGCCTTTGATCCAGGCCCTGACCATATTCAGAGACTGTCCCAATCTCGACATTTTGGGCTGTCATTCCCGCTTCCCAAAGGCTGCAGAGAGCAGCAGGTGACGGTCACATGCGCAGCTTCCAGCTGTCCACAGCTTCCTTTCTGCAATCCCTGCAGACAACAACAAATCTCATTTATTTTATATCTGCTGCCCTTTCTATGGCCTAATATTTCTATTTCATACCAGGCCAGCTTTGACAGTATTGATTGCTTTTTAATTGGACAACTGGGACAGAAGGCTACGAGCTAGAGTTAGAGGTTACCATTGTCTCACTGCCAGCTCACGGACAAAGAGAAACAACATTCAGTCAAATCTGATTTATTACTTTTTTGTATATATGCAAACTCCAGATTTAATTTATAAATAATTACCTGTATTCTGGGCAGTACAGATAAATAAATTCAGTTTCATTTAACTTATACAATCAAGTGCAGTGTGTCCTTTAGAGACACGATCTTCAGCCTTCCAGTAAATTCCCAGATCGCTGCGTCATGCCGCTGCACCATTAGCCTACTGCAGCGGAGCATACTGACTTCAAATGGACGTCTGTAAAGACCCCAGGAAATGTGCGGCTCGACATGCCCAGTCGCTGTGCAGACAGGTAATATGGCAGGCTATGATGGAGCCAAGACAAGCCGGATTTCATAAAACCAAACCGTCCTGTCAGCTAATCAGCTCAGTGGGGTGGTGGCAGTGGACACGGGGATGCCTGCTCTTGGAGTAGTTTCACTGAGATGGGCAATTGCTGCAGTTTGTTTTTCATGTCCTGGGGGTGGGGGGAGACATTTCCGAGGTAGTGTGGTTAAAAAAAAATCAATAGCCAAAAGCTGCAAGACTCAAACTTTGCCTAATTACTTCTGAAATGGTTTGTCTTTTGTCCGCCGACGGCCAACGAAACAACAGCGCCCCCTGTTGGGATCTTTCAGGACTGCGCGATGCTGTCCCGCTCTGCGTATTTTATGTCTGAATGCTGCTCCGGGACGTTCGGAGCCCTGGGGGGGCCACAAACAGTTTTTAAATTGTTATTTCGAACCATATACGAGATTGGGCGCACAATTTAGTTTAACGTGCCCACGAAATACTAAATCATGCTCAGGAAAACCCTAAAATGTGCGCACGATTTACTTTTATTCGTGCTCTCAATTTGCTATTTCGAGCTCTTGAATTAAGCCGTTTTTTTTGTTTTTTTTTTGGTTCAGTTTGTGCCCGCAAAGCCAAGAGCTGGAATCTTGGGACTGTGGTCAGGTCATTCACACATAGTTAAGCGCGCGAATACTAGCTGTAAATAAATTGTTACTGAATAAAAATAAAAGCTAAATTAATGATAAAAAAAAACTATCCAATACACAAATCTGGAAATGCTAGTTAAACGATCACAAATCGTGCTTTTCGCCCATTAAAAATACTGGAGAATAAATATGGAATGGAAGACATTATGCATTAGTATAAAGGCTCAGATATGTATAGATTTTTTATATTACCATTGGCAGTATAAAGAATTAGATTATCATAACCGCTAACTTTCGCCGTTGATTTGATACTTCGCAGTGACATGTAACAAATCTAGCAGAACAACACTAAATTGAAACGGAGGACGTGCAATGCATTATTAGAAAGGCTCAGAGATGTAGGCCTATATGGTATATACACGTAGGCCTATTTGTTTTTACAGTACATAGGTATAGATTTTAATTGCAATAACCCCTATTTTCCACCATAGCGCTTTGAAACTTTGTGCGACTATTTTTGAAATATAGAATAACGTTCTCAAATTGGAATGGGGACCACATTATGCCTTATTGCAAAGATTAGAGTGAATACATTTGCTACCGTAATACTGTAGTATGTGCGCACCCGCACATTATATACGGATGACTTGACCGCAGTGAGCAAGTGTACAAGAAAATTGTATGCACGTTCAGGGATTTCGTAAACTCGAATCAGTATTTCCTGGACACGTTAAATTAGATTTAGTACATTTAGTATATCGTCCGCGTGATTTTTTAAAGAACTGTTCATGGCCTCTACTAGGCTCCGTAGGGACGCCTTCGTAACGTTTGCATATCAAGCTTCAGCAGAAAAAACCTGTGTAAGTCCATTAGCGTTTGGTATGCGGTGTGCGGGTTACACAATCCCTAGAGTTAGCGCTACGCTTCAGCATACAGATACACCCAGAGCCGTTTCCTTTGGGTTAATTTACACTAAGCTCAAGACAGGAAGGATTTTGACTCACTCAACTTTAATTGGTTTCGTGTACAATCAAAAATCCTTTTTGGGAGCAGAGAACAGTGTTGGCTTTCTATAACTAATAATTTTAAAGCCACAATCAACCGCAAGTTTGATTCCGCCCTGAGGCGTATGAGAGCCTGCCCTGACGGCACACCTGAATACAGAACAGGTACATTTTTATCCACAATTCCAGGTAGCAAATCATTTTTAATGGAGTTAACCTTGGTTATTCGGAAACGACAGCGCAATTATCAACAGGACTCTGTGTTGGTAGCGCTTTGCTGCCACCTGGTGGATTTTTATTGTTTGTTTTCACTTGAGACATTAGGAGGCCTTCTCAATACAGACTTCTGGGTGTTTGCGATTTCCCAGCGTCTCACAAAGACCAGATATACATCTTATAAACTGTAAGGCACAGGAAAGACACTAGTCGAATGGATGATGGAGGACCTCTGCTGCACTGGTTGGGGTTGCTCCCTGTGACTCATAGATGGGAAGGGCGGGTAAGCGTCTGAAGGTGATCTTGCATGCAGAACACAGAGACGCTTGACTTATTTGGGAAATGCTGATTAAAGGGGAACGCGATTTATCGGCTGTACAAGGACAGTAACACCCACTGAACAGCTGTGTGAGATCAGCAGGTACCCCACCCCCGGCAGACAAACTCTTACACAATCCCCTAGGAAATCCCATACAGGGAAATTCTCAAGTTTTTCGGACAATTTTTATGAGTATTATCTATTTAATAAAGAGATCTGCAGTTGTACAATTAATAAGAAACTGAGCATTTTTCCCAGTATGATATCTCGGTCTAAGCGTCATTACGCCAACAAATTAAAACCCTAATAGGGACATTTGCCGCTGTCGTTTCCTCAATATTAAAAATGCACGGCGATTTAGTGACGTGCTGAAAAACCTGTATGACGGGCTTTTACTTTTCAGAAATTAGGTTTATGCAGTACTGGCCTGGCCATCTGACACACCGGGCGTTTTCCAAGAACCCAATGGCGTAGAAGAAACTTTGTTACTGGGGATGGCATCAGCAAAACTGGTAGTGCTATGGCTGTTCTGTGGGTGCTTTAGCTCCCCCAGATAGATGTACACTGATTAGTTACATAATATGAGCCATTTCCAACAAAAAGGGCATACCTCCCTCCTACATAAATCTTTAGTGACGCTCCTTCAGTCACAAGAGGTAAATCTAAATGCGGTGGGGGCGTGAACCAGTTACCAGAACAACCAAACATTGATTCGCTCTCGAGGACGACCGAGTGCCGCGGTCCCGATCGGAAAATTTTGATATAAATCTGTAAACTCGCCGCATGGCGTCGAGCTTACTGTCCGGACGGCCAGCGGTCCTGGTCGTAGTGGAACATTTATGTGAGTTGGGTGAGTACGCGTTGGCCGGTTAGACAATAAATGCATACCTAATAAATTGTGCTTTGCATGATGGTGTCAGTTTATTTGATGGGACTGAGGCAGCGTTCTTGCCTCCAGACAAAAAACTGAAAAGCGAAAGGGTTTCGATCGGGGAGGAGGCCAGCCGCCACCTGAAGAAAATATCAGCCACCCTGAAAGAGCTGGTAATGTGAGCCCCCTTCTTCATCACTGATGCCCCTGTCCTTTCCACCCTAATCACCGTCATACGCAAGAGCTTTCCGGCAATATTCCCTAGGAGGCGTCGAGGAGGGCAGCGTACGAACGACTCGAAGTGGAGAGCATACGGACGAGCAAGTTGCGCCTACATGTGGCGCAACTCGGAGGGCGCATCGCGGAGGAAATTGCCGGTACAAAAATGCAGCCCATTAATCTAGTCTGTGTGACGTGTGAATTAATGCTGTGCGGTTTTTCGCAACTGCAACGCATGATCAGGCGCGTTTTCCCATATATGCAGACACCAGGGCATCCAGAACCATGTGCATGATGTGAATTCAGTCTCATATTAAAGGTCCAACAGTTTACCTGATTAATAATTTACCTTTCTGTACCGCAGCGAGAAACACCGATGTGGACTTTATAGATGCATTGCAGGCGGAGATACAGGACGCAGCGCAGGACATCGAGTACATGGAGAAAAGGCGAGAGATATGATAAATAGCATACATTGTTCATTATATTGGGCCTATTATGTTAAACACACATGTCCTCTCAAAATATTTTATACGTAGCCTATTATACAGTAAAGTTCTCGTGCATAGTAAGCGTGTTCACAATGTGGCTCACGTAAAAACAAAGTTTAATACTAGAAATATCGTGTGATTGACAGAACAAAATTTGACCGAAGCCTTTGAAGTAAAAAAGCATTTGTGACCAGAAGCGGCTGGGCCGGCGTATAACCTGCAGAGACACCGTGAAGTAACGAGCTTATACATTAACTGTGCGTGATTTTTTTTACAGGAAAAAGAGAACGTTTACGAAAGCTAGCCACGAAGATGCGATCAAACAGTCACCCTGTAACCGGTCACAGAAAGCAAGCAAGCAAATATTTACCAACGACACCAATAAAAAAATCCAGAGCTTAAGGAAACAAATTTGTCAAGCAAAAAAAGCTCAGGGTGATCTGAAAGGCTGTATGATTCAAATAAGACGCAAGTTTACTGAACGGAAGCAAACACTTACAAACAAGGTAAGCGGTAGTGTCTGATCTTGATTGCGTAATTACATGCTTTCCACACAAACATACCTCCACATTATTTTAGATAAACGCTGAAAAGCGAACAAAACAAAACTGTAGGAGCTCGGTGCAGTCACGTATTTTACATCAGCATAGTTGCGCAAGAGGACACATGGTCTATTCTCTATACGATAGTAGTTCCCAACCCAGTCCTTAGGGACCCCAGACAGTCCACATTTTTGCTCCCTCCCATCTCTCAACACCTGTACCAGATGTTTGGTGTTCTTGATTGGCTGGGACCGGAGAGGGAGCAAAAATATGGACTGTCTGGGGTCCCAAAGGACTGGGTTGGGAACGAAGGTAATTTCAGGTTAATATTGATATTTTAACATTAGAATCGATTCTCAGAATATTCATGTCCCTGGTACCTGTGGGTTACTTTGCTCCTGGAGATATCACCATAGTCACCATACGGACTAAGGCTTTAGTCCATATGAAAAGCAGTGTAAATGAAATACCTCAGTTAGTTACTTGGAAAACTGATAACTCTAACGTGTTTTTGAATTATGTACGGTCAGCATGTACATCAGTTGCTTCCCACTGAAAGCCAAGGCCTTTCCTCATTTTGACGTGGGCACGTCGTCTTAAATGAACAAACCCCTTGCTAATTAGTACTTTTTTAGTTTGCTTAATAGTAAAACGCGTGCCATATAAGTCAGCGTGTGGATTCGTTGTGGGTGCTTTACTGCAGGTACGTTAACGATGTACTCAGATGCAAGACTGTGCAAAGGGGGGTGTTAAAGGCCGGCGGTATCATGGACTGATGTTCAGATGCTGAAACAGTAAGTGGTGTGAAGTGCACTGCTAGGACAGGATCGTAACAGGTTCCTGGAAGAGTCCCTTCATCAATGAGAAGCAGGGAAGGGCCAGGTTATAGTTTGCTAAAATAATGTATATTTTTCATAGGCACATACCCATAAATTGAGAAATGAGTGAAACAAAAATTTTGCTCTGGTCTGTTAATTTTTGTCTAGAGCCGTATTTATTCTCTTAAGCTTAGCGCCCCCTTGTGGAGAAGTAAAAGAAACAACATGATTCATCAGACCAGCATAGCACTGTGTGATACAAAGGTCATTTCAAGGTCACACTTGTGTCTAGGGCGCAGTCCACTCCCTAACCCGCATTGTGGTCAGGTGTGACACGGTCAGTGTTCATGCTCGCTGTGTCACAGCAGATCACCCACATGGAGCAGAGTATGTCCAGGCTGGACACCGAGATTCAGCTCCTTGTGAGGCAGCTGGGGGAGTCGCAGACAGAGGAGCAGCACCCTGGCTGTCTGAAGTATGCCTCCTTTGGCTGATTCTACACACAGATCTCCATCGATTGTCTTTAATGATTCACTGCAGAGCCCTGTTCCAGTTTTCGCCGGATTTCAGTCCACTTTGATCTTTCTAAAGCGCTCCTGTGTATCCTGACCTGCTCCATTAGGGATTTCCACGATATGGAGCTGGCTGAATTGTGGGGGACTTTTGAGAAGTCTCAGGTCCTACAGGAGCAGTTACAGGTTAGAAATGTTTCCATCTGTGACCCTGCTCTTGACATTAGTATGCAGTGTGTCAGCTTTGAGTAACTCTAGACCAGCTTTGTGGCCTGGCTGCACGATACCGCAGATCTTACCTTCAAAATATGACAACACACTGGCACAAGGATGATTGCTGCAGTAAACAAGCGTAAAAGTGATGGCGACATGTAGAACACAGACCTTGTTCCTTGAGTCTAAGGTGTACAGAATCGATTTCTGGACAGATCCAGGAGCCTCTGTTCTTTAGTTAAATTGATCTTTTAAAAACGACCCATCAAAGGGTGTCTGCAGAGAGGCGACCTTTAAAAGAACAGACAGTTCTCAGAAGCGGGAGTTCACACTGTCAGTGAGCGGTCGAAAGCTCACTTGTGTGTGTGTGTGTGTGTGTGTGTCTATACACACACACACACACAAATGACATCAGAAAATCAAACGCCAGGAGCACCAGCTGATGAAACCTTCAGGTGAAGACCTCAGCAAGACCCTGGAGATAGCAGAGGAGCAGTACGAACACATGCAAGCTTCCGGAACTGCGGCAATAGAGGAATTGATGGTATGGAGCTGGGACAGAAAAATAAAGCTACTTCCTTGCTCATTATTGCCATATCCCTCCCAGCCAGAATGTCTCATCTGTGGTGTTATAAAAAAAAATGTGTGCTATTTGTATACAGACTGAAATCTACCATAACTTACAGTACTTTCCTTTATTTCACGACAGAACTGGCTTGTTAATTACATTTTGTTTACTACACAAATGTCTTTTCTAATACAGGAATCCGATTGTGTTTCCCAGGGTTGGGTGGGTGCCTGCATTTGAAATGTACATACTTAATTTACTCCTTAAGAGAGAAGCTGAATCTGTACAGGAGAAGCTGCTGAAGAAAGAAGAGGAACTAAGGGTGCAAGAGTCTGTCCTGAAGGAGGTGGAGGTCAAGCATGACATGGAGCAGGCCTCCTGGCAGACGTGGAAGTCACGCCTTGAAGGTTCAGCAGTCCTGCACTGCTTATCATGACACACGCTATTCACATCTCTACACCATCTGCACCCATCCCCTTGCTCTTAGTGAATCAGTGTCCTATGCAGAGTTCACGTGGCATGCTTGCAGGTCAGGTGACCAGCAGACTACCTCGGGAATTCACCGAAAAGCATGTGATGGCACTGAGCCCACCAGTGCTGTAGTAACGGGATTCATGGCAGGGTTATGGTTTCAGAGCTGAACTGCAAGGGAAGCCAGCTGGAGAAGTCCATCCAGCAGCTGACGGAGGAGACGGAGGCACTTTTAAATCCGAAGGTGAGCTCCTCTCTAAATGGCATGTCTACACATCCGTTTCACATCACTTGGTAAACATAAACTTTATTTTTTATAGAATGCATGCAGCGGTAAAGGGTTACAGTTACATCTAAACATAACTTAAGTAAGATTTCCATCAACATAAAAATATTGTGATTGAAACCAATGCACAAAGTACATCAAAGGAGTGTACAGACACGTACAAGTATAGTGGCATGTGTAGAGCATATACTGCCTGGCCAAGAAACGTCACAAGCTTTAATATTTTATTGGACTGCTTTTAGGATTGATTATGGTGCACATTCGCCATGGCATTATGTCCGGGTGCTTATGCAACATCAACATTTTTTTCATCCAGATTTGCATTCATTTTTTTGCCAAAATCTTGTAGTGATGACAGGTGAGCTGAACCACTCCATAAAGTCTTCTTCGGCACATCCCAAAAACTTTTCATGGGGTTAAGGTCAAGACCCTGGTGGCCAAACCATGTGTGAATGTGGTTCCTCCTGCTCCCTGAACCACTCTTTGACAGTTCATGCCTGATGAATAATGTGATGAATTCTTGTCCTGGAATATGCCCGTGCCATTAGGGAGCGGAAAACCCATTGTTGGGGTAACCTGGCTATTCAGGAGATTGAGGTGCTCAGCTGACTTTTATTGCATTTTATTGCTGCATAATGTTGCTCAGATGCAATAATGATGCGGTCATTGGCTCTTAAGTACTTCCTGACTTAATATCAAACGGTACATAGAAGAACAGAAAAGGATAAAGAATATTCCCCATATAAACCGAGAGAGGACTATACTCAGAGGAACCGTCCCGATCTATGATTTATATATTATCTGATGGAAGCAGAATCTTGAAGAGGGCATCTGTGGAAATGACCAAAAAAAAGGAAGGTGCATTTCACTACGATACACACCAACATGCAGAAAACAGTACATGAACTTCATTGTGCAGGAGGACTTAAAGCAGAAGATAAAACGGCTGAACGCTCAACATGTTCAACTGCTGAGAGCACAAGCCCTGGAGATAAGCACCATGGAGAAGAGCAGCTATGAGGATGTCGTGATGCTGGACCAGGTCAACCTGGAGAACAGCCGGCTGCGATCGGTGAGAAGACGCACGGCTCGGATAAGGGGCGGGGACGGGCCAGCAGATACTGCTGTTGTCATTACTGCGAACTATTTTGGTTTTGCAGAACATTAAGCAGATGAAGGCAGACATACGCAATACCAACAGAGAGAGAGAGAGGCGGAATAGAGAAGCAGCGCACCTCCGGCACGAGCTGCAGTCCTTACACGGTGAGTCCTTCGAGTGGCAGCAACTTCAAAAGGTTCTTTCAAGGATGCAAACTTGAGAACTTGCATAAATTGGAAGAGCGAACACCAGCACGCAGTAACCCAACATGCAGCTCAGCTGTGACCAAACTTGCAAACCTATGAAGATATAGCCACCATACCTTTGACTTCTACAAAACTACTGTCATGTCTATATAACCACATGTGCACATTTCTTGCCATAGAACGTGTCCTGGATGCCTGGAAAACAGACCTCTTGATCACAGAGGTAAACATCACGGCTCTCCACCTTCAGACCTCTACCTGCAACATGGCCACTGGTCCTGACCACAAATCCCTCAACTTTATTTACCTCAGGAACACGCAGAGACCAACCAGAGCATCCTCCAAGCTATCAACCAAGTTGGGTTAGAGGTGCAAGAGCGGAAGCAGAAGGTTGAAGAGCTTGGTGACAAGTTGAGGGTACAGGTGGAGGGTGCAGCTTCCCTGTTCAGATGTACTGCAGGCAAATCACACACCTGGCCAATCTGAATGCATTGAGTTATGGCCATGAAGCCTGAAACCATAGAACAGGACCCTACCATATTGAATTAGTATGTCAGACAGACAATCAGCCAATAATAAAGCAGTGGTTCTGAAATCCAGTCCTAGGGACCCACTGTTATTGACCGACAGAGGTCATTTCCAACACCCACACCGGCCCCCCATGAAATAGGTTCTCCACCCCTGTTCTATAGGAACCACAGACATTTCTATTAGGATGGTCAAGCGTGCCGCAGTTTGAGTACCAGGGCCAAAACTTACAAACTAACACAAAGTAACACAAGAAAACAGCAACTCTCCTTCAGTTATAGCAGAGCAATTTTATTTCTTTAAATATTAAAGATAACCCGCTTTTTTTAAATCATAAATAGAAATGCTTACGTAAACTCGTAGTTTTTCTTATTTAAACATTCAGAGAGGGAAAAAAGTTTTTAGTTGCCAAAACGCAGACGCAGCAGCGGGAACAAGACGACGTCGTGTAGAGACCATGCACACAGAATATTGTTAGAGAGGCAAACACTCAGCTCATGCTGCTGTTCTTATGCACCAAAGGTTACATCCAGCAGTACTTGTGTCAGTATTCATCACACGCAACTCTACTCCAAATTCAGTTTTATCCAGTATCTAGCCATCGTGTTACGTTCCCTATGTCAGTCTGCGTGCACACACACACCTGTGAGTCAGTGTGAACAGTGAAGCGTCTGGGCATGTCGATTCTGTGGCATTAACGAGTCCCATACACAGATTCCAGCCCATGTTAACAAACAGATCCAACATCAGCCTTGAGGAACAGCGCAGGAGCAGCACTGCCATCTCGCAGGTTAGACAATTTCATCAGAACGAGGACTAGTACACAGTCAATTAAAAAAACCAGACGACTCCAAAAAGACATTTTCAAGACAAATTTATCTACGTCGACGAAAGACGTGAAACTCCAGCTTGAGCAGAAACATGCACCTGCACTAAGTCCCTCACCTTACAGTACTTTAAACACAAATATAAACTCTGCTTTGTACATTCATACATCTATTTATATATATACATATACACACACACACACACAAAACTTAACTCTGTCCTTGAGAGAGGAATGTTAAAGAGCCCTACAGCTCTGACCGTGTCATGGCACAGGGTGAGCAGAAGGAAGAGCGTGCATTGCCAGTGTCACCTGTCCTACCCCCGGGCGGCCAGGGCACAGATGGGGCCACGCCCACCGTGGGCAGGGGGATATTGATGCATCGCCAGGAGGAGTTTGGGATTGGCTGGCCCCTTTTCAGTGCCCGCTGCCCCCTTCGGACAGAATCCTATTGGGCTCCGTGAACTTGGAAGTGAGCAGGTAAAAGAGGGCGGGGCCAGGGACCAGGGCCAGGAGTGGCAGGTCCTGCTCCAGCTTGTCCAGTCGGGAGATGGAGATGATGCCGTAGGCGTGCAGCAGCCAATGGCTGAACAGCACCACCAGCCTCTTCTTCTTAGCGACAAGGTTTTTGAAAGACTGAGGAAAGGGGAAGGAGAAGAAAGACGACAAGGATTCTCAAATTTACCTGCCGAACATGAGCAATGACCGCAAACTCGATTAACATCTTAACAATAGAAACAGCATAAAGTTTCCTACCTGTATTTCAGAGGCGGACATGTAGACGGCCAGGGTGACCAAGGACAAGACCAGGACGATGTACGGGAAAGCGTAGTCTGAAAGACACGAGAGGAGGGTCCACGTCAGCTTAAGCGCGGATCGCATTTGTCCACGGCACCGCTCGCACTCACAAAGCAGACCGCCACCCACAGCACCGCTCGCACTCACAAAGCAGACCGCCACCCACAGCGCCGCTTGCCCTCACAAAGCAGACCACCACCCACAGCACCGCTCGCACTCACAAAGCAGACCGCCACCCACAGCGCCGCTCGCCCTCACAAAGCAGACCGCCACCCACAGCGCCGCTTGCCCTCACAAAGCAGACCGCCACCCACAGCGCCGCTTGCCCTCACAAAGCAGACCGCCACCCACAGCGCCGTTTGCACTTACAAAGCAGACCGCCACCCACAGCGCCACTCGCACTCACAAAGCAGACCGCCACCCACAGCGCCGCTCGCACTCACAAAGCAGACCGCCACCCACAGCGCCGCTTGCCCTCACAAAGCAGACCGCCACCCACAGCACCGCTCGCACTCACAAAGCAGACCACCACCCACAGCACCGTTTGCACTTACAAAGCAGACCACCACCCACAGCGCCACTTGCCCTCACAAAGCAGACCACCACCCACAGCGCCGTTTGCACTTACAAAGCAGACCACCACCCACAGCCTGCAGGACCGTAAGGATGGGGAAGAAGTAAAGGGCAGCATAGATGCTCTTGAAGCGGTCAGACTTTCCCAAGCCGCACGCAATCTTCTTGACCAGGACTGGCCTCAGAAGCATCATCAGGACCAGACAGAAGGCGTAGTATATCAGCACAATAGTGTACCTGAGCACAAAAATGGAGAGAAGGGCTGTCGTTCAGAATGTTTGTCTAATTTACACAATTCACCTCATTCAGCTTAGTAAATAAGCGTTTTTGTGTTTTGTGATACCTGTATCAAACGCTCCTTGCCAGCATATTACAAATTCCAGCGAGGAGGTAAAACCATTTCCTGATGAAGTATTGCTGAATTGTATTAATAAGATACATCAGGAGCCCAAGAAGCAGGTATCATAAGGATGAGGGAAACGCACAGGAGGAATCTTTCCTGATGAGCTCAGAACTATTTCATACGTTTAGGCAGATCAAAAGATGGTGGGTGTTCAGGTGCAGAAACAGGGTCTCTCACAGTGGGAAAACTGCCTCCTGGGTACAATGCAGGGTGGTGACATAGTCCGGGCTGGGGTTATACAGCATCGTGTACCAGTCCGACAGCATCTGGACCCTGCAGGACCGGATGGATAGTTGACCCACTGGGTCGTTCACCAGCAGCGTCACCACGGCGGCAACCCCACATTCCAGAAGAGCAGTCACATGCTGAAACAACGCGCTGGAGCTGTGAGAAGAAGCGGCAGGCTCATTATCAGCACCAGCAAGACGGCGCGGCTTGTGCATGCCAGAACAGCCTGGCCCTACCTCTTCTTTCCCGAGTACCACTCGATGAAGAACCAATGCAACACGAGCGGCAGCATGGCCATGAAGCCCAGGTAAAGCCAGTCATACAGCTCCGGCGACTCGGTGCACTTCTCACAGATCTTCTGGAGGTTGGTCCTCTCCCCCCGAGGACACACCTTTCAAAGAACCACCCCGATCACTTTCCGATTACGGCCCTTACCGAACCACCATTTCAGTTTACATGCACACCACAGGTCAAGAAATAAAGGTAATCACTGCACTGTTCATTTTATCCCAGTGTAGGAGGGTAGCCACTCACCCCGCACTCGCTCTCAAAGGAGCCGTTTATCAGCGTCTTTCCACAGTACAAACCCGGGCATGTTGAACTCATGACCACAGCTGCGAAGAAAAACACGGTTAAAGAGAAAGACGATGTATCCGGCAGGACAGCTTTTAAATACAACACTGCAGCTCAATAACACCGACTTCTGCGCTAGCATATGCTAACTCCACAGCACACCAGTAACAGCTATCCGACAAGATCACACGTCAGGTTAGCTGGACGCTTTTGGGGAAGGAAACGTTAGCTCGACGCGCATTTTCCGACATCGCCTACATCAGGAGCCGAACACACGTACCCATATTATATCGTTTCTTAAGGCCAACGTAATTAAATCAAACAAACCACGGAGAACTTTGTGGATTTTCTTGCTCAGCTCATCGCCAGACGAATTAAAAACGGAAGCCCCGAAACGTACTTAGTAAATTTTACGTAAGCGCAAAAAGCACCAATGGCACTGGTCTAACGATCGGGTTTAAAGAATACGCGTCTGTGTAGCTACGCCATGAAGTCACATGACACATGCTGCTCTCCTACGGAAGCCGAATAGGGTCTTAAAAGCGTTCCCGACGTCTCACTTTCGGCGTTGGAAGAAGTCAACGAAAGCCTGACAACCCATTAGTTTAGTCGATATTTTATTAAGATCTCCAGTCCAATGTCTCTATTTCCTACATTTACATAACATAGTATCCCATTAACATAGAAAAAATGCATTGTCTGAAGCATGTCTAAATTTACTAGGTACGGGAAACAGTTTAATAAACTAAGCCTATTCATTTCCATTTACTGTTATCTAACACTGGGAGATGGGCCTTTTCGGTCCTTATAAATACTTCATGAGTCCAGTATAAAATGTAAAATTTTTAATGTAAGGTCCTTCCATGATAGTTAACGAATGTTTCATACTTGGTAAATAGGATCTGTACATGGGATTCATGGGAGGGCCTCTTAGTTATACATTTGAAACCTTCTGGAGTAAAAGCAGGCTTTCAGAACGTGCCTCAATGTCCTCTAGAGCTTTCACGTTCGGAAGTGAGAAGCTTTTATAAAAATGTAATTAAATGAATATGTTATAACAATCCGGACCCACAGTTGAAGCGGCTGGACTCACTGAGAGGTCATTTGACGAGAACAGATCTAGTTTTGAAGTGTGAGGTACAACTATACGAATTCGGATTGCTCTGCATACAAAACTGGGCGTGTTGTTCCGGTGTTCTGTCATAAAATCGTATTTAAGGAGACGTGCTATCGAGTCTTTCTGCGCATGTGCAGTTCCATCGTTTTGGGATTAGGGTTAGGTTTAAGGGGTTAGGGTTAAGGTACGGGTTTTGGGGGGTTAGGGTAAGAGTTAGGATTAGGGCTAGGGCTATCGATTAGCACTACGGTAGCATAACTCGACAAAGTAGCTCATCTCGACAGAACACCGGCACATTTAGGCTAATTAGAACATAAAATTAATCTGGGACAGGCCTTATTGTGTCATGCCATTCGTGATCAGCAAAAACTCACCAGAAAATGGTGGTGGATTGGATAGTTGATCTATACCAATGAAACTACAAATTAACAGAATTGATATTCTCGGTGGGTGGGAGCTTTTATTACTCTTTGTATCCAGCCACACAGCTACGGGACGCCTAGCTTAAGTGTTTTGTGTACTAGCTCAGTTCAGTGTATAGGCTGAGAATAAGGTGATCATCTTGGTGTGTAGATATCCATGTTCCATTGCACAGAGGTTAGGTATGGGATATAAAATGTTATTTTCGTCATATAACTTGAAACATCAGAACATGCCATCAGTAGATACAGTGATCCCTCGCTACTTCGCGGTTCACTTATCGCGGATTCACGACTTCGCGGGTTTTTAATTATACGGTAGTAGTAGTATTTCCTAGTCTAAGAACAACACAAGTTTAGTGACTACGTGCGTTATAGCACGGGCTGTGATTGTC
>JABFEB020000026.1:13296141-13315879 GCA_019775895.2 Stomatorhinus ivindoensis
CCCCCCCCCCCCCCCCCCCCCCCCCCCCCCCCCCCCCCCCCCCCCCCCCCTGCCACCATCCCATAAATCGCCAAAACAGAATCCAAGGGCAGACAGAAAATCCAAACTGAGCTGAAAAACAGAGTCGGTTCCCATGATGCTCTGGGGGACTGATTCACTGCTTGGGCCTCCTGACCGCTGGTGGTCAACACGGTATCCAGGGCGACGGCAGGACACACCGGAGCATGTCGCTCGGCATGCTGGGAAGGAAGAAAGCGCAAACAGCACAACCTTCCAGACACACACACAAACATCCCGCCCCTCATACCAAACACACCTGGCGGGGGGCAGCCCACTGTGGGGAAAGTTTTAACTCCAAGAAGAAAAAGCATTGGCTCACAGATCTCCTCTAATCCTTGACATTAATTCAGCACAAAGACAGTACATTAAAGAATATTGCTGATGGATATATAAGGAGTCTCCTGGGAGATTGTAAAAGGCAGCCCACAAACATTCACACGCCCCTCAAATCCGACACACACAGACCCAGGGAGGTGAGAAGATGGGGCTCTAAACAAGCGATGCTTCGGTTTAGCTGCTCAGATATGGTGCCCCAGAGGTGAGAAGACCCCAACCACAAACCCACCCCCAGCCCAGTCAGGACCAATCACACCTCCCCAGTCCTAGATCCACCCCCGCAGCCTTGGTCCCCTGACATACTATCAGGGCTCTTTTCCCGGTAATCCTCTCCATTGTCTCCATCTTATCTGTCAGATAAGGTGAGGCGGCTCGGTGGAAACGAGCACTCCTATCTAGGGCCACGTCCCTGACCGGAGTGCCTCACTCACCCCGCCCACTCAAAGCTCTGCTGTCCCACACGTGTTTATCTTCTCTCTGCAACCACTCATTAACGGCTGTGGCCATCTGATGACAGCCAGCTCAGCTGTACTCCCATTGGCCGACTGGCCGGTCACATGACCATTCCCAGGGTTTCACTGTGATATGGGACAGAACAGGAAGTCCTCTTCTCTGAACCCCAAAAGAAGGCACAGTACATCCTCTTACTGGACGTAACGCCATATCACATCCGTGTTTCTAATTTATTTTTCTGATGGCTTTATCCAAAATGACTTGCAGTACAATGTGTGTGCGCCCCCTGGGATTTGATCCCCATGACAGTTGCATTGTTAGTCTAATGCTGAACTTGTTGAGCGATGTTAAGCTTCATGAAGGACAAGAGACTGAAGGTAAGCTGGAAGAGCACAGCGCCAGGCCAAATTCTCTTACTCCCCCACAAGGCAGAGGAGCTCACAGCCTAATGCGCTGCGGTTGCGGTCAGTGTCGAATAATCGCTGCTCAACATGACCTAAGCGGAAAACCGTTCCACTGACTCAATCCCAAAACAGGCGGCAGGGCATCGGTGATTCAGTGGGAACAGGAGGACATACCCGTCTCCTCCCCCCATACAGGGTGAAACAAGATGGAGGCAGCGGCATCCTGGCTGTGCCAGCAGCCTACTTAAGCAGCCCTCTGAGACAGAAGCTCTCCATCTCCCGTCGGGCCGGCTCTATTCTAGGACGCCTACGTCCCCCTCCCTGTGGCAGAGATGAGCAGGCAGCTCATGGAAAGGCAAGCTGCTTGTAAAATACCCTCTAAAAAATGTATGCCTTTCGGTCTAAACATCAGTGGGGGCTGTGTACAAACATAACATCCTCTTGACCTTAGTTTTAGGAGAACCGCATTCAGGACAACAGGCAAATGCCCAGCCACCTACGGGTCCTACACATCCACAATCCCAGTCGCAGGACATCCAATTCCTCACATGCCCATATCCAAAAGGAGCTGGAACTGCTGGCCCTCACAGCACATATACCCCCCTTGCAGCTCCCACCCCCACAGCACTGAGCAAAAACACAGAACAGGGTGGAGTCAGCTGACCTAAGAAGGGGCCGAGAGCACAGTGAGCTCACAAGTTACACGCAAGGCTGTCTGGGAAACACACTATAGCGTGATGTGCCATCGAGCCCAGCAGGCAAGAATCCTCCCACACCCAACCCTGAGCCACACCCAGCTAAGGGAGGAACCAATCAGAAAGCTGCAGAATCAAGAGCACTACATAACTAAGCATAGTACTCACAGGAGTACTATTCAAACCGCATCATAACACTGTCTTATTTTCAATGAAAATCACAAACAGGCTTAACTCATAACTCATAGCAGCATTTAAGGCTTGTTAAGCAAGTACAACCTGTATGACCCGAGTACTGAAATTTGTCCTGGAGGTGAAGGACGGGGACGATGCAGGCTTTGTTAACTAAGATTAAAACTGGTGTCTTACACTTGAATTAGGCTAGAAGGATTTTTTTATTTACATAAAGTCAAGAATTATTCATGTCACAACCCTGTTTCCAAAAAAAAAAAGTTGGGACACTGTGCAAAATGTAAATAAAAACAGAAAGCAATATAAGACCATATAAACCTATATTTAAATGAGACTGTAACAAGGATAATATATCACACGTTGAAACAGATTTTGTTGCTTTATGACAAAAATATGCTCAATTTGAAATTGAAGCCAGCAATATGTTTCAAAAAGGCAGGGACAGGGGCTTGTTTACCACTATATTGCATGGCCTTGTCATTTAATAACACTGTAAACATTTGGGAACTGAGGAGACCAGGTGCTGGAGTTTAGAGAGTGAAATATTGCCCCATTCTTTCCTGTCCCACCTTTTTTGAAACGTGTTGCTAGCATCAAATTCAAATTGACCATACATATCATTAAAAAATTTCAGTTCCAACAACTGATATGTCATCTTGGGTCTATTTTCAGTTAAATAGGCACTCATATGATTTGCAAATTGTTGCATTGTTTTTATTTACATTTTACAGAGCGTCGCAGCCATTTTGGAAAGGGGGCTATAATTACGTACTACTACCAGTTAAAGGGTCTACGGACAAAAATGGTCTCAGAAGCCTAAACTCTCCTGAACTCATAATCGAAAATGCCTACCAGCCGTAACTGGAATTAATGGACCAACAGAGTTACTCAATAAGCCTAGCGAGTGGGGTGTCACTGCGTCCAAGTCTGTGATAAAGAGCTCTGCTTTCCGATCAGGCTGACGTACACAAGGTACCAGATTTAGCATCACAGCTTAACTTCAATGGAAAAACAATGGTTAATCTAATCAACTTCTGCACAAGAGCAGCGCAGAATCCTGACCTAGGTTTAGCACGGTCATTATTAGACTCATCTAACAAAGCAGGACTTACATCACTAAGGAATTTCCATTCATTGTTCCCTACAGTAGACAGGCAGACTGTCCCTGTTTGGGAGGACATCAAAAACATGTCTTTAACCACCAACCCACCTGCTGGGAATCCTTGCGGAAGAAAGGTAACTGGGATGTAATCACTGCCCTTGTGTTCAGTCCGTCCCCAATGCCGGCTATTAGGGCAACTGTCAGATTAGAAACAGGCTGGAATCTAATCAATGACTGCATTCAGCCACTTCAGCCCTAAACAAGCCTTATTACACTCAGATCCAACCCCACTCATGCCCCCCCCCAATCAGCAACCCCAACAACTGGTCATTTTATCTGTTAATGACTGATCGTCGAGCCACCTCTAATTGGGGGAAAAATCGCATTTATACCAAACTGACACCCCCACCCCACACAAAAATCCCCATTACTCACTAACAAACATGTTAAATGCAAGGGAAAAAACAGACTTCTATGGTTGACGGCCTTTGAAATACTTTGGGAATGTCAGAGTAACAGCGTCGTACCGACAGCAAGAGCCCCCCACCCCGGTGGAGCGGAGCGGGAAGGGCGGCAGGGAAAGCCGGGATTCAGGGCACAGTGCAGCCGCACCGGTATCCCCGTCAGTCCGCACTCGCATCCAAGTTCCCGGTTTGCCACTAAGCGCGGCTGCCTCACGTAACTTATTACCGCGGCAAATAAACAAAAACTGAAAATTTGGGCGAAGGTGACGAAAATGCAGTGTCCAGCGGCTTAATGTCTAACTGGGCTGTGTGTGAAATTCACCCCGCTGTAGTCATTTATTAAAATGCCCCCCCCCCTGCGAATTTCCCACTCAGTCGAGGAAAAGTACCGTCCGAAATCCCAGCGTCCCGCTGCGCTAAATGCGGACCTCACTAACTCCGCTCGCGCTAACGGCTTAACTAGTACTAGTTAACTCGGTAACACCTTTACTAACCACCGGGATACTCAAACGTCACCGCCGTTGATAGTTAAACTTCGCCGGACTGTCGGTTTTATTCTGACAGCCGGGCGCACGGGCACAGAGTGTCGGATTTGTATTTAACTACCGATAACCGCTAGTTGATAACTTGGTTACTGCGGGTCCCGGGTCCCAGCTCCCCGCAGACCGTCCCGGAGCTCCGCACCGCAGCCATTAACTATCCAACTAACTAGCTGTCGGTTACTAAACATATTCACGCCTCGAAACACTGATTAAAGTGATTTTATCGCCAAAATGGATAATAAAACATAGCACACACCGGCATCATGGCTCCAGTCCGCTCGGATCCTGCCGTCCTGCAGTGAGGGAATGACGGGCTGCTCCCGGACCCTCCCCCAACTATCCCCACACCAGGACCGTGCGGCCAGCGGCACGTACACAGCGAGACGAGGGGGGGGGGGAAGCGGCTCTGTCGCGGCCGTCCGCGCAGGAAACACCGCTGCTTGGCCGGGCCGAGCCGGATGCGTCCAAAACGATGGACGGTAGCGCCGGAGGAGTCAGACCAGAGGAAGGGTCGTTTCCACTCGCGCTAGAAGTCGGAGAAGAAACGGGAACTGAGTATTTAGGGTCCTGCGATGAGCGAGATAAACCCGCGCTTTAGGTTGGCGTATCTCCCCAGTGTCCCTTAGCAGGTTAGCCGTCGCGCTAATCCTGCGAGCCGGGGATCCGGGCCGAGACGCGCCCTGGAAAACGCCGCCCGGCGGGCGATGCGTGGAAAGTTGATAAGACGGGACGTCCGGCGGCTGTGAGGAAGGAGCCAGGCCGGCAGCCGGGGACGCTTGCGGCTGAACACCACTCACTAACACCGCAACTAATCATTTAGATCGGGTTCTATAAATAGTGATTGATGGAGATAAAAGGGTGCTATGGAAATTCGGACTGCAGTGGTCATGGTGGAAAAAGCTCCTTAAGAATGTAAACGAAGTATTTATTTCACACATTTGCAAAATACACTTCGTGACTATTTCAAGTTCTTTCGGCTTGTCGGTCACACGGCTACATGAGGAATGACTGGAATGTAGATCCTGACGGTGGAGGTTTACACACCTAGACCAGGTTACCGCTAAAGCCTATGGCATAAATAAAGCACACGTGCTTATTTAACCGCTGTAATTGCAGGCATTTTCCATCCGTCCAAAAGGCATCCTGGGGAGAGACACGAGATGTGGGTATTTTAACTGGTCAATTTTGAGTTACAAGGCACACGATATGGATACTATCAGACTAACGTGAAAAATCGCGATTGTATGCGAAACAATTACAAAACAATATTATTTAAATTGATACTAGATAAGATATATCGCTAATGAAAATTTGGTTTTAATTGCTTTCCACCAGATGGCGTCGCTGTTCCATCCATCCCCTTTCCATACCCGCTTACCATAATCCAATTCAGGGTTGGGGGGGTCCAGTGTAACACAGGGAAAACCCAGAAAAGGGTGATCCCATCACAGGGCGCGCGCACACACACACACATACACACACACAGACAGACAGACAAACAATTTAGGAACTACAACAGCAAGTCTTTGAATTGGAAGGGAAAACCAGAGAACCCAGATGAAAATCACTAATACACAAGAACAATTCAATACACGAAGTACCACGGTGGACACTCAAACCTCGGTCTTCAGAGGTGTGCGGCGACTGTGCTAAGCATATATAGAGATCACGTAGTGCAAGCATGATAACGTAGTGCAAGCAGAATCCTTGGGTTGCTTTAAATCAGAGCTAGAGATAGAGAGCTAAGATTTTAACAACTCTGAGCTATTAAGTTCTCCCCAGGCGAGCTTGATGGGCCGAATGGCCTCCTCTCGTTTGTAAAAGAAGAAAAAAAAAACAGTTGTGGGGATATAATATATACTGACCACCAGAACTATTATTAAAAACTGATAGTGAACCATATGCATATTAATGGCATATATTGTTGACAGTGGTGTCTTAATGGTTAGGGAAGCGCACTTGTAATTGAAGGGTTGCTGGTTTGAATTCCCAACCAGCTAGGTACCCTCCCCAAGCACTGCTCCCCGGGTGCTGAATTAGCTGCCCCCTGCTATGTCACAATGTCACATATGGATTAAATGCAGGGGACACATTTTGTTGTTCTGTGCTGTAGTGTGTCAACAATAACCACTGATCAACAAATTCTAATATTGATTTTCAGAAGTTTTCAAAAATTATTTTTTTGTCAAATCCCTCAGGTAAACATTTATTTATATATCATCTGTGTTTTCGTCCAAAAAAACATGAAGTAAATAACTACACAAAGTGTTACATTTTATTGGCCACACATTCAACAAGCTATACAACTGTGATCAATTTCATTAAGACTAGCATATATTTAAATAACACAAGAACTAAGCATAAAAAATACAGTATTTTAAATTGATTCTTCTAATTTTTGGGGAAACCAAAAAATTCGTATGACGGAAGGTAAGACTCAAACACTGCGTCACCAGAACAAAAGATTTAAGGGCACCAGCCAGGCTTCTGCTGAAAGCCAGGGACAGACATCCAGGGTGGCATGTAAGCAGGTCACAAATCAGTGTCCCGATTCTGAAAATGAAGAGGAGAAACTCAAGTCAGTAGGATATTACAATCGGATTAAATGATGGGTAAATCCTGCGTGTCTGGAACACATGCTAAGGGAAGAGAAATGGTCACGGTGTACTTACTGCCTTTCACAGCTTTTTTGCCTTTAAAGAAAGACAAAATGCCAGAATCAACATAACTGAATGGGCATAATGTCATCATATCAGTAAAAGATTAAGGTCAATATGTTCTTTTAAGGTTAAGTTCCTGGAACCCTCTGTGATGGGTTTCATCATGCCTGAACTGGGTTGATGATGTCTAACTAAAGCCTATTCCTATTATTTTACCTCCATAGGAGACCTTGTAGTACAGGTAGGTCATTATCCCAATGCCCACCCAGACCTCTTGATAAGCTTGCGTGTAGTACGGCTTAATTTTAGACCACCAGGCTGCAAATGCACGACCTGCCATGACTGCTGAAAAATATAATAAGGAAACATTCAGTTTGTAAATCCCAAACCCATTTCAACTGTCAATCCGTAACAATCACACACACAATTCCACAACAGGGACTTCTAAAGTAATATCACACGCATTTATCTTTAACAGCCTTTACATTACATACTGCTGCCTTTGCCAGTATAATTATTCAGTTTCCTATGTACAAGCTTGGATGCATTTTGCTGGAAAGTCACGATAAAAAACAAATGACTAATAAATGTAGTGTAAATAAAAGGCATGGACCCCAATCATTTCGAATATGACAGCGTTCTGTACCCTTGCCGATGGCTTGTTTTGCACAATGGCATAGATTTATACGAACTACTAAATACCAAACAACACAGCCGTCGTTAACTGTTTATATTACTAATATTTAAAAACCTACCTTGCAAATCCAACCGATGCACACTGCGACACAGAACCGGAAGCTCTAGAAGGTCATATTAGGTTTTTATTCGTTGGTAAGAAGCGTTTATGATTTAGTGCCGCCTTGTGGTCGGGATGTATGAATACAACGACTTTCGAACGTCAAACTGACCCAACTTCTCAATAAAAAGTTAAAACGTACATCAGAGGGTCCAACTGAACTTTGACTCAATCAGAGCAAGAACTAAAAAAAAAAAAAAAAAAAACTTAATACGTGAGATATTTCATAGGCCGACGGAATGTCTCGCTCAGTTTGTTTCTCTTTCGCTGGATGTACCTTTGAATGTGATCAATGAGCTGAACAAAATGCTTTATAGATTTATTTGGAGGAATAAATTTCACTGAATTTCACATTTGAAAAGGCAAACAATTTGTAATACCAAGGGAAATGGAGGACTTGAGGTTTTAGATTTTGAAACTACACAAAACAATTTTAAAATCAAATGGATCATTGACTTCCTGAAAAGTAAAAGCCTGTGGGACATCTCTCCTAATTATTTCTTCAATATGTTTGCTGGTTTACAATTCCTGCTGAAATGTATTTTTTTCAATTGACCAAACTACCTGTAAAATTGGCCAATTTTCACAAACAGCCTCTTTTTGCCTCGAATTTAATTTACAAGCATACCTTTTCACCCCATAAGTGTTTTATTTAGAATAACAATGATATTTTATTTAAAAACAAGACACTTTTATCATTCCTGGTTTAATAATGGAATCCTTTTGGTCTCACAGTTATTACATTCTGATGGTTAGCTTCTAACATTCACTGAATTTTTGAGAAAATTTCAAATACCCGTAAGACCAAGGGAATATGCTGTGGTTCTTGATGCTATCCCCAGAGGTGAATTAAATCTTCTAAGGAAGTCTAGGTTGACTGACATGCATGGGGATGTAACTCTCGCTCACATTTATATTGCAGAGAAGGATGTTGTAATTGATAATTGATAAGGTTAGTAACAAGGTTATTAGAAAGACTATGCACGCGGCTACACTACCTAGAGTACGATTCTTTTGGTCTTCTATGTTTCATGACATAAACTGGAAAAAGCACGGACTATTCTTAGAAAATACTGCATCAATAACAAGGTTAAAGATGTGTCATGTCAATTGTTACATAGGATTTACCCGATAAAACAGATTTTAAGAAGATTTAAATTGGGTATTGATAACACTTGTGATTTCTTTAGGACAGAAGAGGAAAATGTTATGTATGTTTTATCACTACCTATACAAGATTATTCTGGATGCATTGCGTCTTTTCAGTGTGCAAAGTTGAAAGAAAGGCGGACTTCTGCACAATTTTTAACTTTTAGTTTCACTAACATAACAACGCTTTGGTTATTTTCATATTTGTCGTGCATTCGTATTTGTAACTCAATTATGTAAAAATGCATCCTATTTAGGGGTCATTCCAAATGGACTCACCTCAAAAATAAGCAACTGATTCCCCTGTGTTGGAAATATGCACGGTTAATTATGAACATATATATCACTGGTTTTACAAACGTTAACGCTGAAGTTTGATTAACAGTTTGCAGAGAGTTTCTACGGGTCGGCCTTAAGGACACCCCCTGGCTTTCGGCCGGTATTCATTGGCGGCGGCACCTCGTCACGTGTCCGCGCGTTTTCGCGCCTTAGGTTTTACCCATTTAAGTCGCTTGCAGCAGAACCAGTGAAGAGGCGTCGGCTGAGTTGTTGTTTCGCCGTAAACGTCATGAAGAAGACGATCACCGCGGAGCAGATAACCGAATGGTTTACCGCCGGTACCAAGTTCGCCGGCATCCAAATCACTGACGGGCGTCAGGATGAGCCCAAGGCGGTTGGAGTGAGCGCCGAGAGCGGGTAATCCTCCATACAGTATGACCTGCTTGTATCCCCGCCATCAGGGCCGTAGGCAGCTATGAGGTCACCGAGGTTCGGACCTCGGTTTTTAAAAGCTAAAAATAAAACTTGAAGCTAAATATTCACACCACTTGTGAAGGGGACGCTGTCAACATTATGATAGATGAGACCGACCGACCGACCGCCCACCCTGGGTCTCAGACATCACTGGCTATACGGGCCTGGCCGCCATCTGTGATTTCGCCGGTGTTGGGATCAGAACCGACACCTGGGTGGTGCTTCCACAGCTGCCCGCCTGCCTGCATTAATAATGATTAGTTCATTTTAAAGCGATTAAGTAAAAGACGTTTAAAAAGTGAAGTGTGTGTTAGGCCGGTTTATTGGTGCCCCAGCATGAGTACACGTGTATTGCAGGCGATGAACAGCAACATAACAGAAGGAGTACAACGACGTCAGGTGCACACACATTTATATGACCCCGATTACCAACTCGAACGTGCAATATTAAGATATGATCTCTAAAGATAGTCTCACACTGTTAATATCTTGCTCCGACGTCATGATGTTGCGTGAAAATGGCTGTTTTCGACTCCACTGGTCATGATTTTCATGGGTCTCTTGAGACTTAACGCGATACATATAACTGCGTTACGTAATTCGGATACAGAAAAACAAGTAACTATTCTTGAAGTTATTGAGAAATTAAATCAAAAGTGTTATATTTGTATAACATAAAAGCGCTTGTTTGGGGAGCATCTGTGCGTGTCGCCATCGTAGATAATAAATCAACATTGTTTCTAGATTTCATAATACATCTAAAATCGCCGAATTGTTTTCTATTGCGTTTATAAAGAATGCGAAGCTGACATCACGCCATTTTCTGAGATGTTGAAGTCTGTTCTTAAATACTTATGTGGATAATTTCTCCATTGCTATTGTTATTAGGACGTTACGGTTTAGCTTGAGTTTCAGTTCTTTTTTTGCCGTATTTAGAGGGGAAAATACCATGTGGAGACGTATTCATGGTTTTAACAACATAAGTTCTGTTACCTAATAAGTGATCTTTTTGACATTCGTTTACTCCTGTGTTTAGTTGGCATTGATGTAATCCAAAATAACTAAAATTAGGTGTATTACTTTTATTTTGAGGTACTTGGGTCATGTTACTGATTGCATTTTTCAACAGGTAACTAGGACAGCATTACTTGCCCAATATTGTTTATAGTGTCATATAAATATGTATGGTACTGTGAGATAAGCTTCAAGAAGTAAAGGTCTTTGCTGGATGGCTTGCGTGTGTGTGTGTGTGTGTGTGTATATATATATATATATATATATATATATTCTCCAGGGTGTCCTGTTCCTCTCAGAACACCAGTGAGGTGAGTATGGACCCCCTGGTGAGTGGTGCTCCAGGTCTCAGGGCACTAGATGGGCCCAGGGTATCCATAGGGCAGGACCCAGTCCATCCATAGGGCAGGACCCAGTCCATCCATAGGGCAGGTCCCAGTCCATCCATAGGGCAGGTCCCAGTCCATCCATAGGGCAGGTCCCAGTCCATCCATAGGGCAGGTCCCAGTCCCTTGGGGCCTCGCATCCTCTTGTCCACATAGCTGGAGATGGTGGGGATCTCCTGGCACGGTGGCTGGCTGCGGTTGGGCGCTGTTGGCGCAGTGATGCCTCTCTTCACCTGGAGGCGGCTTGTCCCCCCCTCTTCTTCGCCCAGGAAGTCCCTCAGCACTTGCTTGAAGACGTACACCAGCTCCCAAGGGAGAATCTCGTGGGCGGTGAGCACCTCGCGACGCCTGGGGCGGAGATGGAAAAGCGTGGAACCTTAAAGAGCAAATCGACATCTGGGGATCCTCACGAGCGAGAAAATGAGGAATGGAGGGGGGAGCAGGTGTGCATGCAGGAGTCTGAGCCCTCGGGTCGTATCTGCCTTTTCCGTGTGGGAGGGAAGCACTGTTATGTTGTGGGTGTGACGGCAACCTGGGTGGGCAGCCTCGTGCGGCAGATCTGGACTGTGCGGTTAGCAGGATCCTGCCAGCTGACGCCAGGGCTTTCCAGGACATTGCGTTCATATCCCTGTATGACCCGGGGAGATGGCTGCTGCGCCCCCCCCCCCCACCCCGAACGCCACTGTGGGGGGGGGCGCTCATGCATGACTGCTTTATTCATGCGATGCCGCAGGATTCCTGTCGTCTTTCGCGGTGACCTTCATAAATGACGGCGATGCAACTGATTGAAAGCCTGTAAAAACAATAGGCCAGCTTACCTGGACAGCACCGTGGCTGTTTGCGGGCCGGATCTGGGCACACAGACATTCCAGTGCCCGGCGTTCCCAAGGGGGAATGGGAGGCCTTGGGATGGGAGAGCTCTGCACCCAGCGGTATCCCATCATGCCCTGGGTCTGCTGGTGCTGTCGTTCCATGTCACCGGCCAGCCTTTGGCGCTCTTCCATGTACCGGAGCAGCTCGCACATCAGCACGCAGCTGGACCCCGTCCCCGCCTCTGTGGACTCCGCCTTCTCCCAGGGCATGGTGGAGCTGGGAGAGACACCGTCCAGCGGGTTTGGGTCGGCGGTCAGCGCTTCTCACGCGCCGATGGCTCCTCGTGCACAGACAAATTAGCCCGATGTGTGTTTCTTACTTTTCCACTCCGTTTGGCTGCGGGTTCACGCACGGCTGTCCGCCCGCTTGTCCGAGACAGGAGCCCTGGCCGCTTCCCTGGCTCAGGACTGCAGGCTACTGTGATTGTGGCCTGTAGGCCTGTCTGATGTCGCAGCGTTTTACACAGACGGTAGGTCTGCCTTTGCTCGCGCTCCTGACCGCTGGCTTTCTAAGATGGAGACTTCGTGGACGTGGCCTTCGAGCGCTTCCTGGTGCTGAGAGCCCGATGAACCTTTTTGCGATTAATGGCCGGAACTGAGTAGGAGATCACATACACCCACGCCCCAACAGGCCTGTGGGCTTCCTCTGACACCCCCTTGCCGTCACCCGCCCCCCCCCCGTCCTCGGTCGATGAGGTAGCACACAGCAACATCACGTCAGTTGTTTGTCAGAAACACCCCAGGATCACCCAGGGGGCGACGGAGAGCGCATAGTCAAACCATAGCTGTTAAGAAACTGGGGGAAATTAAGCTGATTTTTTTTTGTTTTGTTAACATATGCATTCATCATTCTTGGGGGGGGGGGAGGTGCAAAGCTCATTCACCCATTAATCACCTGCGGGTTTCTGCTGACTGCCCTTAATGAGCGTGTCTGTACCCTGGGGGGAGGCTACAGCCTCGTGTGTGTCTGGAGGTGCGGCTCCTCCGCTCCCCCTAGTGGCAGCTGATGGCCCTGCAGCCATGTCTGACTTCCTGTGTGTCTCTGGGAGCAAGACGCTTGTGTGTAACTGTGCACTGCAGACGCAGCCCTTCAACTCGCTATATGTCGAAGTTTGTGTTGGGGGGGGATTGTTAGGTAGAGACGCCCCTGTCTGGGGGGCATTGGGGACTCAGTGATGGGGCATCTGGTTAGAGGGGTGCGCTGGGGGAGGGGCGAGGCTGCCGTAGGGAGGAATGGAAGCCCCACAGCGCACCTCCTTGGGGCTGAGGAGACCTCCTCGTGCTGCTCCTGAGCTTCAGTGGGGTGTGACGGCAGGCAGAAATGTTTACAACAGCACCGTATCATTATACCTGCAACTAAACCCCAGACCTTCTGTGTGTACATGAATGTTCATGCCTCTGTTTTACCACCTATAAATTCTTGTTTAATATCTTTATGGACAACAGACGTTCTTCCAGGTGTCGACAATTATTCCATATATATTATGTGTGCTTATTAATAATACAATAATGCACACTGTTATCTCTGTGTCAATGTGTTGCAGCATATTGATGCTTTAATTTCCCTCCAGCACAGCAGATGGCACTGTAGAGCAGAGCAGCCCAAGGAGCAGTGTAGCAGAGGGCTGCAGCAGGGCTCAAAGTAGCACGGAATCACCAAGCAGTGAGTTAAAGCTCTTATTCTGAGTCATCAGTAGGGCATTTGACTCATGCATTGATGCCAAAATGGGGAAAAAACATGCAAGAATGTTGAGACTTGTGTATGACAGTGTGTCTGTGGTTCTTGCAATGAGTGTGTGCTTTTTCTCAGCTCAATCTCCAGGCTCTCCAAAGTCCCCTGGGACATATGAGTACCGCTCACTGCCAATCACCAAAAACCGACAGGAGGTAAGCAGGTGACAGTGACCCTTCCGCCCCACTCACCTCTGTACACTCCATACTGGGCCTGGTGTCACGACGACCTGTGGCAGCGGGAAAGGATCTTAGCTGTTTGGTCCATAGATTCTTCTTAGATGTTTGTGCCGCCATTTTGTCCCTGTCTTCCATCCCTGTGGAAGCAACATAATTTTCTCTTCTTTGAGGTTTTCTCTGCCTGATCGTGTCTGATCGCAGCCTCCTAACTCCTGTAATTGGGCTGGATGATATTTTGAAATGAGTCTCTTTTTTCCATTTCATTGAATATCGAGAATGAATCATATTAAAATTCAAGGTTATTGTAAAGTAGGCATGTAACGATGAATCTCGAATCGGTTAAAAATCGATATGTGTACGACGATTTAACCCGGCTGATGTGGAAAATGAATCGCTGCTTTGGGAGTACTTCACAGTACTTAACAGAAAAACTGGTGTAATTTTACATTTGATTTCACAACATCAGTTCGACATCAGATGTCACTGCATATTCACGTCGACGTCGTATGTCACTGCTTTTTCACCGAATGCGAGCTGGCGAGTGAATTTGAAATTGGGGACACACCCCGCCATCTTAATCCGCCGGTGTGGCAGCCTTTTAGCTTTCTGCTAATCACAAAAAAAACGGTGAGTAAAGCACAGATAAGGCAGGAACTGTGTGCAAACATTGTAAAAGACTGATAACGTACACAAGTAGCACAACGAACAGGCTTCAGCGTGTCCACCGGCACGACAGTGAGCTCAATTCACCACCGCCAGAGCGAAGGTTATTAAAAGGGCAAACCGCGCTAAGAAGCTGCACATGCAAGCCTTAGTTTATTTGGTAAAACTTTATAGTAAGTGTACCTTGATAATGCATTCATTATGCATTTATAGAGCATTCAGTGTACCTTGATAATGCATTTATAGAGCATTCAGTGCACCTTCATAATGCATTCATTATGCATTCAGTGCACCTTCATAATGCATTCATTATGCATTTATAGAGCATTCAGTGCACCTTCATAATGCATTCATTATGCATTTATAGAGCATTCAGTGCACCTTGATAATGCGTTCATTATGCATTTATAGAGCATTCAGTGCACCTTGATAATGCATTCATTATGCATTTATAGAGCATTCAGTGCACCTTGATAATGCATTCATTAAGCATTTATAGAGCATTCAGTGCACCTTCATAATGCATTCATTATGCATTTATAGAGCATTCAGTGCACCTTCATAATATATTCATTATGCATTGTTAGAAAATTCATAAGCAGTATGTAAGTACACATTAACATCCCAACTTCCCTTAACAGCTTTAATATGCATTAATAGCAAACATTACATGATTATGCAGTTGTAATGTTTTCTTATTATGATATAATATGTTACTAATGTATATTAAAGCTGTTAAGGGATGTTAGATTGTAAAGGTATACATACATGATATGAATGATTTCTGAATACTTAATGAATACATTATGAAGGTGTACTGAATGTTTTATGAATGTAATATAAAAGCATTATGAAGGTGCAGTTAATGTAAAGTGTTACCGTTTGTATGGAGGTTTTTTTTTTTTTTACAGTATTTTATTCAATTTCAGTTGCACTGTTAAGAAGAGGAAAAGTTTTGCACAGTTTAGAAAGATAAAGGTATATTTTTGAATAAATTGGTCTGTAAAAAATCGTGAGAAAAACGTATCGTGAATCGTATCGAATCGTGAGTTGTGTATTGTTACATCCCTATTGTAAAGTATTCTGGTTCTGTTTTACTTAAAATTTCCTTAGAATTGTGAATTGCCCTTAGACAGGTTCTGAGTATGAAAAAGGCAATAGACTGCATGTCTCTAATTTTAATAAATAAGTCTAGAAAAATAAACATTTTTTGTTGTAGCGTGTGAGACTGAAAAGCTCTGACAGGATGGTTTGTTCCTTGGTATTTGTTCATAAGACTGTTGTAAAATAGGCTGGAATTGTGTTTTTTTTCTGTGATATGTGGTATCAAGCGATGTTCCTTATCAACAGTTTATTGAAGTTTCTCACATTGGTTAAAATATTATATGACGATATATCAGTTATTGCTGAGCCCCACCCTGTAGACCTCTCTGATTGCTTTAGCCCTCTGTAATCCTGAAGTCCATTGCAGTGGGGGGGTTGGCCTGCCTTTGTGGAACGCCGCGCCGCTGCATCAGTGTGCATTCAGTGCACGCGGACGTCATTCCAGCCGATATAATCATCTGGCTTTTCCACTCAGCTCATCTCTCTAATTGAGAATAATTCGGTGGTCATCGTGCGGGGAGCCACGGGCAGTGGGAAAACCACGCAACTGCCCCAGTTCATCCTGGACTACTACAGAGAGAAGGGCGCCCCCTGCAGCATCGTGGTCACCCAGCCGCGCAGGATCGCCGCCATCAGCATCGCCCGCTGGGTTGCCCACGAGTGCAAGTGTGCCCTGGGCAGTCTGGTGGGGTACCAGGTACCAGCGTACCCACCCTGTGCTCGCAGTGACACCACCTCCACTATCCACAGAGTTGTTTCTGGGTTTGACTGGGGCTGCATTCCCAGGGAGGGGGGGGAGGGACCTTCCCTGCCGTTTAGAGAAACAAGGTCATTTCGGTCCATTTCTGCTCTATTGCGTAACAAGCTCAGAGGACACAGTCCAGAGTCCTGCACCCTGGGCAACGTTATCTTCTGTGACCGATCTCCCAGAATTCTTGCTGGTGTTCAGCGCAGTTTCCCGACATTCAGATCCGATCGTCCCTGGGCTCCCTATTCTAATCCCACTTCTGCTATGCAGAGCTGGGCACCACACGACAGGGTGGGGGGCAGAGTCAGGCCGTGTCTGTACCCTTGACGGCCGGCTGTGTTCAGTGCTGTCTAAACGATGTTTATGTTGCCTGCGTCTTGGCTTCCCGTGTGAACTCTGCCATTAGCCTTTGGGGAGATTTGTGGGTTAATCCGTTTGTTTACATATGCTTTTAAATGAGGGTACCCAGCCCCTGTGTGCGTAAGTAATAAGATAAAAGGTTCTGTCTCTCAGCTGCCCGTAAGCACAATGAAGGCAGTGAAACCTAGATAATGGGCCATAGTCTTAAAAACCTTTTTGTTTTGTTTATAAGTGAAACTCTAGTTCCTCCAGGTGCTCTGTGGCACCGAGGCAGTGTGATATCAGTCCACATCACAGCACTGATGGCATGGGGGGGGGGGTCAGAGACCATTAGCAGCCTTCCGGCGACATCATACTGCACGTGTCACTGATCACATGAGCGAGATCGAGCTTAATGCAGGAGAGACAAAGGCCCTGATTCTGCCCAGGGGTCTCTGCTGTTTAACCTTCTCCATCTGTGCAATTTGCATGGGCTTCTGTCCTACTTACTCAAGCTTAATTCTGTGTGTGTGTGTGTGTGTGTGTGCGCCCGTGTGTGTGTGTGTGTGTGTGTGCGCCCGTGTGTGTGTGTCTTCACATCCAGGTAAGCCTGACTAAGGTGGCCTCAGACCAGACAAGGCTTATCTATGTGACCACTGGAGTGCTGCTGCAGAAGCTGGTCTTTGCCAAAAGTCTTACTGAGTTTTCACACATCTTCATAGATGAGGTACCCGCTGAATACTTTCTTTACCTGTCCTTACACTCCTCACACACCCCGTCTCCATGGAGATACCTTCCCCATACCTCTTTGCTCACCATCTTCATAGGGGTACGCCACCGTACCTTCTTGTACACTGCACTTAGAGGTACACCTGGGAGATATCCTTCTGACCTGCTGCCTGCCTGTGGATCTCAGGTACATGAGCGCACTGAGGAGCTGGACTTCCTGTTGCTGGTGGTGAAGAAGCTGCTCCACTCCAACTCCCGCTATGTCAAAGTGAGCAGGACACCTTCTTGTGGGATCTTGGGTGCTCAGTCGGGTGACATCTACTGATTTCTTCTGCACAGTTTTCACGTTGCGACCACCCCGTCGTGCCTGGAGTGACCGTCTCCCATGAACTCATGATGCCGCTTCTCCCAACACCAGGTCATCCTCATGTCGGCTACCATCAACTGCCGGGAGCTTGCGGAATACTTCGGCACGCCCTTCCGTAACCACGTGAACCCAGCCTACATCTTTGAGGTGGATGGAGCGCCGTACGCCGTCGAGGAATTCTTCCTGGATGATCTGCGCATCAAGTTCAATCACGTGGTGGGCTGACTTCAAGGCTGTTCGTGCTGTATAGTTCAGCAGGTCATTGGGTGTGTGCGTTTGTGTAAATATTACATTGTCTTGCATCTTGTTTTCGTTACTCATGGTTAAGATTAGGGCTGAGTAGGGGGGTCTATTGGTAGGGTTGGGGTTTTTCCCCATAGAAATGAACGGATGGTCCCCACAACGATACGAATGCAGACCTCTGTCTGTGTGTGTCTCAGGTGCAGCAGCACACCTCTGAGGAGCCCTGCATCACTGCAGAGATGTACGACATGGCTGTCAGCCTCATCCAAAGCTTTGATGAGCTGGAGAACAAAGACCAGAGGTTTGTGGGATCCGGGCCTGAACCACACTGAAACTAAACTGTCGCACTATTAAATCGTCACAGTGTGCACCGCTGCTTCCATCACTCCTTCGATTGATTGTCACCGATGGTGCCTCTGTGTCCTGGGTGTGTGACAGCAGCGCCGAGGCGGTGGTCTCCGGTGATGTGGCCTTACCGAATCGGGGCAGTGTGCTGGTCTTCCTGCCGGGCCTGGCTGAAATCCAGTACATGCAGGAGGTCCTGGCCAACCTGGTGCGAAAGAGGTACATGTGGCGGGTGAGAGAGGAGAGCGACTCTCCCCGCGCGCCACAGAGTTGCTGCCTCTGACCATGGGCCGGCCGTGTGTGTTGCAGGCTGCAGGTGTACCCACTCCACTCCACAATCACCTTGGAGGAGCAGAACGCCTTGTTTCTGGTTCCAATTCCGGGGTACAGGAAGGTAGCTCCCGCTACAATGGGGGGGGGTTTGCCCCATTTATTGCAGGTTTGTGTTAAATCTGCAGCTCTCTACTTCACAGGTCATTCTCTCCACCAACATCGCAGAGAGCTCCGTCACGGTGCCGGACGTGAAGTACGGTGGGTGTGTTCCGGCCATAGCGCGCGGGGAGTCGCGGGTTTGCTACTCTGTCCTGAGGCGCCACCCCCCCCCCCCACTTTCCTCTGCTGGTTCCCATAGTGATTGACTTCTGTCTGGCGCGGCAACTCTTCTGGGATAAGAGAAGCCATTACCAGAGTCTGTGCCTCACCTGGGCTTCCAAGACGAGCTGCAATCAGAGAAGAGGTGTGTGGCTCAAGCTTCCCGGAACCGTTTGTTTGGTTGATTGACAGGGTCCAGTGGGTCTCCAGGTCCTGTTGGGTTTTTCCAGGTCGGGCAGGACGTGTCTCTAAAGGCTACTGTTACCGGCTGGTGACCAGCAAGTTCTGGAGGACCGCGATCCCAGAATACATGACTCCCGAAATGCTGGTATGACGCGACACGTTCTGTATCACGGCGTGAGCCTCGGTGTCAGTCCGCCGTGAACTCAGACCTCGTGCCGGTTTGCCCAGCGGTCACCCTTGGCTACCACCATGCTGAAAGTGAAACTGCTGGACATGGGGGACCCCCGTTCTCTTCTGTCCACTGCTCTGTCACCCCCCCACCTTAACGACATCGAGAGGACTGTGCTGCAGCTCAAGGAGGTATGCATGCCTGTGCGTGTGCGTGTTGGGATCTGCCATTGGCATGTTGGTCTGGATGAACACCCACATTTGTTTTTCTAGGGTATTTTAAGCAACAAGAATTTGGTTCCACTACTTCAGTGGGCACAAATAATGCAGTTGTGCACTTTTTCTTAATGTACTACTTAACCAGAAGCTGTGTGCTGGTTAAACGCTGATCGCATGTTAGTTCATCATCAGTCAGTCATAACTGATCGTGTATTTCATGCAGCCACTATGATTTGTGGGGGGGGGGGGG
>JABFEB020000026.1:13319726-13331146 GCA_019775895.2 Stomatorhinus ivindoensis
GGGGGGACTGTTTTCCAGCTGCTGGCTGGTCTCCCTACGGGTCGAGGCTCGTCTCCTGCAGGAGGCTGTGCAGCGGGTTCGAGTCATTAGACAGAGCTGTGTTTGCTTTTGATTCATTCCATATTTCAGTCTGTCAGAGATGTTTAATTAGTCACATGCTGCTCCTCTGCGATTCTCTGCAGAACGAAACGTTAATTAGAGCTTCTGGCAGCATACTGTTGCAATGAGTACAAAAGAATTTAATTCATTTTTCAGTTTAAATAATGCCTTTCACAACAATCACCCCAAGGCACTTGACAAGAGCGTATGGCAATAAATGTCATGTAGATTAGAGTAACAGGCTGAATAGGGTAAACGATGTTATCAGTAACCCCACTGAGTTCCATTGGTGCTCTCATCTACGGCACTGGCGTTTGTGAGAAATAAGAACTGGGTCTGGAGGAGGTCCATGCTAGACCAGCCTTACTCCCCTTGTTTGATTCCTGCAGCAGAGCCATGAGATGCTGCAGTCTCTCTACAAGGACCTCCAGAATGGCACCTTCATGTTCAACTCCTCCAGCACCTCCTGGGCAACGCACAAGAAGGAGCAGAAGGAACTGATCGAGAGCCTGCTGGAGGCCTTCTCCAAGAGTAGCCAGGCCGCACCCAAAAGTCAGGTGTGTGAGCGTGCAGGTGACGCCGTCTCTGTCACACAGTAGCCATATTTATTAATTTTTTCTTCCTGGCAGGTTCCAATCCATGGCCCATCCAGTCCATACAAGATGAGCTTCCACTCTATGAATAGGGTCAGACAGTACAGGTGAGAGTACAGGACTGTACTGGTACCGTAGCCTAGAGTCTGCGATCCCTCGCTTCACCATTAACTGATATTTGTTTTTCTCACAGATCTGTAGCCATAGACATGGACAGCATTAACTCTGTGGCTGTCAACGAGAGCCTTCAGGACAAGCACCAGAGGATCCTGGTGGCCGGGGCGGTGTCTGTCAGTGCATCCAGTAAGAGCGGGAACGCTGTCTCAGGAAGGCAGCTCCTTCACGCCTGCCTGTCGTACTGATTTTTTTTCCCCCCTGAATTGCAGCTCAGCATCCATTAGGTTCATAAGTGTTTGTTTCTAGGCTCCAACATCCTACTGAAGGAGACCACTCTGATGCCCAGGATCCCCGGCTTGCCGGCCATACTCTGCATGCTGTTCAGCCCTATCATGGAGCTCCGGTCAGGACTACCTCTCAGTCCACCCCACCAGCTCGATATTTACCCCCTCCCTTTCTTTTCCGAACCTGCTTACACTTTCCCCTCAGCACGGATCCGGACAGCACCTGTTTTACTGGCGCCCTCTGTGGACTGGGCTGGAACTCGCACACCCAGGAACCTGTCCTGGTAGAGCATGACATGGAGTTGGACTTCGATGTCAGATTTGACGTGGAGGATATCACCGAGGTAACGGCTGAGTTAGATGACAGCGTGACTGTGTGCACGTCTGCCCGCTCTCCGAATACTCCATTTTGCAGTGATTGAGCATCTCGCGCTTGTGGCGTATTACCCATAAACTCCCTACTACTCCCACCCCCAGATCAACGCTCTGCGATTGGCCATCAACAGTCTAGTCTGTGAGGGCCCAGCCGGAACCCTCCACCTGGGGCAGGACCGGATCAGCGAGCTGCAGCAGGATGTTCGGGATAAGCTCATCAGGTACGTCTAGGGTTCCCCTGAGTACTGATGTATACACATCTAGACACAGTTGGGTAATTCAGGTCCAGAGAGTTAAAAGTCCAGACCGGGATTTTGTTTCAACCAACCAGTTGAGCATAAAGTGTCACAGTCAGAGTACTCAACTGGTCGGTTGAAACAAAATCCCAGTCTGGACTTTTAACTCTCTGGACCTGACTCTCTGCATCTAAGTTTTCATGCATTGCAGGGCTCTTCAAATCTGGCCCTCAATTCCAGATTCAGACCTTGTGCTCAGTTCTACCAGGTAGCTAGATTACTGATTCTGATTGGACACAGGCTGCATCCTGGCTCACGGGTAAAGGAAGGCTGTAAAATGAGCAGTGCTCAGATATTGAGGACCATGATTTGAATAACCCTGGTTGCTGTATGGATGGTGATCCTGTCCAATGAAGTGTGTAGTGAAATGTAATGGTTTCTGCTTTGACTTTAAATGTAACCCGTGTGCCACACTGATGCTGTGGAGTGCTGGCGCAGATTGCCGCAAAGCCCGTTGGTGGGAAATGCTGACCCTGCAGCTGGAGTTTGCTCCCTCTCTCGTTCAGGTTATTCACTAAGTTCCCCGCAAGAGAAGACGTTGTGCCTTGCTACTCTGAGAAGCTGAAAACATGGAATCAGGTTGGTTGTCACAAAAAGGAAAAAAAAAAATGGTAACTCAAAACAATCATGTAATGCATTATAGATACCTTCATAATGCATTATAATGCATTCATGAAGCATTATAAACATGGCTATAACTTTATAAAAAAGGCATGACAATGTATCCATGTTTATTATACATTATGAATGCTCTATGAAGCTCTCATCTATAATGCACTACAAATACCTTCATAATGCATTATATTTACTTATACTAACCATTATAATGCATTATGAAGGTATCTATAGTGTATTTTACGTGAGATCTTCATAGAGCATTCATAATGCATAAACATGGATATAATGTGTTATGCCTTGTTATACTAATAGCTGTGTTTTATATACTTTATGAATGCATTATAATGCATTATGAAGGTATCACCCTAATATTTTATAGCTTCATTTTAAGTTTCTTATTCTGAAAAGAACCTTTTCTTCTGCTTAAACATTTTTAGAGGGTTTGAACATGTTCAGTAGAACATTATTTACACAATGTTCCTTTCAACAACGTTCAACCATGGGGTCACACTGGGTAGTGAAGGTACAGCCTGTGCTAGGTGCTCTTAGCTTCTTAGCCCATTACAGGCTTGAACCACAATGCGGAATGCTTGTTACAGATTGACCCCAGTCAGAAGATGGAGCCCCTACAGAAGGCTGACCGGGATAGCAGAGGTGCCCTCTTCCACCTGCACCCTATCCCACTTCTCAATGTGTGAAGTGGCCATAATCCCTGATCTGTACCAGAAGAGTTTTTTTAGGTTGCCTGTTTGTTATTGGAAATCCACTCCCTCAGGGGGTCCCAGGCCTAGAAATTTCTTCTCTGACAATGTTTTTTGTTTTTATTTCCTGGGTCAGTTCCCATTTGTACCACCAGGGGGCAGTTATGTCTGGTAGAACATTAAATCTTTGCATGCATGTCTCTCTCTTGCTTGAGTTCAGTTACCTGGGCCCAGTCATGCTGGGGGGAGCTACATATTGGCTTCTCTCCCAGGTACTCTGTGTCCCAGGTCCCTCATGCTGGGGACCATACGTGACAAAAGTGAAAAAAAACTGCAGTCTCTTCTTCAGTAGTCTTATAGTGGACATAGGGAAAAACTGACTGGCTACAGCTGTAGCTTACCCGAGTATCTGACGTTACCTGTATTCTGAGTATCACAGCAGAAAGCTTCACAGCATTAATTTCTCCATGACAGTGCTGGTGCTTCTGTAATGGCAGCATTCTGTCTGCCTGAAAAGCAAGCGCCTTAATTCCAGACACACTTTCAACAAGTTGTGCACTCAACACACACAACAATTTACATTCAGGGACATTTATTTTCGCATTCATTAACAGTACAGAGGTGCAAATAGTCCAGGACTAAGAACTACATCAAACAAGGTACAAAGGTGGACAGGTTTTTAACAAGCTAGTGAGACCACCTGCTGTTTTTTGTGTTATTTAACAGCAGTACCTACAACACCAGTCTGGTTCCTTATTTTTAATACAAAAAAACAAAGTCTACGATGACCATAGTTCATAAGTAGAGAAGTGTTTGATTTGTGCTGGAAAACACCAAAAAAAAAATGAGTCACCGTGTCTATGGGGTATTTATACATATGGATGTGTTTAGATAAAGGCGATGCTTAGCGTTACAGCTGAGCGAATTACGTCACGTTACAGCTTAAATCCACCAGCACTTTGCAGAGTAGCGGGAAAATAACACACAAGTCAATATTAAGAAGTCATGCACTTAATAAACGATACAAAAAACCACGTCATTTGTCTGAACTTTTATTTTCCTCACTAGACTTTTAGTGCTTGGTATGATGAAGTGAGTTTACTGTAATCAGAGACGCCCCCCCCCACAGCACACGGGTGCAGATTCCCCAACACCATGATGTTGACCAAAAGACGCTACAGATCCGGCTTCTAGCATGGCTGCTGGCCGCAGGGTCTTCTATTCCGTCTTCCGTTTGGCCCCTGGAATTTTCTCCTGTATCCTGTTGACACGAACACACCAAGTGAGACCAGCATTTAGGTGTCTGTTTGTAGGACATCAATCAATGCTCCATGAGACACTGAGCTGTTTCATGCACTCCTGTTGCCCATTTTGACTGGCATAGTGCCCACAGAAGACTGAAAATCACTTACTTCCCTACCACAGAGTTGACGTGGGTCCTTACTAGCCCCAGGTACTGGTCAATCTGAGCCTGGAGGGAGGACACAGATGTGAGATGACCCTCGTACATCTCCAGAACGGCTCTAGGTAGATAGCAAGATGGAAAGCTCCTACCTGGTACTTCTCATAGACCACAGGCATGGTGAACATGGATATGACCACTGGGGACAGAGCACAGAGAGGATGTTGCATTCAGCTCTTATTGGCTCAGCTCTTTTCAGCACTGATCAAGCCCTGAGAGCCAGGAGCTTCCCATTAACCTGTGTGACATTCCCATCATATCAATAGACCCTCTACACACTTTGTTTCACGTAATGGAAGTCGTCGTAGTAGAGAACTAAAGAAAGATGGCAGCAGGCTCATACACTGACGAGAATGAATCTTCGTGTTGTACTTTTCAGCATCATTACAATACTTGCCTGATTTTCCCATGAAAGACGTAATTCATTCGGTGGACCAGGACTCCATTACGCCCAGCTTGACAAGGGCTACAAACTTATCTTGTTTTCGAGAATTTCCTCTGACTATGAAGGTAAACAACGACTTGCCTATATGTCATATTGCTGATAAGTGGTGACAGATTTGTGTCATTCAACATCGTTTTTACATTTTAATGACTAAATTTAATGTCTGTTTTTTTCTGGAGTGCCCAGCGTTGTAAACAGGCAGGTTGTAATCAGAGTGAAGTACTACAGATCAATGAGAAAGACAGGAGTCCCATAACCTTGAAGTTTATTGGAATCGAGAATTAAATCGTGATTTTAAAATTTGTGATCTTATCTGCGTTTACAGTTAAGTTATGGGCTGCATATGTCTTATTTGCAGCTGTTGTTCTCATGCTAATAAGACAACTTCTGCTACGTAAAACCCGGAAGTGTGAAAATGGTCCATTGACAATACACTATGGGGTGGGGGGGGCATTCTCACCCAGGATGAGCAGTGTTAGGCCGTTGAAGAGCGCCCCCACATATGTTAGCAACCACATCAGCACAGCAAACTGGAAAAGAGAACAGAGTATGTGAATAGGGAGCAAAATTTGAGATAGTGCTACTGTTACTGCTGCAATGCTCAGCCTATCTTTCATATCAACTACAGTCTGCTGCCCGTGGGTGTGATCTTCATGCTGGGACCTTGCATAGTACATTCCCCTGACAGTTTGGCTCAGCCCTCTGACCTTGAGTGAGTCTACCAGGTCCTGCACCAGGAACAGCCTGCGTAGTTCCTTCATGGCACTATTCACGTACAGCTGGGTGCAATCAGTATACTTCTGGATCTGATCCTGGGACAAGGCGATCTCTGCCTCCAGGTAGGACCTGCCACAGGACGCCGAGACGGACGACACAGAGACTCATACCATGAATACGGCTGTTAATCACGCAAAGTACGTACAGACGTTCAATGGAAGCACCGACACAGACTCACTTGAAGGGGTGTCCTTCGTCGGTCTTCTGCACAGCCTGCAGGACGCACTTGTAGACCCTGAAGCTGATGGTGGCAGAGAGGGCGGCCAGGGCCATGTAGGCCATGACGCTGACAACGCTGAACTGCGTGAGGGAGAAGAGCAGGAGGAGCGCGCTGGCAAACAGCACGGCCGTCTGCTTCACGTCCCGCCAGTACAGCAGGTCCATGGCTGAGAGAGGGGACACGGTACTCTGTAAATGCCACAGTCTCCTTAAGACAGTCCCGCTTTTAAATGTTTCCCAACCCGGTCCTTGGGGACCCCAAGACGGTCCATATTTTTGCTTCCTGCCAGACAGTCCATATTTTTGCTTCCTGCTAGCTCCATGGCAGAAAGTCCACAACTTTACTCCCTGCAAGGTTCCTGTCTTAATTCATTCAAGATCATCTAATGTTTTTAACTGTCAAACACAACCCCAGTCCAAACTGAGATTGGTCTTTTAAAATGAAACCCACTGCTGTCATCAAATAAGGAGCTTAAAAACTCAGGAGGACAGGACAGAAGGACCCAGCAGAACGTAATGAACAGGAGGTCTCCTATTTCCACCACCAACCCTCACTCAATATGACTGATAAGATATTTCATACTGCCGCACTGCACATGGGTCACTGAAGGTCATAGATTAGCATCGTGGCTCAAATCCCAGCTGCGTAAACTTGTCACATGGGTAACACTTTCTTTTATACACTGTGGGAAAATTAGCTCCCAAGATTCAGGGTACAATTCCTACATTTTAATTGTTTCACAAATGGTGGGTTCTCACCCTTCTATTCGCAATTGTGTTAGTCTCTTATTAAAGAATGCCATGGGCTGTAAACAAGACCCAGACAAGTTGACTCCAAATTAACCCAAAGGTAATAACTTCCCATTTCAGTGATCGTCAAAGGAAATCCTGTCAAACACAACCACACCCTGCTGATGCAGTGAAAGGTAGCTGTGCCTGCACAGAATGCAAGAACAGAGCTGCACAAGCTCATGTTAACTAGATAACTAATTTAACAGAACAGCTAAAGCTAACTTAAACACTAATACTAACAACATCTAATGTTACCAGGCAGGCTAACAATAACTGGAATGCTAATACTGACTGAGCAGCTAATGTTACCAGGCAGGCTAACAATAACTGGAATGCTAATACCGACAGAACAGCTGTTACCGGGAGGACTAACAATAACCGAAATGCTGACACAAAGTGCAGCACTAACATTATCTGTTAAATTAATAAACGTAACAGTAACAATAGCTGAAAGTCCTTGCTAACGGCTCCATTGCGCATGGTGGTATCACCCACGTGTCTGAGGGGATGGGCTCTTTCGAGCAGAGAGCAAAGCGATCGGCCGCCTGCCTAGTTCTCCCCCCACCCTCCGACTGCCCGCGCTAATTTTGGTGACGAATGACTCCCTTTCCCATGGTGCCCTCTCCACTGGGACAGCAGGGCCAGCACGGAGGGGACAGAAGAAGCCGGCATACAGTATCACGTCCACACCCTGGCTGGCCTGTCCACCGCTAGCTAGCGCTCAAGGTGCCGGTGGAGCTCGTACTGACCTGCGGCTCTCATGGCTCAGGAGAGGAATTGGCAGCTGCTGGCTTCTCACACAAAGGAGAGTGCTGGACGAGGTGTCCCCGGCGGGGGGCGGGAATGAGGAAGGGGCTCAGTGGTCCCGCCCCACAGGGGCCTGCTCCAGGAAGAGGAGCCAGCACACAGCTCCCTCTGGGCCCTTATCTGACCGCCAGAAAGGACGGGCATTACTACATATACTGATCTCTGGAAGGAGGAGCCAGCCACAGAAATGAATGTGGACCTCAGCACTTGGGAAGAGAACCTGTATAGGAGCAGCCATGTGCAGTATGTTTATACTTATCCTACACACAATGTGGTCTGGAGCAGTTAGCTGCCCGGCTTCAGTAGAGTCACACAGAGGCCAATCAGAAGAGAGAGCCAACCGGCAGCTGGGAGGGAGCAAAAATGTGGACTGTCTAGCAGGGAGCTGGGAGGGAGCAAAAATGTGGACCTGCTGGTGGTCCCCAAAGACCAGATTAGGAAACACTGTACTAGAGTCGAAAAAAGGCCGCAATGCCTAAGTCCAGCAGGACGAACAAGACTGGTGCCACAGGACTAGGCTGAGGGAACCTATGGCAGATTATCCGAGACAAATTTAAAGAGCGAGTGGTGGCAAATCCACCAGTGAAAGCCACCCAGATGGAGGGCCGAAGCACCCATATCAAAAGGATTATGTGGAAGTGAAAGTGGGGACCTAAAGGCAGCTGGTTAACAGCAGCTGAAGAGTTTAATCTCTACAATTCCATATCTGGGATACAGACATTAACACCACAATCCAAAACCACCCTACAGCTTTGCCTTATGCATAGCTAGGACATCCAGAACGTGGGGCGGTCTGCAGTGGGTGATATCAGATGGCAAGTGACAAGGACAGCAAGTCTAAAATGAAGCAGCGAGGAAAGGCCAGGGACCCAGTGATTAATTATCAGCACAATTCACTGGAGAATCACCCCATTGTATCAACAAACCAAAAGAAATGCACAAGTAAAACGTTCAAATCGAGTAGCATCCTTTCAATATTACGTTTATTATTATTATTATTATTATTATTATTATTATATTACCATGATTGTCTTACCAACCTAGAAGGTGGTGATTAATCACACTGTCACAAAGAAGGATGTCAGGAGTTGGGGTCTGCTCCAATCACCATACCACATAACTGTAATTGGGGAACTCTGATCCTGAAGCTGCTTCTTCAGAGTTTTTGCTTTGATGGAAAACTGCCAACCATTGACAAAGCCAGTGGTGTCTTCATATAAGGCAATCTGAGTCAACTGCTGATTCAGCAGGTCGAGGAACTGCATGCATGACTCAGGAGGGGGAAAAAATTACATATTTAGTCTAAAATATTAACTCTGACTGCATTCTAGTGCAAGCTGAGAGATGGTCTGGCTACTGTAGTTGCTAGTTGCTAATCTCCATAAAGATCTCCACTCAGGTGACTGATAGGAGGGGGTCTCTTCCCAAGTAAGACCCTACAAATAAGGCTGTAAAATGCAGCCATGCCCCCACCCTCCTCAAGAATCATTCATTCCACATTAATCCCCTCTATTATTATTATTATTATTATACAATCTACATAAACTTCCTCCAATCATAAGCTGTTATCAATTCTAAGATCACATATTGTGCTGTGCCGTATGAAAGCTGAGGAGAATCGCACAGACATTAGTCACCTGGGCCTAAACTGAAGGAATGCAGGAAACTACGAGGCCACAGGAAATTCCTTTTACTGCCATTGAGCCCTGATCAAGGACTCTAAACAAAGTTCAACAACAGACAGGACTGCAAACACTGTAGACCAGGGGTGTCAAACTCCAGTCCTGGGGGGCCGGAGCCCTGTGTAGCTTAGTTCTTTCCCTGTTCTGCCACAAATGAGTCAGCTCAAGAGCTATGTGGTAATTAACACAAGGAGGTACAAGGAGTTGAATCAGGTGTGTTAAATGAGGGGAAACCCAAAAATGTGCTGGGCTCCGGCTCCCCAGGACTGGAGTTTGACACCCCTGCTGTAGATGCTTTGATCCACGTGGCAGGGTGAACACGTCATTAAAAAAGTCAATTAGGACCATGTGTGTATATTTGCAGTCCTCTTCAGCTGGTAAGGAACTTCAATGAGAAGTGAAAAATGCCTGTATGATGGTGGACTCACTCGAGTCTGAGCTGCTGTCCTCCAACCACAGGGCCTGTCCAACCAGAAGGTCTGTTTTTTGGCTGGACTGTTCAAGATGACACCAGAAGCCCACTAAGGTTACCACAGTAAACATGGGAGGGGTGCGAACCATGACTAGATAACCAACAGAAGGATAGACACACCCAACTTGTCTTCCTGTAGCATGTTATCATAGACAGGAATGACAAATAATACCTACATACAGGGCTACAATGTTTCACTCATAAAATCTCCCCCCCCCCATGCAAAAAGGGGGTCAAGAGAGCTGACCATTGCACGCCCACCATCGTCTTGAAAGAGGAGCCCTCACTCCCTACCGGATCTGATGGCTGCTATGACACATGCGTTTAGCACAAGGTGAAGAAAGGCGGAGTGAAGCTGGATCAGGCTAATTACTCACACCGTGTTCATCACGCCCAAAGAGGAGATGGCAACGGCAACACAAAGACAATCACGACACCGCTCGATTGGCATTCTGGGGAGCCAATCACAGCATGTGGCGTGTTCTGTGCGGCTCCCCATTCCCTGCCGCCTCATCTGTGCCGCCCCCTCCCCCGCCAGCGGGACAACAATGGCGACTCGGCCGTGCGCACTTCCCCAGAGAGAAAGACGGCCACACCCCACCACACGTGGATGGCAGCTGTATCCACCGATGATGAATATGACAGGCAGACACAAAGGCAGGTCGTCAGGGAGAAGCTGTATAACATCAACCTTTTCTCTCCTGCTCTCCTATTCTCCCACACGTGCGTGTAAATAATTTATACTACCTTTGCAAAAAAAAATAGGCAGTAATATGCAAGAATTACGCATTCATGCCTGGGGGGAGTCAGCATGGGCGTAACCAACACAGGGGCTTGAGCTGCCATTTCCCTCCCGCTCAAGACCACAGACAGCACCCAGTTCCAGCCTGGCTGCCATGGCAACCATCTCCCAGCACTTTGTGCCTGATACCATGACAACAGCCTCCCAGAACCTAGATAAAGCCACAAAGCCACGACAACAACATCACAGCGCGCATGTATGCACGACGCTGTGGCAATCGCGTCCCAGAACAATAGCTAAAACCTCGATGACACGATAGTGAGCACGCAAATGTGGGCGCCTCAGTGAAATCTACATCCCAACACAGCACCCACTGACTTTCCTGATGCCATGACGACTACATCCAAGCAGGAGAGGATGGGCCCAGAAAGGGAGGGGGAGGGGTTACGACAACAATATTAGCGATGTCCTACTCGTGCCCAGACCTCCTCATACATACTAGCACTATTTAATGCTAATGCTTATCTGGCATAGAGACCCACACACTGACACTGAACACGAGCTATTTTACAGGTACAAGCACTCCCACCAGGACACGGCGTTTTCAAAGAAACACTCCATCCGCAGCCAGCTCACTGCTACCTAGACATGCACAGCGACGCGACAAGCCGACCCCTCGCTCCCTTTGTCTGCTACAGGAGAGCTCGCATGCAGGCCTGGCAGAAGGCCCCCGCAGACCCTCGCACACACGACCGCAGCAGCGCGCGGGCGCACGCCATACCCTGACACTTCCAGCCGCTCCAGAGGCACTCCTTGGGCTCAGCGCTGGCCTGCATGCTGGGGCACGGGTGTTTTCCTGTTTTCTCCGATGGTTCTGCTGCAGCGAACAGACTCTCACTCAGGCATCCCAGTACATGAATGGCTGAGGGGAGGCGGGGG